>CM065171.1:944956-2144956 GCA_033026295.1 Channa striata
CTCACTCCTGAGGTCACACTCTAAGGTTCACCAACCTCCACTGAACTGTAGGATGTGATCTCAACCTTACTTGTGTCAAAGCTTGCAAACACAGGCAATACACTGGCAGGGTGGATCACAGCCACACCAATGAGATGGCAGTAGGGAGCCAGGACTGCTCCGCATGCTTGCTGGAGAGAATGGAGTCTGCCTTGCCTGCCTACATGTCCTTGACTGCAGGAGGATAGAGTGCCCAGGGTGGCTAAAGAACTGGGCCAATAGGTATAACAATGCATCAGCAAACTGGTGCTATGCCCCAAGGTGATTTTATCCATGTCAAAGAATGCTGCTGTCAGCTCTGAAGAGACAGCGGCCGGGTGCCCTTGTCTCTGTCCTGCTATGAAGGCTACCTGTTTTATTGGTCTGATTGTCAAAAACCCCACTACCTGCCTTCCAATACCTACTATTTTAATTCAATTCAACTTTATGTATATAATGTCAATTTACAACAAAGTCATCTCAACGCTCTTTACATAATAAAGTCAAGACTAGATAGACACTTAGCGAAAACCCAACAAATGCCACTTGAGCAGCTATAGGCAACAGTGGAGAGGAAAAACTCCCTTTAACTGAAGAACACTCCAGCAATACCAGGCTCAGGGTGGGCGGCCATCATCAGAGAAAAAAAAAGGGCATCACTACTGCCACATATACTTTGCCTAAGGCCCATGCCATTTTGGAATCAGGGAGAGGCATGTGGCAGAAAAACCTGAAAGCCCAGACTACAAATGCTGGAAAGTGTCAGAAAGGTTTGGGCAAGGATCACCACATTCACCTGGAGAAGAATTCCATTCTTGGAATTAGTTAGTTGGGGCCACAAATCACATGCATTATGCTTCATGTTTTGATTTGCACAGGGCTGGACCATCCGCCCCTGGCCAGCCTTGTATGCACCTGGCATGCATCACCGAAGAGCTGACAACTCCCGCCGTTATTTAATGGGCCCACAGAGGTTGCCAGCTTGGCAGGCACACAATCTTACTTCGAGTAAGTGGACAGAAAGCATTCCCCACAAACTTTTTTCTTACAGAGTAGAGAAAGGTTAACTCTTCCCCTTCCCCAGAAAAAGCCGGGGAGGACCTGTTATGCTCACGTGAAACCATGGCAGCCAGGGGTCCCTGGATTAGCCAGTCAAATCAGGCTGACTGAAGCTCTCAATCTGAAACACATGCTGGAGCTTCACCGTTTAGATCTTTATATGTAAGAACAAGGTTTTAAATTATATTCTACATTTAATGGGAAGCCAATAGAGATAAGCTAGAGATGGTGAAATAAGATCTCTCTTACCAATCCCAGTCAGTAAAATTGCTGCGGCATTTTGGATTAATTGAAGACTTTTTAGAGAGTTACTGGGGAAGCCTGAAAGTAGAGAATTACAGTAGTCCAATGTAGAAGTAACAAATGCATGGACTAGTTTTTTAGCATCACTTTGAGACTAAACCTGAGTGAAAACCAAACATTTTCTGTAGTATTTGTGTTAATATTATTTTTAATGGAACTGGTCATTTCTAGGTGATTCTTTTCCCAAGTCTATGTCGCCTCAGTAACATTTTATGACAACACTGTGCTTCATTTAGCTGCTTGCTCATTATCGGCTGGAGACATGCATATGAATGGGGTGCCAGCAGCCCTGCTAGAATCAGCCTACATGAACAGATGGTGGAGGGTTGATGTTGTTGGGTGAATGACAGTCAGTCTTTCCTAATTTTGGTGGCAGCGGGCCACTCAGATTATTTATCCATCCATGGGTCTGATGATGAGTGTGCCTATTAAGTCATAGCAGGTTTATTAATGCCAGCAGCACTGTCCTCTTTACAGATATCTTTGTGGTCCATTGTACTCATTTTGCTGCAGAGGACCACAGAGGATTATTTTTTTTCCTACAAAATGGAACAATATATCAAATACTAATACATATGAATATATGAAATACAGTTGCTCTTTCAAGCCTGTTTTGTGTAAAGGTAATTGTTATGAAAATGAATATGACCTGTTCCATTTGAACTGTATTTTTCTACAAAATAAATACAGATGCAAAAGTTAATTTTCGCCAAATCTTTTTCCTGCTGATGCTGGACACAGTCTATTTCAATTTGTCATTGAGCTTTTAAACAGAGGCTCAGAATCTAACTTGTATTTATTTTGAAATCACATCAATTCATGAAGGGAGACTGGAATTATAAAAAGTGGCTTTTTAAATATAGCATAGGTGTCATGCATGTACGTGAAATATAAAAAAGGAGATTTTAGTTTCATTTAATGATTACATTTTAAAGGCTAAAGTACTAGTTGGAATAGAGTTGGACTTTTGGAGTTTGCTGAGGTCTTTTTCAGGAGGTGGAAAATTAAAGAATAATGCCAACATTAATGTACAAACAAATCATCACAGATTAGCTAAACTAGGCTTTGAATGAATGCAAGTTGATTTGTGTGATACCAAATTTAACCAGAAATCAAATCTTAAACCTAAAGTCTTAGTGTAGTACTTTCAACCCTGTGAGTGTGTGTACATGTATGTGCAAAATGTGTGTGATGTCAGTTACCTGTTGTGTTGGATAGAAGGCCTTGTGGGCAGCTGTGTGACCCAGCTACAGCTCAGCCTATGGACCATGAAACCTCCTATCAGACCATGACCTGATCTCATTCCCAAAGTCAGATACCAATCTCGTCATCCCCTTCCTCCGACTGCACCAGGCCAGAGCTGAAGGACAGCGGCTCTGCCCTCGTTTGGGAGCACAGATTTACCAAAGTCAAAGCAATTTCAAGGGGTTTAAGTAGTTTTAATGTTTCAGATCAGCAAGTTTTGATCATCTTTTCTGCTTCTGCTGTAAATGGAAGCCCTTAAAAATATTAGAGCAACATAAATGTAGGAAGTGAGGTTCAATGTGTGTCAAATTCCCATAAATGAGAGAACACAGTGTTACTAATATTGGTATATGCTGTGCTAATTGCACAGACGACAGTTGAGGGCTCCATAATTCCTTTTTTGTGCTAATAAAGATGCCAAATGTTAGCACATTACATTGTGTTAGAACACACACACGCACAAGGGGAAAGGTATGTAAAGTAGGAATGAAAACATTATACATTTTTTATTATAAAATAAGTAACACTTTTTTGAATGATTCCAAATTTAGCAGATTTAATGGTTACAGGTGAGAGGGTCATGGTTATGTATGTAAGTAGCATCAACTAAAGGCTCAGTGTTTGCAAGCCAAAGTGGGTCATGGCTCACCAATTTATATCAAACGTTATGATCAGTTCAAAAAGAATTTTTCTCAACACAAGCTTCTGAAGAATGTAGTTCTTTCACCATGTACAGCCTATAAACCAGATAACAGATTGAGGGACTCCAGGTAACTCTCAGTGCATAAAGACAGAGTGTGGACCTTTGAACCCCCTCTGGCAGAATTGATGATGCTGTACAGTGATGAATATAACCACAAGGACTATATCCAGAAATGTTTAAAGGTCTGTACTTCTCCTTTTCCCTTTCACGTTCACAATCACTGTCTAGTATTGAAAATGTCACATTTATTAATACATGGCAAACTGGCCGCTGTTCCACCTCTCTGAGTGTGCTGCAGGCACTAAACTCCAGGTTTAAACAATACAAGTCGGTCCATAAAACTCTGCTAATTCACTTGAAGTTTTTTGTCCATAAAACTCTGCTAATTCACTTGAAGTTTTTTGTATCTGACAAAAGAACAAAGAAAACAATTTAATATTACCAACAATTACAAAGAGAAACAGGGTTTGAACATCACCCGGAAATGTTGGCTATCAATAAGATCACACAATGAGATGAGCACAACCAGGTGGTAGTAATGTTGTGGCTAATATCTCCTTTCTGTTTAGCTCTGTCTTTAAAGAAAAATATCTGCCATGAGGGCGACTTCAGAGGACCACAGAGGGTATTTAAATGTATGAATGAAAAGATACTGATGAGAAAAGCTTCCTGCTTCCAAAAACTTCGTTTTTACATCTTAAATAGTTTTGATCAGATTCCACTGTTAATATACAATGGAAACAGGACTAGGGCATGGTGTTAGCTTTGTATGTACAACAGCGATAACATTCCCAACAAGCTAATCAATAATGTATATATGACATTTCGGGATCAGATGGTGTGTTCTACCCCATCTGAACAATGGAGTGTGTATGAGCAACATCTAAGAGAAACAGCGTCTGGTTTTGCAGCAGACTATAGCTCTCACCCTTTCTGAAAGATGCATTTTCCTAAAAACAGCCAAACAACATAAGGTTGCAGAAGGGAGTGATAGAAATTCATTATAGCATCTGCATGAATAATTTCTCTTTACGGTTTCATGTATCTGCAACTGGTTCCTAAGAAAACAAATATCTCAGCATTTCTCTTTGATGTGAATATTTTAGCTGCAGTTTGATAATTTCGTTACTTCTGGTGTAGGACAGTGAGCATTTGAACTTTATTTAAAGAAAGGACATCGTATGGCTCATTATACTGTAGCACTGTGTGTGTGTGCTTGTATTTGTTATAAGGGACAACAAACTGGGGACTTTTTCAACATCCTAATGTTTGAAGGTCTATCTGAGGATCATTTCAATATGATTTAGATCAGAACTCATAGAAGCCACCTCAGAATACTCCAGTGTTCTGTTCTTAGTGATTCTTGAGCTGTGTTTTTTGGTTCATTATCCTGGTTGGAGACCAAGCTTTCTGACACTGGCCAGCATATTTTGCTCTAGAATGTTTTGACAGTCTTGACATTTCATTGTACCCTGCACAGATTCAAGACACCCTGTGCCAGATTCAGCATAGCCGCCTAACGAGAAAAACCGAGTTGTACCTTTTACCATGTTTCACAGTAGGTAAAAGGCTTAATATTTGCGTCTGTGAACAAAGAGTTGATGTGACCTGCCAAAAAGTTCCCATTGTGTCTTTCTGTCCAAAGGACATTCTCCCAGAAGCTTTGTGACTTGTCAATTTGCAATTTGACAAATACGTCTTTCGCTTTTTTATGATTTGCTTTCAACGGTGACGTTCTCAGATGTCTTTGATGAAGTCCACTTTGGCTCAAACTGCGACGGATAGTGTGATCTGACACTGATATACCTTGACCTTGAAGTTCACCTATAATATCTTTGGAAGTTGTTCTGGGCTCTTTATGTGACTGAGCTAATTGTGTGATTAGTGATTCAGACAGAGAGGAAATATAGTTAAGTGGTGGTAAGTGACTAAGAAGTAGGGAAAGAAAAGCTATAAAGTCATCAGATAAGATGAAGAAAAATAAAAAGTCAGAAAGTGTGCAAAAAGATGAATAGCTATTTTAGGAAAAGTGACATTTTAGGTTTTCACATTTATCACAGCATAGAGACAGCCTTAGTCAAAGTGATAAAAGGACTAATCAGGTGACAATAAATTAAACATTTTTGAACTACTGGACTTTATTAAACAAGTGAAAACATTTCAAAAACCTCCAAAATAAATTGTGGTGTTCCTTAGGGATCTATTTTTGAACCACTACTTTTTAATTTTTGTGTGTGTCTCACTGCAACTGGGCTTCTTGTGCTTACTAGCATATAGCAAGATGAGAGATATTTTGTTCTTGCTTCTTGTTGCTTTTTTCTTTTCTCTCTCCACATTCCACTAACCCACGGTTGAAGGTAGAGGGTTCTGCTGGAGGTTTCTTCCGTTAAAGGAAGGCCTATAGTTGCTCAAGGAGGATTTGTTGGATCTCCTGTACATATTTGTGTAATCTTGGCGTTTTTATGTACAGTGCCTTGAGATGATGTTGTGAATTTCCGCTATATAAGTAAAGTTGAATTGAACTTAGTTAAAGGGGAGCTACGGCGCAGTAGGTAGCATGGTTGTCTATCAGTCCCACAGCTGTTGGTTCAATCCCCAGCTCCTCTGTTCACATGCCAAAGTGTCTTTGAGTAAGATACTGAACCCCTGCTTAGTTGTTCATGGTGAGTGTTGGCCAGCAGCTCACCCATTGATAAATGGTGAAATAAGAAGCAGTGTGAAGTGCTATATAAGTGCAGACCTTTTACTGTGGATCGTCATACTCCAGTAAATTAACAGATCAATGCAGGGAAGTCTGTTCTTCACTCACCTCATTGAAATGTATTTTTTCCAAACCACTTCATAGCATATTCAGTCCGGAAACGTTACCTCTTACATTAATAGGCTACTGAAGCCTGAGGTTTTCATGCACACTGCAGAGAACTCAGCTGTGTATTTAAATGCAGACATCGGTGAATGTGAAGGTGAATTTCTTTGCACCGACACTCATCCTGTGTTGATCACCTTTGGGCTTCAGAGACAGGCTGCATCCCACTCCCCCCAGGTTAATGAAACATTGTTGTGCTTCTGTAAAGAACAGCTTCTTGGTGTATTGATGCCACATTCTTTGAACAGGAAACAGTAGCACTAGATTTTAAAATGTTTGCACCTCCACACAGTCTCTGGTGGACAGTATGACTGGCCAAATGATGGCAGAATGTTCTGTGTTTCCACAGTGATGTTAAATTGTGAGATTGTGAAATGAGTTTCTGAATAGTGAAAGTGACAAGGGATGATCTGTTTTCTCTCCTCTCTCACTTCCTTTCACCCAAACCTTTGCTTTTTCACAGTGTGGGATGATGAGATGTTGGTGCTTCTGTTCCCAGCAGCTTGTAGTTCAAATTAAGGATTGTTAGTTTTATTAATAAAGAAACAATTTCATTCAAACATCAGCACTTTTACACTTACTTTTTCCTCATGATGATTTGTTATGTCATAAACTGAATAGTTTGGTTTAATATGCTTGGAAAAATTTAAGCTCATATACACATATATGTATATATATATATACATATATATACATATATGTATATATATATGACACAAACAAATCAATTAAATGAAATGTGTAAAATCTGTTTTATACAGGATTTATCAATTTGTTCAACAAGACCAGAAGCAGGGCTGTTGTGATGTGTTGTGCAAACCTGAAACTGTGCATAAGACAAACGTTATGCTATATAATGTTTGTTGATGAAATATTAAACACCTTGGTGAGATGAACAGCAATATCAACAACTAAAGCTAAAAATATTAATTCAAGCAGGTGATCACAATTATAGTAACAATGTCTTAAAAGAACTGCTGGAAGCCAGCTGCTAAAAATCCAGTTCCTATGAAATCAAACTGCATCATTATATTCTATTAGGGAACGTAATCATCCCGGTGCAACATATATATTTTTTCATAAATTAATTTATATAATTAATAAAAATAGTTGCAGGGACAATCTGTTGTGTTGGGGTAAACTGTGAACACAACACAGCCCCCAAATGTTCCTAACATCCAGGCAAAGTACTGTATTAATAATCGCAATACAATCGAACCTGAGTCTCCTGTGTAAAAGTTCTGTCTTATCATACCATCCACCACCCTGTCCACCTGTCCATATGAGACGATTTCTCTTCATATTGTAGTGCCAGCTGGTTGTGTGTGGCAGCTACGGTGGGTTTAGAGGGAGCTAGAGTGGCTAACTAGCTAACATTGCAGCATGTCATCTATGTGAATTACCAACATGTTCTTGCTATGTTAAAATGCAAATCAGCTCCTATTCATTCACTACAAAAATTTTGATTGAAGTTTAGTTGGATATTAGAAAGGTGTACTGTAAAGTAACTTTACTTTAATGATTTACCGTATTTTCCGGACCATAAGCCGCTACTTTTTTCCGACGTTTTGAACCATGCGCCTGTTTTTATTTTTTTAGATGGAAGTAAGTGTAAACAAAAAAGCGCCTGTTTTTATTTTTAGACAAGACGCACAACAGCAAAATACGGTAATATTTTTACACCCTCACCCCCTCATAATGGAAAACACGCGAAGAAATTCCTGTGATGCAGCTTTTAATTTGAAGCCATCGATCTGGCTATCCGTGAAGGAAATCGAGTGTGACAGTGGTTTCAATGCTCAGGAGGAAGATGAATAGCGATTTGTGGTTTCAGTGCACGGGAGAATGAAGCGACTTTAACAGTGCGCACGAAGAAAAAGTGACAGTGGTTTGGTGTTCAGTGGTTTCAGTTCGCAGGAAGAAGATTAATAAAACCATCACTTTTCTGTTTTGTGTGATCAGCACTTTTACTGCCGTGTTACAGGCACCATTCAGGTTCAGGTGTATGAATAAAGACTTATGGTACAAAATCTTTTGTTGAGCGCAGCAACTCCTGCGTAATTCGTGAAGAATAAGAGACGTCTTCTCCTTTGGCTATGGAACAAGCCGTTTATTTATAACAAGGACGTTTTTTTTTTCGGCTCTTTACATTCGACATGTGTTATACCAGCCACACATACACGTAAACGCACTCTTTACCGTAATGCCGGTAAAACAGCGCACAGAACATCCTCATGCCTACAGTGAACAATGAGTAGGAGCGCATACAACAGACATACAGACATCTTTCTATGTAAATATTATTTCTCAGCCTGGATATTGGCGGCTTATAGTCCGATGCGGTTTATATGTGACAAATATATATTTCTTTTAAATTTTAGCTTAAACTTAGGTGCGCTCTGTAGTCCAGAATTTACGGTAATTGGTCTAAACAAATAAAAAATATGAACACAAAGGTAAACTGTAAGTGGTAACTATTTAATATTCACTCATCTTCCTTGTTGTAAACACTTCCATTAAATCCAGTCCAAGGCATCTTCTTATCCATGTGAAAGACATGCCTTGTCCCCTTGACATGATTCTATCGGATCTGGCTGTTGACAGACTCACAGAGGACACAAACTCTGAGACAGCTCAGACTTACGCTGACACTCTGAAAACTTTCTACACAGCAGCAAAGCTTGAGTTACTTCTGTGCCAATGTAGCAACACTTTTGATAAAATGCTAAAGTTAACTTAACCAGTCCTTTCCTGTGCTCCTTAAGATTAAAAGCATTCAGTTTTCAAAACTTATTATGAAGCAGCTATAAGAGGTGGTATATGACATGACCCTGCTGGACATCACAGGTGTATCTCAAGTCGCTTATAACATTGTTCTTCCATCATTCTTGCTCGCAGTGAAATTTGTTCATGTCGTCCATGTTAAAAGACATCCCAAAGCATCTTATATTCCTCTGAGGAGCAACGTCTGAGGAGCGATGAGCGAAGACAGAACAATTTTTCACTTCAACATCTAATAGTCTTTAGTAATAATAATATACCAAAACAAATACTATTTATTGAAGTGCATATTTACTTTTACACTACTAACAAACTACCAAGGGACAACCACATTTTGTATTTCTGACTCTTTTAAGTCAATATAAATGTAATGGTGGAATAAACATGTTTTAACCTGTAAACTGATCAAATTACAGAAAAAGCACCATAACACAACAATAGTCAAGCAGCAACAAACTGAATTTTTAAAACTGAAAGAACTGATTGCTTGAATTAAGAATTCTGTGCGGTGTTATAATCAATTTTTTGGACCTGACAGACTAGCCAAGAGCAAGCTATTATTTTAATAAATAGTCGAAATCAAGGTATCACTATCTCAACCATCCAATAAAAACCTCAAACTGACTCAGAAAAGATACCTACTGCATACTGTAGCTTCTCTGATAATATATAACATCCCATCCCATGACTCTTTTGCCCCATCACCTCTACCGCTCTGTCGTATCCTCTGCTTCTCCTCCCTCGCTCTCTTAGCCCTGGCTCCATCTGCCTGGTAGGGGGAGCAGCTTGCCTGCTCTGCTGCCTCATTTTCCTCAGAGCCTACAAATAGCGCAGGGCCAAACAAAAACCAGCCACCAGCAAACAACACCAGTACTTCACTGGAAATTTGGACATTTGAATACATACACGTGCACTATAATAGTTTTCCATTGTCCCAATTCCTGTATATGACGGAAACCCTTAAAGTACTGTATCAAACCAGGAAATGGTAATGAAATTGATAAGTGATAGGCAAAGTATCACCTAATATATAAAATATGTGCTATATCAATACAGGTGTAGCTTTAATAAAACAGGCTGGTATCAAGTAAAGGACAAGCTTCAGTGTGTCAGCTGCACTTCATTTAAGCGCTACAGGACACATGGTTTAGGAAAAGGGCAGGAAGGATTGCCATGAACCCTGCAGACCTAGCCAACCATCTGTTTTAAACTGGATGAGTTTGAAGAGGAAACTTTACTCAAAAAAAATAACTTGCACAGATTGCACTGTTAAAAGGTTTGTTTTTTCTGCATAAATATGACATAAAACATGATCATATCATAACACAATCAATAAAAAATATTCAAAAAGTGTTTATTCATTATGGGAAATATCATATATATATTGATATGGGAAATTATCCATTTTACATTTGCATTTAACTAAAAAGTTATTTACTTTAAAAGTTATTCTAAAGTAAATATCCATGACTTTAGTGTTGTTGATGCCCACTCAATGGAAAGCCCTTGTAGAGAGTTTCCAGAGTTTGGACCAGTTGACTACCAGGCAGATCACGATCAGCTACAAACCAATTAATAAACTTTTTTAAAATCTTTCTCAGGAGTGGTTGAGCAGAATCCAGGGGTTTTTGAAAGGTCACAGGGAATGACTAAGTATATAAAAATGAGGACATCTTGTGCAGTGGCAAAATCAGTACTCACGAGCCTACAATCACAAGAACATCGAATAGAAATGGGCTGCAAGACAGATCTGAAAGGAGGAAACCACTCATCTCCAAACAGGCCATTGCTGACTATGTGCAGTTTGCTCAAGATAGATAAGACAGAAGGATGTTGGTAGAAAGTTCTGTGAGCAGATGAGACAGTGAAATTTTCTGGTTTCATTAAAAATGTTGATGACCAAACTCTGCATTCCAGCATAAGAACCTTATTCCATCTGTAAAATATGGTGATTTCAGACCTATAAATTCTGGAATTTTTAGAAAAATGTCAAGTTATCAATCTATGAACCAACATCCAGAAATTAAAGCTCTACACTGGTGTGTGTAGTTTTAGGACTTTAAAATTGGATCACGCAGTAATAAAAATCTTCTGATGGATTTACAAACGTTCAAGCACTGCTGTATCTAACATGATGAAGGATTTTTCCTCACCCTGTGTGGGTCTGGTTCTTTAAACACCTGCATACATTCTAAATTTGTCTAACAATGTGAATTTCCTGATGCTCTTAGATAGCATCTGGACTGCCTGGACTGCCTCTAAAACATGAAAATCCTCATGAACCATGCCAAATATTTTTGCCATTGCTATTCTAAACCCTATTTAAACCTATTATTGTGATTATAGCCATTTGTATTTACATCTGTCAATAATACCTGCAGTTGTATAATGAAACTGGATCTCAGTGTGCAGTGTAAGGCAGTGGAATTGTTAGCAAACATTACTTGTCCCCTGATCAGTGGACGTCCAACATTCTCCAGGGACTGTTACAAGCCAAGGGTTATGTGACTAGGCATTTTTCCGAAGCTTTGCCAACTAGATTACTATTACTTACACCATAAAACTATAATTTAGGTATAGATAAGAGACACAGAGACCCAGAGTTCAAGTGACCCTCATTCTGCATGTTGTTGTGGTCCATCTACACTTTGCCTTTACCCTATTCTTCAAGACTAGTCCATCCATCCATTATCTGTACCCACTTATCCTGTTGGGCTGGAGTCTATCCCAGCTGTCACTGAGCAAAAGCCAGGGTCCACCCTGAACAGATCTCCGTCTTTCTCAGGGCCAAAACAGAACAGACATCGAGAGACATTCACACCAGTTTAGAATCACCAATTAACAAACATGCATTTCAGATAAATTTGTGTAAGATTTCACAACAGAGCTTAGGACATGTCTGTAACGAAGACTTGAAAGTGAAGTAAAAAGATCAAAACGTGAGCCGCGACCATTAAGGCCTGCACTGTAAACATATCTAAATACAACTGGCTTAGTTTGTTGCAAGTGGGACTTGAAACCAATCTTCCCTGTAATTTGTCATGTGTCTAAGCAAACACACAAACACTGGACCACTGTGAGCAGCTCCCCATTGGTGAATGGAATGTGTGTCCACCAATCCTACAGTTGTTGGTGATTGGTCACATGTTAAAGTGTGAGCAAGGGTAGATCCCCATGAGTGTCGGCCAGCTCCATAGCAGCTCCCCCATTGGTGAATGAATGTGTGAGTGATTGTGAGTGTGAATGGGTAGATAAGAAGCAGTGTAAAGTGCTTTGAGTACCAACAGGTAGAAAAGCGCTATATAAGTGCAGACCATTTACTGAGGGGATGTGCCACTGCCCGTTTGTTTTGCCATTATTATAAAGGGTTAACATAAGCAGCACTTAGCTTCATTAGCATGTCACACACCGCTATGCTAGCTAAAACACACAAAGACGCTGTTATCGCTGATGAATGATGCTGATTAGCTGCGTAAAGTTGTATGTGAATCGTTTCATTGGCTGGAGCAGCCGTTCACTGGTCACTCAATGACACACATTGCAAAATAGCACAGAAATAATTGTTTTGTGTTTATTTTATTTTCAATTCAGGTTGGACTTTTTTTTTTACGTGCGTGGAGACTGTGTCAGCAGTGCACATTTGTGCACGCGCTCAGCTTAGAGGGAACAGTGATTGTTCTGCCAGTGATGGCTCGTAACAATCAAGGGTCGAGATAATAACAGAAGCTTCAGCTAGAATTATTTCATCATCAAATCTCCTGTTTTCAAGATCAAGAACTGTATTGTAAGTGTGGACACATATCCATCATCTATATAGCACTTTTGAGGTGTTTCAGGAGTGCGCTCTCTCTCTCTCTCTCTCTCACCCTGGATGATCATAATCTGCATGGAATCTTTGCATGTTACTATTTGTTCTTGTTCTTTCCTCCTTCTCCCATCTGAGACAAACCTTGTTGTTTGGACTATGTCTTCGGTTGTCTGTCGAGCTCTACCACCCCTCTGTCTGATTTTTTTATGTCTCTCCCTTTTTCACTCCCTCTCCCTTCCTCCCTTTCTTTCGCTCTCACACACTTTTTTCTCACATCTAGTCTCATTCTGCTAGCCTGGAGTGTTGCCATCTTTGTGTTTCTCAGGGCTCTGCTGGCCTGACTGAATACTATCAAATATTTAACAGGCACACATACTCTTATTTTCCCCAAAGTGGTCTGAAGCTGAATATAGATTTTATTTGCTAAATGCTACATAATGTGATTTTGGATAGTTAGTCTAGATTTCAATTTCAATTACAACTTCATTTATATAGCGCCAATTCACAACACATGTCAATTGAAGGCACTTTACACTTTAATACAGACATTTAGAGAAAAACCCAACAAATCTCCCATTGAGAAAAACTCCCTTTAATGGAAGAAACCTCCAGCAGAACCAGGCTCAGGGTGGGCGGCCATCTGCCTTGACCGGTTGGGCAGAGTGGAAAGTGGAGAGAGAAAAGAACAGAGCAACAAAAGCAACAACAAAACATTGAGCAGGTTAGTAGGACCAGTAGCTGCAAACTGGACGCACAGTGCAGAGCCCCCCAGCAGTCTAAACCTATAGCAGCCTGACTATAACTATAAGCTTATAAGCTTATAAGACTATAAGCTTTATTAAAGAGGAAGGTTTTGAGCCTAGTCTTAAAAGTAGAGAGGGTGTCTGCTTCCTGAATCTGGACTGGGAGTTGGTTCCACAGGAGAGGAGCTTGATAGCTAAAGGCTCTGCCTCCTATTCTGGGAACCACAAGTAGCCCTGCATTCTGAGACCAAAGTGGTCTATTAGGATGATATGGTACTAGGATCTTTTAGGTCGGATGGCGCTTTAGAGCTTTATAGGTAAGAAGAAGGCTTTTAAATTCTATTCTACATTTAATGGGAAGCCAATGGAGAGAAGCTAGAGAAGGCAAAATATGATCTCTCTTACCAATCCCAGTCAGTAATCTTGCTGCAGCATTTTGGATTAATTGAAGACGTTTTAGAGAGTCACTGGGGCAGCCTGAAAGTAGAGAATTACAGTAGTCCAATCTAAAAGTAACAAATGCATGGGCTAGTTTTTCAGCATCGCTTTGAGACAGGATGCTCCTAATTTTGGCAATGTTCAGTGGTTGGAAGAAGGCTATTCTTGAGGTTTGTTTTATGTGTGAGGTAAATGACAAATCCTGGTTAAAAATTACTCCGAGATTCCTTGCAGTAGTACTGGGGGCCAGGGTTATGCCATCTAAAGTAACAATATGGTTGAACAACATGTTTCTAAGATTTTGAAGCCCAAACACAATAGCTGCAGTTTAGAAGAAGGGAATTGTAGGACATCCAGACCTTTATGTCTTTTAGGCACACATGTAGTTTGATTTATTGATTTGTTTAGTCTGGTTTCATAGATGTTCACACACCCTGATGCTCATTACCACCTTAAAGAATAAGGTAATCTCACTATGTGTACACAGCATTTGCAATTTTGTCTGCCTTGGAAGTAATCTCAGAAGATATATCAACAGTGTAAATGTCAGTGAAATATTTAGACACCATTTTTACAGGTCTGCAATTTCAGAATAATACAAATGAAACTGACTCTTGGCTCTGTGATGAAAGCTGTTTTATTGTCACATTTTAAACAGATTCACTGCCACAAAGCTGTTTCTAGGCCAAACTTATTGGACAATTGTGCAAAACAATTAGATATTTTTGGGAAAACCAATCTGCACCCTCTCACTTCAGTTAAGCTTAAAGAAAAATTTATTTCTAGTGAATTATTATAATATTATTTTAACATTTGTTACTAAAATACTAAACTAGTCCAATTTAGGAGATGATGATTTTTGTACAGGTAAATAGTAATTGCAGATGTGAACTCCACTGCTGTGTATAAAAGAAGTGTTGGTTACCCACTAGTATCCATGGGTTACCTGCAGAAATTATTGTATGTGTAGTAACTAAAATGACTATATCAACTCACAAACTACAGTGCGGGCACAGCTGAAAAAAATGTTGGTGGGTGGCAGAGGAAACAAAGATAGGAATAAAAACTAATGAAAATAAGGGCACTAAATTTATCCTACCTAATGAAGAGTGGTGTGTTCTGATAATAAAAACTGGTTCTCTTCTACTTTGCACTGCAGCAACAGCAGTTGGAGCGTTCGTGTCAGGTTGTGGGCCTCACATTAACAAGTTCGGTCTAGATTTCTGAATAAATGTGTGGACCGACTCAGTTCTTTTACCGAACTTTGCGGGTGGTTTGTATGTGCAGATCTCTGCTATGATCCCTTTTCATTCCCATCCTCCTTTTCTGTTGAAACCTGCACATCTTTAAAAGCACAGTTTGACTGCAGAGTCTACAATTCGTGATGACTCTGGAAAATATTTTTGTTTGTGGGAGTTTTGCTTTTTATCTTGTTGCACATTCCTTAACACTGAACATTAACACTGGAAAGGTTTTTTAGTTGCACCACACAACCACAGATGAACACAAACAATTCTAGAGACCTTGAAAGGCAGCAAGTATCAGGATTAGCCAGAGAATATCAGAAAAAGAATGCCACGCAAAATTTGTTGAAAGTTCCTGAAAACAGATGCATCCAATCAGCTGTTTCTCCTCTGGTGCATAAGCCAACATCATTCACTCTCATCATCATTTACCTTCTGAAAAACAGCTAAAATCCTGAAATCTTTACAGTTTGCGAAAAGATCCATGTCAAGGAGTAGTCAAGGCAACCTCAAGCAGTTAAATCTAGAACAATAATATATATTTTCACCAAAGTGTCAATGAAAGGTGTTACAATATACTGCACATACCAAGACACTATTTACATAATATTATATATTATAATATATTATATAATATATATATATATATATTTACATTCATTGTGCTTAAAGTATAGATTGACAGCTTTTATTAAAGGGCTTCCCCTTTGTAGGAACTATAGCTATTTTAGACCCCTAATTTTAGGGCCTGATAAATATTTGGACAGTTGCCTGTCCAGCAGGTCCACACCCAGGTCCATGTTATTTCCTCTTTATTTACACAGAAACAGATCGGAGGTGTAGAGCATTTAGTGCATTTGCATCTAGAATCTAAATAACGTCAAAATAACGTCCAGTGAGCTGTTACTACCAGCAAACAAATCAAATATGCTGTAAAGCCACTTTCACCAGAGAGATAATAATAACATTAGGTATGACTAAATCAGCAATTTGGTACATTCTTTTAAAGGAGACCACATTAGTGAACTCAGGAAGGACAGACGGCTGGAATATACAACTGTGGTGTTACAAAATGTAAGCCATTGGCAAATCTCAAAAAAGACGGACAAGATGGAAGTTTGCCAAAAACAGCCGCTGTAATTCTACAACAACATGCTATGGACAGAAGAGATCAACTTCAACTTGCACCAGAAAATGAAAAAAAAAAGTATTTTGGAAAAAAGAAGAAATGCTCTGAAGCTACCACTTTTTCTGTGAAGTAGGTTTTGTTATGTGGACATGTATCCCAGATGGTTCTGTCTTGGCTAAATTATCTGTTACACAGTTCTTCACAGTGCAAATGGAGAATGACACAAAGTACACAGTGAAAGGAACCCAAGACTTTCAAAGCAAAATAGTTTAGTGATCTGCAATGGCCAAATTAACCACCGGATCAAAATCCATGTGAGCTGCAATGTAGTTGCTGAAGATAAAACACCTCCAAAACTAGTAGGAAGTGAAGAGAGCTGCTGTAAAAGCCTAGCAGAGCATCACCAGGGAAGAAACCCGACATCTGCTCATGTCTGTTGGCTTCAGCCAATAAGAGACTGGAAATGATTCCCCAACAAATATTAAAGCAGACAATTTTATTTAACCATATATTTATGAGAGACCAGACTTGGGGTCCAGGAATAAAAGGGCTGCACAGCTCACCCACTATTTTCCACTGAACCCTTCAAAGTTAACTTTGAGCACGTCTTAGACCACAAATCTATTGTGGTGATACACCGTGCCACAGTGATGAAAAGAGTGCCATTTTTGTATCAAAATGTGTTTCAAAATGTGTTTTGAATCATGTGAGAAACACACACCAACTGATGAAAGATTTAAGAAAACCCAGCTGATCACACAGCACTCATCTCTCTCACTGTCTTTCTAAGGTTTATCTAAATGTTGTTGCTGTATCTTTCATCCCTGTGACTTACTGTGTAATAAACATCTCTATCTGCAGTCTCAATTTCCTTCACAGTCTTCTTCAGGTTTCCCACAGTTCCCACAGAGATGTACTCAAGCATTTTGTTCAGGACCACCCACATGCTTCAACTATTTCCCCTAAATTAGACACAGAGGTACACTTTAATTGGTACATATATTAAGCATTTAGCACCAGCCTGTACAAGTTGCAGCTGAACAGCCCTGCATTGAAATAGCTTCAGAGTGAGAAGAGGGCTTTTATAATTAGTGCTTGGAGATGCAGATTGTGGCCTATGGTGATTTGATCTGACCTATTTTGGAGGAACTGGGGCAGCAAACTGTCAGAGATAGGTGCCCTGCTACAGCATTGTGGTCTGATGGCATGTGTTGTGTGGACATCCATTGGGATCAGATCTCCCCTTAAAGTAGGAGTCCAATTATTTTCCTGAACAAACACTGTTTATTTAGTATTTTCTCTAGAGCAAGATGAAGAATCTGTTCACAGTCACTAACCTCTGTAACCTCGTGATATTTTACCTAGCACTGATGGTCACTTCACAAAGCCGTGAATTAAGTGAAATTAATACTATGGAATCAATATTAAATGCATAGAGTTACATGTCATCCCTGACCCCTGACAGAGATGTGAGGATGATGGGCTTTCATTAAATAATTCTTCCTACTGACTTTCAGATAGTCTTTGTGAATCTACAATCGTAATCAGCAGGGATGAGGAATGCATTGGTTCATCATGAGATGGAGCCAAATGTATTTTCAGACTTCACACACACCCACACATGCAAAAAACAACAGATGAGAACAGAAATGTGAGCGTTCCACAAATGCTGCACAACCTCATGCACTGCTCTATATCTGAGCTGGGGGGGACCTGCTCCCCCCAAATATAGAGTTAGAAGAGAATTTCTTCTCCCCACTGATAGTTTCTCCTTCACACACATTTTACTCACAGGAAATGACCTGCTGTCAGTCTTAAAGGTCTGTTGATCATTTTGATTGATCCATACTGTATTTCATACATTATATGTATTGGACATACTTTGTGTCCACTGACAACGTGTACTAGCCCTTTTTTTCTCAATATTTTACTTCTTTGAAAGCCAGTGATGCAACTGCCAGATGAGTACTGAAACCAACTGTATTGTGCCTCTATGTATAAATGTGCACACACATCTACTGTATGTACTGGCATGCACTATAGGTACGTATATACAGGGAGCCCTGTTCATATTGTTTCTTTGATATAATGACAACAGAGATGCACAACAACCGTAAAAAACAAACAAAAAACTCACACAAACTGCAAATGTAAGAAAAAGCAAATATAATAATAACATTTTCAGAAACTGACCTAAAATGATCTGCACACACTGTTGCACACACAATTTTGCAGGTACTGTGATGTTAAGAAATAAATCAAATATTTTAGCTCATTTCAGTTATAGATGAAAAATCAGGACGTCGTTTCGGTTAAAAATTGTTCACCTGCAAACCATCCAGTAGTTGTTGGGAAACAGTTCCATTTGGGCCAAAGCGGTGGAGTGACACACTGACACCAGACAGTATCCACCTGCACGTTACTCCAAAGAAAAGTCAAAATAATAAAATGTCATGACATTAGTGACATTACGCATCAAATGCACATGAAGTAATGATGAGTTCTTGTGTGTGTGTGTATGTGTGTGTGTGCGTGCGCTCCTGGCTGTAATGATAGAGACACATTATTTTCTCAGAGAGACCGGCACAAAGAGCAATCATCTGCCCTGTACGCTCCCACTCCTCTGCAGCACTCTAACCTCAGAAGTGGTCATTAAGATTCAGGACACTCAAATGTTGGCTCAAAGTAAAATGACTTATCTCCCTTTGACGCTCCTCAGACTCAATTCATAGAAAGGTTGAGATGAGCTCTCAGGGCAGAGGGAAAATGCCAGCAGCGTTCAGGGGTTGTTATTGGACAAGCTTTGATTCCATTCATACTGATGACTGTTTTGGATTGAGGATGCTGTTTGATGCCTCTCAGTCCTCTAACCAAGACAGCTCAGCACTCATTACCAGTGAGTGCGATTGTGTAAGGCCTGTATCTAGGTAAATGTGTCAGAAGTGGAAAAATCCTTTTTGTTTCTCCTCTTGTCCCCAGACTGTAGTCTCATTATGCAGCAGGGAAATGTAGCCTCACTCTTGGTTGCTGACTCCCACGCATTCAGTCACTCAGACACACGCACGCACACACACACACACACACACACATGCAGCCCATACAGACACATGGACATTTTTAAAAGCATCTGCACAGAGTGTAGGCGTAGAGCAGATTTTCAGGTGCAGATAAAAAGCCTGTGCTGCTGTTATTGTCTCTGGGCTGACAGGAGAGGCAGACAGTGTGGGAGCTGAGAGAACCCAAAGGCTGCTCCACTTCCCCACTTGATGATATAATTATACTGCAGCCATCTACTGTACATACTGGGCATGTATGAAACCGTGTTCCTTTTAACACATTAGATTTTCTAGGATGTTTATACTCCTAATACCTGGAAATCACCACATTTGCATGTGTAGTTTTGTCATCCTGAAGGTCTTGAAAGGTCAAGAGATTTTCACATTTTTATTTTAATAAATACCTCACTTGTGCTGTTTGAGATTTTATATGTCTTATAAAATGTACATTCTAAGAATTGATGCTAGAGGAGGAAAAGCCTGTAACCAAAGTGCAGTGTAGGATGGAATTATTGGAACTTGATTGAGCAGCCCGTCCGACCTCCATAACAGGCAACTACTAAACAATGTGCAGTCTATCCTGGCTGACAGCTCCCATCCCCTGTATAAAAAGTTCTAGAAAGTGAGTAAGCTGCATTTTTCGAGGTACATGTTACACAACATTCTCCTTTTTTGATCAATCTTGCTTTCTACGCTGCCAACATGTTATCATGCATGTCACCGCATCCCTGTTTTTAAAGATCAAGTCTCACTCTCCTGCATTTACACGTGTAACTACCATGATTGTGTATTGCTTCCAAAACACAGGAGACCTGATGTTGCTCACATTGTGTTTCAAGCTCTGGCTCTGTCAGTAGACAGCCATTCGCCAGAAACAAAATACAAAAAAACTCGATTTTACCTACTGCTGCAATTATGATAAATTCAAGAGGACATGGTCATTTAGTAAATAGTTTTATAGAAAAAGGTGAGCTTCCTCCATTCTGCATTGGAGCCATTTTAAGTTCAAACTTTTCACTTTTCTTTACTCTGTGTTGGCTCTTATATTGTCTGCATCCTGCACAAGTAATTGCTCTTTGGAGAAAAAGTTATTTTTTAGTCATTGATTGATTGTTTGGCGTCATCGTCCCAAACACATCGATTCTTCTACTAAGTTCACATCACTGTAGGTGTTTGTAGGAGCCATAATGGGAGAATTAAATGTTTCTGTTTTTAAGCTTGGCCTTAAGCTTCACATAAAAGTAGCGCTCATTGGTAAAAATTTATCTTACTGAACAAAACATGTAAGTATCATGAAGTATAAGCTTATTTTCTGCAACAATCAAAAAGCCATTGGAGAAATCCCAGTCATGTTTAGTCGAAGGCAGCTAACTTCAGGGTCATTCCTTTATTAAGTGCATTTTCCTTTTGAGAAGCACACTCTGCTGATTCTATACAGGTTCAGATTCTTCTTCTCTTGTTAGTACTTCTGAATCCAGTTTTGTACTGTAATCTGATAAAGTGGGATTTTAGGATAATTCTTTAAAATGTTTGTTGTTATTCCTTCAGTCACTAGTTGTTACAAAGTTTTGTTAACATAGAAAACTCATAAAACATGATGCTACTCTGATAGAAACACAATGGTCACCTGTTTCTGAAGTCAAGTCATCTTTCATGGAACAATAATTAACCGTTCAGCTTCTTAAATGTTAGAATTAATATTGTTATTTTAATCATTTTGATTGCCAAGCTGCTAAATGAAGCCCTGTCGATGGCTCATTCTGTAATTATAACATCTCTTCGGTACTAGTACAAAATGTATAAACTAAACTGATTCTTTGCGACAAAATGTAAAAATTTTTATCCTAAAAATCCTATAAAACATATTTTACAAAAAACTGTTTTTGTAATGCTGTATTAATAATTTAACGAGTTGTAAGTCAAATAGTACATTATCCTTTGTGTTTTTTCTTTCCAGCCTGTTGGTAAACTTGCAGTTATTGTATCTCATGGTGAAAAGGCAAATCAATCAACTAATCAGTCAGTTTGTATTGCTACAGGAAGGGAGATTTGATTTGCAGATAGGTGAACAGTGACAAAAACAAAACACTCAAGAAACAAGGTAACAGCAGTCATCAAAGGCTTCAGGCATATATAGAAGAGTTAAAACAGTTTAACAATCCTAGAGCCACTGAAGAGAAGAATGATCTAATTATTTTAGTCCATGTAACAGGAACCTAAGATGATGACCAGATGGAAGTATCACACACTCTTTAAACAGAGGAACATCTGAACAAGCCAGGAGTGATTCAACTTGACACTTTGACCAGATTGTTAAGGCTGTTTTTAATGGCCAAGTTGAGGTTTCCACACCACACTACAATACAAAAGGATAAAACAAATTCAAATACACAAAGTCATTAAAATATTCTGTAGTGATATTCAGATGCCTCACCCTCTGCTTCTTCTTTCTCTGGACTCAGATTTATGAGATCAACTTCATGGCTGTGCGGTGTATGAACCACTGAAGTGCTACTTTACAGTAAGTAAAGCATGTAGTAATGTAAGGGTGGACTCTTTGCTGAGTGGTACTCATAAAGCATTAAGAGGAACACACATGCAGAATCACTAGGTGTGATTGGTGTATGTGTGAATGTAAGCGACCAGCAGTAAACAACACAAGGTAGAAAATCTGCAGTGAGTAAGTGAAAGTAGGAGCATATTGGGGAAATGTTTTGCCTGAAGGTTCTTTATCCAAACTTTAGACACAGTCATTTCACAAGGTACTTGTTCAAATAGTTTGGTCAGTGCAGCTTTTAGGAAGCTACAATTTTACTACTCTACACTGTAGTTGGGAATCAAACCCAGATTTGGGCAGAGTGTGTTCATGGCATTGTGCAAGGCCACCTTCTTTATAGGAACCTCTAATACCTCTGACACTGAAAGAGAAACAAAATGGCTGCCAATTGTTATATGTGGTCCTTCCAAACTAAATCTGCCATCCATTACTCAGCCAGCCTGCAAAAAACATTGCCTGGAAAAAAAGATTTTCGGCTCCTTGAAGAAGCTCATTATTTCAGATGGAATGGAAAGACCTCTATCACCTGAATAAGAGTTTATTCAAGCCTATGGCACAAGCCAAAAAGGGAGAAAAAGCATTTCATGGTATCTGAGAAACTGATGGAACAAGGAGCATTTCTGAATTCGTTACCTCAGCTTATGAGGTCATATTTTGGATTGTCATGGCCATTATTGCATATGGAATGCTGAATAAAAGACATTGAAATGTAAAGACTATGTCAATTATTCATTGATTTAATCATCTGCCAACTCACCTTATCTATTGTCCAGCTGCTGGGCTTATTCATCTCTCAGTCCACCTTTCCTAGGTCCAAAGAAGCTGCTTGGATAAGAATTGAAACTTTTTTCTATTAAAAAAAGAGGTCCTGTTGAGATAACATCACCTGGTTGAATGCTTGAGAACCAACATCATTAGGAAGGAGAGAAGGAAGGCAACAGATGTCTTTGCATCAAATTTTACTCACAGGGGGACGGGTTTTGTGAAACTTCTTACTATGTGCAACACATGTGCATTTAACCCACTCTTCAACATAAGGTGCTGCTTACAATTTCTCTTAGACATAAAGCCTCTGTCTGTGCCATGTGCACAAATATAAAGAGATAATATAAAGCAGTGCAAAGTGAGTTTCTGCTGTTGCTGCTGCACTGAGAATTCTAACTACATACATTTACAGTCCTGTTTCCTTCTTGTTGTAGGTTTTCTGCAGCTAATTCTGTGTGTCCTGAGCTTATTTCTAGCTTTCTTGATGGCTTCTCAATGAACCATTTTCAATTACTGAAATGCCTTACAGTGGCAAATACAGCTGTAGGCTATTACTGTGGCAATGGGGTGTTAAAAAATCAGGGCTGTAGAAACAAAACAGAAAAAAGCTAAATAACACAGCCTAAACATCTTCGACTGATTTTTTCTGTCTATTAATAGTAAAGAATAGTTAAGTTTCATTATCATCACAATGTTAGCTCAGTGATCAATGACTTGGTCAAGAGGTTTAAATAACATTCCATTTGAAAAGCTTAATGCAGAGAGACAGTCTGACAGAGAGCTGTGGTGAAGGTGAGGTATACATAGGCAAGGGGGAACAGGTGAAAACAACCAAGGTTAGTGATTAGGGGTGAATTAACTAAAGAACTGCAGAATTAACTAAAGAGTGGGGACAGGTCCTGGAGAAAACAGGCAACAAAACAAAAGTCCAGGCGAGGGAGTGGAAATGAGGGGCTGAATCATGACAGATTAGACCTTTATATGTAGGAAGAAGGGTTCTAAATTCTATTCTACATGTAATTGGAAGCCAATGGAGAGAAGGTAGAGAAGGCGAAATATTTACATTACATTTAGTCATTTGGATGCTTTTATCCAAAGCAACTTACAGAGGAATTTGGTACACACACATATATGTATATCATGGCGATGGCTGCCATACAGGGTGCTCACCTGGCCCACCGGGAGCAACTTGGGGTTCAGAGTCTTCAGTGCCTGAGGACACTTTGACACTTTGATAGGTACAATTGGGTGTCATCAGCATAGCAATTGAAATTTATGGAGTGTTTTTTAATAATATTGTCGAGAGGAGACATAAATAGAGTAAAAAGTATTAATGCTAACGCATAACCTTGTGGAACTCCATAGCTTACTTTTGTGTGCATGAAAGATCCATCATTATTGAAACTAATTGAAATCTATCTGGTAGATAAGATTCAAACCCATTTAGCGCTCTTCCTTTAATCCCAATTACATGTTCTAGTCTTTGTAATAATATTTTGTTATCAATGGTGTCAAATGCAGCATTAAGATCTAACACAACTAGTATAGAGACAAGTCCATTATCTGAAGCCAAGAAAAGACACTGGTGACTTTTACCAGTGCGGTTCCTGTGCTATGATGAACTCTAAAACCTGACTGAAATTCTTCAAACATGTCGTTTCTGTGCAGGTGATCATGTAATTGCTTTGCATCTACTTTTTCAAGTATTTTAGAAATAAAGGGGAGATTGGATATTGGTCTGTAATTGGCTAAAGCACCTGGATCAACACAAGGTTTTTTGAGTAGCACTTTGATTACAGCTACCTTATAGGCCTTCGGTACATATCCTGTTTGTAAAGAAAGATTAATGATATCTAACACGAACATGTCTAATAAGGGTAGAGCTTTCTTAAGCAGTCTCACTGGAATCGGGTCTGACAGACATATTGTTGGGCTCTTAGTCAGTCTGAGTACAGTGCTGAAAAGCTCTACCATGGAGATCACCTGTTCTGGTTTACTGCCTTCTTTTTTAGGGGGGCAACAGTATTGAGTATTGAAGGTAGTGATGCTGCATAATTATCAGTCAGGTTATCAACTTGTGCAGGAGTGTAGTTAATGAGGCTACTCTCAGTTATTTTTATGAAGGATGAAGGAATCATTTCCTTAAATTTGTTTACAGCGTTTTCAGATCAGACGGTACTGAAGAGGAATTTTATTCAAACTGCTGTATAGTCCATTAGAGTAAATTCAAATGTTAGTAGAAAATTATTGGACAAAACAGAATAATTAGTGACTAAAACAATGAATGGGTTCTTTTACATTTTGATGTGATGAGGGAGTTACTGTCAGCATCTACATTGATGTTAAAATCGCCCACTATGACGACTTTATCTGCACTAAGCTCTAAGTTGGCTAGAAAATCTGAGAATTCAGTCAAAAATTCAGAATAAGGGACTGGAGGACAGTACACAGTTACATTTTTTCAAAATGATATTACATCCCCTTTTACATGAAGAAATACAACCCCATTTTCAAAAAAGTTGTGAGAATATGTGAAACTAAATAAAAAGCTTTGAACAATAGACAACATTTGGCACATGATTATATAGCCTTTTCTACCTTCTCAGTTCCCAAGCCACCTGTTGCTTTTCTTTCAGCTATTTACTTACACTCACACACACACACCTGTGATGGCAAAGCCGCCATGTAAAGTGTTGGCCTGACTCATGTGGAGCAACAAGGGGTTCATTGTCCTTGCCAAAGACACTTAGCTGAGAAGGATTGAACCACTGACCTCACTATTAGGGGTTGACTGCCCTACCCTTTAAGCTGCTGTGTGTGTGTGGGTTGGTGCTTTTTACCAGTGCTTTCACACCAACCAGTTCTAGAGACTCAACTCTGGGGATTACCCACTGGGGAGCGCCCCTGGAAACGACTCACCCTCAAGAAAACTGAAGTGATGTAAATGGGCCAATGGTTGTTTGCAGACTCCCCACAGTTAAATATATGAAAACATAATGGCAATGGATTAATTGGTAATTGTAATATCAAATACAATGTGTTTTACTTTTTCTTTAGGCAAACTACCAGTAACACATCACATTTTGACTCTGACACAAGCTTTTATTTTCCAGAATGAAGTATAACACATCCAAGAAAACTGCAGAGAACACAGCCAATGCTGAGATTGGGCCATTCTCCCTTGGCCGGTCACCTTGTGTGACAAGTTGTAGCCTGCTGAGATGACCACACTCTCTCATGATGCATAAAAGGCAAATAAAAATTATTGCAATGGTTGCACGTTCTGCAGTTCAGTTACTCTTACTCAAATTGTTCAGCCCTTTATCTGCTGTCTGCTGGATCAGCTCTTGTTCCACTTGTTATTAATGATAATGAGTACTGATGATTATTGGATGGTTGAGTGTATACTGACGAAAAACTGAGGGCAAGTTAGGCTACTGAGTTTATTCAAATCACAGATAATATCTTTTAAAACATGCATTTATTACTGCAGACCAGATTCGGTAAGCCGACACCCTATCTACCTTTAAGACTAGGCTCAATACCTTCCTCTTTGATAATTCTCCTGTACTTGTGCTTCTCCCTCTCTGTCTCCCTCTCTCTGTCCCTGTCCTCAGGTGTCCCCGGCTTTGGAGCTGCGTGTCTTTCAGTGCGCTCGCCCCAACCGGTCAAGGCAGATGTCCGCCCACCCTGAGTCTGGTTCTGCTGGAGGTTTCTCAAGGGGGATTTGTTGGGTTTTCTCTAAATGTCTGTATAGTTTTGACTTTATTATTTAAAGTGCCTTGAGATGAATTTGTTGTGAATTGGCGCTCTACAAATATAGTTGAAATGAATTGAATTGAAATGAAAACACTGAATATTTGTCAGTCCTTATCTACCACTGTGTTCAGTCAGTTGTGCAAAGGTGCCACAGTGTGACTGGCATCAAAGGGGACGTGTCTCTGGATTCCTTTACTCTCGGCCTAAATTCTTTGTAGCAAGTCGTTTCACTTTCAGATTGTGCTTTTCTATTTATATGGGCAAGTCTTTTGTCATGTCAGTGTCCTCTCCTCCTGCTGCTGATGTCTCTTGACCCCTTTAAGCTGCCATGAGGTCACACTAAAGGCCTGTATGACCTTTGACCCTAGAAGATGTGTGAGCCTTGGGGGATGACCAGTGGGAAAGTGGAACCTTCTCATTCAAATTAAAAATAGGATGATGGTGCACACACACAGGAAAAATCAGACATGCAAGAAAACAAAGCACAAGCATAGACGAACAGATAAATAAACACACACAGTCTCAGCGAGTGGGGGGATGGGTGAGAGAGGTGAGCGGAGGAGCACCACCATGCTTCTTTCCCAAATGTCTCCAGTCTGCAGCGTATGGTGCAGGGATTGGGAACTGTTCCAGACTTCTGTTGGTTGGTCATACACGTAAAACGTAAAAATCTGTTACCAAGCTACTTTTTGAGTTGTTTTACTTTATGTATTACAGCAAACATCTGGAGTGAATCAAACTGTTCAGTCTCATCTCATAATAGGTTTTTAAAATCGATTTTTATGCTGTCAAGAACGGAAATATATTGATAGTAAATAATCTAAAACATTGGTTACTATGCAAAAGTTAAAATATACAGTTCAAGGTAGGTAGATAGCGTCATCTACCTGCTGCACCGGGCACGGACTCACCTGGAAGCTGCCGGAACCACTGTGAGCGCTTTTAATACCATTCAGCTGGCACTACTGCTAGGGAAGCTAGAAGGACAGGAGTGAATAGGCAACTCACTGCATGGACAACGGATTACCTCACCAACAGGCCACAGTATGTGAGGCTGCGGAACTGTGTGCCTGAGGTGGTGGTCTGCAGCACAGGGTCTCCTCAGGGTGTGGTACTCTCACCGTTCCTCTTCACTGTGTAAACCTCGGACTTCACCTACAACTTCCGGAGAAAGACACTACAATTCGCACCGGTGAACATCCAGGGCTCAGACATTGAGAGGGAGGATAATTTCAAGGACCTCAACTATAAACTGGACTGGACTGGACTGACAACACTGATGCCTTGTACAAGAAGGGTCAAAGTCGCCTCCATTTTCTGAGGAGACTGAGGTCCTTCGGCATGTGCGGACCCAGAGAGACATATTATGGCCTAAGGACCTCAGTCTCCTCCCAGGACAGAGCTGGCTCTTCTGACCAGCTTGTTCAGTCTGTTCCTGTTCTGGTTGGTGCTGCCTGAGCCCCAGCAGACCACAGCGTAGTCAGGAGAGCCAGCTCTGTCCTGGGCTCCCCACTAGACTCATTGGAGGAGGTGGGTGAGAGGAAATTTCCCCATTGTGGTATCAATAAAGATTACCTTACCTAAATTGAGACATTTGTAGTTGAGGATTAAAATTAAACAAATACATTATTGTAATTAAATAATCAAAAAATTATACTTCAGGCAAAATACATTATATTATTAAAGAAAACCATGACTATATAATGTTTCTTCATCTCTAAACATTTAACGTTTTTATTTATTTTTATCTTTTTTGTATAACTAGAATGTTTTTTTCAAACCAAATATGACAGTTTCATTAGTTTAAGTATTTATTTTAATCTGCATCTGAATAATGTTTGCGTGTTTACATATGCACAGACTCAAACAGGAGAGGGGAAGGGGGATGCACTGCTACAAAAATAGAGATGTAAGGAGAGAAAGGCAAATAGAATCATACAAAGATAACCTATAGTTGGGGTTTATTTTGACAGCAGGAGGCTGTTTCCTGCTGGCTAAACTAATTGGTAGTCTATATCCTGCCATGAGGACTAAATATTGCAGCGTGGGTTCATCTGCCAGTTAATGAGTTCGCTGCTTCTCCAGGACTGAGAAAAAAATATAAAGTTGTGAGGTTATAAGCAGAATTTTGATTTTGTTGACATATTTATTACAATTTTTACCTGTTGTCTCTGAATAGGAGTTGGTCCTTCTGTATCAGGACTCAGTTAGTTTATTTGTTAAGCACACTTTTATTACTACAGTATACTGGTCTGTGGGCTTGAAATGTGAAGACATCAAAGACCTGTCTCTATGGGCTCTTCCTGCAACATCTCCCTCTAGCTACACTATGTCTTTTACAGTGTGTGTATTTGTCATCTTGGAAAATATTTCCAAAAGATTAACCACAATCAGGTGATTCCCTGCTAAATACGGTAGCTTTAATGGACTTTGACAAACAAATTTCCATTGTCAACACTGATCTTTGAGGGAAGAGAGCTGGGCAGTCCAGGAAGCTATCACAGACCATCAAATATGATGAAACATTCAGTCCAACACAAACCTCTTTTGTTGGAGAACAAACTCCATGCAATCTGGATTTAATGTGTCTGTGTGGACTTTTCACACCCACCTTTTTTAGTCCAGTTCAATCAAACTCCAGTTAGTTTTCTCCCTTGGTGCGGTTTGTTTGGGCACGTCTGAACGCAGCAATTTAACATTAAGGTGCAGACCAAAACAACCGCACCAAGACCCTTTATTGAAAGTGATTCCAAAACAACTCTGGAGCAGGTCGTTAGTGGTGAGAACATGATCCAACCTTGATCTGGATGAGATTTATGCTAAATGGCTGACAGGATGTCTTTTTTACAAAGTGTGTTGTATTTTTAAGACGTTTCATTAAAGTAGACTCAGAATTCTCTTGGCAGTTTGGCTTCGTTCATTGCCCAGATTATGCTGTTGTTCCATTTTTATAGCAATTCTTCACTCACAATAACAATAATTTATAAAAATCAAATTAAATTAATATTAAATTAAATTAAAACAATTTAATTATAACAATATATATATGTATTTTATCATTACAGAGATCAGCACCTTTAGAATGTGTCTCCCAGTGGAGCCGTGTGCCTGGCTCTCTTTAATGTAATGGCTCTCTGTGAAACATGTTTATGATCATGGTCACAGACTCCTCTGTTTGTCCAGTTAGACATAACGTTCAGGGAGACTTTCAAAGACCCCCAACAACTCAAAGACATGAAAGGTTTTCAAACGTTCACACCCCTTATCCCCCAACCCTAATCTCACCGTCGTCACTGAGCTTTGGCTGCAGTGGATGACGAAGGCAAAAACCACCTGAAGTTAAACTTGTCATTACTTAAATGTTAAGTGTTCACTCTAAAGCCCCCAGCTCCACTGGACTAAATATGAATATGATTCTTCTGCTCTTTCATCGGACATAAGTAAGGTGCTTTCTCAGACTGACTCCATGCGCCAACACACGCACATGCATGCACACACACACACACACACACACACACACACAATATCTTCACATTGCTTAGGTGAAGATGTAAAGACAGCTCCTGTCAATACCAAGGACATTATTTTTGTATGCTGCAATTAACCCTCAGCTTCCAAAATGGCAGCAACACTAAACAGGTAAGGGAACAAATGTCTTTGTGGATTTATTGCAGAACTGTTTTAGTGACTTGCTTTCTAGCTAGATTGGATTTGGTAATTAACATTAATTGTTTCTGTTTCTATTTACAACCATTTGATTGAATAAAACCAAAAAAAGAAATACAAAAATGAGTGATTGATTCGAAACTTTCTTTATGTCAGTGTTAAACACTAAATCAGTGGAAGCCCCCTTCACTGCAGTGGGAGTGTTCACTAAATCATTAAATTAAGAATAGCAGAAACATAAAAAACGGCCTGAACCTCTAAGAAGTCTTCCATCAGAATAAATTTCAATAAGAACTGAGGCATCGTGGATTACTGCAGCACTGCCATTCAAACATTAGTTTTCACTTACAGACAGAGAAAAACATTTTTAATATTGTTTTACTTTTCATGCTTTAGTGCATTCATTTTAAAAGATACAGTTCCTCAATAAGTTGTGGATGAAAGGCTCAGCGACACACAGGACAGCACAGCCTGTTTCCTACACTCGACCTCATCCACATTATACCACGGTAACCACGATGACAGAGATTCTCTGACTTTAAAGCCACAGTATGCAAATTTAACTTCCAATGAAATGAGGCGTGAAATGAATCCCTCTCCCTGCTCCGCTATGACCTGCCACCCTCAGCTACACTCTGCTCAGCACATCTGGTAGTCAACCAACTAATGGATGAACTGTTTGAGCCCATCAAAAGTCACCAAATACAAACACTTGTCAGGAAACAAATGAACAAGGACATTGTTTCTATTCAGAAGTTTTGCCTGAGTAATAATGTTCATCAGTAAAGCTCAAAAAAAGAAATTCAAATGAATTCAACTACTGTGAAGTTATCACTGCCTCTTTTAGTTTCAATCATTGAAAGATATGTGACAAACATTATTTCCAGCTGCAATAAAGACACAGAAAACAATGAGCAAGCCAAGCAGCTCACGCACACTTCTCCATCAGAGTGGCAATGAAAGGAAGACTTCTAAACACTCCAGACACAAATTAAACTCACACACGGATTGACCACATTAAATCCACCTGGTGGAAAAAAGTACAGAAATGAATCAAAAAAGTTCCAAAACAAAGCTTTATGGATTGCTGAGAACATGACTAAACTCTAACAGAGTGATGGGAAGGAACAGGAAAGATTCTGCTCATTAGCCAAACCAAACAAGCTCATCTGTGAAGCACAGTGGAGGTAGTGTTACGGTTTGGGCTGAATGGCTGCTTCTGGAGCAGGCTCACTGATCTTTGCAGATGATATAAGTCATGGTAGTAGCAGTAGAATGAATTCAGAGGTGGCAGAACAGTTTAGTCATTTCTTATCATCAACATCATATGAAGGCAGCGACAGTAAAACTCTGGAAAAGAATATAAAAAGAAACACTTCCAATAGTAGTTCTGCTAACTTAAAAGGTAAGAGTTCTGATCCAGAAGCTGCTTTTTTTTATACTGCTTAAAGTAGAGAGTTGTAAATATCATCAAATCAAAGCTGAAATTCAGAGCTTGTCTTTCCAGTCTTCAAATAAACAAATCAAGTGGCCATGCTGTTCCTATACTTTTGGAGTGGACTGTAGACAGACCCTGTATATTCATATTCACCCTGTGGCAGCAGGTCAAAGTAAAACAGTAGCTCTGTCGCAAAAACTGTGATTACACCATCAGCAGCAGAAGCAAACCGTCCATTATTAACCCAGTCAAACAAGATGAGCTTTAGACATAAGTGCCCTCACAATTTTCCCGATACCAAATGGACACTGAACACATTAGTGCTGAGTGGCTATGTGGTGCTGTGATATCTGACTGGACCGTTTTAAAGTGGCTGAAATCTGTTTGGGCACATCTCATCATGACTCTGATGTGAAAAATTGAGTGGCAGCGAAACATATTTCTGAAACATATTGCACATTTTCTCAGGGTAAAAGTGGTACACGAGGTACAGTTTGTACTGCCAACTACTTCCACTCACTTCTAAATAAGCACAGTGTCTGTCCAGTATGTTGTTTTAATTGGAACTATTTTCACTTGAGTGACTTTTCTGATAGAAAGTTTGCACAGATTAAAGGAAGACAATAAGGTCCTGGTGTGATTCCAGATGGAGACGATCGTGTTTATGCTGATTCTTTATTATTGGACTGGAACTGCTTATCCTGTTTGGGGTAGTGGGGGACTGGAGTCTATCCTAGCTGTCATGGGGCGAGAGGCTAGGTCTAGTCTATGTCAGGGCTGACTAAACTGATGAAATGCACAAATCATTGTTCTTCAGTAAAAGTTTAAATGTACTCATGCTAACAACACTGTTGCTAATCACTACTTTCCAAAGACAACTGCATTGGATCCTGGGTTTGACTGACTTTGATAAGGTGGCTGTGGCCTAAGGAGGTAGAGCAGGTTGCCCACTGAGTGAAGGGGGTTCAAAGTGTTCTTCTCATGGGTCAGGTCCACACCTTGCACAGCAGGACTGCATCTGTGCATATATGTGTGTGTTTGAGGGGGTAGCATATGATGTTTTTTAGGGAAAATGTTCACTTTTGACATTTGCCTACTATATTGATCAATCATCTGTTTTTAATGTACATCAATCATCCACAATATTAAAACCACTCACTGGTCAGGTGAATGGATAATAGTAAAAAGAAACACAATAATACGTACCTATTTCTTATGGGTTAGCTGAACAAATATTTGGACGAGGTTTAGAACAACACAGCTGTGTTTCCCGTGCAAAGGAAATGCACAAAGAAGCCCTGTGTTTTCCTCTGAGTTCATATTTAAGTTGCTTTCTAATGTTCTCTTCTTTCCCAGTGAAAAGAAAGCATCTATTCACATCTTATGACTAAAGTGAACATTTAGAAACCATTAGTCATCAGTCTGTGTGAACACTAGCAGGCTGTGCATTTGTGTTTAATTACTTCATTCACATCAGATTGTTACTGTAAACACTGTTGTTGATCAGCTTCATTCAGTTCCTGACTGTTGGACTGATTGTTCCTTCTGATTGGTGTGCTCTGAAACTGACTTAAATTAGTGCAAAGTGTTCTCAGCTTCATTTTCCTGCAATAACTGTGCCAATGGTCAGTGTAATAACTATAAAATATTTTTTTTCTTAGTCTCAGAGCTTTGTCTCTGTGCATACTGTCCTATCTGCAGTGATGATGAATCAGTAAGAAAGGACTCTGTGGATCCTTTCAAACCTCTTCCTGACCCCAGTCTGTTCAAAAACAGTTCAGCATGTCTCCAGATCAGGATGTCATGTGTCACACTTTGTTTTGTCCAAATGATGAATGTGCCTTGTAAAAGAAAATAAAAAAAGAGAAGCCTAGAGCAACTCAACAAAACCCTCATATAAATAAAAACCTTCATGTGGATCAGAGGTTCCTGAAGTGGGCTTTAAAAGTGGGAGTGAATGAATATTGAGTCATGGCAGGTTTGTGGTCCAGGTGCCAAGCAGATGTGTTGCGGTGAGCTTCAACGTTGCCCTGTGGAGGTTGTGGTCACTGTCACACAGCCCCACAACAGGCATGACTAGTACTGTATAGGTCACTTTGTGGGCAGGTTGTCAGTCATTCCTCAAAGGTTCCAAAAAAGTTTCTGTTCAAGTCTGGCATTGTATTGTCATCAGGAGTGAACATCTGGAGCAGTGGAATTAGTTTGTGTGCCAGTGTTTTTTTATTTTCTTACTATTCAGCTGTTTCCAAAATTCAATCTTATCCAAACTGTGTTGAGTTTTATAGAGTTAACAGTAAACTAGTAGTTTATGTTTTGAAACTTGCCTTTACAAGCTGAAAGTGTGGATTTTACATGTAATGTCTCAATGCTAAACTACATTCAACTTCACAAGTAAACTTCAACTGCAATTCCACTTTTTAAAGAGCAATACTATAAATTAACACAATGAGGAGAAGCTGGGGACTGAACAGTAAAACCATTGACTGACAAATGTAAACTTAGAACAACTGCAACGTTTTCCACTTTTTAAAGAGCAATACTATAAATTAACACAATGAGGAGCACAACAGCAAAATGGTAATATTTTTACACCCTCACCCCCTCATAATGGGACTGAAGAAATTCCTATGATGCAGCTTTTAAAACCATTGACTGACAAATGTTTCAACAGGAGGAAGATGAATATGCTGCACGGGAGAACTAGATGAATAAAGACTTATGGTACAAAAATCTTTTTTGCGCAGCAACTCCTGCTCTACGTAATTCCAAGAGACGCCTCTCTCCTTTGGCTAGAAATTAAATGTTTTATTTGGATTATATGTTGTACATTCGACATGTGTTATACCAGAAACGTAAACGCACTCTTTACCGTAATTAGTTGAACAATGAGTAGGAGCGCATTTTATTTCTCAGCCTGGATAGATCAACGGTTTATATGTGACAAAAAATATTTCTTTTAAAGTAAATGTGCTCTATAGTACATAAATCATGATGTAGTAAATATGTTAGAGAGAATGAAATTCATTTCTGTGTGGTTTTAACCTTTGTTAATGTCATCAGTAAAAACTAAAAGCAACATACTCTTTGTATAGCTGCCTGCTGCTGCTTTACTTATTCGCTAACTTGGGTACAGTTGTACTTGCAAAGGCAATCTGCTGTCATTCCTCCTGGAAGTATGCATCAGTAAGTGCATTTCAATAGTGTTTCGACCACTCTTCACACTGTTCTACCATCAGAGCTGAGGCCCTTGAACCTGACATCAATTCCACAGGGATGGTTCAGCTGCAGTGTCACAAAATTTCTTTGTCAAAATGCGATTACGCTGTACGAAATAAAAGCCACTGTTACCAGCTCTCATTCTGTCTAGAAAATTCACCTAAACGTTTACCTGAGACTCATATGAAACTGCGACAGAATTTCCTAAAATTACAGCAACTTCAAGACAAATTAAACATTTTTTCTGATATTTTTCAGAATAGTATAATAAAATATATTTAAATACAATAACCTGAAAAACACTAATATTTGTTTCCACAATGCGAAGGGAAAGTTTCTCTCCACTTTCTTATCATCAACTGGTGATGCTACAGCCTTCAGACTTTTTCTCACAGTATCGTCCTCTGAGAATTTCTTTCCACATACATGTATTTATGTCCTTTTCCACAAATCAGCCACAGACTTTCAAGTCTTTTAGGGTGAATATGTGGAACCTTTTGCTTGTTTCTTTCAAAACAATATACCAGAAACACTGGAGCAAATCACAAAGTCACAAATGTTATGCAAATTTTGTCAAATTATTTGTGTCCCAAACCTCAAACTGCAAAAACACTCAAACTGTTGTATATGCAAAGTACAATTTGCTTCCAAGTTAACTCCATTCACAGCTTGTAAAGTAACAAAAACAAATGAAGAATGACTTTAATATCCCTGGGCCATGGCAACTAAGGGACTACTGGAGAGACACTTTAGCAGTTTCTTGCTTTCCACAACTGTCTTTGTCAGACGCAGAAACAGAACTCACATGTGTAATGAGACCATCTTGAAAAAATTGAAAAATTACATTAACTGCTCAGCACCCACTGGATGTGAACCAGAGATGTTGTAATGTACATGCAGAGTTTTTAAGGTAAAACTATCTTCATATTGCCTGTATTTATATTATTGTCCATTTTGGGATTGGCTTCTTCCACTTCCTGACAGTCACTGAATTGATTTGGGTGGTGAAGCAAATTTTTGAATATACTGTTGAAAAGACAAAACAAAACCAAAAAAGACCTCACAGAGACGTTTAATTTCACAAAAATATCTATTCTGTCAAATAACAAATAACTAGGTTAGTAGATTTATGTGTCTGTGGTTATGTTCTGTCCCTTTGTCAAAGTGTCCTTGAGGAAGACTCTGATCTCTGATTGGCTCAACATCCTACATGGCCGTTGTTCTCATTGGGGTGTAAATAAGTAATTGTAAAGCAGCTGTATGGTAAACAGAGGGAGCGGTATCAAATCCCGGTGTTAAAAAATCCCCAGCCTACCCATTAAAAAATAAAAATAAAAAAATCCCCAGCCTACCCATAAAAAATAAAAATTAAAAAATCCCCAGCCTACCCACCAGGTGTATCCCTGAGCGAGACACCCAGCGCTAACTTCCCGGGCGCCTGTGGCAGCACCCCACTGCTCCCCTCAGTGGAATGGGTTAAATACATGGGACAAATTTCACTGCAACATGTATGAGCTGGAAGTGACGAATAAAGTTTTTTGTTCTTTATACTTTGTACTTTATTTACAACAATTTACAACAAGGTCATCTCAAGGCACATTTAAAGAAAAACCAACAAATCCCCCTTAAGCAAGGCATAGGCAACAATGCAGAGGAAAAATTCCCTTTAATGGAAGAAATCTCCTGCAGAATCAGGCTCATGGTGGGTTGCCATCTGCCTTGACCGGTTGGGTTGAGTGGAAAGTGGAGAGAGAAAAGAACAGAGCAACAAAAGCAACAACAAAACATTTGGCAGGTTAGTAGGACCAGTAGCTGCACACTGGACGCACAGTGCAGAGTCCCCCAGCAGTCTAAGCCTATAGCAGCATGACTATAACTAATTATCAGTTTTATCAAAGAGGAAAGTTTGATAAAGTAGAGGAAAGTAGAGAGGGTGTGGACTGGGAGCTGGTTCCACAGCAGAGGAGCTTGATAGCTAAAGGCTCTGTCTCCCATTCTACTTGTTTTAATTCTGGGAACCACAAGAAGGCCTGCATTCTGAGACCGAAGTGGTCTATTAGGTTGATATGGTACTAGGAGATCTTTTAGGTATGACGTAGCTTGACCATTTAGAGCTTTATAGTTAAGAAGAAGGGTTTTAAATTCTATTCTACATTTATTGGGAAGCTAATGGAGAGATGCAGTTGAAGGTGAAATATGATCTCTCTCACCAGTCCCAGTCAGTAATCTTGCTGCAGCATTTTGGATTAATTGAAGGCTTTTTAGAGAGTCACTGGGGCAGCCTGAAAGTACAATCTTTTGGAGATGGTAGTTCCAGAGTTAGCTGACCTCATAAAGCCCCGATGACATACCAAGTCAAATCCTAAACTATTTAGAGTCCCTAAAGGTAATCTTTTTTGTATCCATCTAAATCCAAGAGCAAACCGTTTATTGAGGAGACGACAATGTACAAGGTCTCACTAATGATGAGTTTTTTTTACCTTCTTTGTGCACTGTGACAGCCTCTGCTACATCATCTACTACACATATTTAAAGCTAACAAGTAGTTAGTCTGGAAATGGTGACTTTGATGTTATTTATTTTCTTTTGTAGAACATTACACTTCGTGTTTTATGTTATTACCAAACCATCATTTCCTGTGTGTGTGGAAACAGCAGAATGATAGATGGCTTGTTGGAGTGAGCAGAATACACCTCTTTGTCATATGACATATGAATCTTTTATGCCTTTTATGTAACACCAGTGTCACATATGATCAATTCATGAGGGTGAATTATTAACAAGGCTCAGTCTGTAGCTTTGGATTAAAGCTAATTCAGTCCTTTATAAAAGAGAAGGGTGATTATTAGAATTCATTTATGATGATTTTCATACTTTGAATGCTGAAAAGTTCATGTAACTTAACAATTGCTATTACTCTGTGTTATAAATGTCATAAGATATTATATTTGCATGTGTTTTGTGACGGAATAACTACAGTATCCATCTGATCTTGACCCAGTGTTCACTGCTAATGGTTTTCACAGAGGCTTTGGATGATTAGGTTAAAATTTGACTCTGTCTTCTGTGGATTATATGGAGCAGACGCAATGATTCTGGAAACACATAGTCTTGCTCCACTTCATTTAGTGGTCTGCTTGGTTGGTTGGTCGCTTGGTTGCACAAATGCTCATCCCACTGAGCATTTCAAATGATTAATTTGTGTTACTAGACAACTATGACAACTGACAGTTGTAACATACAGTATGTATCATAGTTTGAATATCTATTACTACAAATATGGGGGCTTCACTTCTCTTCACTACTAAAGATCCATTAGCAATCATTACAAAATAAGTTTTGTTTTTACAGAAAAATGTGTACAGAAAAATAAAAAAGTTATTTATAACAATTATGATGCATTCTATTGCTCTAAAATTTAATTAAACTTTATATATTTAACGCCAATTCACAACATCATCTCAAAGCAAAATAACAAAGTCAAATCCATAGAGACATTTAGAGAAATACCCAACAAATCCCCCTTGAGCAGCTATAGGCAACAGTGGAGAGGAAAAACTCCCTTTAACGGAAGAAACCTCCAGCAGAACCAGGCTCAGGGTGGGCGGCCATCTGGTTGGGGTGAGTGGAAAGTGGAGAGAGAAAAGAAAACATTTGGCAGGTTGGTTGGACCAGTAGCTGCGCACACGCAGCTCCAAAGCCAGGGACACCTGAAGACAGTTAATGTCATACAGTGGAGACTTACTTTAAATCCAAAATACCACTGTATTTTGGATTCAAAGCAAGTCACCACTTAACTGAAGCGTAGCAATGGAAATTTAGAGTGTTTACTAATAATGTTGCCTAGAGGAGAGATATATAAAGTAAAACGTATTGGTCCTAACATGGAGCCTTTCGGAACTCCATAACTAACTTTTGTGGTCATAGAAGATTCATCACTAACATGAACAAATTGCAATCTCTCTCATAGATAAGATTTAAACCACTTTAGTGCAGTTGCTTTAATCCCAATTACATGTTCTAGTCTCTGTAATACAATTTTGTGATCACTGGTGTCAAGTGCAGCAGTAAGATCTCATAGAACTAGTATAGAAACAAGTTCATTAACTGAAGCCAAGGAAAGATCATTGGTGACTTTTACCAGTGCAAGGGGTGTTTGGATATCGGTTTGTCATTGGCTAAAACACCTGGATCAAGACAAGCTGTTTAGGTAGAAGTTTGATTACAGCTACCTTATAGGCCTTTAGAGAGATTGATGATATCTAATACGAACGTGTCTAATAGAGCATCCTTGAGCAGTGAACCTGGAATAGGGTCTAGCAGAGTTGGTTTTGACATAATAGTTGAAGTTAGCTCAGCAAGATCTATTGGTAAAAAACTGTCTAAAAAGGATTGAAGCCTTAATCATGATTCTAATTCTGTTGTATTTTTGGGGAAGGTCTGGTGATTTTTTGTGCTTGTATTGCATTTGGACTTGTATGAAAGTCATGAAGTCATTGCTGCATAGCATTGAGGAAATACTAGGCTCTACGGGATTATGACTCTTAGTCAGCCTGGCTACAGTTCTGAAAAGAAACCGGGGGTTGGTCTTTTACTAAGAAATGCTGAAGTCCTGACAGGTTTTAATTCATCAACGATCACTTCTGGAAAGTGTCTGTTTGAAATCTGTTTCATTTTTTGCAATGACAATGATCTTAAGCAAACTACTAATGCAGTAAATTTATATTTGATAAAAAACACGAACAGTCTGACCTCCACAGTCCAGACTTGAATATCAAAAATGCAGAATGGGATCACCATACAGACAGAGAAAGACAAAATATAAAGACAATCTCCGGAGAAGGAAGCCTGATTTAGCAGAAGATTTCATGCAAAAACTACTCTGTTTTGTTTATATTGTATATCCACTGTATTTTATGAATGTATGTTTTCTCATGATACTTTTGGCCTTCACAGCAGGCTTTCCCTCTGTAAAAAATGCCATTGTACTTTATTGGTAGTGGCAGCTAAAACCCACCACCACCAACAGGGCGACTTCACCATTTATCAACTTCCTTTCTATGGCTTTAGTTTAGAGTTTAAATGTACATTAAATGTTTTAAACTTACCTCTGATTTTCGTACTTTAAAACTTGATCTGCTTCTAGTTAAAAAAATCTCCTCCGGATGACATCACCCGGAGAAGTTTTTCCTCATTAGGAGTTCAGATGATGTCATCCGAGAGGCTGTGAAGAAGCAGGTTGACCAGGGTTACAAATTCCAAAGTGTAAGCAACAAGATGATGTAATCTGAACTGAAATTTCCTCTAAGTGATGTCATCTGGAGGCATTTTTCAGCTAGAAACAGAGAGATATTTTGAAATAAGGAAGTCAATAGGACTTCTAATACCATTTATGTATGTGTTCTACCTAAACTAGAACCAAAAGAAGCAAGTTCAAAATCAGTGAAGGCATCCTTTAAGACTGTACCTTTTGGCTACATGGCAGCTGTAGTCACACACAGTGGTGGATGGATGACAAGACATGTGTTTTTCATGTTTGAGTCCAGTGTGAAACAACTGCCGTTGCCATTGTTGTAACCTTTCACGTGACACGTAATGTGACTAGATATTAAGGAAGTAGTGATTTTTAAGACGTTTTACTAATCCTAAGAGTGCATATTTATTACCTAACCCTAACCTAATTGATGTGTTTACACAATCTAAATACAGTTTTTTTTTTGTGTTTGGACCAAGACAGACTACTGCTACCTATTACCTACTACCTATATAGTCCATAAGGTTTAATGACAGCTTGGATAAATAGGTTATTCAGATGTTGTAAGAACACAGTTTCAGTGACAATACTGAGAAGAAAATTATTTGTTTTTTTATGAAAAAATCTTATCAAGGTTGCTGACAGGCTGTGTTCATATTGGCCTATTCAGATTGGGTGTGGGTGGGTCGGGACAGGAAACCAATCTACTGCCTGTTTGGCTGGAATTCATTAGCACAGCCTCCCAGTGACACCCACACCTCTGCACAGAGAGATATGGGCGAGCCAGCCCCCTGAAACATCTGCACAGGCTTATGTCAGGACACAGCAGGCAGGGCAGCTGTCAGCTCTGGTTAATGCTGAGGTGGAGCAGCAGGACACTCGCACACTGGCACACACTCCACTGCTCCAATGAGGGATCACAGTGAGACAAAGCAGACGGCGGTCTGACAGCCTTCGGATGGGAGGGAAAAGGGGGAGGTTCGCATGGTAAATGGGATCCGGTTTCAGGAAGACAAAAGATGAGGAGTTTCTATAAAAGGTTCTGGAGATTTCATACGTTTTTCTCTGTGATTAATTCAATTTTCAATTCAACTTTATTTACATCGCTCCAATTCACAACAACATCATCTAAAGGCAATTTACATAATAAAGTCAAGAATATAGAGACACCTGAGGACAGGGACAGGGAGAGGGAGAAGCACAACTATGGGAGAAAGGAGACACAGAGTTAATGTCATACAGTGGTGACATATAAATGTGGGCTGAGAGGAGGAAAGTTGCTCAGTGCATCAGGGGTTGGTCCCCCAGCAGTCTTAACCTATAGCAGCAGGATTAGAACTAACTATAAGCTTTATAAAAGAGGAAGGTTTTGAGCCTAGTCTTAAAAGAAGAGTGGTTGTCTGCTCCCCGAATCTAGACTGGGAGCTGGTTCGACAGGAAAGGAGCTTGATAGCTAAGGGCTCTGCATCCCATTCTAGGAACCATAAGTTGGCCTGCATTCTGAGACCGAAGTGGTCTATTAGGAGGATATGGTACTAGGAGATCTTTTAGGTAGGATGGCGCTTGACTAGAACATCAGCAGGATGATACAAGTCACATGAGAGCCACTAAGTGGATGAATAAGTCAGCTGACTGTAAAGCATGAATGAAGTATTACTGCACTTTATTCAGAGAGCTCCAACAGTACTGCATGTCAATGTAGAATAATTCCTTAAAGCTGATCCCTCAAATAGTCAGGTTACTCAAAGAAACCAGGTCTATGTGCACTTAAGAAGCTAGTTACCTTGAATCTGTGTGTATCTGCAGCAGATGTGATTTGTCCTCTGACTCAGACTTACTTTGGAAGCATGGCTCACAGGTTTTAACCTCACAAATTGACGGGGGAGTGAGAAATTAAAATGGCAGACATATGCAACAGAGCATATTTTTAGAAACCCAACACTTGGACAATATCTTTTAACACAAGCAGTCAATACATTTAGTTCACAATGTGTAGTTGGTTATATTTTTATTATCAATACAGATTATTTTTCCTCTGTCATTGACATTTAACATTTAACTTTTATTGACCTCTTCGGTCAAATTAATTGTGTGTCTTTATGTCTTTGTTGTCCTTTCGTTTGTTTTTGCTTTTATAATACAGATAAGAAGCTTCTCTTTGATAGCACTTGTTGTATTGATCAGCTGTGCATCAAATGTAAATAACCCTGCCTCATGTTGTACATATCAGCTGTAGGTGACAATAACTGAGTTTGCTCTAATTTGGAGAAAAAGGCCCAACATCATGGTATCTGACATATAATGCTGAATGAACTAAAGAGCTGGCTGGTAGCATGAAAGATGATACCAGAGCTGTCCAATAAATTTATTATTTTTCACATCAAGGCGGCTCTTCCACCACACCAGATGTTTTACTGCTTTCCAGGGAATTCCAGCTTGCATGATCTATTGCCTCAGTCTAAAAATGACTGTTGCAATTGGAAAATAAATATTTCATTTGGCCAAACATATACCGGCCTTTTTGAGAACTGACATGAGAGTGCTCAGCAGCTTGGGAAGCAGGCAGTCTCTGATGGCTATTGATGGTTAGCAGACTCTTTTCTTCCTCATGGAGACTATTGAGATAAATGGTTAGGAGTTATACTGAAGCAGCAGTGCAAACAGCAGCTTTTTTTGCAGAATATATTATTTACAGAGAATGTATAGTTCAAGTGTTGAATTAAAACTAATTGTACCTTTTAAACAGTTTTAGGGTTAGTAATTCCAGTGTGGCCTCACCATACACCTTGAGTGAACAACTGCTGGGAACTTTTACATGATAAACCATTGCTGTTTCTTAATAAAACATTACCTCGAAGTATTATTCCCCGGCTACAGTTCAGGTTTCTGTGTATATAAAATCATTTCTATGTTAACTAATATTGTTAAACTGATGTTGATTCCCAGCTGAAAGGGCTGTAAAATCAAAAGAAGAACTGGTTTGAAACCACCCTGAACCAGCCCTTGAAATGGCATGGTGGGAAAAGCATAAAAACGACTTCAGGTTAGATTAGAGAACACTTTTTCAGTTTGATTGTAAAGGCTAATGATTTGTAGAAGACATGGTTTTGACAGGAGAGCTCAAAAACTTTGAAAGAAAATGTAAAAATGGACAGCTCTTACTGTACCATCACATTGTGCAATAGTTGCAAACCTGACAACCTTGAAAAAAAAAATCAGCAGCAGCCAAAAGCAGGCACGACACACAAAGTAGTAATTGAAATGTGAACTCAAACTCACTGTGTCCCCAAATAAAAACTGAACCATTTGCACTTTGGCAGTAAAAGTTTCAATTAATTCACTTCGGACTTTACAGACAATGCTGAGGAATGCACCAGAAAAATGACATAAGAAGACATATTTCTGTCTACTACTAGATGCTGGTTGATCAATATTTGGAGGGCACCCAGGTCACTAATCTGGGCATTAAGGCTGACTGATAAATTGGCACGTTGTAGCATGTTGGCCATTTTGTTGTCTAGTTTATGAAAACGGATGATTAGAATGAGTTAACATGGAGCAGCATGACCAGCATAAATCACTTAAAACCGAAATAACAGCTCCTCAGCCTTTAACGGTTTTCACTACACTTTATAATGAACAACACTCACAGTGTAAAGCAGAACTTTGTACAGCAAATGAGTGAAGTTAAAACAACAATACACATGTAGCCAATCATTAATAATTTAGTAAAGCTGAAGTAAAATGCACATGGCTTTTTTAAATAACACTTTTATTCAACATTACATGTAAAAGTTTTAAAACCTTTGAGAGTCAGTGCAACTAAAACTTACACGAAATATTAGGGGTCCTAGGGGTCGAATACAAGAAAAAAACGGCTTTATAAATGCCTAATTATTAGTATATGGTTACTACATGAATAAAATGCTAGTTTGAAATATAAACTGACTGTACATCTACAGCCCTGTTGTGGTTCAGAGCCCCTGTGGCTGTGTGAGTTTTACAAATATAGAAGGGTTAATGGAACTGCAACAGCAAATCATCAACATTTACACCCTGCTCACGGGGTGTTGCTGACTTTTTGTGTACTGTCGAGTAACAAATCATACCAGCATACTCTGATATCAAAATGTATGGCTGCTATGCAAAATGTGTACGGGTTGGCTTTTTAAACCCAGCACAGCAGCAGGAAAAGGGTGACAAGACACAGACATTTGGACAAGATGTAAATAGGGGGGCAAGGATGTGGGCCCAGGGAGGACCACAAAGGATGAAGTGCTTAATGAGGTAATGAGGCAGGAAGTGTAGAGCAGAGGACGGGCTCGAGACTCTGCCAGCGGGAGACAAATCTGGACGAGAAGAAGGTGAGACAGCAGGTGCCACAGGGAGAACAGCGGGTATGAGGATGGATTGAAAGAGGTACAGGGTGCCAAACGCCTGGTGGAAGAGTTTGCTGCTATTGGTCCCATGATGAAGGACCGGACAGTGTGAACGAGGTACAGAGGAACTGGGCTTTGATCAACGTCTATACACCAGATAACTTAAGTTCTGCTACACTGGCAAGTGTGTTGGGGGGCTGCTCATGGCATACCTGGATCAAATGGAGAAACTACATTCCAGAGATAGATGTGTCAGGGACAGCCTTTTCACACTCCCGGCAGAAGTCAATCTCATCTGACCTTTTGTTGAGTTTATGGCGCTTTGAATTATTTGTGTTTTTTTCATTCTTTGATTACAACCAGAATTTTGGTTTCATCAAGTTTTAATTCTATGATTGGATGTGCATTCTACCTGCTCTGCCTGCCATCGTTTCACAGTGGGAAGCATTTTTGCTTTGCTGGTGTGTTAAAAGAAGCCTGGTAAATAGATTTTTGAGGAACAAACAAAATTCACGTGTGAAAAAGTCAGTCTGTGTTTTCTGACATCCTCATAACACCAACACCATAACACCAACTTTGTCACTTGGTGAAGACCTCAGTTACTGGTGACATATAATAACCTGCAAACACAAATTATGTTTTACAAAGTCACTCAATATTCCAAAGTTGTTATTTACAAAAAAATAAAATAAAACATATTAAAAACTGAACAAACCAAAAATAAAAAAAGTCCAACAACTTTTAAAGTTTAACCAACAATAACAAACCTGTGAAACAGCTTTAACTGTAGTTGGACTTGTATCAGTTAACACAAACTGCCATATGATTGACATGACCAGAGCAGCTGATATAATTTGTTATAGTGCAACAAAAAAGCAGTGCGGCAGAAAATGAATGAGATATATATTTAATGTGACCTGGTTATTTCAGATTCCACCTGTCAAACCATAACCAAACCAGCACACACACAAACACAAGGGATGTGGATTTCTTTTTTTATTTATGATTTTTAGTTTCAACTGGAGCATGGAAGCAAGAGAGCATGATAATTTCTAACTGCCATTAGTGATGAATGTATTGGAATAAGCATATTTCATGCACCGTGCACAAACAGCAGCTGACAGAGCATAAACAATGCTTCACATAGTAAGACAGCAAAACTCAGTGAAAACATATCTCACAAATCATATTTATAGGCACAGAAACATCACTCTAAAATTCAAAGAAGGATGTTTAGACACTTCCTCTGTGGAAAATGTTTTTTACTTGGATTACAGGTAATATTTTTCCTGGAGATCTGCCGGGTTGACTGGCACAAAAATTAGGTTTCCCGATGACATTCCTAGGCCCTGTTAAAAATTGTCAGTTCATGTGTCTCATAAAATTCAGATGTAGTGTTTTACCTGCGGGCTAGTCTCAGTCACTTGAAGCTGACCTCAGATGAATAAGTTCCCAGCATTCAAAAATTACCCAAAGCCAGACAAAAAACACGGATGCATCACAAGAGCAGGACACAGTGCTGCCTGTCGTCAACGACTTTCAGCATCAACTCTTTTTTGGCTGTGTGAGTGAGGTGAGAAGTTTGGTGTGTCTGGAAGCCATCTTTGAGTCCTCATCCAGCCCTATTCAACATATTCATGACACAAACACATGGCTCAATCCCACGGATGGACAGTGGGTGAAACAACTGTGTTGCTCTCCTCGCAGGATTGTTACTCATGCACACAAATCAGTGCTGTCTCACCCACATAGATGGTTTGTGCAAATAACCAGTCAGATTTTTATTGGATGGTCCTAATCCAGTGTTTCTGACTGTTTGTGGTGAAAAACTGTGTTACACCAGCTGCTATTTCAGTGCCAAAAGTGTCTGCAAGTATTTACCTAAAAAAGTCTAGTGGAGTAGATGTTGCTTTAATGTCATTAATTGATTCACTGCTGCTGATAACACAAATGTCTAAGATTGTTTTAGATCAATCTGACAAACTCTCAAAGAAAACATCTGGTTATTCAAGTTCCAGCGTGGTAAAATAGCATGATCGTTTCATCTGTCACAACATTAAAACCACCAGGTTGTGACTGATTGGTGAACCTTGTTTTAACAGGCTAGTTAATTGGATTTGGATCATATGGTGGTTGATAAATTATAAGAAATCTATAGGAAACTATTCACAGCTCTCTCACTTCATTGTGTCCATGTTGGGGTAATGGGGCACTCTGTTCCGCTCAGCTACTGAAGATTATGATGTCAGCTCAATGCTGTTAATAATGCAGGACTCTTGCTTTCTCTGTATCAGTGCTAATGTTGTCTTTACTCTGGTATCAAGTCACAAACCAAAAGGGTAATTACTGACAGTAAATTACAATCATGGCCACAAACTTTTGCATTAGCACATGTTTGTAGTTTGAGAGCATGACAACCACATGACGAATGAATTCAAATTCATTGCTGCTAATAGAGACCTGAAGCAGGGGTGTTAAAGGCATGTCTCATGTCACATCAAAGTGGGAATTTTCTGCACGTAAAATAATGACTGAATTGCAGAACTCTGTCATTTCTACAAGCACATGTTCATCTAGTTGCTCAAGCAATATTGTCAGCAAAACAAAAGCATGTGAGACAGAATAATGACTCCACGAATTTTCTTTTGGGTGGTGGTGATCTCTGACAGTTGTAAACACAGTGGAGTGAAATAAAATGTGTCATTTCCCTGACAAGATTGCTGTAGAGTTTAAGACTCCCACATGTAATAAGTTGATGAAAAGCTCCTTGGGTTCACACTGATCCCACCGATGGTGCCGTGCACTGCTGAAGAGCAGATGACAGTCAGGCAGAGGGCAGCCAGGGAAGCACAAGTGTACATGAAATAAAACCCTGCTGTTACGACACGTCTCTCACAGTTTGTGCTGGTGTTGGTTGTGCACGTTGTCAGATATAATTCGATGTTCATTTGTTTAACATGTTAGGTAGTTCAAAATTAAATTAATGTGCCAGATGTATTTGGATGATCTGTTGCAGTATTCTTCAGTCCAGTTTAAGTGACTGCATTAAATCTATTCAATAACCCTTTTACTTTACTCGACTTGGCTTCTGGCTTTCACCTCATCACCGGTAAGGGTGTAAAGCGCCTCTGCCTTTGAATCCCTGTTGGTATGTGGTTGTAATGTCACATGAGGCTTGGTAACATGGACAAGTTGAAAGCTGATTTTTTCTCATTCACTGCCTCTTCCTAACTGCTTATCATCATTTTCCTTGTTTTTACCAGGGTCAGGAGAGATGTTATTAACTCTGGATTTGCTGGTTGTTATAACCAAATAACACTTGGTCATTGAGACTCCTGGACTCACGGTCTTGTAAATCTGAGTCATTTGAAGAGCCTGTGGAAACATACTGAACTGTATAAATGAACCCAGTCTCTCTATTTACATTTCTATAGAACTCAGCAACATAATTGCAACAGGATCACAACAAATGAGCATATAAAGTATAAATCACATATAAACTGATAATAAACAAATCTCTAACGTCCTGTTGTGGGACGTTTGATGTTGTGGGACAGCTCTGCCCATTGTACACAGTCTGTTGCTGTTACTACATGTCGTAATTCATTCAAAATATACGTGAAAAAAGGGTCATGGTTATTATGTAACCTCAATGCTACCAAACCCAAAACCCAAGTTAAAATGAGTCATTAAAATTGTGGGATAGTTTTTGATAATAACCTAATTTGTGTCATTAACAACAGTATTGCTTGTTAGTGTTCCACAATATTTCTTCAGTGACTGGTTTACCATAAAAAGCAGATGCAGATAATCCACTCTGAACTTGTTAAATATTTCCTCCTCCCTCCCTCTCTTCTCCCAACTCCATGCTCCTCTGTCTCCCGTCCTTCATCCCTTGCTGCTGTTTCTCCAGCGCAGTGTGCCATTGAGTTGACTTTAATCCCTGCCTTCTGCCTCTTTGCTGTCAGCTCTCTGCACTTCAGCCACTCCTCTCCACCTCATTACTGTTGGTGAATGACAATGCAGGGCTTTTCTCCTGAGAGGAGAGGGGGGTGGGGGTGGGGGGGGGCAAGATGGCTGGAATAGGGAGGCTGATGGGTTTTAGAGAGCCACCACCACATCACACACTCGGTCTGGCTCCACTGCATCTTCAGCCCGTGTGTGTTATTTATGTGAGTGTGCTCATGTGTGTTAAGTGCTGAGGAAGGGAACATTTTGTTTCATTTTTCCTGGCTTCTTGGTCATGGAGAAAACACACTGATGTGGCAAGTTAATATACAGTCACTTTCACCCAGTTTATCCATCAGCTCAGACATACCCTTTACTGTTACATCTCCATATTAATAGACTAATTGGGCGGCAAATGAATCCTATTTTTGACATTTCTAATGGGTAGGCTGCCTGCTGTGAATCCTTAGTGTTCCCCCTTGTGTCACTTTTGCTATTCTGCAATAAACATAGTTTGTCACTCCCAATAACACTGACCATGATTTGCATCAGCACAGTTTTGGAAAGGTGCTGAAAAGCTTAGTTTGTAGCTCTCCACTCTGCAGTAAAATACAGAACATGTCCTTGCTTTAAGCCTTCCTCTTAAATGTTCAGCTGGTCTCACATCATTTGTTAAAGTTTTGTTGTAATGATTTTTGTGCCAAGTCAGTTATTTGTTTTATGTGTAAATACATGTTTAATCATCATTTCATATCTTCTACTGCTGCATAGCCTAGTGTTTACAATGCATTTATTTTTAAGGCACAAAAATGACTTTGAAGGTGTTCACTCAGATCTCATATACAGGTTCTGCCACTCGTGACTCTTTTTTTACTCCACCCACAGATTTAAGTCTGTGGTGTGGAAGGTGTCTTCTAGTTGTGGCTGTTTCTGTTAGTTTACCTAATACTAATAAGTGTATTTTGTGAATACAATGACCACCTGGGTGTTTTAATATAAAACTATTCAAAACTCATAAATGCTGATGTACCATTATGGGTTAACCATTTTACCTGTTTAAAACTAAACTTTTAAACTTTTTTATTAATTAATGGGCATCGTATGCCGTAATTACCATAATCACTTTTTTATTAAATGCATTTTCTTCTTAGATTACTTTTACATTTTTACTTTAGGTAAAATGTAGATGATCTGCTTGGTGAAAAAGATTTGAAGTGATACTTGTAGTGGAGAACGTTTTTAGAAACACTTGCACTTTTACTTGAATTCTGACGTTCTGAACTTGTATCACCTCTGCATACAGTGTATGACATGATGCTGTGTAACTGTGTAATTTCAGTGTAAGGGAATGCAGACTTAGCCCTTCATCCCTTGCTTTTGGTCACTCTTGAAAACCATTTTGCTGGAAAATAATATTTGCATAGAATCGAGCTGATGATAGAATCTTTCCAGAGCCATAAGAAGTCGGATTAGGAGTTAAATTAAATGTTTACTGATCAGCCAGTTGGTGAAACATTTAGTGCTCTGGGCTTCACCATTGTAGTTGGGTTGCAAAGAAGAAGAGTTTACCTGTCTTTGAAAATTCTCATTCCTCCCGGTTTGGTTACCTGAGGAGTGAATCATGCACTTCTTTCTTCCTAGTTAGAAACAATTTCACTACTCATGCAAGCAGCTTTTTCAGTGGATAAGAAGTGACATGTTTCACCCAAGAAGAAAGAAGTCCAGTTGTCACGATTGATTCCAGTTTATTTGTTATCAAATTATTTAACTTTAATAGAAAACTGTCTGGAAACATACTGCCTAAAACATTTTCATTTTTTAAAAAGTGAAACTAAACACATTGTAATCACTTACAAATTTAAATAGAGACAGTAGACAAATCAGGCTTGGGTTACTACTCCATACTCATTAACAGCACTCATTTTTTTTTTTTTTTTTTTTTACATTTCTTGACAGCTTAAGAGGTCAGTTCTTAATTCAATATACAAACTTACAGCTGCAGCCGTTGGGCCACTGTGTACCAAAACAAGTATTAGTAAAATAAATAGGTAATAATAAGTAGTAAAGTGTAGGTGCAGATATGTTATCTACTAATATCGCCAATTCTATTTATTTTACCATCTAACCGGCAGAGTAGAGTCGTTGATTTAGTTGTATAGACAATGCACCCTGTTCTCACATCCTCCAAAAACCAATGTCACTGTGATACTTACCCAGTGTTGTGTATGCTTCAGTCCATCTACCAGTAGCTCCCAAGTCACATAATCAAACAGGAAGTGTGAGGGGTGAAAGGTCTTTTATAGCTGGGGTGAATTGGGTTGTACCATCCAGGTAGGAAGTAAAGGGGGTTTTAGGATTGTGTGATGAAAGGTCTTAAAAGAACCCTTGATAACATTTTATGTTAACCTTCCTATGTGGGGTAAAAAAGAATAATATATTTAAGACATGTATACTGTTTCGAAAGAAGAGATATTATAGTGTGTCTTAATTGGCTGTAATTGGTTGTGTTAATCAGTAATGGTTTGTCTTCATAGGAGGGGCTTCAGGTATATAAGGCCTGAAGAAGAAGCTCCTGGAGGGATTTTGTTCATTGCAATTCAGACGGGGATCTGCTGCTAGCTTGCTCATTAGCAATGAGCCTAGCATAGTTTTTCTTTTGTTTATTTTTAATTTTTATTATTTATTTTGTCCAGTTGGAGGTTTGTTTTGTTTTATTTTTGTATATATTTTCCCCAGTTATTCACAAAACCAGTTTGAACTGCTGCTTGATGGGTGTCACTGTGAATAAATTCCACACTGAGTGAAATATACTCCTGCCTCTCTGCGTGTGTGTCTTCCACCACTCGGCTAAACCTTACAAAAGTGTTGGGGGTAGGCCATGCATTTATTACTATTCAATTCAACAAAGTCATCTCAAGGCACTTTACTTTATAAAGTCAAGACTATACAGAAGAAACCCAACAAATCCCCTTGAGTAGCTAAAGGCAACAATGGAGAGGAAAAACTCCCTTTTAACGGAAGAAACCGCCTGCAGAACCAGGCTCAGGGTGGACGGACATCTGCCTTGACCGGTTGGGGTGAGTGGAAAGTGGAGAGAGAAAAGAACACATTAAGCAGGTTGGTAGGACCAGTAGCTGGACACTGGAAGACACACAGCACCAAATCCGGGGACACCTGAAGACAGGGACAGAGAGACGGCGACAGAGAGGGAGAAAGACAACTACAGGACAAAGAAGACACAGACTTAATGTCCTACAGTGGTGACATATAAATGTGGGCTTAGAAGAGGACAGTGGCTAAATGCAGCTGAAGGGGTCTAAGTATGAGCTTAATCAAAATAATCAGTGTTGATAAGGTGTCTGTTTCCTGAATCTAAACTGGTAAGTGGTTTCAAAGGAAAGGAGCTCTGCCTCCCATTCTACTATTGGAAGAATAGAGCTGCTTAAATATCGGATGGTGACCAGATTCCACCGTAACAACTAATACAATGGAAACCATACTCCCATCAAGATCCCCTCACAAGTTACACGTGAAAACACTCACACACACAGGAGTGTCAATCAACTGTTTCCTGGTGTGGATTAACGAAGGAGAAGGAGACAGGATGTGAGGTTGTGCTTAAGGAACAATGCACTGGCTGCTATTATTACTATTAACAACTATTAAAACTGTTGCCACTATGTATTTATTCACAAGGCAAAGTCAAAAGCATCATCAAAGAAGACCAGCTCATTCTGCCTGAGGGAGTTATGCTATTTATGGTGTCTTGCCAGCATCCACACCCCAGTTTATGTGCAAATATTCACTGAGTAAGTGGTGGGGGGGGTACTTAACTGGTAAAGGTCGGGGTCTGGCATGGGCATAAATTGGAAGATTCTCTTAGGGTTTCAAAGGTGTGCTGGTCGCAAACCACAGTAAGAGCCTGTAGCCTGCAGCGTTTCATCAACTGCTCACTCTTTCGGTGACATATTCTATCCATATCAGGTTGATTACACCAGATTGTATTGAAAATAGCTCTGCTGATGAAGCTCTGTTCAAATAACCCAACTACATTCCCTGCAACTTTATCACAAAACGGCCGCTCACTATTTTCCTACTGCGAAGCAGCATAAATTACAAGATCTGTAACCTAACAGAAGTTCACATGGAATCACGTCATTTGTGAAAAGCTAAACTCCCCTCCGGTAAAATATACGTCCTTATTGGTGTTATTTGCTGATTACAATCAAGAAAAACATGTTAGTTAGCCGCTGTAGAACTTTACGCACGAGATACAAAGTTGTTGAACCAGCATTTAGTGTCAGAAAGTCCTCATTACAATGAGGTCAGAGTAGATGGAAGGATGACAAAACAATGTTTTTCACTGGACATTGGCAATGTGTCTGTCATAATTCTATTGTCCACTGAAAGCAGCAAAGATGTTATGGTAATTCTTAGTTGTGCTTTTCTTTAGACACCTCCTTTTTTTTAAACAGGATGGCCAAAACATTAGAGTCACCTTTTTTATAATACACTCCAGTGCTACTCCACTACCCATTTGGAGCTCAACAATAAACAGAAAGTGTAGACAGATTCTGACAGTGTAAATGTAAAAATACAGAAATTATAATCTTGTAAAAGGGGAATTCATGACATTGTAATAAATTGTACAGGTGTACCTAATATAGTGGTGAGTTTATATGTGACATTTTTGACTAGTTTTGCCTATTTCCCATTGTTTCACAGAAGCCTAGAGTCTGTGCAGTTTAAACTCTATATTTCACTGTCATGAACATCACAAGCATTAGTTCTGCTACATGTGTTATGCAGGAGCCCGGCTTTGCTCATTTCTTTGTTATAGTCTGTTTTTCTTGACGACACAAAGTGAATGAAGGCCAGAAACCGCACATTGTACTGAAACTACAGGCTTGATTAATGTTGACATTAATCTTGCTTAATGTTTTATTCCAGCTGTAGAAGTGTCAGTTTATTAAAACATTTCAAAGGGAATTAGATTTTTTTTCTGCTGTGGAGACCTTTAACATGATGTGTTGTCATTCTTTAAGGCATTAGATATAGAGTGCCCTTAAAAGCACCAACAACATTATTTCCATTAGTTACAGTTACAGCGGCCCTCCTGCAGCGCCCATTCAAGCAGCCACCCTCAGTAATTCACTTTACTGTGTTAAGAGCCTGACAAGGTATTCTACTAATGTTCGGCCCCTTTTCTACTATGCACCTTTTAACATTGTTTTACTAGAAAGAAAATGTCCTCTGGGTAGTTTTGTTTTTTGGTTGGGTTGGTTGTGAAAGACACCCTCACTGTAGTATATAGTATTTAGTATTTAATCCGAATTTTGCAGTATACGATGCATTCCCAGTGTCAGTGAGCAGTGCTGATACCAGGTCTGACACTCTCACAGTGAAGCCACCACACCGTACCAGTCCGTACAGCTGCCATACTGTAGAATTAACTGGAAAACAATGCGACTTAGCAATTCATTTTATCTGTCTCTGTGGTGTTTTAGCATCCAACAGAGTGCAAGGTCGCACCAGTGGGTGGAGAAGCTCTAACAGATGTGAGGTTCATTTAGAGAAGGCAGCACCATAAGAGTTGTTGGTACTTTGGTTAGAAAATGTCTTACAGCCTTTTGACAATAACAGAAATCGCTGAACCATGACTTTGTCAGCCAGAGCAGACATAATTGTAGCAAATGCAACTATGGATTAATGATTAAAATGTAAAATTTTTAAATAAATGCTTTGCCCCAGCAGATGCATTTAAATCAAAAATAAAATTTAAAGTTTCATAAGCAGTGACAACTCAGTTTGCACTGATGTATAAATTATTTAGCTGACATAATTTAAAGCTGTGGTGCATGGAAAGTTCCATTCAATTCAATTTAGTTCTACTTTATTAATCCCCAGCCTACACACCAGGTGTGTCCCTGAGCCACACACCCAGCGCCAGCTCCCCGGGTGCCAGCCATGGCAGCCCACTGCTCCCCCCAGAGGGATGAAGAGAATAATTTCACTGTAACATGTATTTGCAAATTGTATATTTGCTCAAAGAGATTAATAAAGTTAATCTTTTTCATCTTCTTCAGCCAATTGCTGTGATCACTAAATACAAAGGAGCAGTGACACTGAGTTGTTTTTGATTAGCTCCTTGGGTTTAGCAAAATGGCTTTCGGTTGACTATCGACAGCCTGAAGTCCAGCACTTTACCAACGGTGTGAGGTCAAATCATCAAAGTCCCCGCGACTCTGAGCCTGAGCATTTCCATGGTCCCTAGCAGCCAGTTCAATATTTAGCCAGTTGTAGCCTATATTAAGATTTAGCTGATGGATCAATGAATGACACCAATTTAGATGCACACACACACACACACACACACACACACACACACACACACACACACACACACACACACACACACACTCAGACACACACACACAGAAAGGTGCATACCAGTGTTCAAAGGCCCTCCCTCATTAAAGAGCTAAAACTCTGACACTTTGACCAGTGAGTGGCTCCTGAGGTAAATCAGGCTTAGCTTCCTTCACTGCATGCCAGGTTTTATGACTACCAGCAGCCAGACTACAAAAAGCTGTTACATTAGCAGTGACTTACACCAGCCACTTTATCCGTGCCATATGTGGCTGAATCCCTGGCCTACGCACACACTGTCGATCAACACCTGCACCGCTCTGGAAATATACTCCAAGAAATTAATGGTGTCAGTGTGAGTTTTACACATTTGTGCATCTCAAACTAAATGTGTGAATGTGTGTGTGTGTGTGTTTGCTCGTGTGTTCCTCTTAGCCTTTGTGTGCACACGTGCACACACTTGTGCTCCATTAACTTTGAGCAGGTCTATAATGACTCTGTGACACAAAGGCCCACACCTCATCCCTTACATCCTTGACTGATCACACACTCCCCTCAGGAGGAGAGGGAGGAGAGATCCAGTGTGAGGAGAGAGGACAGGTCACCGATATGCACGTTTGTAGAAGGACTCTGACATACATACAAAAAGTGAGAGATGTGAGCCCTTTTATTACCACCAACATCTGGGCAGGTGTGGCATTAACGGGGCATTTCAACCTGATTTTACTTTCATGCTTGGCCAACACTCAAACAACTCAACTAAGCTAATTTGTTCCAGCGGCCTTTGCAAGAGGAAGCAAGCATTCCAAAAAGTTTTGAATCAGGTTTTGTATTTTGCTAGAATAATGTAACATTTAAAAAACTGGTCATTTTTTATGATAGAATTTTGGTGCAAAATCTGTGGGCACCATCACAAGTGCAGGGTCCAGTTTCTGGAACCTGTCCATCGATTTGATCTTCAGCTGTGCAAACTCCAGTCGATGTTATCCAGTTGTAATTAGAATATCCTAGACAACAGATTAGCTTTGCAGTGCAGTGCAAAGGGCCCACTCCACTGTAATGTAAACTTTACGACTTGACTGTTCATTTGAAATTATATTCTATTGCTGCTCAGGTTGCTGGTTGGAGAAGTACCTCAATCTTTTATATTCAGTTATATTTATAAAATATAATTTTTATCCATCTTCTTGAAGTGAATCTCTTTAGTATTCGAAACCCTCATCATGTACTGAATCAGAACCATTACTTCCATGAAGTCAGCAGGCTACAGCTGATAAGCATGTGTCACACTAATACATATTTAATACTGTCTGCTCACCTTTGTGTTAAAGGGAGTTTTTCCTCTCCTCTGTTGCCTGTAGCTGCTCAAGGGGGATTTGTTGGTTTTTCTCTAAATGTCTGTATAGTCTTGACTTTATTATGTAAAGTGCCTTGAGATGATGTGCTCAGTGCTGAGTGTTGGCTTCCATGTTACCCGGCCATGTTAGAGTATTTGTCTCCTGGTCATAATGTTCTATCCTTCCGTTGTCAATTTAAGTATAAAACTCCACATCATACTATGTTGTTACTTGTTTTAAGTATCGCAGTAGTTTTACCATGTAGAAAGACGTGTAGAGAAGAAGCTGGCAAGGCGCTTTCTCCTCTATCTTCCCACTCTGCTGTTAACACAGTCATCAGCAACTGGGCTAGTCGTTCCCAGTGTGCTTCATGTCAGCTCATTCTTCATGCTTGACAGAGGCCACTGCTGCCACACAAGGTCCACACATGTACCAAAGTCAAGCGCAGCTTAAACCGAGCTTCGGCGGCTGAGAGGTTGGTATAGCTAATTATAATACTGATGCCACATTCCATCTGTCCCAAATAGCTATTAACTAAGGTGATAGCTATTTTAATAGCATTCAATTATCTTTTTGATTTTTTTTTAACTCTACGCCACGCTAATATAAAGATTTTGCTCATGATGATGAGCCCTCAGATAATAAAGACAGACCACAAGAGTGTCAAATCAAGGCCTCATCACTCACTGCATCTACACTGCATGTCACATGGACTTTACACAGACATTACAGCTATTACCAGCTATTATTCAGACAATCTTAAATGCAATTCTATATTTTGCTGTAAAGAGACTCGTATCAGCATAGGAGTGGAAAATCCGCAAATTTGCTGTGGAGACCTTTAACCTGTAATAACTTTTACAAGAGCAAAGTCAGACTCTTTCTTTTTATCTAAATAAAAACAGTCCTGATATTAGTCTCTGGAGGAGGTTTCAAATAACTATAGAAATCTGTCTGTCAAAGTGTCCTTGAGCAAGACACTGAACCCCACTTAGTTGCTCCTGGTGAGTGTTGGCCAGCTGCATAGCAGCTCCCCCATTGGTGTATGAATGTGTGTGTGTTTGAGAGTGTGAATGGGTAGATAAGAAGCAGTGTAAAGCGCTTTGAGTACCAACAGGTAGAAAAGCGCTATATAAGTGCAGATCATTCATTTACCATTCATTTAAAGCGGTTCACAGCTGGTAGAGGGTGTCGGGCAGGTTTAGTGCGGAGACTGCAGAACCTGTTCAGTTATTACATGAAAAACCATATTTCTTCTCCTCTGTAATACATTTAAAGTGTCTGATCTTAAAGGATTTCTCGGGACTGTTTACATATTTCTCCAATGAACTTGTTTTAATTCAATTCAATTCAATTCAACTTTATTTATATAGCGTCAATTTACAACTAGGTCATCTCAGGGCACTTTACATAATCACTATACAAACATTTAAAGAAAACCCAACAAATCCCCCTTGAGCAAGACATAGGCAACAGTGGAGAGGAAAAACTCCCTTTACCGGAAGAAACCTCCAGTAGAACCAGGCTCAGGGTGGGCGGCGATCTGCCTTGACCGGTTGGGCTGAGTAGAAAGTGGAGAGAGAAAAGAACAGAGCAACAAAAGCAACAACAAAACATTGGGCAGGTTAATGGGACCACACAGCGCCAAATCCGGGGACACCTGAAGACAGGGACAGAGAGAGAGGGGGACAGAGAGGGATAAAGACGACTACGGGACAAAGAAGATACAGAGTTAATGTCATACAGTAGTGACATTATAGATGTGGGGTGAGAGGAGAGAATGAAGAGATGAGGAAAGTGGCTCAGTGCAGAGTCCCCCAGCAGTCTAAGCTTATAGCAGCATTACTATAACCAACTATAAGCTTTATCAAAGAGGAAGGTTTTGAGCCTAGTCTTAAAAATAGAGAGGGTGTCTGCTTCCTGAATCTGGACTGGGAGCTGGTTCCACAGGAGGGGAGCTTGATAGCTAAAGGCTCTGCCGCCCATTAATGCATTGAGTGCTTTAAAGTCCCAGCGAGAATCTTTAGTATTGCACTGTCAGGCAGAGCTGATTAAATTTGATCTTTAATAGATTTGTCTGAGCTGATTGGACATTTGTCTTTATCATCTAATGTGGTGCGAAAAGATATTTGTTTATTTATGATTTTAAACAGGCCAATTACTTTGTAAGCAGTTTTCACACTAAAAGCAAACCACTGACTCTGTGGTCCCCGTGGTTCACTACCTTATCAACGGAGCTACAATATAACATAATAAAAATGGGCTAACTCGTGATCTCAGTCAAATAAGGAAAAAATGTATAAATGACGCAAAAATGTATTGTTGGGTAGTTAATTTTTTCTTCTATAAGCCACCTAAATAAATTAATTTTGGACCCTGATCTAAAATACATTTTCTACATTAAAAGCTAAAATAATGTTCTGTCATCATAGAAGCATCAATGATACAATGATGAGAATATATTATTAAACGTTTGCAGAATGAGCAAAATGTTCCTTAAATAGCTGGAAGCAGCTAGAGTCTCTCTCCCTAAAGTTCAAGCTATACAAGAAATGTTTGATGTAGCAGGTTTGCAGGTCACATCAGGTCTTCCAGGTTCAGTCCTGCTTTGCCTGTACAGAGGCCTAAACCCTATTCTGTGGTCATAAACCCACACACTTGCTGGAGAAGCTGCACACACATTCTAGGTAACAGAATAGGCATATCAAATGAAAATGAACTTTTATACCAGTCTGCCACCGCTGGTCAAAAGCAATTAAGTGATAGTTAAATTAATACTGAACCAACCATGTCTTCAGTCCAGCTTCCTATCAAACAAACACAAATTCTTATGAGTCACTGTAACACACCCAACATCTGAATTCTCATGAAAGTGATCTGTGCTTTCCCACACCCACAGCTGTAATGCGGAGAACTCCAAGCCAGCTCAGAAATACAACAGTGACATAAACCTCCTTTACATATGATCATGTGGTTTCACACACGTGAAGACAAGTCGTCCAAGTCCGAAGCGTTCACAAGGTAGACGATTTGATTTCGGTGAACAGTCAGAATGTACAGCAGGAGAAAAATGACAGAAAATGATGCTGTGGGAAACAGTGCTTTGTTTACAGCATATCGAAGCTGTGAGTCTAAAAGAAAAAAAGACATATTGGCAGCCTCCCGACAGAAATGTTGTCAGCTCGCCCATTCGCTTGGTTTAAGTTCTCCCAGCAGTTTGGGACAGAGCAGTGTGCTCTATCAACACACAATCTGGACTTTGTACTTACATTTACCATTGAGGGGGCTAAATGGCAAATGCTCTGCAATTATATAGGACTTTTCTTCCTGTTGGAACTTAAAGTATTTGACACTGCAGCTTTCTCATGGACACTTCAACATGTGACCAGAGGAGCCAGGGATCAAAACAACAGCTGTAGGATTGGTGAACATCTGCTCTACCTACTGCGCCACAAACTCTAAATTATCACCTAAGCGTCTTACATGCACTGGGATTCCAGTGCATGTGTGAAAGAGGCTGAGGTACCAAGAGCCATATACTGTAAACACAGTGTGTAGAGGGTGAATTACTCACATCACTGTTAAAAAAGTTTGAGAGACAAAAAAAAAGACAGACTAAAAGAGAACCTAACTCCAGTACCGAACAGAGGTAATAAATGTTGGTTCAGTCTGAACTGGGGGCCTTTGTTTCTCTTTTCCCACATTTCCTACCTGCCTCTGTACCACCACCTTTCCAATAAAAGAAGGCAAACTGCCCAAAAATCCATCTGCTCCAGATGCAATGAACTTATCACCATTATTTATACATTTCTTCGTCAGTTATGCTGGCGACTGATGTGTATTCAGAAAGGGGCCAAGGTAAGATTTCAGAGTTGGCTTCTAAATAGCAACATTTATCATGCGAGACACTGACCCTACCCTCCTGGCTTCGTTTGCCAATAACAAAGTTAACCAGTGCCAAAGATCTTTGGCCTTGCATCATGCTTGAAGCTAGACTACATTTAATTCATAAGTTGAAAAAAATACACTCCACCGGTCGTGGAAAACCAGTAGTTTATAGCAGCCAGGATCAAACATACTACTGTGTTCACCAAGTTTACACCATGTTTTAGCGTGTCACACATAAACAGTAGCATCATTGTCAGATAAAAAGAAAACATGTAGTTAACCAGGACATGTTTTTGGTCCCATTTTACTCGCTCCCAATAAGGTCATCTAAAAATGTCAACAGCAACTGACACAAGTGAATCTTGGCATAAACATTGCTCCTTCATCCCATAATTTTCACTTGTGGTCAGTGTGGCTGCTGCTGAGCAAATGTTACACAACTGAAACCTGACACATGCCTTAGACTAGGTGGGCAATAAGTGGGCTAAAACCCAGCAAAGGCGCTGTCACGGCTGTTTTTAATGGTTCTTTTCTTCTCTATCTTGATTTCAGCCTATTAGTGTTACGTGATGCCAACATAAATAATAATAATAAATGGATTTTTCAGAGAATTTACAACAATTAAAAACCTATAAACAATTTAAAAACAGGCATTTACACTGTTTTCCCACATGTTAATGCACATGTTTGTTAATAAAACAGAATTCAAATAAATTAAAATTAGCATTAGCATAAAAGGAGCCTCCCCGAAAGTCTCAGCTCTTTGTTCACCACTTTGTGCACAACTGCGTGAAATCCTGAGTACCAGGATTTGCGAAACATTGTTTTCTGTTTGTATTTACAATTCACACATCGTTCAAACTTCATTGGAATTGGGATTGTACTTCTTAAATTTTAAAACTTTACTCCTTAATTTACTTTGTAATTTTATGGCACTAAATCACTGCCATCCACTGAGGCAATGTTGTATTTGTGTTATAGAAATCACTTTGTTTGATTAAAGACTAAGTGCAAAATGTTGGTAAAAACTAGACAAGTCTAATAATGTATTGTAGTCCAATCCATTTAACCTCCTTAATATATGTAAATCAGTTAATGGTAAATCATTAGTTTGCCAACAGAGATGAGCCAATTAAAAGCTCAAGCAGTCAATGTAAAGAATCTGTGTTCTCTCTCCGCTGGAACCCATTAGATGTTAATAGTGCTCAAAGCAATAAAATGCACAAAGCTAATCTGTGCTAATCAAAGCAGGGAAAGAGGAAGGTGGAAAAACAAGAGGCTCTGAGTCAAGAAGCATTTTTATCCAGAGATCAACTTAATTTTCTTATTCATTAACACTTTATAGCTTCACAGTTTTAGAAGCCGTAACCTTCACCTCTACAGCAGGGTTATGCAGACGTTTAAGGAAATTCAAGATACCAGTGTCAGGAGAACACAGTCAGGATGGGACTGGTGCGGCTTATTATGAAGCTGTAACTATAACTGGGTACTTCAGATCTTTCAAATGGAGGTCCAGCTTTGCAGCTAGAGAGTGACTTTGGCAGCCAGTCCTCTACAAACTGTGGAAACAAAGGACATTAGGTGATGTCACTATAAAACAACAAGCCCATGAGGGTTGAGCTGGTAAATGGGTTAATCATGGTTTGTATGTGCCGCATGTTCCTGCTGAACACAGCATCATCAGACCCGGCGTGGTTACTCAGGCCTTCAGGCCTTTGAGGCTTTGATTTAACCCCTGTGTTACTCACTGCCTGCCTTTACATGCACTTACATTACTCAGAGAAATCAGGGTTATGCAGTAACTAGTTCACACATATGAAGCAAAGCTGGTTACTGGAAATTTACATATACATGCAGCAAACATGTACTGTGATATGTTTTGTTCTCCACCTCAGATATATTTTTGGCAGATTTCTGCTGCATAGTGACACTCTTTTTTCTACCTGTGTGTCAGCAGAGTGACAGCACAGGAACAAAATGTGAAAAAGACATGAAGTACACAGTGCAAACTGTCTGACTTGTGCAGTGGGAAGATCATTATTTAGGCTTGTGCAAATCACTTTGTGTAAGTTTCAGTTTAAGTTGGATTTTGAGCTGCTTTCCATGTCTGCAGACTTTTATCATACATATGCACTGTTGGAGAAACCTGATTAGAAACATGGTTACATGTATACATACCAAAAAACAAAGAAATCTACAAGGGGAAATCAAGTTTCTCTGATCCTCTACCTTGATTACAGAAACTAGTTTTCTATTTGCACAAAACTAAAAAAATCAGTCAACTGTGGTCTTGTCACTTTATCACATTTTTGCTATCACACTTGTAGTTAGGATTCAGTAGGCAACATCTAGTGGCTGTGGGTGACAAACTTCTTACAAGGAGGAGATCTGGCCGATGGATGTTAATGAAACAAAGCAAAAAATGTTGAAACAACAGAAACCAGTTTGTTTCACATTTCAAGTGGTTAGTGGGATTGTGATTATATTTTCAAGCCAAACCATGATCGTTTCCTAACCAACAGGTTTTTTTGCCCATCAACCTAATCATACATAAGCGTGTTGTATGTATTGCAGTACGCACGTGTATTGTTGTAACCATGACAACAAAGGTTAATCACATTGTACTCCATGATAATAGCCCTCTGAGCCTACCGATAGGCGTACGGTATCTATGAAGCTAATAACAACAGATAACATCCATTGAGTAGCATGGTAAACATCTGAAGCAGGTGTAATGAGGGCATGCATGCTTACTGTAAGACGGCAGCGACATATCTCCTCTCCATTATCTGATTTCATTCATTTTCATTCTTTAAAGTCTTTAAATTTACATCTTGTATGTGACTATGGGACTCTCCCAGTCATTTTCAAGTGTCCTGTGTCGCATAGACTGATGACCACCAGAACACCAACACCCGGTTAATGCACCTGATTGTGACTGGAGGAGTTGACAAAGACCACTGGAAGAAAGTATTTACCAAGTAACCAACACTGGGCGGTGAAGCAATTTGGTGTAATAGCCAGGCTTTGCATTCTGCATTTGATCACATGACTTACACTGGCCAAAATTGAAAAATTTCCTGTTAGAGAATCACAAGAAATGGGGCGGATATATGAATATGAACTTGACTGATGAATACATGATGACATATGAACTTGACTGATGAATACATCAGTCAAGTTGTAAAACCTGCAAAATGAGTTTGAGCTGTAAGATTATTTTATTTTATCTCCATTCATCTGTGCATAGAGCTGACGCCCAAGAGTGGAGTAGCTCACTGGTGAGTGTCCTCTAAGGGGCCAAAAGGCAGAACCATGAGGATCATCCAGGTCATTTAAAAGGCTGGAATCTGGAATGTGGAATCTGGAGTGAATGGGCGCAACACATTTCAATTCAGTTGTAATGATACATCTTTGCAAGGAGCCACTGTGCAGTGGACTGTGGGATCCCTGCATGTGTCGAGTTGCCAGTGTGGACAATGGAAGGTTTTATCGTTTGGTCCCATAATTTTGGAGTTGGAGCTTTTGGAATGAGACAAACACATTGGTCCATGTTACTGCTAGTTGTGGATTACCCAAAATATCCTCTACACAGATGGAGATTGACAAGCTTTGAGATTAACACAGTTGAGTTTAAAGAGCTCATTAGAGGCGGTTGGCAGCGTCAAGGCAATAAAGGTAAGTGAGCTGTTTTAGGGCCACAGCTGAATGGTCAGAGTGACTGAGACGGCCAAGCCACCATCACACACTGAGAGCTTTATGCTGCTGGAAAATTACATCTTCTAACATCTGGATTCAAAGTTACTTCAAGCTAATGTTGTCAGACCTCCAGATTGCGGCTTTGACCCAAGCTGCGAAATGAAAGCCAGATTTTGACTTGTCACAGCATAGCAAAGCTACTTTTCAGTCCTGTGCTTTGAAAGACTTGTGTCTTGTCCAAGCAAAGGGCTGCGACCCACGCCAATAAAGCCACATCAAAAGAAAAAGGCGAACACAAATAATGCATGGGGTGGACGGATTACTGAACGGGCCTGCTGGGCACAGGCCAAGGGCCCAAGAGGTCGGTGGCAGAAAAGGAAACGAAATATAAGACAACCACAAAAAAATGATTACAACCTAAAAATTTTCCAAATGTCCAAAATATACATCAAATAATAAAACTGTCACAAAATGACAAAAAATAATAAATAAAAGTTATATTAACAAAAAAGATTCGGCCCCCTCTCCTGTTGTGATTGTTTTGTACAAACTGGTGTATCGTGATTTATATATTTATAGATTTCCATAAATGTTAGTATTTACTATACATACAAACATTACACAAAAAATATATACACCTATATATGAAATATTTTTGACATAAGCTTCCTTTGGTCACCAAGGTATCACCTTGAGGTCTGAAACTGTCTCCAGACAGAACCCAAGATGTTTTCTCCTGAATTTCTCATGAATGCTTATTTTGAACTTTTGACCCACAATTTGAGAAATATTTGAGAAATGGTTATGACTGATAATAGGATCTAAGTAGCTTTGTCTGTGCCAGTGTTTTCTCAAACCATCTCTGTGAAGACGCACAGTTAAAAGGCAACGTGATGATAGTTTCCTCTGATGGGGTGAGAGTTAAAAACTCTTCTCTTCAGAGAAGCATACTAATGGGACTGCCATTTTTTGTTTTAATTTTATTTATGTTGTACTTACGGGACTGTCTTATATTCATGTTTTATCCTCTACAGTTCTTTTGTTTGACTCTTCTTTTTAATTTACTTTTAAAGTACTTTGAGATTTCCTCATAATTGTAAAGTGCTTTCTGAATAAATAAAAATTAAAGTTATTAGTAGTATTAATTCAAAGGTTTGTCTGTTTCCATAGACAACCATCTATTGTCTTTAACCTTTCATCTTGTAGGGTCACTGGGGGCTGGGTCCTATCACAACTGTCATTGGGTGAGGGATGGGCTCCACCCTGGAGAGGTCTCCAGTCTATCTAAGGGACAACACAGACAGACAACCATTCACGCTCACATTTTCACCACTTCACCCCTGTGCTGTCCTCCACACATATGTTAGCAAACATTCCTCTTACAACAACAAAGGTGCAAACGAGGGGGGGGGCGGTAATCCCAGCATCACTATTTACAGACACCATTAGTTTAGTTTAGAACACCATCATGGCCTGAAGTTCACTGTGAGTTAGTAACGATTTCCAAATTAAAACTTAGAAACAGTCTGTCTGGGAGGCAGGAGAGTGATTAATTCAAACAGGAACATCACTTCTTTACGAGCATACAGCATCTAAGGCAGAAGATTGTTTCATCTTCATGTTGCATCTGATTATGTAAATTTGGGATGATTTGATGTGTCCGCCAAAATAGGAATACTGCATGATACGACCATTGTTAAAGTAATGGGTTACAGCTGTTGATTGCCCACCTGACATTTAGTTGGAGCAGAGAAGTCACAAGGTTAACAGAGGGGCCAGTAACTGTCACATGTTAATTGTGTCCACGTCATCTCCAAACCACCACATAATGGCCCATTTTCTTTGCCAGAAGTGGAGCACCTTAAAGTACTCCACCAGTGAAGCTGATGGGATCTCTTTATATAGCCTGGTCTCTGCCTACAACTCTCTGAAAGCTATTTTACAGCCTGCAGGTCATGACCGGTGAAAAGCTCACTTTCCGCCTCATTTCACCACAGGCCATTATTCCTTATGCCATCCTCTTGTGTCGGACGGGAACTTGAAACTGAGTACGCTGCACTTTGTAGGCAATCACATCAGCTGTGCTTGCAGCCCAAATGAAAACCTGCAGAGCCGGCCCACACCTGCCTGCTGCCTGCTATTATTAATCCAAGACAAAAATACAAGTTATTTCAGCAAGAATTTATTTGAGTTTCTCTTAGTAAAACTGTAGGCTTCATTTTTTGTTACACATTGGATTTTTCTGGGCATTTGGAGGCGCGAGCAGTTGCCATCAATGATGTCAAGGTGTTGGTCTCACCTATTACAATGACAGATGTACAGACAACGTTGCTAACAGTACCAGAAAAGACGGCCCATGTCCCTTTTCTTTTGGCTAATATAACAAACTCATATATGTCATTTCTTTGGAAATGTCTGCTCTGCTCTGAGAACCCAGCTGCTGATCCACTCTCATTCTTGTCCACTGCTGCTTCTCAGATGAATGCAAATGAATTCACTTCATAAAACAGTTGCTGCTAATATTAGACACCTCACCTGTCACCTCAGAGACCTCAGAACTTAGAGATCAGCGGCCTACAGTGATCATGACAGAGGAGCAGATAAAACCACGTAACACTAGTGAACACCTACAGTCATGGACAAAAAAAAATGATACCTTCCACTAAATATGAAGCTGCAGATTTTGAAAAATAATTAGAATATGACAAATTATAAAAGACAATAATAATAATAATAATAATAATAATAATAATAATAATAATAATAATAATAATAATAATAATAATAATAATAATAATAATAATAATAATAATAATAATAATAATAATAATTAACAATCTGGTTTTGCATCTTATGTTTATGTCAACTGAATATTTAATGTAATTTTAGATCCTGGTGGATGGGAGAGTGATTTTTTTCCTTTTTTGTTTTGTGTTTTTATTTTTTGTGGTTATAATTCTACTCTTTGTTTATTATTGAGGTCAACGTGCATTGTGGAGTGCATTTTAGGAAGGGGTGGTTCTAATGTTTTGCCTTCATACATTTTAAATACGGACAGAATTTTCACAGAGAGTAGAATTATCACCTTTTAACAACTGAGGAACTATAACAAAAAAGACATGGTTTCAAACACCAATGTTGGTCTACTGATGAAACATATCCATAACTTCCATGCTTGCCTAAATGGTAAATGATCTGCATTTATACAGCACTTTTCTACCTGTTGGTACTCAAAGCACTTTACACTGCATCTTATCTCCCCATTCATACTCTCAAACACACATTCACACACTGATGGGGGAGCTGCTATGCAGCTGGCCAATGCTCACCGGGAGCAACTAAGCGGGGTTCAGTGTTTTGCTGAAGAACACTTTGACATGTGACCAGAGGAGCTGGGGATTGAACCATTAACTGTAGAATTACTGGACAACTGCACTGCCAACTGCGCCACAGTCGTATTAGCGTGTCCTAAAACCTGTTCACATGATTACAGTCAGTTATGTTAGCATTAATGTGACATCTCGTTATCAGTGCCATTTTTTTTTGTGTGGTTCGCCCTTGTTTTCTCTTTGTACACATTGGTAATTCACTGGCAGACACTGTGTTATAGATAGATTCAATTATTTTAGTCATCTATAAATAAAGGTATTTCCTTTAACTATTTAGCTTTTTGTTTTCATGGTGCTAAAAGTTTTTTCCTCATCAATGAAATGAACTGTCCCATAAAAACATAGAAATTGTATTGGACGGACACATGCAGCAAAGTGGGGTTTCCCGTAGAGCACACACTAACAGGCTGCAATTGAGGCCACGCGTCTCATCTCCAGTGGCTTCTGGCTGAGCCACCATTACTATGTGAGGAAGGCAGCGACTGTATAGGATCACCGAGGGGATGCTGGCCGGCTGCCAGACTGCTGAGGCAGGACAAAACACATGATCACCCTATGAGCCCGAGGGCGAGCTGATCAAGGTCATTGATCAGCAGCAGGCCTGCTCAGGGCGAGGCTGACGGGGTATTATGAGTGTTAGCTTTTTTCGCTGAGTTACTGATGGGGAGAGCAGCATTCACGGCCTCAAACCTCACTTATCCCCCACATGCTGCCACCTGCTCCACAGTGGGAGGTGAGCCTGTGGCAAACTACGGGGAGGGGAAGCCAGACACGGTGGGGGGGCTTTGTCACAGTAAAGCAGACAAATCCCAGCTGCTAATCAGCGCCCTCGATCGGAGAGCTGTTCGAGGGTTTCTCAGCTCCTCTAAGGGTTGCCATTTTTGATTGAGCTGAAGATCAGTAAAAAAGCTCATACCTGCCAACCTCTCAGCTGACATGGGTTTGGAAGGTGGGGGGGGGGCCTGCTCTTTCATTAAACCCTTGACAGTCTTACCATGTGTTACTAAAGTATTAGAGGCACGACACATCTGTTGTGTCCTCCGCTTTTTGCATATGTATTTTCTGAGCTGACACTAGACAAGCCCAGCACCTGTCTACATTTTAATGCCAAAAGGATATCTGAACACACACACACACACACACACACACACACACACACTGCAGCTGCAGCCCACTCTGCACCTCTCAGCGCAGCTCTCCAGGAGCAACAGTACAAATGAGTCAGGAAAATGTGTAGGTGGACTCCACATTCAACCCAGCCATTAGAGGGAGGGAGGTGTGTGTGTCTGTGTGTGTCTGTTTGTGTGTGTTTGTGCATGTGTGTGCACAGAAAGAGGAGGGGGCACAGGTTCTGAATAGCTTTTAATTCTGGCTGTGCCTGTAATGTTCCACTGTGAGAGGCAGCTCATACCCCACGGATTTGGTTTGGGTTGTTGCAATTACTGCTCTCATCCTCGCTGTATCTGGGGAGAAGAATGTGCCTTTGCTTCTTTACTAATTAAATGATCAGTTCACCCAAATAACTTAAAAACCACAATTCCCCACGTTTTTAGTCATGAAGGTATTTTGGGTTAGATTAAACTTAGATTAATACCTTATCAGTCTGAGATGTCTACCTTCACTACAACACAAGGTTAGTGTTTGTTCGTGGAGCTCCTAGCTCCTAGCTCCTAAAAATGATTATAAATATTATTTCCCAAGCATTTACCTACTAGCTAATTACTCTAAATACTGAAATGGTATTTTATAATTTTTACTAGAGCAACTAAATGCTACGACAAGTGAAAGTGGTTGTGGATTAGTCACACTAACAAAGACGCTGCTTGTGGTACCAGAGTTTGCTCTTGAGTATTTTAAATGTCACTTTTCAATAATATACACACAAATAAATTCCAATCACCCTACTGGAGACAATAAAACCATGTTTTTAGGAGCAGCTGTGGCACAACCACATCTTGAACAGACTTTGGACAGGACACTGAACCCCTGACTAGTGGCATCTTGAATGTAGCAACTGTCCGCACCAGTTTCCCTGGGTATCAAGAAAGAATATTCAGCAGGAAGAAAACCAAAACCTGCTGATAAGCTACTAGATAAGAGAGAACCAACTCTGTTAGGCCGCAATAACCCATAGAATAAAATAGAATAGAATAGAATAGAATAGAATAGAATATTCTTAGGTCGCAATAACCCATGGCTTAATTGTCAACTGCGTAGTTGACAATTTCATATCATGTTTGCGTTAATGCCAGATGACGGCATGACAACACAGGAGGCATTTCAGCCACATTTGTCAGTCATCTGTGTCATGCATTTGACAGTTTCAAGCCGTTTCTATTTTAATTAATACAGCTGTCTGCACAGGCTGCAACAGGTCATGTTTCATTCAGGCTGCATGAGCGTAAACATGACGCAAAGCATATTTTTACGCCTCAAGTCTATTTTTCTCATGGTATTTATGCAGTGCCTTGTCTGTGGACACAGTGTAATGCGAATAAATAATGAGACCAAAAAGCACCGAATGCTCTTGTGGATGGGCCAGTAACACCAGGAATTACCTCAGTGGCACGATGTGGCACTTCCTGTTAGCACTGAGTCTGCTCTGTTGACTGCTAACAGACGTAACTATGGTAACAACCAGGAGGGAAAAGAGTAATACAAGCATTGCTACAGTCCTCTGGTAAATGGTCTGCACTTATACAGCACTTTTCTACCTGTTGGTAATCACAGCACTTTACACTGCTTCTTATTTACCCATTCACACTCACATTCACACACACACACTGATGGGGGAGCTGCTATGCAATTGGCAACTAAGTGGGGGTTCAGTGTCTTGCCCGAGGACACCTCAACATGTGACCGGGAGACCCGTGGATCAAATCAACAACTGTAGGATTGGTGGACGACCGCACGACCTACTGTGCCACAGTCGCCTTGTCCACTTTACTTCACCAGTTGCCCTGCAACTGTTGAGTTTTTTATGAGTTGAACTGGTTCCACCATGTGCTGTAGTGATGAGGAGGTGGTGCTGAGAACATGAAGGAGTGTGACATTTGTATCCATATGGATTGTGTTTGATTGTGCAGAGCATGACTCATGATTGTGACGGATGTACTTGGGTTAGGTTTAGATAAAGAACACATTGCAGTCAGTCCTGTTGTGATATTCCTCCTTCGTCTGAGTGAATACTATTGTTTTAGAAAGTAGTAGGATTTTTTTAAGAATGAAACTCTGTCAGCATTTTTTACAGATTTCGATCTTCAGTAGGAACAAGTTGGCTGAGAGTCACAGACAGGATAGTGAAATTTCAAAACTTCGACAGACAGTCGGACACATTGGCTACGCTCACAGAACAGGCCTTAATGCTCAATTCGCGTTCTTTAGTATTTACTTTATCTGATCTGGTGGACATTTACATTTTTACCTGACATGTGAAACAAATCCTAAACTTTCTTATTATTTTCTTGTTCCTACTTTCACCAGACTGTGAAATGCATCTTCTCTAGACAGTTCTCAGATAAGCTGCATGTAAGATTGCAGAGACACGTCTAAGTCGGAAAGCCAGGACTTTACCTGGACTTTATCCTGCAACACCACATTACAAAGTCCGGGTAACGTAATTTGTGAATTAGTGACTGTGAATTTCTTATCTTTCTGGGCTGTACCCCGTCCCTCACACGATCACAATTGGGATAGGCTCCGGATAATAGATGGATGTTTATTAAAAAAGCGGCTTGGTTGTGTCCTGCCTTCAGCCTGCTCTCAGCAGGTGCCACCACCCACTAAAATCAACCTGAATCTTACTTTAATCTGCATGTGTCAACACCTCAGTTCACCCGGAAAATGGCTGCAGTAGAACAGAGAGTTCAGCATGATACAGTGTTCGGTTGTTTCAGTTTTACACATGAGGGGGTTAAGTCATGACATAGTGGATCAGGTGGCTCTGCATATGTGATGTACACCGTGTAACATTAAAAACAACGTTATTTTTAAACTGTTTTGTGATGATGAAAAATATCTATGGCTTGGAGAACTTGCTGGCAGGTTAAGATCATGTACTTCACCAGTAAACAAGGTGCCCAAGTAATGTGAGTCGAGAGATAAAAATAAAGGCGGCAACACTTGTTGATTGAGTAATCAAAAAACCGGGCCTTCATCGGGGCATTTTACAGGAAAGTAGATGAGCAGAGTAGGAAATGATAATTCAGTGGGGGCTACACACATTAGTGAAGATGGCAAAATACGAGTCCAAAACAAAGCGCGACACGGTAAAGAGATCATGCAAGAACGAGAAAGAAAATATAATTATTCAGATAAAAATAAAGCTATATGACATTGACTGAAAAATGTGTTTTTTGAAATAAAGAATCATCGAGAATTGTTAAAACTATAAATATCTACCCAAAAAAACATTCAAATCTTAATTCAAACCTATTGGATGAAGCTTTTAAAACTATGAATCCAAACTTCTTTACATTTTCTACGAGAGTTGATGTTACCTCCTTTCAGTCCCAAATTAACACATATTAATCCAGTATATGAAAAATCAGTTTGGCCTTTGTGAAGTGTGTAGCCACTGGCTCTTTTGTGTGTCCACTGCTGATAAAGCTCCTGTGATCATTAATCCTCTGTTGAAGTGGGAGCTCAGTTTCCCCAACATAAAACTTTGTTACCAAGACATTTAATCGTGTTTATCACATCCTTAGTTTTGCATGTAATAAAAGTATTCATATTTTTTATTAGTTTTGCTGGTAAATCTGCAGTTTATGCACATTCCACATTTGGAAATTTCCAGATGGCTGATCACACACGATAACATTCCATGTTTTCTGAGTTTATATTCCCTCCTCTTTGAAAGTCATCAGTGGTTCATTGTCAAAGTTGTGGATCCAGTTGTGCCAGAAAATAACATTTTTTATGATTTTGCTGGTATAAGTGATGCAGTTCTAGTCCTCTTATTATTATTGATATTTTTTTAAGTTATTGCTGTTGCAGATTTCTTCTTCCAGTAGAAGCGGCATACCTGTGAATCTATTGGGATGAGGTTGGAGGCTCCTGGAGAAGTAATCTCTTTTAGGAGAGATCAATTTGTCACTTTGAGGCACTGCTCTACTCAGATCTAGTGGTTGAAATGAAGCTGAAATTTGCATGTGTTGCTGTTTTGGAAATGGCATTTAGGTCTACCTCCCTGAGATGTGAGAGTGACAACACACCGATCATTTCACACCAGCACACAGAGATCCAGCTCCTCCACCTCACACAAAACATGACTCTGCATTTGAAATACCTGACAGTCACAATCCCAAATGGAGAGATCTTCTCCCAAACACCTGAAACGAATTAGCTCGGGTACAACCCGTCTGCCTTCTGAGGACTGGTGTCTGCCCTGCACTGACAGTTGTTGGGTGGTGATTGGTGGATTTGTGCGTTTGCACTTGTGTAATTTTTATGTAGCTATATTCGTGTTGCACCACAGAAGCCACTGTATTACCACTACTGTCTGTGGTGAATTACCCGGCGACCCTAGTGTCCAGATCATTTCTAACTTGTGTTTCATGAAAGCATGTTATGCAAAGACCCACTTGCGCTTTCACACTCGGCTGCCTCAGTCTCTGCTGCTTTTACTGCTCTCCCCTGACACTCCTTAACCTCTCTCTCCCTTTTCTCTCTCTCTCTCTCACTCACAGTCTGGCCTCCTGAGTCCTCAGTGACTCCAAAAATATTAAGAGGAAATGCTTCCTGAGTGATATCATATTCTGGAAAAGGACAGAAAAGCACTGAAAAAGCTCTTTAAGTTGGACTCCTTTCTGTTTACGCCCACCCCCTAATTTCTCGTTTCACCACATCTCTGCCTTCACACTTCTCTGGGCTCTTGCTGCTGCTGTACATGTAAGTTGTCTATGCCTGCATCCTACTGTGACACTGCCAAGACAAATTCCAATATATATTTATTCTGCTTGGTGGATAACCTGTTTCTGACTCTGGTGCTGATTTAAACGAACAAATGGTTGGTACCAGCTGCTACATGTCTGCATAGCACAGAGACATATGATCACAATCACAGTATTTCCATAGTTGGTCCAGGAGGACCTCTGTGTTTTTAAGCATAAATACAGAGTTCTAGAATCTTTTGCTGAATTAAATGTTATGATGACAGTGGAGGTTGTCTGTTGTTATCAGCACCATATGTATGGGGCAGGAGGTACCAGCTCCACTACAAGGTTTGCAGGGAAAGGGGGAGGAATGTTTCTGGTGGGTGTGATAAAAATGTTAACTAGTTTCTTCTTTGTGTTTTTTTAATGTGTTTCCTTATTTGTTTGTCTATCTTTTGAGAATGATGTTTAATAATCCCGTCCTATACGTCTCCAAGACCCAGACGAGGGGCCTGTTTATTTAGGATAACAGTTGAGTGATAAAGTGAACTGGGCCATGCCTTATGCTCTGATTCTGTCCATGAGTTGTGGTGATGTCCCTCTAAATCAGTGCTTCTCAGTTATTTTCTGTGACGCCCCCCCTAGCAAAAAGAAAATCAATTCGCATTACGCATATGTAGCGAAGTGCTACATATGCGTAAAATTCCTCATATTTCCTTGTCTTAGCTTTCGGGTGACTTTCTTTTGTCTCATTATCTTTCTTTTCATCCCTGTTCAAATGTCTTCATGTTGTCTTCAGGTTCGTTCACTCACTTCCTGTCGCCTGCTCGGTGCAAAATAAACCCCACACCATAGAGCTAATCCTCCCTGCGCACACTCTGACAATGAGAGCGCCACTGCCAACTACTGGGCTGGATCTGCAATTACACTTTATTCCAATATGGCAGAAAAAGCATGTTCCCCAGGGTCACACAGCAGGCACCGCGGCCCCCCACTATTTGAGAAGCACTGCACTAAATCCACTTGACTGAATGATTTGCTAAGAAGCCTAGTTACAAAATGTGGTGCTTGTAGGTCACCCTCTGTGTCTTTCTTTTGTAATGTTGATGTAATTTTTTTTTGTTTTGTTTTTCCAATAAAAGTGATAGGTAATGAGTCAGCTGATAGAAAGCACTAAAACGCAGACTGATTTGCAGGTACGATTTTCATTGCATTTCTTCAATGACTGGGAGATTATTCTGGCAATGAAAATCATCTTCTCGTTTCACAGAGGGGTTTAGTTGAGTGTAAAAAGTTCTGACAGGCTTGATGAAACATTAATACTTACATATTTATTGTTGTCAGTGTGGATTGCTGCAGGCATTCTCAGTAAGTGGTGTTACTGTTGATTTGTTCCAGTTTATTGTGCACTTTGAAATCATGGAAAACATATTAATGATTTGAAATATTAATTGTAATGAAATATAGAGATCTGTAGAGATGTGTAAGGAAATACAGAGAAAAAAACCAAACCGTTTTCCTTTGTCCGTTGTTGACTCAGTAGCAGCAGCAGCAATTACAACATAAGCTAAGAAGAACTTTGGTGTCATCTCCACCAGGAAGAACCGGACAGATTAACTATCACACGTCTGGAGAAAGACCAAACAAGAAGAAGAAAGACAGGACAGCAACAACATATGGGAAACAGAGGGAAGCTGAGGTTCCTGGGAGACGACCGCAACATTTTTGGGGGACAGAGATCCAGATAAGGAATTAAGGTCCCGGGACAGTTGGTGGTCCAGCACAGCGAGAGCCTGAGTGAAGAGAGGACCGAAAAGAAGACACAGAGCAAGAGGCACACAGCGTGGAATATTGGCAAAACAGATAAGTTAGAAAAGTAGGACGTATGTCAGCAGGAATACAGGAACTCGTGTGGAGGTACTTGGTTTAACGTTGTGGATTCCTTAAGACTATCATCTGTGAATAGGTTACTCACAGCGGAGCAAGGATAAGGCGACAGGGCAACACAGAAGTAGTGTGTGAGGACATGAAGCGGTGGACAGAACAGTTTCCGTGCATGTTTGGATGCTGTGAGTCTGACACGCCATAGGATTTAGTCAGAATTGCTATAAATCAAAGCTAACTGGAGCTGCCGTCCTCTGCAAAGGCCAGCTCGAACCGTTCCTGTGCCACCTTTGAGAATACATTAAGTAGTACAAAACCTAAACTGAGCGAGCGTGAAGGATTCCTTTGAGAGGCTGACTATGCGATGACAGCGCTCTGACTCATGAAGCTGACGAGACTCAGGAAGACTGAAAGCTGAAAATGAACACCCTGGTCTTGTGCATCTGCTGGATAAATTCTTTGCTTAAAGCTACAGGATGCAGCTTAAGCCACAACCCTCCTTCTACCTGCTCTGCTATGCTCTTCTACCATCTGCTACGCTCCACCACGTGCTGCACAGCCCTTCAGGTGTTAGTCAGTGTCAATTTGCAATAGATACAATTTTTCCAAAAATAACTAAGAAAGCAAAAGTGTTTAAGATATCTGATGACAGATGTACTCCACACAAGAGCACCAGTCTTACAAATGAAAGTCATATTATGGATTATTTAGGGCGATGAGATATCTGAAAATGAAATGCGTTGCTGTCATGGTTTATTTGATACATTTGAACTTTCGTTATTTGAGTTTTTATTCCTTGAATCAACTTAAAACATGTTGAAACTTTTATTTTTTAACTTAATTAACTAATTAAGGTAAAAACAATTTGACTTGTTACCGGCTTTCCAAATTTGTGCCTAAATGTTTTACCTTAGAAAAAGGAAAATATCTTTACTTTTTTTTGGCAAGTGCCTTGATTTAGTAATGAATACATGAATAACTATTTGCTTTGAACTGCGATTGGTGAATCTAAACACGGAAAGTAGAATGACAAAGGTGGTGCTGTGGGTGACCATTGACTCAGTCAGCAGTGTGTAAGGCTTTTTAGGCAAGGCTGACGGTGCTTAAAGGCTGCTGGACAGTAAATGGACAAAAAGAGCTTTCGCCAAACCGCTGAGCTCCACCACCATCTATCTTCACTGAACTCACTCTCCACCAGCTACTCAAACTTGTCTTTTCTCTGCTGGTGACTGAACTGAAGAGACGAGGTTAGGTCAATTTTTAACAGCTTGTATCTAAGGCCCAAACCACATCCAGCGTCCGAGGTATTTACACTGTAACAAAAAACCTCTGGATCGGAGGGATCCTCAGTTACATCAAAAGAACACACTCACTCATATATGCCACAAACTTTGACAGCATCACTGCTCCACATTTACAAAAATCCTACTTTCAAATACACATAATTTTTTCTATAGACGCATGGCTCCGATGTGCTGTAAAGAAAATGCTCTTCCCACTGCCTACCTTTTATTTCATGTTGGTGCCTCCTATGCACACTGATCACGCACTGAAATCATGTGTGTCATGTGAGTCTCTCCTGCGATGAAAATTCTCACTTAGACAATCTCCCGCTGTGTTACATGTTTGAAACGCAATTTCTCTTGACATTGCAAATGTTCAAATCTGAACCAGGCCACGGAAACACACAACTATTCACATTTACCAATTGACGTCACTCAAAAACCTTTAGCAGCAGAAATGTCAGCAGTGCGCATAGGATGACAAAGGAAGCTGTCTATAGCACCTCATTACAGTAACATAAGTTTTAGAGCATTACGTAATAAATGTTTTTCACCAATTAGCCACGAACGTAATACCATGTGAGCTTTGAGATTTTGACTGCAGCGAGTCTACTTTTACATTGGCTGTCTGCTGGTGGCACACTTGAAATGGACACAATGATGGCATGACACAGAACGAAGAGAGTAACAGAATGATGTTTCATTCACGCGAAGTCGATAAAATATTTCTGTCTGTCTTCATTGTCAGAGTTGCTGCTGTAGACAGAAGTGTAAACCATCAGAGTTTCATATTTATTCATGGTTACACTTTGTTATGTTCTCATCCAGTTGTTATTTCACTAATTTTCTTCCAAAACTACTATCCTGTAACCCATCACACTGAGCAGGAGGGAGCTGACACACACACACACACACACACACAGAGGGTCTTCCCACTCAGTTCATGAATGTATAAAGACTTGTGCGGCTCTCTGAGCCTCAGGGGGAGACTCCACAGCAGCAGCGCAGCAGTTTGCATCACTTCAAGCACAGTCTGATCAACATAAGAAATGGGTCAGTGGGATGGTTGCTGGAGTGTGTGTGCGTGGGGGGGGCTCTCAGTTCCAAGGAGCATGGCAAATATTTTACAGTAGGAGCAGAGCTGGGAGAGGGGAAACGGAGAAAGACTTGCACAGTCAAATGTTCACTAAACCTCCCCACCCTTGGTTATCTTAGTTACTGTTGCTACATCCATTGGTTCTGAATAGTTCTTTTCAAAAATAACCCACAAACTAATGTAGTTAATGATGTGATCTTTGGCCTTGAACATAGCACAGGCATTCTACAGCTGTCTCCACAGAAGTTCATCAGTTGGGCAAAACCCACGGGTCTGAACGTACAAGGTCAGCATGGTTTGCCAATTTAAATAAAAGTTTATTAAATTTGAGAGATTTTCAATATGCTGGAGCTGTTAGGATGTAGCTCTTAGGGCTGTGTCTGGTTAACAACTGTGTCTCCTAACAATGGGGTTTTGGTGCAATTTAACTGCAACCACAAAAATGTTTTAAGTGGGAGTGTGATTATGTTCTGCTAAAGATATTTTTTTTATGGAACACGCTCAAGGAGGTGGTTAGAGTGGATGACAGGCATACAAAGTGCAGCAATACAGACAACTGCAGAGTCCCATTTGTGGTTAAGGTAAAGAAAATGTTCTCTATTAAACCAGACAACAGTCTTTCCCCAACTTCAACCAAGTACTGTGAGAGTCTGAACACAAGCACAAATGACAAACTAGATAATGTTCTGAAAGATCAGAAAGTTTTGTGTGTCACAAAGATTTGTCTTGCAACATTTTACTGATTTTTAATTTAGAAAACCATCCAGCTGACACCGTATGATCCGGTCTGGGGTTTATGTCCAACTATTAGATTATTAATTATTTATGACACCACTACATCTCAAATGTGGCTGTCCTGTTTTTATTTAAATGAATAAGCTCGGGGTGAAAATGTGATGTGGTGTCCTTGCTGTAAAAATTAAATAACAGGACACTTGTAGGACAAAGTCCAGGTAATCTCCAGATTGTCTTACTAGGACTTTTGCGTTCCCACGTACATCTCCTCTGGGTTTTGGAATGCCTGCTTGATGAACAAGCCAATGCAGGTGGCAGGCTGATAAACAATAGACATGGATATAGACAATTCTTTGTAGGAAAATGTTGAAAAGTAATCTTTAAACTCTGATTTATAGCCATTAACTTAAAAGCTACACTGTTGTCTTTTTTTTGTCTATTTTTACTTGTAACATGGTCTTTGCCAGTCTGCATCATGAAAAGAAAATGCAAGCAGCACTGCTGGGTGCTGGATACTCTAACTATGGGTGGCAGGGTCACTGAAGTGAGAATAATCTCCCTTCAGTGTTGCTGATGGTCGACCATCAAGCCGCAGAGATAAGCAGTCATTCATTTGCTAAGCCGGTCTTTAAAGTCATCAGGGAGGTGATGTGTGAATGATCTGCTTCCCTCTCACCACTGCTCTCCTGTGGAGAAAAACAAAATCACTGATCAGTGCACAATGCTTAGCACATGTGTCGAAAGGGCCCATTCGGACCTGTTTTGTATCAACGCTTAAGAGGAATTTTTGGCTAAATCTGAGGAGATCAGCAGTATGTGCACATCTGATAGTCCAGTTTGACTGGATTTAGTCTTCCTTCATATGGGAGCAAATGTAGGACATATTTCTGCTGAAGTACATTTGCTAATGTTTGTTTGTAGCATTACTGTTTTAAATGCATTCATAATTATTAACAAGCATTTCTTTAGCTCCTGAACCTATGTATTAATGGTGCTACGCCATTTGACACAGCTGATGCTGTCAACAAGGTAAGTGTGCTAAAACTAATCTATAATACATTTGCTACTGACCAAGGCTCTTAATGCACATACAAAGGCAAGACATTTATCCATTATCTGCCCACTTATCCTGTTCAGGGTCGTGGGGGCTGGAGTCTATCCCGGGTGTCTTGGCGAGAGGGTGGGTCCCCCCTGGACAGGTCTCCAGGAGGTGGATTCAAATCGTGGACCTTTTAGCTGTGAAACAACAGTTCTAACCACTCCACCACCGTGCTGCCCGAAGCATGAAATGGGAAAATTATTAATCTGGTGAGTTTAGCTAAATGACTTTGAATATATTTGGAATTAAAGTACACAGTCAATTCCAGACCACTTATTATCATTTATGCTGCTTCTGGCAACATGGCAGCATAAACAAAACCAGTCATGTGACATTCGAAGCTGGGAGGATAGGCTGACCTCTCAACAGCTACGCAGCCATCCCAGTACACCATGTGTTCTACCGAGGCCAGCTGGTAAATATTCCTCATGCAGATCCCTGTCACCTTACCATTAACACCAATGGCTGGGTTTTAAGTTGCAGCTGCTTGGTCCGTATTAAACACTTCCTAAGTTCATAATGTACCTGAGCATGACTTTTAACATGGTAAGTATCATCTGAGAAGTTTCTTTACTGGACACTAGGGTTGATATCACAGTTCCCACAGAATAACAGAATGCTTTATGGACCATGTTCCCAGGACAAAATCTCATTTTTCACACAATCGTTAAATCACAGGGTCAGAGGTTCAACTCCTGGTTCTTCTTGGCTTTATGTCAAAGTGTTCTTGGGCAGGATTGTGAACCCCAACTTGCTGCCTGTGGTTTAGGGGAGTCAGTTTACGAAAGACCAGATGTATCTGGGAATACACAGAGGAGTTGGACAAGGACATTAAGTGGAATTCATTATGTGGGGACAATGCAAGCGTCTTGTCAATGTTGCTATCAGGTGACTGTCGCTGCTTGGATGTGCTGTAAACAAACAGCCATTTCTGCAGCATACTTTTCATATCATGTCCTGCTTTCAGACCTGATCTGACCAGGTGCCACGCCTCCTCCTAAACCAAACTGGAATTGTTTCCAGGAAGTGACAACATGTCTGACATGGACAACATTCTGTTGTGAGCTGGATGTGTAAAAGGCCAAGTTCACACCTGATTCTCCACACACTTTCTGTAATTCATATGAGAAAGTGGCTCAAGAGTTATTTGTTTTTGTGCCACCATTTCCTAAAGAGGAATATTCAAGAGCAACATTTCCAACACTGGGGTTTTCATTTTGTACATCCTGTGCATAGTGTAACACACTCATCTCCGAGCCCTCATCTCTTGGAACCACTTCATTCTGGTACCACTTCAAGTGAGTATTAAAAAATAGTCCAGTCCCACCTCAGGCAAAACATGCAGCAGTCAGCGGCACCTTCGCTGCACATCAGTTTGGTAGATTTACTTTCTCAAATGTGCACATGGGGTTTGGCATCTTGATAAAACAAGAAGACATGGTTCTGAACACAGATATTATGAGGACATCTGTTGTTAAACATACTAAAGAAGCTGTCAGTGCGTCCATGTCTTGCCAACATACAAATACCACAACCACAAAGAGATGAAACACTACTTGGATTAAAACGGAAATGGAATGAACACAAATCCAGATGATGTTAATGAGAAATCATTTTGATAATAAAACTTGTTCACTGTTTGCTGTTGTTCTTCTATTGATTACACATGTTTTCACACCGAACTTGTTTAGATCAGTACAATGACCTCTGGTATGGGCTGATGAGACAGCGACCCACTAACCCTTCGTCATACAAAACCATTGAGAACGTGACCAAGTGTGTCTATAAACCTTTGTGAGTATGTGTGGATCACACAACAAATATCCCTAAATACATTAACTACACTACACAAATAATGTAATACATTAAGTTAACACTTTTCTACCTATTGGTGCCCCAAATGCCTTACACTGTTTTTTATTTACCCACTCACACAGGGGAGGGGGAGAGAGCTGCTATGCAGCTCACTAAGATGAGGCTCAGATTCTTGCTGAAGGACACTTTGACATGTGACAGGAGGTGACTGCTCTACCTCCTGCACCACAGTGGCCACATTTAACAACCCTATCTCCTAAAAATTATGTTCTTATACAACTAAACTGCAAATGCAGTTGTGTTTTTCAGCAAACATAATGACTTAATCTTCCAGTTCTGACGCAACATATTTTTTTTCAGAAAGGGAAAAGGAAAAGAATTGCGTTTTCTTCTTCTCTAAAATTACTTCTAATCAGCAACAGGCTACTAATAATGAGGTGTGTTAGTTTAGAAAAATCCTCTCGTGTGTCCTAACTTACCTCTCATCAAACACTGCTTCTCGATGCCCAGGGTCAAAAACAGGCTTTGGGATTTCCTTGAAAATGGACGACCAGAACAATGTTCAGCTTTTTCAGCTTTCTTCTTCTACAGCAGACCTCCTGTATGCTTGCTGATCATAGCACCAATCACAGTGTTGGAGACCAACAACAGATAGGAGCGCAATTCATGTGCGTATACACACACTGATAGTCATTAATGCTGGTTAAACTCCTGCGGAGGATATAATGTGTGGGTCGCCGCACATGACATGTTGGAGCCCTTAGTCTGATCGATCCCTGTGGGGTCAACAATTGCTGCACTAATAAGCAATAGCCTGTAAAGGGAGGGATCCCTTAAACACAGCTTCCTTTTCACATGCATGCAGCAGCTTTGAGAATTTTCTGCCAATCATGGAGAAGAAGCCTGAATGGAAGCACAGGAAGTCCCACACACAAGTCAACCATATATGTTAAGTACTTATTTGCTGCCCCCAATCAATCAGTCAGTCAGAATGCAGTGTGCTGTGCAAATGCATGTAGGAATGTGCAGTTTTGTGTGTGTGTCCAGTGGGTTTGGATTGGTGGCAAGTGCAGGCCACAGATAAGAGCAGGTGCTAGGTGATGGCAACATATCCGGAGCTCCCAGCTTTCATGTCGAAGGCTACTTGGACCTGTCAGCAGCCAACGATCTGGATGCACACACACACAAATAGGGACATGTAGTGACAAAAGCCACTAATCAGCAGAACTTTCTTCAAATCATTACAAGCCGCGTTTCTATCCGAGGGCTTATTGTCCATTTTCATGACTGAAAATACAGCAACATTCCTTCTCCTACAGCTAAGCCTCACATTAATCCTGTCCAAAGAGCTGTTAACAGCGGAGAACCCACACACACTTGTGCATGTTCACAGTGTGTGTAAAGCAAACTACAGTAGTTAGTAATTATCTATGAAGACTGAAGTCTGGATTTTGTTGCTCAAACACAAACATCCTATGCTTCTGTATAACGTATATTTGTGTATTGTACATTGCCCACTTGTGTATCTGCATGTATGTATATGTGTATCTCTCAGGATTATTAATGATTGCTTAGATGAAAAACGGGCCTTAGCTGCAGCATCAAAGGCTCAGGAGCTGAGCTCCAGTGTTAGGACTCAGCCAGCGAGCACATTGTCCTGATTGTCTGCCCCAGATTAGCTACTGTAGAAGTTCACAAAGGCTAACATTCACATGGGCACATGAAACTAAGATTTTGTGCTTGAATTTGTAGAATTGTGGTTGCTGCACAACCAGGGAGTTGAAGGAAAGCTCAGTTTTGATTTGCTTTTACTTGTTTGTGCAATAGAAAGACTTAATACGACCTCAGAGCAGAAACGGGGAGACATGCAGAGGTTGAGTTAAACATCATTGCACATAACTGGTGGAGTAGGCTACCAAAAACTATCCAACCACCTTTTTTTTACCTGTCCTTGTGTTTCTCATCCAACATTCATCCTGTCGCACAAATATCACTATGATTGAAATCACTGAAATGTTGTACATAACGCACATTTTTGCTTGAGCCCAAATCACGGTCCTCGAGTGAACACAAGAACGTGTTCAAGGTCAAACAAGGCTGGTGGCTGGTCTCAGAAAGAGCATGTAATCAAATCATCACACAGCTTCCCCATTCTCGCTGATACACAAAACTGATGGAGCAAATCTCCCTTGACCTGTGGTGGTGGCAAGAAAGCAGGCTCTTCTGTAACTCGGCATTCTTCATCTTAACTTCACTCATTTATCAACAATTGTCAGGATTCTGGACTTTTTGTTAGTTTGGGTTTTTGTTCATTTCCTGTTGTGGCGTTTTATTTTGTAGTATTTTGTCTTCTTGGTTATTTAAGCCCTGTTCCCCCTTCACTGTTTGTTGGTTTGTCTCACTCACTCACTCGCTTTGTCTGCCGTACGCTCGTTTGTACTCGTTGGTCTTCGCTTGGTCTGAGGTTTGGTCCCCTTTGTTTGTTCCTTATTTGGTTCTTGTTTGTTGGTTGGTTTAAGTGTAGTCTCTTTGTTTTTTGCCCCCTCATAGTTTGTCTAGTTTGTTTGTGGTTTTTTTGTATGCTCTTGTCCTCCCTTTTTCGGGAGAGTTTTAGTTTATTTAAATAAACTATTTCACACACCCGGCCGTCGTCACCACCCTGGGTTCTTATTCTACCCGTTACCACAAATCTGACGACAATATGATCTTCTTACTAGATTCCATCAATGTAGATGTACTTAGAGGGTCACGTCAGCCCTTACTTATTGTCACCGGTACATATTGTGAAGCATACAAACAATCAAAGGAAGCAATGCCATTTCTAAAAATTAATAAACTGTGCCTAGACTTGCAAAGATCGACAACAGGTGTCCATGAACCGGGCACAAACCAGACACCTCACCGAGCCAGCTGAGTTGAAAGGCCACAATCATCTTCATATTTCCGCCTGCCCTTGAAGCACCCTCTGCTAGCATTTGCAATTTTTCCTAAGTGCACTGCTGTCAGAAAAAAATAAGTTAAATATTCATTACAGTAGCAGTGAAGTACTTTTAAACTTTTGTGCGATTGAACTGAACACTAACTAATTGCAGCTAATTAGCACAAGAAGAGTTGTTGCTGGCACATAGCAGGGAGAGAAAGAGAGAGGAGGTAGAGAAAAGGCGTAGTGTCCACCGATTTTAACAGCTTACATAGCAAAACATGACAATTGATGGATTTGCTTTTTACCCAATCATTAGTTGCCATGGTGATTGGTGATGCACACTTAGACATGAATTTGTGTCACACACTTTTATCCAAAGCGACTTCAAAGTAATTTGGTACACACACGATGGCGATGGCTGCCTTGCAGGGTGCTCCACTGGCCCACCGGGATCACCTTTGGGTTCGGCGTCTTCCCCAGGCACGCAGATGGGAGGGACAGGGGATCGAGCCACTGGTCTGTGGACGACTGCCTTACCAGCTGAGCTACAGCCAGGGGACACCACAGCATGTGGCGTGATTTTTTAGACGGGATACCTTCCTGCCACAACCCTCCCATATTATTCGGGCTCGTAACCCTTGGTGGCTGGCCTAGCCGGGTGGAATTCATCGGAAGCAACAGGTCCCCCTTTACAAAGCCAGGAGTACATAATGAAATATTCTTAGCAGTATGTTTTAGCATTTGTTAGCACAACATACATTTCCTGTAATAAATGTTTACTATTTTTACAGTGTGCAGTTTTTACAGTTTAATAGTTTCATTCATCTTGTCATTGTTATTTATTTTATTTCATCTTATTCTTTACCCTCTGGGCTGTAAGGTTTCTGCAGAGAACCAAAACAGTGAGCCGAGAGACATTAAGGAGGTTGACACAAGGTCGACGATCGGCCTTTGCCCCTTGGTTTTCAACTTTTCATCTCACGCAGCAAAAACATAAATGACTATACTCACAGATTGTGTTTCCTGCAGCATGTGTGTGTGAGAGGAGAAGCCGGAAGGGGAAGAAGGAGACTCGATTATTATGTGCAGCTCTGGAGTCGGCAGAGGTGACTGCTCAGACTGGTGTTACAGCAAAGTACCGCATTACTGCTTGGACAATGTTACCCAAAAATCTATTAACCAGCGGCCCTCTGTGAGTCTGTGAGGTGGCCTAGCAGAGAGTAAACCCAGAATCCCCACACCAGTCCGTACATTACAGTACAGTCAATAAAGGGACACTAAATAAAGGCAGCAAATACAGGGCTCTTGAGTGACCTCTTTTTCAGTGTCACACAATGATAAACTTAAGGAAGGAGTGGGTGTATGCGAAATAACAGAAAGAAAATCCGATCCACATGTGAGCAAGCCTCATGTTGCACAGGGCCTCCCTTCGTCCCTCTTCAACACAAAACTGTGCGCGCCGATGTCCAGGGAGCACTGAGCACAGAAAAAAAGCCTCTCAGAGTGCACACACATTCTAGGGAAACACAACAATAATCACTGATTCAGAGACTTACTACGCCTACCTAATTGTGCACCTACTTAAAAATTCCCGGGGCAAGAGGAAACAAAAGGAGTGCATATGAAAAATGCATCAGGGAGACCCTCTTATCTCTGATTAGGACCGCTTTGTCTTGTACTGCCAGCCACCCCTGTTATTATGCTTCCTCTCCTCCAAACAGCCACACGCTAATGACTCATTCTGCTTTTTCACAAAGTATTCTCCTAAAACAACAGCTAGACAACCTACACACACAGCATAATCGTGTGTGTAATCTTCAGATGATATTACTGAATCCTTTTTGGAGTTTGTCATTGTGACAAAGACATGAGACAACACACACACACTGGAGGGATTCTGTGATGAAAGCCATTACGATGTAGGTTTGAATGTAAGCATATACTGTCTGCCGCTGTGTGCAGAACACGGTGCAGGATTTCATAAGCGCTGGAGTGGAATTAAGCCGGAAACATTTAGCTAAAAGAGAAACAGTATGCCACAGAGAAGGATATTGGCGCACGGTGGTCTCACGCTGCGTAGGTGTCATGATGCGATATGCACACTCACTCCATTCACTGGAGCCTGCGAAGCCATGTGGCTGAGTGATAACATTTTACCCAGTGAGATCTGTGTTGAATCTCTCTGACACCCCAGCACCACCACTTCCAAGCCCCCCCCTCACCCCAGTTGCATGTTCTGGGGAATGAAAGTGAAGCTGCATCCTCTTCATGAGATATACGGTGGCTCTTATTCAGCAGCCTGAGCCAATTTGCTCACTAATCTGTGCGACTGTAGGCGCTTTGCTGTCTTTGCGTGGGGGTAGACAGAGGGCTTTGTCTTGGAAATGCCTGCTGGATTTAACCCTCAGTGCTGGTGCGTTGGCTTCTCCACTTTCTGCCAGGGGCCAAACATTGGTAGAGCAAAGTGTCCTCAGCCATGGTGACAGAGAAATTAGAAAAGGAAAAACTCACTGATTGACTGCAGACAGTGAATTCTGTCTACACTGCTGGACTGAATAATAAAGTTAAAATTTGTGTGTGAATGTCGAACATGTTTTGGATTTGCTGGGGATTAACTGAGTTCACACAGTTTATATTTTTCAGCAACAGCAAAGTCACATATAATATGTCGCTTATTGTTTTATGTACATAAAATAAAAATATGTCCTGATATCAATCACTGGGCAAGGTTTTAAATCAATTACTGATCCTCTTTTCTCGTCCATTGGATGTGGTTCATTGGTGCAGCTGGGAAAGGGAGGGGGGTCTGCTTTAATGCGGAGGCATCTAATAGACTCCACCAGAGCTTGCTCACTTATGACGTTATGTGACAAATCAGGTTAAACCGTTAGCATAGCAAACACTCAGCTGTTGGTGTGTATGTGTGTGTGTGTGTGTGTGTGTGTGTGTGTAGGTGCTGCCCCACCCTCCTTTAGACAGAAATGTCACATGTCACATCAGCCAAACCAAACCCTAACTGATATTATTTTGGCCAGACCTGGTCCCAGCTCGACACTGTAATCCAGAATCCCCGTACCAGTGAACCCCCTCTGATTTGCCTACTGCTCCAACATTCAGTCCCTGTTCCACTCTCTCAGGATACCTTTTTTTGATTTACCTCAGTCTTCAACCCAATCATTTCACAACACCTGACCTGAAGATGAAACAGCTGAGCCTATAAGCACATTCCTCTGCAGCTGGCCTGCGGTCAGTAGATTCAGTCCGAGTCCGGTTAACTCTGCCAACCGCAACGTAACATCCAGCTTCAACCACATTATTAAGTTTGCTAATGACGCAACAGCAGTGGGCCTTGTCAACAATGATGAAACAACTTAACACAGAAGAGGTGGAATTACTAGAAGCAGGGAAAATGTGTTGACCACACGCCACTAACCATCAACTGCACTGTTGTGCAAATAGCAAAGTTCCTGTGGTGCGAGTCACAGAAAACCTCTCCTACAGCTCATCACTATCCCAAAAAACGCAACAATATCTCCACTTCGGGCAGTGCAGTGGTTGAGTGGTTAGCGCTGCTGCCTCACAGCTAAAAGGTTACAGATTCGGATCCCCGGCCAGCTGTGGCCTTTTGCATGTTCTCCCCTGATTTATGTGTTTTTTTTCTTTAGGTCCTCTGGTTTCCTCCCACAGTCCAAACACAGGCATGTTAGGTTGATTGTTGACTCCGAATTGCCTGTAGGTGTGAATCTAAGTGTGAATGTTTGTTTGTCTGTGTATGTCTCTATCTGTGTGGACCCTGCCTCTCACCCACTGACAGCTGGAATAGACTCCAAACCCAACCCAAGCAAATGGACGGAAGGATCTCCACTTTCCATGTCAGCCTAAGAGGTGAGCCTCTCCTCGTCTGTCCCTTCTACATTCTGCAGAGATGCCACTGACATCATTCTGGCCACCTGCTATGGGAACTGCAAAGTCTCTGACCATGGACAGACTGGATCTTTTTATATTCTGCTTGCTGCCGTGTCATGATTCAGTGTCGACTCGCCAGACAGAAGAGGAGTGAACCAACCGTAGTTGCCTCATTTACATAATGCCTTTCTACCAGGATTGAAGTTCAGCTAACATCTGGCAAGTGTGGGCAACAATGTTACTTTAGTCCGTCACAGGTACCAACACAAGTAACATTTGGAGGAAATTGCTAATCATTGTGGTATTTCAGATGGTAAATATAATAAAAATATATACAATATGTAATGATTTGCTTCCATTAGCAGGCTCTCAGAGGACTGAACCTTTCCTCCCACATATACGAATTATAATCAGCATTAGTGTGTGTGTTTGTGTATATGTGTGTGCGCGGGGGGTGGGGGTGGATTATGCCTTCCTTGGCAGGCAAAATTACAAGGGACAGTGTCCAAAGTGTGGCGCAGACTGTAGGGTGTGTGGGCAAACAGGATGGTGAGAGGTGAAAGTGGCAGGGAGGCAGAGGTCGTTTCTGTGTGTGTGTGTGTGTGTGTGTGTCTGTGTGTGTGTGTGTGTGTGTGTGTGTGTGTGTGTGTGTGTGCGTAGAGACACACAGAGACAGAGGGCAGACGTTGGCCTAGTATGTCTCTGCTGATACACTCTCTGTCTGGCATAATAAAGACCATGTGGAGTCAGACAAACTGTGACCGCTGTGCTCTGCGAAGGATAAAAATCCATTATGCACATAGAGGCACGCACACAAACACACACATACAGTCCTACAAGCTTACACAAACACATGTATGGAGGAAAAAAGAGCAAGACAGAAAGAAGCAGAGGGAGCGAGGAAGAGACAAGCCTCAAAACCCAACTCATTTATAATGCATATGCCGAGCTCGGGCTTTGAACAACAAACCCAGTGGCCTCCTTCCACCTCCCCCTCCTCCCTCAGCAGTGAAGGGGAAAACCCACAGCCTGCTCTGACTGCTCCTTGCAGGCAGGGACACGCTGGAGGAGAAGGTTTAACCATTATGGGGACCACACCGACTGGCTAATATCAGATTCTGATTGTAAGGAATTCAAGTGAAACGTTTTATTGGTCTGATCTTTGCTTGCATGTGGTAGAAATTTAAAGTGGCTTACTAACATATCTTTGTCATTCTGGCCTCCATTCTAGGTTGTTACAATAATATTACTGTTACTGAGTGATAGTATTTGAGTTTTTGCTGCAAAGGAATAGTGGGAAAAAATACCTGAGCAGGCAGACTGTCCTCACGTGAAACTTATCCTAAAGTCTCATTACAAAGCAAGTTCCTGCTTTACCTTCGTCTCCAGTACAGATCTGATCTACTGCTCTACGTCTTGATAACCTTAAAGTGGAGATATAGCACATGTGTGTATCCCATAAGCTTTATAAAGGTCATTTTCCTCTGATTCTAGTTTGGAAGATTACATGTAGATGAATAGTCTGGTTGTCATGACTACGCAGGTTCATGTAATAAAATTTAAAAAAACTTCACGCAACCTAGAAGGAAAGAGATGTTTTATCACAGGCCTAAAGAAGGCAGTGATATCCATGTTATTGTAATGACACTCTTTTGCTTTTTAACACCAGACATGACCATATCTACTTGCAGCACACACATGAAATCACATTGATGGTGGACCCAGTCAGAAACAAAAATGATTAATTTATTGATCTTAATAATTTGATCTTATCTAAATTGCATTTAAAATACAAGCAGACCAGTTCCAAGCTTGAGGCTTTCGACATCAAAATGGCCTAAACTTGAACTGTGTAACAAGATCCTTTGCTGGCTTTGAATCCCAGAACCTCAGCAATTATTGTAGTGATGCTGGTTTGTGTTGGCTATCACTTGAACTGATGGCCAGCTGTAATAAATCTAGTTTCTTATAAAGATGCAGATACTAAAGAACCAAGTTTACCTTCAACTCTGTTGTGATGTACTGTACTTTGAACACCCAGACAGATGTGCAGCAGCTGCTTGTTAAGAAAAAGTGTGTTTAAGTGGGTGAATCACATCTACTAATGGCTAAACTACAGAGTGGTGACAAGCGGGGAGTACAGCATGCATTCACTTTGAGGAGGCATAGCATGCTTCTGTACGAAGGTGGTCCGTGTGTTTGTGTGTGTGTGTGTGTGTGTGTGTGTGTGTGTGTGTGTGTGTGTGTGTGTGTGTGTGTGTGTGTGTCCAAATGAAGTTCTATTAAATCCACAAGATGTAGGTCAAAGTGTGGAAGATGCCAAACATGCTCTGTTGTTCCTGAGTTGTTAACACAGACTGGCACACCAGACATGTTTGTCTGCAGCCAAATGCTCAGCCAGACGGAGCCTTTTAAAATATACACCACGGATGAAGAGTTGTCATTCTGCCCATGGCTCAAAGCCTGACAACCTCTTTCAACTCCACATGTAGCTATAGAGGACGTAACACCCACTTGGAGACAATCCTCGGCATAATAAACTTGTGTCTTTATGAAAGTGTTACTTCTCCCTGACTCTGAAGATGTGTCTCACATGCACTGGTACAATACTAAATGCTTCTCTTAAAATCAGTGTGTGTGTGTGTGTGTGTGTTCTGTTGTGTGTCCAGTGAGCTGTGATGCTCACAGTCAAATTATTTCAGTAAAACAGTTCAAACATGTTTTACGTGACAACATGAATACAGTTTGCAGGAATCCAGTTTCAACATTAGAAGGGGTGTGGCTTAACATGGGGATTTTGAGCACCCTCAAAATCTCATTGGCTACTCCTGGTGCCACAAATCTGGTCGGCATTATGATTAAAAACGAATTAAGCTTAAACACAAGCAGAAGATCATTAGCAAGAGATAAAAGAAACATTTATTGTGTGAATTCAAGGGGTTTTCTTGTTTTTGCCCCAGTTGAACTTTGTAGCAGCTGCAATCAGGATGAATTTTTGAACATCCCACCGACTGTTCATGACATTGCATATTACATATGACAAGATTATCACTGTGTTTGACATCACAGCAGCTTCAGTCTTTACCTAATTTGTCAGAGGACATAAAGTTGTGTATTTGTTTGACACATTACAGGTGAATCTGGGAAAATAAATGCGTTATTTGTTGTGCAGTAATAATGTGAATGGGTGAATGCACACAACTGTCAAATACATTAATATTTTATACATAAAATGGCATTGAAATTTTAGTGGCACCTTCTCAATCATTAACTACATATGTAGCCCAGTGTATAACCCCCATTAATAATTTTTCCCAGACCTGCCCCTGCACAGTAGATGCAAAGAGGAGAAGTGAACAGGTATTAGAACAAAGTGAGTGTCATAAAGCTACACAAACACAGTGTTGCAGTTGGGCCTCCACTGTATGCTGTTTTTTCCTTCACCAGGAGAATCACAGGCCCTCTATGAATGAGTGTTTGACCAGAGGGAACTAGTATGTGAACTGCATGTGTTGTGCATTTGGCTAAAAACACTTGTCAGCTTTTTCCGCAGCGGTTAAGATTGCTTCCTAATAATATGGTTTATTGGGCCAGTTTCTGCGGGCCTGTGTTGGATGTTTCCATTTTAAAATTAGCATTCGAGTCCTGCTCACACCACATTGCTATCTTGCAGCAAAGCATGTGTTTAAACGTCAATGTTTCCAACAGGACCACATGACATGAGGCTGCACTTCAGCACAGGGAATGAAGGTGGGGGAGGGGAGGAACCAGCAGAGCGCAGCGAGAAACACACACCAGTGCTGGAAGTGATGCTGTTTTTCACACACACACAGTTAGTGTTTGACACATGCAGCAGGATGCAGCACGGAGGAAATCACTGGAAGAGCAGTGGAAGAAGTACTGCAATTATTAACCTTAATGCAACAACATACTGCTCATTTCACAGCAATGAATATGATATTATAGAGTCATAATTATTGATGCCTTCGTGTATTCTGATAATAACAGAGCTTTTTTTAACATAGTTCCAATTATCATGTGAACTAAATCTAAAATATATAATATGAACTTATTGTATGTACTGCTGAGTATTTTGTCAATTTCACACTGGGAGTCAATAAGGTTTGAGCATTATTTTGTTTTTGTTTTATCATCAGAAATCTGAAAGTAACTACAGTGAACTCGGTGGAGTAGAGCAGAAGTAGATATGAGACACTGAAATGTCTGAAATATGAGGTGTATTTTAATTTCATGTAATTTCACAGATTTGTAAAGGCTAAAGCATTTTAAAGTGAGCAGTGTTTGGTCTGAGGCCTGTTTAGCAGCATCTACACCAACTTTTACTTGAGGTCAGTGAGCAGCTACTGGAAACCAGACAGAATAACACACAGCACAAGTATCTTTGTATATATATGTAAGTCAAAGGTTCGCACAGTGTGTTCACCACAGGTGTGTGAGTTCTAATAGGACCAGAGGCCAAAGTCCTAGAGAAATAACCAGTCACTTGAACTATAAAATCATCCAGAGAAACTGTTTATTGGGAGTTTAAACAACACAGACCCAGCTTCCATTTTTAGGAAGGATTTCACGCTTTTGTCTCATTATCTTTGTTAAACTTTAAGATTTTTCAGTTCAACATCACCCGAATACAGTGCATCAAAGACAACGATGTCTTGTTTACAATCGAGTATAAAATGGAAAGTCAGGTTTTACATTGGTGATCTGAATTATGATGGGAAGAAAATTCAGACCAAACCAGGAGTGCAAATAAAATCTTTTCTATTTCATTGTCAGATTTATCTTCTTTATTCATCACTTTCATGACACGGCCTATTAAAAAAAAACGTGTGTAAGAAATGCCCAGAGACAAATGAGCCATCTTAAATCGTCTGGTTTTGTTTATCTACCAGAACCAGTTCACACTAGTGCAAAACAGACAAAAGCACCAAATCATCACACGTATGAACTGCAGTGTTTGGCATTTTTATGTTTCTCCTGTTTTGTTATAAATTACCTAAAATTATTACTGATTATCAAACTTGTTGGTCATTGTGTGATAAATATATTTACATTATTGGTACAAACCAACAAGCAATAATGAGGAATAATGTGATTATCAGACATCACATTTGTTTTTTGCTGAACTGTTTCATTGTCCTGGCACAAAGAGCTAGGCCCGGCTCTTTGTGCCAGGCTGTATAAGAGTAGGTCACACAACACGTCTAATTAGTGATAAGGCAGGCCGAGTCGCCCTGTCTGACCGCCACACCACACACTCAATAATTAGGCCACTGTGATAATCCCGCCTCCTCCCAGCCTCCATTAGGAAGCAGAGACGGGTCAAACGTTCAGAAATCTACCCGCGGCCTCACTGCTCACCTCCGCCAGCTCCAATCCCCAGCGCCAGCAAACAGCAACAGGTCAGGAAGAACACCAGAAGCAGACGCCTCATCGATTTATCATTTTTTATTTTGGACTTATATAGAAATACTTAAAAAAACATGAAGTAGCACCATTACTTAAGTTTTACTTCTTATCATGTATAACTTTAAATGTCAGAAAAATAAAACTCTTGATACGTTTTCAAATCTTGTCTCAGCAAATATAATATTAGTATTTGACCATGAGGTTAAAGGCCCTTTATCATAAAATAAAATATACTTTGTTCTTAAACTTTGCTCAATAAAGTACATTTACGCTCAAGTAACTTCACCTACATATACATAAACAAGTGGTAAACAAATGTATTAAAATAGAAATACTAAAACTATAGTGGTGCAACAGAAGCCTGTAAATCCCACTGGAATCTAATTCATACAAATTTTAGAAAGCATAAACAGTTTCTGTGTTCAACTTACTAAGTTTTGTACATTTCAATGTTTCATAATAATATAGAATAAAATATGCTTTATATTACTGAATAAAAAATATGCTGGGTGAAGCAGATTCCAAAGACTTTTTTTTTTGCTGAACCTATAAAAACTCCTTCCCAACAGAATACTGTCAAATGCGATACACATTGTGCGGACTTCCTCCCACAGTCATGTGATATTAAAATTATACAGTGATCAATGCCGTAAGGCTGTACTAAAAAATAAACAAGATTTCAACCCAGCTACAAAAAAGTTCACTGAACTTAAATTAAAATATCTGTAAACATCTTTGCAATAAGAAATATAATTTTTCAAGTCAAAAAGAATAAAATACTTCAATCTGTAGTAATGTCATTTAAAACTTTCAACTTGTGGAAATTTATTCTATACATATATATGTAGGATATGTTGCTGCTCTCCCTCATGTGGTTTGTGACCTCGAGCTGCAGTATCTTTGTAAGACAATAGTCGCGTTTGGCTGGAGGCCCTCTGTGTTTCCCATCCACGGCCTCCCCTCTTACTACATTCAATCGGTAACACTGGAAGGCTCAGCCTACTAACAGTCTACAGTTTGACAAACGTACCTCCATCCTCACCTCACTTTGTGTCTACACTTCATAAATACAGGGTGCGAGTTACTAGAACTATTAATTACTATGCTGTAATATTTAAAACATGCACTTAGATGTTGAAAATATTTCCCCAAGCTACAGTATATTATTAACAACTACGACGGAGCCCGATGGGGGGATCTGTCCTTTCTCCTGGATACTGCAGCCTCTTACATACATATGTATATCTATGTACACTTTCCAACTGATAATTGGGTAATCCCATTAAAGCAATGTCAAGTCTGTTGTTGCTATTGCAGTCAGTCTCACTGACAGACAGTTACTCTTCTTATGAAAATATACGTATAGCCTGAGTGACGCCGCTGTGGCAGACGGGGCATTTGGGCTCGCTCCTCTCGCAGATGCGATTGGCACATTCCATACAGAAGAGGTTGTGCCCACAGGGGACCAAAGCTGCGATGACCTCACTCTCAAAGCACACTGAGCAGTCGCGGCTGCCCTTTCGGCTAGTGCCAGATGAGGTGGAAGAGGAGGAGGAGGACGATGAAGAGGAGGCAGAGGAATCGCAAGGGACCCCGGGGAGATGGGGGCCTGGCAGGGAGGCGATGGTGCTGGAGTAACCAGGGAAACTGAGCGGGCCTCCGCCCGGGTCGCTGCGCACCCTCCGGGCTAACGGGTGCTCAGCGGGGCCCCCAGTGTGACTGTGGAGGGGAGGCGACAGCCGGGGCTGCAGAGTACAACCGTTGACCCTCCTCTGGCTCACCACCATCCCATTGGCATTGTTGGAGGTGTTGGTGGGGAATATGGCTGAAGTGGAAGTGGGGGGGCTGCCTCTGGTGGAGGACGGGGTCAAACGACTATCGTACTGGGACCACAGGAGGCCTGGCGGGGCTTGGGTGGTGTCAAACCCGGGAGAGGAATCAAAAGTCAGGTCAGTGCAGTCAGGTGAGATGGCCTCACTTCCATAAACGAAACTGTTGCCGTTGGTGTTGACGTTGATGTTGTTGTTATTGTTGTTGCCGTTGTTGGTGGTGGCGGTGTAGCTGAGTGCAGGGCTTGGGGGGCTGTAGTCGGCCATGCGTGATCCGTTGTTACCAAAGTAGGAGTCTGTGGAGGCACTGCCCAGGGAGGAGGATGAGTCGTTGCGGTAGTTGGAAAAAGGTTTGCGCACCGAGGTGGGGGTCATCCCGGCGCTGGGCTTGGACCAGAGGGTAGCGTGTCCGTGCAGATCAAAACCCACATCAGTTCCATTAGCGTGGAAGTCATTTTCATCCTGGAGCTCAATAAGACCTCCTGTCCTCATTGCGATGTGAGCCTCGATCTCTTCACGTGCTCGGTCGACGTTTTCCGGCATCCCCGTCACCTCGAACACTGGCTCCTTGTCTCGACTGGGGGTCACAATGTAAGTGTGGGTTTGCTGCTGGATGCGCTTGATTGTTGCACCCTTTGGCCCTACAACCAGGCCCACTACACGGTAAGGGACTCGCACCTGGATAGTGGTCTGTCCGGGGAGATTGGGTGGTCCAGGGACTGGGGTGCCGCTCCCGTTCAGGCTGGTGTTTTTGTTTCGGGAGGCTCTAATCATGGAGAAGTGCTCGGCAGCAGAGATGATCTCCCTCCTCGCCATGGCCACATCCTCCCTCCTGCCCGTCACCACAAACACGGGCTCCTCGCCTCTAACTGGGGTCTTGATGTAGGTGTTGGTCTTTGCTCGCAATGCTTTGATCTTGCAACCTGGAAGCAAACGGCAGAAGTGAGGGCATGTTCCACCATAACAACGGTTCGAACCATGTCACGTGTTAAACCAAAACATAGACTTTGCAAAACAGCAGCTGGCTGTTTGTTACTGTTTTAGAACAGGCCAAGAAGCAGCTTTTTTAAGGATAGATATTTCGACCACGTGCTGCACCTCCAGCAAGCCTAGGCTATTCACTTCTAGATCCACGATGAGCTCTGTGCATTTACTACATTTATCAGCTGCTTTTAATTTTAAACTAACAATCTGATATACGCCTGACATCAAATTCCTGAGCCATGTTCATGGATAAAGTTACAATTCACCACCCCGTAGCGCAAACACACATGTCCCCATGAGCAAAATGGGACTGACTGAGGAAAGTCTCACAGAGATCAGCTGAGTAGGACAGGGTGATGTAACCAAGGATGGAGAGGACAGTAAAGGCACCTTAATGCAGTCTACACCGCGAGTCAAATCCTTGACATACATTCATAACGAGAGTCAACCTGATGTGGGTTAAATGAGGAGAGAGTCTCTTTTATGAGGCTCCCTACTTAGAACCTAATAGAAGGTAACAGAGGGGAAGGGGGGCATCAGATATAAATAGACAGGATACATACAGTCACTATTGAGGGTGGGAGTTAGTGGTTCTGTACAGTTCCTTTGTGTTTTTGTGGGAGCAGCAGCAGCGGCAGCAGCAGCAGCCGCCGTGTTGCAGGGAGGGGAGAGGATTCCGCATATGTAACCAGGCACCAGTTCCGCCCTGCAGCCCTCCAGCTGGAGCCGTGCGTTAGCTAACGTCAGGTCTGTGCAGCTATGGGCGTCTGCCGCCTGTGGCAAGGTACGATCGTGACCGCTGTCCTAATTTGATCCTGCGCTGCTCGTCATCACAAACCATAAAACGAACGTGCTGCTGAAATCTGCCCACTAACAAACAAAGACACAGAGAGGACACGGCTGTACGAGACATGTCCCCGTGTCATAACAGTCGTTAGCACCGGTCATGTTTTCATTTGATTGGCTGCTTTGCTCCAGGAAGAGTCGATCTGTTTTTTTCAACAAGAACCTCCATTCAGATATTTAATCATTTAATGTTCTTTAACTTGTCTTTAAAAATATCCACGACATTAAATGTGACTTTAAATCTTATCTAATTGCTTCGATCAGATCGTCACTTCGGCATAGACACAATCATCCTATCGGACTCATATCTCAGTGACATGACAACTTCTAGGACTGGCTGGCTCCCAGCTCCGGGTAAGTGTAGAGGAGGAACAACGTGTGAAAACCGGCCACACGACAACAAAAGTTGAATGTCCTACTGCACAGTTCGCAGGCTGCCGGACTAAAGAGACGCCGAATCCACCAGTGCTGTCCTCACACGAGGTCACGGTGTCATAAAGCACTTTACGTGCCTGTGCACACGCGCCAGACTGTGTAGCACTATTATTACACGCTGTTTGCAGTGGGATCGGCGCACGTAATTAAAGGTCGGGACGTCACCTGTGCACAACATGACAAACAACGAGCTCAACTATGTAGAAACACTGGGACACACACACACACACACACACACACACCTTGTCTGCCCACAATCTCAGCAACATGCTCGGAGCTGGGAACCGGGACGCACTCGGTCATGTTGACGCTCTTTTTCCGGGGCTCCTGGTTGTCGTAGAGGGGGTTTTCGTCGTTGTCCAAGCCAAGCAGGGAGAGTTGATCCAGGGCGATCTGCAGGGCTCTCTGGTCGTCCAGTGCATCTCCTTGGACGTTGCTGTCGGCGAACAGAGAGCTGGGCATTTTCGCGTCTTTGCAGCGTTGCGGGATCGAATCCAAGGCAAAAAGGAAGGAGGGTTTAAAAAAAAGCAGAAGAAGGAGCGATCAGGGGAGAAATAAAGGAGGAGAAGGGAGGAGGAGGAGGAGGAGGAGGGGACCCGGTGTTCTGAGAGAACTGGTCAGTGCAAGTAAATCAGTGCGACCGAGAGGGTACGAAGGGGAACAGTGGAAGGAGCTGCACAAAAGCATCCACCTCCTAAAGGCTGGACGTCCCAGTCCGAGCCGAGCCGGACTGTGCTGCTGCACGGAAAGACGGTTTAGAACAACGTGTTTAGTCCAGAGCCGGCGGTGCAGATGGGGAGAATATTCCTTCCTGACAAAGGGGCCCTCCCCTGCTCACTTCCCTCCGCTCCTCTGTTGCTTCTGTCTCAGTCTTTGCAGAGCCAGACAGAGAGATGTGCAGATGACGTCAGCGCCTGGGCAGGGACGCTGCGGTGCTGCGAGCTCATTAACATACACGATAGCCGATTGGCTGGACGGGCGATTGGTGGGCGAGGCCGGGTGTGAAGCCACGCCCCGCTTCTTTGTTCTCTGTCTTTGTCCTCACCCTGTTTGTCCTCACCCCCAGCTCCCCAGCAGGTCCTGCACACTGTACGGTAATATTGACTCCAAAAATACATTTACACAAATGTGTGGAAGTCACAGCTGAATTGATTATGGGTTCTTATGGATCAGTAAATAAACTGGCTCCACTTTCACCAGCTGATGTTTTTGTTACAACACACATCTTTATCCCTATTTATTCGTGACTTGATATAAATATCGCTTGCTATAACTTTCTCCTTTTCTGAAGTTTCTGAAAACCTCTGCACTTGACTTGTGCATTTATGTTATTAACAGCATCAGATTCTGTACTATTTAAAATACATTGTTTTCTAAATGAACTATTCTACTGTTGTACTTTAAGTCAATGTGAACTTTGGGATGGTGCTTCTGCTTGTAATTGGATACTTTTTATGCATCACTTGCAATTTTACCTAAATATTGAGAATATACCACATCTACTGTCAACTAGAGTTAACTAAATTACCAGAAGCTACATATCAGGAACATAACAGCTACAAGATGCAACATTTAGGATTCAATCTGTCTGAAAAATGAGAGTCAACGTTAATGTCAAATACTGAGACTGAGGAAAAGTCTGTGGCATATGGGCACGGCACCCTGTCGGCATCTGACGCAATGAGTTTACCTAAGTTCCCTGAGACGTTAGAATGGTGACAATAAAACTTTTAGAAGCTAATACCTCTGAATATTTCTACTAAATACATATTTTAAAATAGCCCATAATGTAGCTTTAAACGAATGACTTACAAAAAAACAAATTAACCTTAAGGAAGTTGTCTCTGTGAATGTTGATCCCATCATTAATACTCGAAAACATATTTCATTGTCTTATTATTCTTGAGAATTGCTCCTACACATGATCTTGAGTTGATGCCATGTTGCGGTCGACTACAGGAAATGATACACGACTTCCTTCTGAAGTTGCAGAGATCACAAAATAGATCAGTTTGCTTCAGATTTATAATTGGTATTTATAATATCTTACACTATTATTAGGCGTAGAATCTTAGCCCTGGATTCTCAGTTATTTCTATTTTATAGCAGTTTGATTATAAAAGCTGCTCTGTGGTGATTTCAAATAAAAAACTATGATTTATATTGTGCATTTATTACTTTTACACACAAAACGATGAAATGTCTAGAGTGATATCAAGTAAACAAAACAAAAAAAAACAAAAGTTAGCAGAGGAGGAAATTAAGCCACACAGTTTCTTTACAGGTATATTAGATGAGACAACATGGGAAACCCATGTATTCCCATATAAATATCTTCATAATTGTTCTTCTTTCTGCCATCTGAACCTGAACAGCCCGCTGATACTGAGGCTAAGGTTATTTTAAAAGTAATTCTATATTTACAGTACCACAGTACATAGCCTACATATTCATATTATTACAAAACCCTTGTATTTTAATTATGTAAATATAAGGTATCATCAACTTTTGTCCAACTGGAAATTGTAGTTATTATTCTAGAACACTTGTGTATTTAGATTCCCTGAAAAAAATGCGTTGTACTGTGTATAATAACATATTGTCAACTGCACTATATCCAAAAGATTTAAAAAATTTGAGTTTAGGTATTTAACTTCCCAAATGTGCCACTCTTCTTCTAGGTCAACCCCTGCTCAGCAGTTACCATCCTTAATCTAGTGAGCCACTGGGAAACCTTTGTTTCCTACCTTAGTAAGCTAAGCTGCAGCCATCACGGTTTACAGATGAATTCACCATATATGTACACTGTTGTATTCTCTAAAAGTCACCATTCGATTTCCATTCAGTAAATGATGTAGAAGAAATCATTTTGTCCAGTGTGAAAAAGGACGTGATGCCTTTTGTACTGATCAGCATATATTTAGGTAAGGACTTTTCCTAAAGAGCATTAGGTGATACAAGCTCCTTTTACATAATATCATCAACATGATGCATTGTGTTAAATGTCTCATAAAAAGGTTAAAATATGACAACACAAAAATATCATCGGAAGGCATTAACAAAAAACACAAAGAAAGATTATTACATTCAGTCGTCACATTCTTATATGCTTATAATGGAGACATTTTGAGTATGTTCATGAAAACAGAGCACACTGCAGTGCACTTGAAATTGTTGAGGATTCTTCACATGGTTGTGAAATGTAGTCAGCCACTTATGCTAAATAGACCATATCTGAATGTTGTGAAAAGCTGCACTGAAATAAAGTTGCTTTCCTTAGTTTTTAGTCTTTGTATTTCGATTTTGAATTCACTGGACCTCAAATCTTCTTGTGTGTCTGCATTACTCAGTGGTTAGCTTACACTATCGTTATGCAGCCACAGTATCAATAAAATCATCTCATACTTTGCTACAAAAGTAGTTTTATGTTGATATTGGAGTCCATGACAAACCCACCAGTCTCTATGCAATTAAGACAGAAAAATACACATAATACACATTTGATTCAGGAGTGCAGCCCTGGTGACAGTTTGCGTCTGATTTCCGCCTTTTGTCTCAGCATAGTTTGGTTTGATGAAGCTTAAACCCTAAGAACGTAGCAGGGTGAGGGGTTGGTTGCCTTTGTGGATGGTCATAGACTGGAATGGGCAGGAGGGTGGCGGAGATGAAGGGGGGAGGGGGGGGGGGTTGATGGTGGCAACACAAAAGAGATTTCAAGCCGATTCAAAACCGTTGAGACCAGAAGCACTTTGCTTTGTCACCTCACTCCTGGAGCACAATGCCAATGCTAATGAGAAACCGCTCAGGAACCGGAGGAGGTGATGGGATGGGACCCTCTTGTTAATATTTGACACCTCAGCTCCCCCTCTACCCCTCCTCCCCATTCAGTAATCTTGAATCTATTCACTACAAGCAAAGTGTTTCCCATACATTCTTAAATCTACAAACAGACACTCAACAACATATAAAGACATAAAAAACAATTTTTTTGATACCAGAAATGAAAAAAACTATTTGAATATGAATTAAAATCTGTTGGAAAAAACATTTGGCCTAGGAAGTGAAAAAGCTGCTTGGATAAATAGCAAAACATTTCTAACCAAGAAGAAGGAAGTCCAGTTGACATGACTTTTGGATTTTTGGATAACCATACCTGGATGACTAAGAATCTTCACCGACATATTGGCCTAGAAAAATTTTACTTAATACAAAGGCTATTTTTTGCTTTCCCGATTTTCTAAGCCTGCTCGAGAAACAATCAGAATTGGGTGGCGTAAAACTTGAGGCTCTGCCAGGTTTGATTTATTAAGTGAAAATTATGAATTTAACACAAATGCATTTAGACATTTGCTACAGTTTTATGAAAATGAAAAGGTCCGATTTGAGCATAATGTTGATGCAGACCTTTTTATTTCTTTTTGTTGGTCTGCAAGTGCTCCAGTTTGAGTTTACATAAGTCTATACATACATGATTACAGTTGGTAAAATATGCTGAAACTTAAAATGTCACTTCATGAATTTCAACAAAATAGTTGTTGAAAGAGAAAATATTCAATAAGATGTATTTGAAACATTTTTTAAGTTATGAAAAAGTAAAAGTATCCATATTGATACAGACACTAAACCATGACGACGGGAAATCATCTCAATTTTATTAAATCTAACCAAACGTTTAACATGGTTTTTACCACTTTATGTACAGTCAACAACTTCATCTCTAATAACACACTTATCACACAAGTGTTCTCTTTCGAAATTTGTTTTTTAGAATCTAAATCTGCAAAAAAGTTACTAAGAGCTACAGCTGTCAGATAAATGTAGTGGCGTAAAAGTACAATTTTACCCTCTGAATTGTAGCGAAGTAAAATTGACACAAGTATCTTGAAACTGTACTTCAGTAAAGTATATGTCTATGCTCAGAATGTGAAAAAACAGAGGGCTCTCCAAATAAACTGGGGGTTTTCTGTTTTTCTAGCCTATAGATTGTGTTTATATTATGATTTATTTATTGCATTGTTTGTTCATTTCGGTTACATATGGAAATGTGGCCGATCGTGAACAAGCCGCTTTGACACCGATGTACTGTTTGACCAGGGATTATGCAGGAGTTTTTTTTTCTATATCATGGTCTCTTCTATATCTTCTATATCATCGTCACCAAATCTATAGATCAGATCAGCAGTTGTGTAATTCTTATAACACGCAGGCTACTTAACTCACAAAGATATTGTCATTAATGTCTCCACTGAAGTATCTAAGCCACAAGCTACTGTTGGTGCAGCTGATCCTAGCTATCACTAGGTGAGAAGCGGGGTTCATGTCACCAGTCTATCACATGTCACTCTACAGAGAAACAACCAAAAGCAAAACAACCTGCTCACGAGCCCATCTACCTTTTCACCACCACCATTTGAGATGCCTCACAGTTCTGCTCTCAGCTTTTAAGGCCCGATGAAATCAAGTGCTACTGAGAGCTTAATGTCTTGACTTGGCCCACAGTGCGTGTCCCAGTGCACTCATTTAGGCCCAGACGGATGCTGATTGCAGCATCATCACTGATACTGGTTGTTTGGTATTAGGTGTTAGCCAGCTGCTTACAGGCGATTACGCGTATGCCTTATAATGAGAGGAAGACGAGCTTAGACCGCTCTAACCCAAAGAGCAACGGAGACAGACAGGGCTTAGTCGCCGCTCTGCCAGTCACTGTGCTGTAGCTACAGGGCTGCAGACACAGACACTGGGTCACAGTAAACAGCAGGTCACAGGCCACAGAGCAGCATGTCTGCACACTGCTCCATCGCTCCAACACACTGACCTCATAGACACACATGCACACGCCACAGGCTTCCTGCTGTGTGTTGGAAACAGACCATGTACGACTGGTGCAAAGAGGATTTAAACAACAGATACTCGACAGCACTGTAAATAAACCCTCTCTTGAGTGATTCTGACTGTTATGAACTATTTAAAGCTGTTCAGTGGAGCATTTAACATGTTAAACGCTTAATATTTGTCTCTGGAGCTGGTGGCAAACACAGTAGAAATTTGAGTGAATCTATTCAGATTAATGCTACTGTTTTCAATGGTTTCCTAACACAAATTTACATCTTAAGGTGGTAAAATGTCAGATTTCTTCTGACAGGGTTTCGCAGAAATGTAGCTGTGTTTATTTGTGCTTTCGAACATACTCATGTTTTCTACCTCGTTCATCCATTACTGCTCTCTCTCTCTTTCTTGCTTGTTGAGGTTGTTCTCAGACAGCAACAAATAAACTCTTGGTGCTTTTTTCCAATCTAAGTATGTATGTGCACATCTGTTTGGCTACATCAATTTTTGCACTAATACCTCCTCATAAACAAAAGGCCATGGCGTTGCAAACTCTGGTGTATTGAGCCAAAACTCCTGTTTTCCTCATCTGGACATCAACACTGGAAACTGAGTTTCTGAAGATCTTCATGCTTAAAAACCAGCTTGCATGTGGTTGAAAGGCCAAATCACACAAAACAAATGAGCAAACTAGACTTTTGCAGGACACTTTGGACCCAGGGGGGAGGCCACGTTCTATGATGTGATCTCCTTCAGCTGGCTGCCCCACTCCACTACTGTCAGCCCATTTTCATGCACATGTGCTCTTGTGAAAAGAAATCCGATCATGCACATACAGTAACAATTGTTCTCAGAAGAGAAATCGGGCCTCCCTAATCCCCTACCCTGATTATGGTAACCAGGATTCTCATTTACATGACAGTTGAGAAATTAGATTAGTCAAGAAAAGTGACTATAACCTGTTTACTTCAGTGCACGGAAACACATTGTTACGGTTTAGAGCAGCAATCATTAAGAAGTGATTAAGAGTTAAAAAAAAACCCTAGGACCCCATGTTACCACAGAACACTAAAAACAGTCTGAAGATGAAACCCAGCTGAGGAGGGTTTTAGTGTGTGGTGTAGAAAAAGTGCAGAAGCCTTTATGTCATAGGCGTGTGAGTCACAGTGTGCTGCGACAGAGAAGAGGAAGAGCAGGAGAGCAGACACAGGTGGCGAGGGAAGGATGAAGCTCAGGGATGACATGTAGCATACACACACACAAAGACGATGATTTTACTTTCTGGCAGGTTAGTGACACAAAACTATAAGGAAGTGTTTACGTGTGTGTGTAGGCGCGTGTGTTTTATGTGTACACCACAAACTGTAACCATCCAAACCCAAGGTTAGACAAAGGAAAATGGGACACTTCGACTGCAGAGAATTTTACACACGAGTTGAGTCAAAGCCTCTTTGTTCTAATCGGGGGAAAACCCTCGGTGTGTAAATGACATTAATCCCCACACTGCAAACACCAAAACAAACAAAAATCCTTGAAAGAGCTGAGACTTGAAAGACGAGAGGTGTCACTTAAGCAGGAGGAAGTTGCATTTAATCACAGAACATAATTGTTGGGAGATAACAAATGACGACAGGGGAAAGCAGGAAATGCAGGATTATTTTCTTCCTCTTCCTGTTGGCAGCTGCAGTGGCAAAGGTAACTGAAGCAGGACAGGAGCTGATCAGTATGCGACTGTCATCTTGATGTTGTGGAAGTTAGTGATGGAGAAATGATGCAGTGTTTATTCCACATGACGTACATGCACGGGCAGGCTGCTTTCAGATGTGTAAAGCAATACAAATGGTGCAGGCTATGTGCTGGGATCTGCAGCACCGTCTGCCTCCCTCTGTCTCCTCCCTTTTCCATCTCCTTCTCTCGTCCGTCTCTCCCGGTCTGCTTCTTCCATGCCTTGCTCACTCCTCTCATCTTCCTTACATCTCTCTATCTCCTCCCTCCCTCCCCTGTTTGCTCTGACACACTGAACTGAAGTGGCACTGCTTCCCTGCGCTGTGATTGGCTGCCTGCCAGACGCTGGCTAAGCCAAGCAGCACAGCGGCAGGGCAGCTGGAGCCAGCGACCTACAATGCACCACAACGCACAGTTCACCCTCCTCCCCCACCTTCTTCATCCCACCATCTCCCCCCCACTCCTCCTCCTGCTACCACTCGAAAACCAGCCACAACCCAGCTCTTTGTCTTTGCCACCCTCACTCCCCTTCAGTTAATAACTGAATATGAGAGCACATGGTATCATGTGGAAACCCACAATTCAAAATTCTGGCAGATTTTAGCCATATGTCAAGTCACCACTGAAAATGCCATTCAGAGGTGGTTTATTCATATTCATTTATATTCATGCAACCATTTAAAATCCAAAGAAAACACATGGAAGCAGATTCCTTTTAAACATGGGTTATTATAAGTATATTAGCTGGACAACATGTGGTGATGTGAATAAAGAATCACAGCTGAGTTTGTGAATTTGATGAGCGTGACCCACACACAGTGTAGAATCTCAGAGGGAGCACTGGTGTGTCATAGCAGAGCTATTCTGGTTTCTTTAAACACAATCTTTCCAAACCTTAACCACATGTATTGTTACCATGACCTTTCTTATCAGGATTTTTCCATACCCTGATCTAAACAAAGTACAACTCTGTCTCTGAAAAACACCAAAGCCTCAATACAGGAGTTTTGAGCCACCAACTACTTTTCTCTTTCCTTAACAGTATTTTTGAGGTAAGTTTTCTAGTTCTTATTTTCTGAACTTGACTTGAAACTTTTACCTTGGAATGGATTAAATAAAGATGTTAAAATACTGATGTTATTTTTTACAAAAAACTAAACTAGTGTAGTAGTAGATTTCGCAGCATGCTTTGTTTGAGTGTTACAGTTGCAGATTGCAATCATCTGAACCTCCCCAGCCCCCACACACCAACATTTTGCAATTTGCCATTTATTTTTGCACTTTGCTAACAGAGTGTCACTAATATCATCGCCAGTTACACTTTGTGTTTGCATTTTACCATATACGGAAACAACCTCCATGTTTCATATTTGTCCAGTGAATTAATTTTAACATAAAATTCCCTCCAGAGCTATTGTTTGGTTTGTCTTTTAGGCTACTGCAGAAACATTCTGCTGCAACGTGGCTGTGCCTTTGTGAGAGGTGAGCTGTACTACGCAGATATAACAGGCTCAGTCTAAATTGAGGAAAATGCAGTATTAGAAATCTGAGATTGCTGTCAAGTTTTTAAGTAGAGCTGAGATTTTCACTCACACTTATGATGAACATTTAGATGATCTTTCCCCCTATTTTATAGTCAGAATCAAAGATTTATGAACTGTAACATATGTAGTTTTTCTTCAATGACTGTGATTCTTTCTCAACCATAGGTCATATTTTAAAACATCATTACAATCTCTTCCTCTTTCAGCCATGTGACCCCAAATATTCATTTTCTAGTATGTGCCAATTATTTAAACTATTACTGCTATCTTTACTCCTGGAACCTGTGCTTTTGTATAATCCAAACTGTGCATTTTCCTACAGCGTGATGCGGCTTTCTGTAACATTTCAACCATCATTGCAACAATTTTCTAAACAAGTCATGATTGTGATTGTTCTCCATCAGAATCTTTTTTTTTTAAAAGTGATCATTAATCACTTTTGCAACTATTATGTCTGTAATTATGATCACAGTGTTTAGATGTGCATTTTCTAGTCTAATTTTACCAAAACCATTGAGTTAGCCGGTCAGGTAAAGCTTATGCAGTCATGTGGATCATTCTCGACGGGTACGGTGCCTTTGTAGCCTATGTACACAGTTTTTGAGATATCTCTGTGAATATACTGTAAGTATGAGGGTGTATTACAAAGCTCATTCTCCTGGTATCTCCAAACACATCCAGATGTGAGGTTTTCACCCAGGCAGCAGCAAAAAGTCCCAGAGAGAGAAGCACTCATTTCCACTTCTGCAGAACCTAATCAGTCCCCCCACCCCCCGTCCTGACTGCTCGCTGGTCACCAGGCAGCCCAGGGGGAAACCCCTTTCCTCTTCCTCTCCAATTCCTCTGCCAAATGAATATACAAGGCCGCTGTATAAACAGGGACAGCTTAGGGAGGAGAAAATACAACACTCCATCATGTCTCCTGGCTCAGCAGAAACCAGTGGCAAACACTTATGAATAGAGCAGCCAGTAAAAGGAAAATATATGTTTTAAAAAGGCAGTCAGGCTTCAAAGAGAGGTTTTTCTGTGCATGTAGGGAGTCCAGGTGTGTTTTCTGTATGTAATTCTCAGGGTTTCCTTTTCATTTTCTGACAAACTGATTCTATTCAAACATCCTGACTGCACATCATACTAATTTAGAATTCCACTGGAGACTGTTCAAAATGTGTGGAGATATATAACTACTCATTAAACAGGTAGCATGCACTACAGTAATAGCAACACCTCATAATTTTTTTTTTTCAAATCCGCAGAGGAATAGGACGGTAAATGTAAATCCAGCAGTATCTTTATACCTGCTATCATACCTAGATGCACTATGGGTGCCTTCATCAATTTTATCAAATAATGAATACACAGAGTATTTCTAATATCATTTGGGAGTTGTCTAACTATACTGTAACATGTTGTTGATGTAATAACCTGCTGACACACATGACATCTTATCAGCTAATGAACCTATTGTAACAGGAGCTCACTGATTCGCCAAACTGCTGCAGCCTTCAGATTACTGATCAGAAGGCTTACACTGGTAATACGAATACATTTTTGCACAGAACAAAAAACCTTGGAACTTGGAAGTGTCCCCCAAAATTAGTGGAACAGCAAGGCCAGTTCATCTGCTTTTGCTTTAAACTTCTGTAGTTAATACAAAAAGTTGGCAATGACACAAAGGTATAATAATGTAGGTTGTAAACTAGTGCCTATGCAGTACTCTTGGCCATATACTACTGTGGCACTAATGGTGGAGAATTTAAAATGGCACATAAGGCTTTATAATTAATTAAAAAAATTACATTTATTTGAAATGTCATCAGGCTGTAGCTTGTGACAGGGAACGTATTTTTATGTAAACTAACATATTTCTGCATATAAACATCTCTTTCTATCATCATCCCAATTTCAATGGTTTGCTCATGTAAGAATGCTGCATCCATATATCCATTGCAATATCTAAGACTAAGACTAAAACTCTTAGACTGTTTAGACTAAACCTGATCCTGGTCCTAGATGGCTTTGAGTTTGCAGATCTGTTGCTCAAAATGATGTTGGAAGACCCAACAGAAGCATAATCATGTCATATGTCAACAAAATTATGCAATAACGTGTTAAACTATTAACTTGGGCCTGGTTAAAAAAAAACACAGACAACAGGTGAACATGAGCATTGTGAAAGCTGTGAGGGAAATAAAAACTAAATTGCTATCATTTTTGAGAGAGCTCTCATCAAACTCAGAAACTCAGAGGGAGGTTGAGGTGAAACCTGACCACTTATAGACTCACCAGGTCCCTAAAGTCACCAAGTTTTAAATTTCACTGTTTGTAGCTTTAATGATTCCAACAACACAGGAAATCAGCTGCTGGTACAAAGAACAATAAGGTATTATTTAAAAAAAAACTGCCCCAGCTGAAACTTACACTGTACATTATGCACCAACTAAATTAGAACTGTTTATATTGGTCCTGGCCCTAAAAATCTGCAGTGGACCTGGTACTAAATCCCCCTTCCTCAGCCGGAGCTGCAGGCGTTCTTATATAAACATTAGATCATGGTTTCTGGCTCACTCTGGGTGGGGCTGTCTGCCCAGCTGCATGCAGAGATGAAGGGATGGTGGGGTGGACGCATGAAAGGATGGATGATCGCTCCGGGCAAGCTAGCGGTGATGGTACATTACAGGCGTGGAGACAGAGAATGGGCTCTGAGTGATGTTTCCATGGTGGAAATGAGATCCTAATGGACTGGAGAAGGGCACCAGTGGGCGAGATCCAGTAGAGCTTAGAGGCCTCTGTTACACAGTGAGGAGAGAGGCTCCATTAGTGTGTGATAGAGATAACATACAGTCAGCTGTAATGCTTCTTTGGCGACACCTTACATCCCAGTGGAAAGATTGCTTACTGTAGGTCTGCACGGTTTGCACTGCATGGTGCTGTTATGAGTCAGGAAGCCCACACCTGCAGTACATCACAGTACAGTAACAGAAGGCAAAGAGATCCAGGTTTTTAAAAATGCAGCTATTAAACTAACACTGCTTTTTTTTAACATGTAGGCATATGTATATTAGTTATGCAAACACAGCAGGACTGTAAAACACACAGTACAGTTGATCTTTGTTAATGTTTGATTTCTCCCTTTTTTCCAGGCGGGTTTACTGTTTTTTTTACTGCAGCAAAAGTATTGTAAATGTAAGTTATTTTGACTTGTGCCCCACCATAATTCAGAGGAAAACATTCTTTACATTTTTTTAAGCTTGCTACAATTTACCTTTTGCAGATTTATGTTTTTATAAAAATTATAATTACTATTCTGTTATGATTGTTGTGAATTAATCAGTACATTAAAATCAACCAGCTTTACAGCTGCTGTTTTAATCTACACCATGTGACACATCATCACTTAGTACTTCAACTTGGGTTAAGAATATGAAGTAAAGTCATTCGCTTGTACTTTTATGTGAGAGTTTGTTTACCTTACCGGCTTGGACTAGACGTCCCCATGAAGTCTAGCATCATGTTCAAAACTAGAAAAAAGCTCTGGATTAACTGAGGCCTTCTTAAAGTAATGACACTGACAAACTGTTTTGGTGTGTTTTGTCATTAAACTCATCCATCCTGAAAGTGTTTTTGCTCTTTACACATGACCCTCCATCCAGAAACATATTTAACAATATTTTACTGTAGGTAAATATGTATCATAAGATATTCAGATATTATTATAAACTGCAACACCCTGGAGCATTAGCCATTTACTGACTGCATGGCAAATGTCTTTCTGTCTTTACAATATCTCCAATAACTGATATCATCATGATTTATACATCATATAACCGCTGCGCTTAAGATATGAAAAATACAATAAAACACTGCTCACAGCACAATAACTTACAGTAACACACCATAGGGATTTATAGTTCACTAAAATTCATAAGTTAGCTTAAAAGTTGGCTTATTTTATCAGTTTACTACAGATAAACAACGTAGTTAGCAGAGCAGCCTCATGTTTAATGTCTGAGTAACAAAAAAAAAAACAACGTGATACCAGAGGAAGTTTGTTTTTGAGCTTCTCCACTACACCAGTAGCATTTAGCTAACGCTATTCAGTATTATATTCAATTGTTATCATCTGATCAGCTTGTTGCTTTTTTCTCTTCATTTTCATCAGCGGGTCTTCCTTGTTTCATTAGACCTGTGTGTTGACACTGAATCATGCAGTGACAGTCGGGCTCGAATGCTACGATCGTAGTGTCGTTGCGAACTCTGCGCACAGTCAGTGCTGTACATAGTTTCACTTTTGTCAGCCCTCGGGGCCCCTTCTGGCCTGGGGCCCAGGGGAAAGTGGGGAAAGGGCTTGCACTTTCCTGCCTTACCTGGTGGCACAGAGCATCTCTGCGAAGAGGCATGGAAGGCAATATTCAATTCCACCAGTGTAGTGTTTCCTATTTTCCTCTGAGCATCACAAATAAAAATTCATTAACGTCTACTGTGGTGAGGCCTACAGTAGCAGCTATTATTGTAGAACTAACACATCACATAATCTTGGCAAATAAACACGCCTGCCTTGCAGTGTTAAACATTTGGTATTTTTGTACTGTGGGTCTGTTGAAAGCTGGTCTCACTTGCCCTTAATAATTCTATCAGAAGGACTCACAGACACTGAAGAATTCAATTTCAGTTCAATTTAAAGATTATTACGACAAACATTTGGGGTTCAATCTGTCTCTAACTGGGACGTTTCATGAGAAACACTGCAGTAGGGTAGTTTCATTGTTTCAGTTCCGAAAGGTTCCTGTTTCGAGCAACATTCTGACTGGAAGCATCCTCTGGCCCTACTCTAATTACAGGGGACTTCCACCTAAACTAACCGTGGGCACCCCTGGGTGCAGAGCATGAAGACGTCCCCACCCTTAACTCTGCAGCAGCCAGACCTGCACTAAAACAAGCAGCCAATTTATTCCCACATTTTGCTGTTACTAAAACTGCTTTTTAATGGGACGCTGACTGCAGCAGGTTGGGCAGCATGAATCTAGTCTTTGTCCCATTGACTGGGTCTGCTCACAGCTTTGAACTGCTCTGGAGTGTTGGAGAGGGAAGTCTACCTAAAGTAGGGCAAAGTGAAAAAAATAATCTTTTAATTCAATAAGAGACAAACATTGCTATATAAAGACTTTGTGCTTCCTCCTCTTCCGACATGTTAAAGCTGGGTAAATATTGGGACACCTGCAGAGACAGAGAGAGGGAGACAGAGAGTGAGAAGCACAACTACAGCAGAAAATATTCTTACCCTGGTTAGGCGTCGAAAAGCATTGCTTTGTCCAGTCCCTTCTGCATTTACATGCTGATGCTTAAGGCGCCCGTTTGCCTTGATTGACTGTATGAGCTGTCAGAGTAGTACAGTGGAAACTGCAATGCTTTATTTTTGATGCCTATAGTTTCTGTGCCTAACCCTAACCCAAGTTGTCTTAACGGTCGTTTCCACCAAATGGTAGCGCTAACATGCACCTGTAGCATCAACACTGGACGCAGTTGCTTCTAATATTAACAGTGTACAGTCTGAAAGAAATCACTTTCTTGCCACACATGTTCAGTGGTTGCCATGTCACATCACATGACCCGAATCCTGTGCACTGGTTTGTTTAATGGGTTCATTTGGTTCTGGTGTGTAATATTTACTTTTGGAAAACAATAAATTGCAAACACATTGGCCTCTTGTAAATTACGACTAAATATACAGCTACAAATATAAATGTCTTTTGTGGTCCCTGAAAATATTTCGGTCAAACGTAACATAAATAAGATTAGATAAGATAGGATCAGATAACATAAGGTTTTTCAGATTTTTTTGCAATATATTTCTGATAACTTCAGTTAACCTATCTTTTTGCTTATTGTTGATCTGCTGATGTAATTAATTTGACTGAATGTATGTGCACATAGGTGATAGGGTTGACAGGTGCTTTTTATTTGCTGTCTGTGCGTCTTGCAGTGCGTTTCTGCATTTGTTGTGTTGTGGCAGTTTGCAGTGCTTTTGTTAATGCGTCCCAGTGTTTTCAAATTAGTTAAGCTGTTTTTTTTAACTTGCTTCTCTTTGCATATTTGCATTTGCATATTTCTTAAATTACAGTGCTATTACCACCGCAGTCTAGTCTAGTAGATCTTTTTAAACCGGGGATTCACTCATACCCAACTACAGCCAGATTCCTACCTCCCATTGGACAAACAGGACTCGAATGACAACACACACATTCTTCTCTGGGCTGTTAATGACAGCATGAATCAAGAATAGCTTATTGCTTTGACTTCACGACCCGAAGAGTGAGTCGAAACAAATAGTCTCAGACTGTAATTTTTTTTTAATTCAAAGTGGAATTAGGTCAATGACTAAAATAATCAAGGTCTTCATCCGTGCTGATGACACTAGCTAGTCTTTATAGAACAAAACAGAATAAAACTAAGACAGAGCTGATTCTGTGTATGTCCAGTGCAGACTGGGAAAAAAGAGAGGGGAGTCCTGAAAACAAAAAGAGAAATGAAGGAACAATAGTGAAGAGCATCCAAGAAGGGTGTTACATATCCCTACTGTGCAAAGAGACAGATGGGTGGACAGAAACACAGGAGCTGTCTTGTTTGCATTGACTCCAGACTGCATTGATTGGCTGCTTGGCAGAGATCCAGGACAAGGCGAGTCTCCTGGCCTCTTGGCTCTCCCAGGAAGGTATTGCGGCAGTTCAGCGCTGGGCTCGTTCTCTCCATGTGGGTCAGGCCATCATCTGATAACCTCGCAGGCCTCACCACCCATTGGATGGCCAGTAACTCTTGTTCTTTCCTTTGTCCCCTTTCCTGAGGGGAGATACAGTGTGAAGAAACGAAGGTCAGCAGCAGATGTCAGTTTACATGAAGGCATCAATTTCTTCTCTTGTTTCACAGCATTGGTAGACAAAGGCCAGCAGAGAAATTGATGTGAAGTGGTAGAGTGGAACCCACACTGCACTAGCCCACACAAACCATTCAAACAGGAAATACACTACATCTGATCAAGGCATGGCATGTGGAAAGGCAGGGAGCTAAAATGATCTGTGCAGCCTTCGCTTCCAGGAATAAATGTAGAGAAACAATAATGAATGATGGCAGGTGGTAAAACCTGGCTCCTGGCTGGACTTCCATTCCCATTCCCCTGTCTGTGCAGACTGGGGAATCAGGCCCACCTTAAAAACCAATAGAGGGGGGTTTTCACCCAAATCACCAAGTCATGTGATACTTTGTTTTGGCAGCCAAACTGGATGTGACCGGACTGTAGTGAACATGTGATACTGTCTGCTGAGTGATTTGGCCTGTGGTTCAGGTTTTCAACTGTGGGGTGGGAATTGTCACTCAGTAGACTGTTGAGTGGACTTGTCGTGACTGCTTTTCGGACAAACAGGGCTTATTAAGTGATGAGGGCTATGTGGAAAGTTTATCACGGTCTCAAACAGAACAGGCTGGACTCCTGCCCTGTCTACTGATGGTGGATGGTGAAAACAGGCAGAAATTTGTGGAAAAACTCACAAAATTAGGGATATATGACGCAACTACTTTCCCCTCTTATTACCTGATGTGTATCAATATGTCAAACACTTCTCCATTCAAAATTCATTCAATACATGCAACATCACTGTCATGTGACCTAATGTGCTAAATTCTCTGGTTTTCTCTGTTATTTTTACTTGAGTCTTGAACAGTTTTGTATTGTCTAATTTATGCATCATAACCCAAACTCTGCCAAGATTAAATTGCTGTTTGGGTCAAGGGTTTCACATATTGACAGTCTACTTTCCTTCCCCATACTGCACAGTTGATTAACTTGACGTTTAGGGGCCCCTTTATTGATTCATGGTTATACAGTATACTGAATTTATGTTTTGTATTTGAATCACATTATTTAAAATATATTAGGTTGGTGTTGTAGGTAAAACATCTTTCACAAATGCTTTTGTCCAGTTTTGCATTACACTCTGTGTAACATTACACCAAACGTCCATTCATTTGAATAAAGTCAGACTCAAGAAGTAGAAGGGTGCTGATGCAGGAAGCCTTGGCCACAAAAACGTAAGTTATTCCAACAAAAAAAGCCTGGGTCAACTTTTGACACAACGGGTGTCCCGTTGAATCTATGCAAGTGCACATTCCTTGTAGATCACTTTGTAATATGAATGCTATATTTCTGTTTACCTTGGAATTCTTCTGACATATTCCAAACTATTCCTCCTTTCATTCTTCCAGTTGGACTTTCTGGGTCAGATTTTATTGTTTCACTGAGAACTAAATCAACATCCCCTTAACCAGTCCCTCCCACGTTTTTCCCCTGTTAAAGGGGTTTCATGGGACTTTTTTTTTATCTGATTGGAGGAACGGGTTGTTGTCGTGGTGCAGTAAAGCCCAACCAAAGTTCACTTTTGACATCAAGTGAGTTAATATGAGTTTTTAACATTGAAGCAGCCCCAACCTCTCACCCTATGATAGGTGGGATAGGTTCCACCCCAGATGTGACCATGAACAGGACAAATGCTGAATAATGGATGAAAACTGATCATGTATTAGAGTATGTGATCCTTACATGTATGCGTTGTCTTCCTTTTACTTTTTTTACCCATTCATTTGCATGTTTATGGTGACGTTTACAATTAAAATGTTTCTTTGCAAATATTATCAGATAGTGGGATATATTCAGTGAGAGTACAAGTTCTCTCCATTGGCTTCCCATTAAATGCAGAATAGAATTTAAAACTCTTCTTACCTATAAAGGTCTAAACAGCCAAGCTTCATCATACCTAAAAGATCTTCTCGTACCAAATCATCCTAATAGACTACTTCGGTCTCAGAATGCAGGGCTACTTGTGGTTCCCAGAATGGGAGGCAGAGCCTTTAGCTATCAAGCTTCTCTCCTGTGGAACCAGCTCCCAGTCCAGATTCGGGAAGCCGACACCCTCTCTACTTTTAAGACTAGGCTCAAAACCTTCCTTTTTGATAAAGTTCTAGTCCTGCTGCTATAGGTTTAGACTGCTGGGGGACCAACCCCTGATGGTCTAAGACACTTTCCTTCTCTCAGTCCACATTTATAATGTAAACACTGTATGACATTAAGTCTGTGTCTTCTTTGTCTCGTAGTCGTCTTTCCTCTCTGTCTCCCTCTCTCTGTCCCTGTCCTCAGGGGTCCCCAGCTTTAGAGCTGTGTGTCTTCCAATGCACAGCTGTTGGTCCTACCAACATGCCCAATGTTTTGTTGCTGTGTTGTTACCGGTCAAGGCAGATGGCTGCCCACCCTGGTCCTGGTTCAGCTGGAGGTTTCTTCCATTAAATTGAGTTTTTCCTCCCCACTGTTACCTATATCTGCTCAAGGGGATTTGTTGGGTTTTCTGCACATATCTGTATAGTCTTGACTATATTATGTAAATTGCGTTGAGATTACTTTGTTGTGAACTGGTGCTATATAAATAAATTTGAGTTGAAACAAAAATACAATTTATTTATACTTTTTGAGTATAAACGTGCTTTACAAGGAGAAACATATCCTCACAATCTGGGACATATTCAATAGTAGTTCTTCAGAATAATAAACTTAGCTTGTTTTGCAGCAGAAACTGTTGAATCGTCTTTCAGAAGCTTGGAATTTTTATTGCAAATGCTGTAACAAGTAGATCTGCTATGCTTGGTTGTGGCTTAACAATGAATAACATAACTCCAGTCAAATACTGGAGGTGGAGAAGATACTTACTGTGTTTAGAGGAGTGTAAAGATAATCCCCAGAGCCAAGGAACTAATGGCATGGCTTACAGAGCTGAGAAGAAATCATCTTCTGTTGGTCTGGCATTAATGCTATAACCGTTTAATTGCTTTTTGCAACAGGATGTTAATGTATTTGATGCTTCACCAGTTTTGGTAAAAGATGTAGTGTTTAGTTGTGACCTCACACTTTCACACTAAAGTTGATCAGTTACAAAAAGGAAAAAATAAATATATAATCTCCCATGTAAAACATTTAAACCCAGAACAAGGCATTTGGCACTGACAAATAAATAATATAGTCAAGCAGATGTTCTACAACAGGTGGCTACAGAAGGACTGGTAGCAAGCCAAATCTTTTTTGTTTCAAAAGGGTTGAGTTTGGCTCAGTAAGTAGAGAAGTTGTCCACTAATCATAGGGTCATGGTTATACTTTCCAGGTCTTCCTGTCACAAGAAGTGTTCTTGACCAAGTCACTAAAGCCCAAGTTAGTTGCCTCTGGTGGATCAGGTGAGCTGCACACCAGTTCTGCTTTGACTATGAGTGTGACTAGGTAAATGTAGCAGTGTAAAGCTCTTTGGAAACTGATGAAGTAGAAAAGTGTTACCATGTAACACATATACACTAAGCCCAAGAAAACAACTGAACAAAGCACAAATCAACAATGTCCACAAAGCTGAACTCCATGTATTATCTGCTTTAATAGTCTCTTCAGTACACCTCCACAGTAAGAAGTACCAACGATAGAAATAATCAACGGCTTTCAACTTGTCCCTTGAGTGGTTGGCACATTGAAATGTGTTCTTCATGAGTCTCCTATGCCAGATGCCTTCTCTGCTGCAAACGCCCAAATTCAATCCTTTGGCCTCTTGCATCCCAACCCAATGCTCAGGCCTTTACAGTTACCAACAGCAACACACATTTCTAGAGAGCATTTAATTTTTAAGGGGGAGGCTTTTGTCTCCCTGGATTTGCTAAACTCAAACAGCTAAACTTGTAAAAGTCATAACTAAACCAATAAACGACTTAACCATTAATGTCTGTGTTTTTGTTTGCCAAAGAATATTGGCTGTAACACATTAGGCGTGATTTTCACCAATACATACACATAGAGGACAGTAGCATTGTCAACATTGTTGTTTACATACTTCTGTGTGAAGTTTGTCCACGTTTGCCCACAAGGGGGTGTCATAATCCCTGACCGATATTATCAGTTCTTCCTCACGAGCTTCTGCTTTTCCACAACACAATCAGAAGCTATGGCAACATTCAAAGAGATTGCTTGTTGAAAATGGACGAGGACCATATATATGACGGGTACATAGATGTAGATAGTTGCGGACAGGTTTATACCAAACTTTCCACAGTTATTGTTGGATTTTAAAGCTGTTCCTGAGATCATTTCATACTGCCCTACCAGGGATTGCATCTCGTGTAGACATAGTGGTTATTTATGAAGACTTTAACAAGCAAAGCTTCACCTCAACTTTATGTTAAACTGCAATTTTTGCACGGGACGCACACATAATTAAAGGGAAAATATTTACTCCATTAGATGTTCTAACAGGATGGGGAAAGAACATTCCTGTCATCAGTCAGAATACCTGTGTTTCCCTGGTGTGACATTTTCACTGCAAACAATGTTTATATAGAAGAAGAAGAAGAACCTTTATTTTTGTCACATTAATACATGTTACAGTGAAATTTACTCCTGCATATTTAACCCATCCCTCTTGAGGGAGCAGAGGGCTGCCACGGTTTGGCGCCCGGGGAGCTGGCGCTGGGTGTCTTGATCAGGGACGCACCTGGTGGGGAGGCTGGTGATTACAGGTAGGCTAGGATTTCCCACACTGTCTCTGCCCATTGAGCTACCAGGCAAATGGTAAATGGTAAATGGTCTGCACTTATATAGTGCTTTCCTACCTGTTGGTACTCAAAGCGCTTTACACTGCTTCTTATCTACCCATTCACACTCTCAAACACACACACACATTCATACACCGATGGGGGAGCTGCTATGCAGCTGGCCGATGCTCACCGGGAGCAACTAAGCGGGGTTCAGTGTCTTGCTCGAGGACACTTTGACATGTGACCAGAGGAGCCAGGGATTGAACCAACAACTGCGCCACAGTTGCCCACCTATATACACAGAAAAACAGCTTTAGGGTTACAAAACACGACTTAGGGTAAAGTTACATTAAGACACAACATGGGTTCAGAGTAAGGTTAAGTTAGAAGATAAATTAAATAAAACAATACGCTAAACTATGACAATGGCAACTATGACAACGTACTTCGTTGCTATGGTAACCACGTGTGCCACAATGTGTTAAGATCCTATGATCAACAGTTATTTGTTATTTTGGGGTTTTGAATTTGTTGATTATATTCTCTAGTTTCTTTTCATTTTTTTTTACTTTTCATTATATATGAATCAACTTCAGGTTTTGCAATAATGCATGATGATGTAACTGTCCCACAAATTAGAGGGCACACATCAAAATTCATTTAACCATCGTCCTCTGCTTTAGATTTAAGTTTATTTCCAAACTTAGCTTCAGCCTTTTCTGCTTTTGCAAGGGAATTCCCCATATTGGTGTAACGAGCGTTTAGTTAGTAATATTTCACTAATTCCTGTTTTTTTATTTTAATATTTAAATCCAAGTTTCTACCTTACAAATAGCAAGGGCATCTCTCCCATTTCTCTCATCAAAGCAGGTCCTGGAGTGGTGAAAAATGCATCACTCAATAAGCTTTTGCTTATAGTACATTTCCAGCTGTTCATTGTGGTGTTGGTAGCTGATCCATAAGCAATGCAAACAAAATTTATTAGTGCTCTATACTGTATCATCATCATCATAGTCTCTCTGTCATTCTGCCCAATCAGATCCTATCAAAGAAAATGAATTACTTTTTCACCATATGCACCTTTCCAAGACATTTTAAATCTTTCTACCATGTATTTGTAACATCTGGTTAAGTACTTTCATTCTTCATCCAAATACCAGATGTTTAGTTATATCTATGCAAACCCTGAAGCCTGACTTATTGGTTCAATTTTTCGCCTGGTCTGAAGCTCTGTGTGAATGTGAATGAAAACATTTGAGAGGTTTCTTTTCTATTTCCAGATGGCCTTGTCATTGCAAATAATGAAAATAATCGTTTCCCCCTCAACCAAAAAATCCATTAATGAAATGGTTAAAGTAGACAGGGCTCTTTACAGGGACTTTACAACTTTATAGTAATATCACATAAAAACCCTTTGAGATATTTAAACATGCTTTAATTTCAGCGTCATATAAAACTATTAATAACCTTCCGTCAATAGCATATTAAATGCTTTTTCAATCAAAGTGTCATATTGTCTGTCTAAACTTCGAAATGAATCCATTGTTGATTGTCCCTGCCTACATCCATTCTGAAAACCCCTCTTTTCCAGCATCTGAACTGACCTGCCAGTTATCATCCATTCCATGAATTTACATAAAACAGATGTTACAGTGATTGGTTTATAGGAACTTGGATTATTAGGCACCTTCCCAGGTTCTTAAGACTACTACTGCATGTCTTCACTCCATTTTCCCACACATTATTAAGTGAGGCTAATATTTCCTCTTGTACCATCTCTCCAATATGTCTAAATATTTGATATCCCAATCCATCTCCTCCTGGAGTGGACTCTTTGCCCTGATTTATAGCTCTTTTCAACTCCTCTAGAGTAAAGAAAATACTGATTACTGAGTTATTTGTAATTTATTCTCCTGTTTATCTAATACTTCATTCTTCCCTTTACTGCGTTATTTTCCTACATTATTTGAACTATAGATTTTCTGAAATTCTTTTGCCAGCATACTTGCTATGCCTATGTCTTCCACAGTATTAATATGAAGGTCAGAAATTGTCATTTTATAAACCAAATTCCATATACTTTTAAGAGACGTTTTAAGGTCCCAAGTTATTACCACTGTCCTACCTTTAGCTCGCAATATATTATACAATGGAATAACTGTATAATGATTCTTTAACTAAACACTGATCAAACTACTTTTTATTGAAGCTTGATTACGTGCCTTTTCTGGATTAATGCAGGGTCTTTACAAGTACTTACTGTAACTTTCCTTCTTCTTGTTCATATCTCTCATGCCACATCTGACTTCCTGGTCACCACCATTTTACTCCTGCATTGCTTCAACCATAAAGGTCAGCAGCACCATTCTGCTAACCACCACTGAGTCATTGCCATAAGCTAGGGCCATACCACCCCACTTGCCTGATTGTTGTTACTAAAATTGGCTCTTGCTTGTACCGTCCAACCTTTTTCACCCTTGCCCATACACCTAATAATATTTCCACCAGATTAGTTAAGAGTTCTTGTTCAGCTTTTAAATAACTCCTTTAGTTCTGTATTTAAATGTTACAACTCCTTTACCCAACAAATTTTAATCATGAGTGCACAATTTAAATCTTGAGACAGGATGGTGAATCCATGAATCACTTTACTTATGTCCTTAAGAACTTAATTCTGTTGTCCATTTAAGAGGGACGACGTCATGATTTTTAGGGCCCTTGGTATTTGCTGCACTTTCACATACCTTTCCACTTCCTAAGACCCCATCCCATCCATCTTATTTGGAAAAGAACTACCACTTATTAGCAACATTTGGCTTCTGAGCTGTTATTCAATCAGTTCCACAAGATTCCACATGTATATCATTTGAAAGACAAATTTAGGGTACATTTTCCTTTACAGGACTCATAAACTCACTTTCAGGCGCTTCTGAACTTCACCTCTGTTTCATCTGAAAAGTGTGTAGGCAACATAAAAAAGGCTTTTAGTGGGTACATATTTGAAAAGATGCCATTTAAAGCTTTCCACCACTTGCAGAAAATCTTCTTGGTAGGCAACCACAACATAAGAAATGCACTGGAGTTTTAGTCTGTTTCAAATTAGTTCTTCAAATAATTTAGGAATACACAAAAATCCTTCTGTAGTTGCAGTAGTTAGTAATTAATAGTAATTAATAGTAGAAATAACAAGTATAAAATTTTTCAGCAAATCAAACAAAAATATTTTCTGTATGAAACTGTTCAGGATGAAAAAGTATAACTTTAATATAAACACATCTGAACCTTTGTGGATCTCTTTTAACCATGTTGTTGCAGTAAAAACAAATACAATGTTTGATTAATTTTACACTTTGTGTGGTTTAACACTTTAAAAGAACATTACATTATCCAGCGTAATGTAACCATACACCATATTTCATATGGACAGGGAATCAACTCCCGTGCTCAGGGTATGTGAATACTTCTTTAAGACCAACCGGTTTGCCCAGCCACACCTCAAAAGCACTCTATAAAGCACCTGTGCAGGCGTACAATCAGTGATAGTTTAGGCAGGAGAGATGGTTGCAACATAACCGCCTCGTTCTCTATTGCTTGAGACCATTTCTTCATTCCATATCATATTCCATTTGTACGGGGAGCTCCTTAAAACACCCCGTGAAGTGCAACCCAACCTGAGTAAATCAAAAAGGAACTATATACAAATATACTTATGTACAGCCAACCCCATCCAGTGTCTAGGGAGCCAGAGGTCACCTGGGAGAACCCCTAAGGCAAGAGGGGGGAGCACAGGAGTGATTAGGTCCAAGCAAATACTCATGCAGAAAGATGAGATGAAGCCATTCACAGATTGCTGGACACCAGCCAGATGAGACAGCACATGGTCACTGAGCTGAGCCCAGGACCCAATCCCCAAAGGAGGGCTGTTAAGCCACATTGATGGGACCCGGTCGCTGCGGCACAAACGGCTGCAAGGACCCATGGAATGACGTGGCTATGATCACGTCATTGAGGCCCCCATCTTGCTTTGGCACCTGGCTAAAGATTTTATTACTACAAAGTAACATTGTATGGACACTCTCTGACCCTTTTCTAATAACATTTGAATTTAGTTTAATGGACTACACAGCAGCTAGAAAAAAAGTTTTGCTTCAGTAGGTGTTTATCTGAAAACACTGTGAACAAATTTAAGGAAATGATCCCTTCATCATTTACTTCAACATGTACCGACATAACTGAGAGTAGTCTCATTACCTGTACTCCTGTACAAGTTGATTACCTGACTGATAATTATGCAGCATCTTTACGTTCCATACTTGATAGTGTTGCCCCTCTAAAAAAGAAGGCAGTAATTCTGAACAGGCGATCTCCATGGTATAGCTCGCAAACCCGCAATTTAAAGCAGGCGTCACGAAAACTAGAAAGGAAGTGGCGTTCCACTCATTCACAAGAATCATGCTTAGCCTGGAAAAAGAGTTTATACTTATACAAATTAGCCTCCGTAAAGCCAGATCAGCTTATTATTCATCACTAATAGAAGAAAACAAGAACAACCCCCGGTTTCTTTTCAGCACTGTAGCCAGGCTGACTAAGAGCCATAGTTCAGTTGAGACTAGTATTCCCTCAACGCTATGTAGCAATGACTTCATGACCTTCTTCACAAAATAAATCGCAGCTATTACAGACCCCCCCCCCCCAAATACAACAGAATTAGAATCGTCAGTAAGTCCTCAGTCCCTTTTAGACTGCTTTGTCCCCATAGATCTTGCTGAGTTAACTTCAACTATTATGGCATCGAAACCAACAACATGTCTACTAGACCCTATTCCAGTTAGACTGCTCAAAGAATTACAATACACCCTTATTAGACAAATTCGTATTAGATATCATTAATTTATCTTTACAAAAAGGATATGTACCAAAGGCCTATAAGGTAGCTGTAATCAAACCTCTACTTAAAAAACCTAGTCTGGATCCAGGTGTCTTAGCCAATTACAGACCAATATCCAATCTCATCTTTATTTCTAAAATACTTGAAAAAGTAGTTGTAAAGCAATTATGTGACCACCTGCGCAGAAACAACTTGTTTGAAGAATTTCAGTCAGGATTTAGAGTTCATCATAGCACAGAAACTGCACTGATTAAAGTCACAGACGATCTCCATCTGGCTTCAGATTATGGACTTGTCTCTATACTAGTTCTGCTAGATCTTAGTGCTGCATTTGACACCATTGATCACAGAATATTACAGAGACTACAACATGTAATTGGAATTAAAGGAACTGCACTAAATTGGTTTAAATCTTATCTATCAGATAGATTCCAATTTGTTCATGTTAATGATGAATTTTCCACATACACAAAAGTTAGTTATGGAGTTCCACAAGGCTCTGTGTTTGGACCAATATTCTTTACTCTATATATGTCTCCCCTTGGCAACATTATTAGAAAACACTAAATTTTCACTGCTACGCTGATGACATGCAGTTATATCTATCTATGAAACCTAATGAAACAAATCAATTAATCAAACTAAAAGCATGTCTAAAAGACATAAGGGACTGGATGACATATAATTTCCTTCTTCTAAACTCAGATAAAACTGAAGTAATTGCATTTGGGCCTAAAAGTCTAAGAAACATGTTTTCTAACCATATTTCTACTTTAGATGACATAACTCTTGCCCCAGTAGTACTGCAAGGAATCTCTGAGTCATTTTTTGACCAGGATTTGTCATTTACCTACATAAAACAAATCTCTAGAGCAGCCTTCTTCCACCTAAGAAACATTGCCAAAATTAGGAGCATCATCTCTCAAAGTGATGCTGAAAAACTAGTTCATGCATTTGTTACTTCTAGATTGGACTATTGTAATTCTCTACTTTCAGGCTGCCCCAGTAACTCTCTAAAAAGCCTCCAATTAATCCAAAATACTGCAGCAAGATTACTGACTGGGAGATCTGGGAGATAAGAGAGATCATATTTCACTTTCATTAGCTTCTCTCCATTGGCTTCCCATTAAATGTAGAATAGAATTTAAAACCCTTCTTCTTACCTATAAAGCTTTAAACGGTCAAGCTCCATCCTATCTAAAAGATCTCCTAGTACCATATCATCCTACTAGACCACTTCGTTCCCAAAATGCAGGCCTACTTATGGTTCCGAGAATTTCCAAAAATAGAATGGGAGGCAGAGCCTTTAGCTATCAAGCTCCTCTCCTGTGGAACCAGCTCCCAGTCCAGATTCGGGAAGCAGACACCCTCTCTACTTTTAAGACTAGGCTCAAAACCTTCCTCTTCGATAAAGCTTATAGCTGGTTATAGTCATGCTGCTATAGGCTTAGACTGCTGGGGGACTCTGCACTGAGCCACTTTCCTCTTCTCTTCATTCTCTCCTCTCACCCCACATCTATAATGTCACCACTGTATGACATTAACTCTGTATCTTCTTTGTCCCGTAGTCGTCTTTCTCCCTCTCTGTCTCTCTCTGCCCAATGTTTTGTTGTTGCTTTTGTTGCTCTGTTCTTGTCTCTCTCCACTTTCCACTTACCCCAACCGGTCAAGGCAGATGTCCGTCCACCCTGAGTCTGGTTCTGCTGGAGGTTTCTTCCGTTAAAGGGAGTTTTTCCTCTCCACTGTTGCCCATAGCTGCTCAAGGGGGATTTGTGGGGTTTTCTTTAAATGTTTGTATAGTCTTGACTTTATTATGTAAAGTGCCTTGAAATAAAGTTGAATTGAATTGAATTGTTATAACTGGAGCTCTTAACATTTAAAACTGCACAGACAATTAAAAACACATAAGGGACATAAATAAAAATCATTAACAACACATATTGCACATATTGCACATGATCCAAACACATAACTCATACAATTTTCTCCCATCAAGGGGACTGTAAAAGATGCAGTCAAAAGCAGCTACTTCGGATATGAAAAAAGATAATAAACTTTTTATAGACATCATTGTGTTTTCTCTTTTTAACCGTTTCATTATATTGTTTGCCATTCTGCCATTCTGTTACATTTGGAGGTCTTAGACTGCCACTACAAGTCTGAGTAGTAAAGAAGTAAATTCAGTGTGACATGAGTGAGTTCTCCCACATAAGCAGTGATAGAAGTCAGGCTGCCCCCTTCATGTGTGTGTGTGTGTGTGTGTTGAGGCATTGACACACTGCTGGGTGCTGTGAATGTCTCTCCCAGGCCATTTTTATCTTAGCATGGATATTTTGAAATGATATTCAGTCAAATAACTCAAGATATGTTAACCCTTGTGTTAATCTGATCGAAATGTATCCTCTCATTTCTGAGATGAAGGATCACCAAAGTCACTTTGAAATAAAACTTATCACAGTAGACAGACTCTTAAAAGATGAGCCTCGTAACATTTCTGTGTCACTCAAATTTGAGCTTCTGAGCTTTATTTTGAATTCGATACAGCATCACGTAAAATAAAAGCTGCAACAAAGTAGACAACAAATACTGAATGGCCATGGACAGGAGTACAAACAATTACTAAGTAACTAATTTGCTTGTTTGGCACTTTGAGATTTGCACACAAATATAAAGTGCTTTATAAATAAAATGAATTATTGTTATTATTCACAAAACCAAACCACGCTATCCACATATTAAAACAGCATGGCTCAGTAGTAAAAGAGCCCAGGTGTTAAATTGGAGTTACAAACTTTTGGTGCATTATGCAGCTAAAGATGTGGCTGTTGAGCAGCTAACATCGAGAAATTAATGTAGGAATGATTTGCTTTCAAAACTGAGGCAGTTGATGTCCACGGTTCCCCCCCAAAAAAACACTGAACAACCAATATAACGATCAGAGCAGAATTTTCAACCTTGAATTATGCTCAGCGTGGTGGCTCAGAACATCGGGCTGAGATGCAGAAGTTTCCTGGTTCCAATCCCAGCCCATACACCTGGGTGCCACCTGTTATATGCAGAGATCAATTATTGCCGCATGTATGGACAAAATAATAACCAATAAAGCTTCTTAAAAGTCAATAATTAAACAAGACTTCCAATTCACCATCCTGTAAAACAAGCATCTGGCTGTGGCTGTGCCTCGCGAATATAGTTAAATGTTGGAATTGATAATATGTGTGTGAGAGGGGCATCTTTCTAATTGCTTACAAACGTCATTAATCAGGGGTTAAACAGCATAACACATTTTAAAATCTATTTGCAATGCAGCCTGGGAAATACCAAAACCCCCAAACACTTAATTATTGTCTTTCCTCCCCACCAGTTGCCAAATACTTTGCAAGCACATAGCTCTTTCCATGAAAGTGCTGAATTTTCTGAATGAAGGACTATCAATGTAAAAGTCACCTGCTGCCACACAGACTCTGATCTGAGAATGTGGTTTGCACTCACCACACAGAATGTTATTTATAGAAGCCCCAAAGGGTCAAAATGGGGTTTACTTTCCTACTATAAGTTCATATGAACTCTGATCCATATAGAAAGGCAAGAATTGTGTATTATATATTAGTGTCCTGCCACTGGTTGTGACACAGTGCAGCCCCATCAGCGGTATGCTGATCTGTATCACTGCAGCTAGACACATTACAACCAAAGGAACCGTTTGAGGAACTTTCTCTACCTCTGATTCCACTGGAAACCTACTGACAGTAGTGCTTTAGATACACCGGTGACCTAACCTTCCCAGGCTTCGGCTCAGCTGTGGAAATGTAAATCACAATTTCCACAAAGGGACTTTAACCCGAGAGAAGTTTCACGAAATTTAGTCGGTGAGAAAGAAAAGTACCACGAACTTTCCTGTGGAAACGCACCTCTAGTTAACCCAGCGCTCCACACTTTGATTAGGTTAGAGCGAGCTGCTGCCCGGGCTGATTGAGACAGACTGTGGATGTGATTATGACTGGCTGTGCTTCGGTTGCTATGATGATGCCTATGTCACACTTGTTTATAATGAATGCAAAACTAACTACATTCATTATGTGTGTGTGCGAGCAGCAGCAAACCGACACGGACTCCTGCAATGTGGGACATGTGATATGAACCAAGGCAACAAAGAGTACTTACAACTACCACAGCTGTATCCATAGGTTTACCCACAAATGCAGTTGAGTAACAAACAAACTGACGGCAAATCAAGGGTTGTGTAGGCAGTCATTCTGAAAACATTTAGACGGGAAGTTGTCATTCATTTTCAGCCTATAGTTATGGTTTAGTAGGTTGCCTACTACATATGAGCAAATTTGTGATTGTGAAAAATTGATGACACCATACGATGTAAATATGACAGCGTCCCAGAGCTGCATTTGATGATGCCATTTAGAGTTTATAGGGCTCTGTGGGGAGGGTTAAACACAGTACTTTCAGATAAGGAACAGCAGTTCATGTCATTTTTGGAGTCATGAGTCAATGTTGTTACTCAACCACTGCTGCTACCTAGTTAATGTTGATTTACGGGATTAGTTTGGGATTTTTCCAAGCTATTTTAATCAGAAGTATGTGTGCTATGTAGGCATCTGACGAAAACTCTTGGGTAGTCAAACTTTTCCTGCTATCCACAGAAACATTTTTCAAACTGGAGTGTGAGTACACTGTAAGGCAACAGTGGAGAGGAAAAACTCCCTTTAACAGAAGAAACCTCCAGCAGAACCAGGCTCAGAGTGGACGGACATCTGCCTTGACCGGTTGGAGTGAGTGGAAAGTGGAGAAAGAAAAGAAAAGAGGAGACTTGACAAAATCTGAAAAGGAAATAAATCACTATCATGATAAATAGATAACATTGTATTATTATATAGAATCTTGTAGCAGTTGCAACCAAACATTTGATGATGTATTTTAGCTAGGATACGCAATGTATTTGATATTTCTGACACATAATCTCACTATTAGCATGTTAATTTATTTAAAAAAATTAAATCTAGCCCTGGTTTAAAAATCCACTTCAGAGTTCACGTGAGATTTATATGAAACTTTGAGAAGAAGTCTAAATGCCGTACTTTCACCTAACAGCTGACGGGGGATAAGTGGAGATAAATAAATGGCCTCTGTTGTCTTTCCCTCGGTTTTTTAAAAACAAATGTCAGTGTACGTCAGGTGGGTGCAGATTATGGTAACTGAGAGAGAGATTAGGTTACTGATTATGTTTTCTGTTAGCATGTACTATGTTTCTGATTCAAGACTGTTCTCCATAATATCACATGATCATGGCCTACCGAGCCTGTTACTATGTGGAACAGGTAAATTCTGGGCCACAGACATGATGCTGATAACAAATAATCATGACCACTGAATATCATGAGAACATTTGAAATAGGTTAAATTGAGACAGCATTTATGCATTCACTTACACGCATCACTCCAATCTTTTAAACTCATCATCCACTCACGCCAGCAGTCAAAGCAAAAGATTCGAAGCACAATGATTTCATTTCAAATCAATTGGCATAATCAGTGTCGTAATCTGTGAAGAATCCACTGTGGCGACCCCTAAAGGGAGGAGCAGAAGTGTCATTATCTTTCAGAACCTGTGAGGGGCACAATCATGTTCATATTTAATTTTTTATATAGAAAATGCTCCACAGAAGAGACATTTAACAGACAGAGCTCAGTGATACAATTATGCGCTTAATGCCTGCACGTTCCCAGCAGTCACGTGCAGTAGTTCCTCTAAGTATAAAGAAGAACCTCACAGTGCCACTGTCTGCTGTAGTGGCCGTATTCCTTCCTGCATCGACACTTAATGGAAATAGTTTGCTACACAATTCTCCATCTACACACCGTCTTACACTGCTGCCACACAAATACTCAACATATCAGTGGTTCTATGTCCAGACCAGCTTTTCCAAATGAATTCTCTTTGTGCTTGAAAAAAATCTAAATTTCTAGTAGTGGGAAGTTTTGGAAAAAGACCAAGTAGTGGCTGTAGTGATATGGTCAGATAGTATTTAGACCCACAAAGGTGAGGTGGACACACAGAACCTAGAGTTTGAGTCCCGTGCAAAACTACTTATCATGTGACATACACCACTGGTTTAAACAATTGCCATCCTTCATTTTTGACTGTTTACACCACTGGCCACTGTAAGAGATGGCAGCTGTAAAATATATGTAATATTTGCAGATATAAAGTTGGGCCTTTATTTATTTTTTTATTCTTGCTTTCCATCTTTGTGTTATTCTCTAACAGATTATGAACAATATTCACATCCACATGGCACTGTGAGCCATTTCTATTCACACATGAGCACTGCTACCCCAGTCTCTCAATTCACTTACCGCCTACTCATCCACCCACACACTCCCACTGAATGTGTCCAGCCCTACGGCAGGTTCTCTTACATGGAGTTGAAGCTCCATAGCTTCTCAGCAGCCCCAGACTTTGCTAACCCTGTACATCTGGAGATCAGGCTGTGACTGACCCATATACAAACTGGATGGGAGGCTGGATAGAAACAAGAACAACAGCATCAACCAATTTTCACAAATGCCATGATGACAGCACTTTGTAATGTTTATAAAAAGGAATAAACATCAAATCAATCTTTACTGGACTGCCATCATGACTATCCATACTTGCTATATTTGCTATATTTATTGAAGCCTGAAAAGTACTGCATGAAAATTCAACAATTACGTCTAAGGAGCCTCGTTCAACATCTAATCTCAGTCAAATATTTGCAAGATGTGGTTATGTAACCAGTTTCAGTGCATATTAACTATATGGAGGTGCCGAACATATGTAAATATACAAGTAAATATGAAAATCATCCCAGGCAGGATCGTGATGCAAGTTTGGGAGAGTTTTCACTACATGGTCCTGCACAAGTTGATAGTATGACGAAGTGTGATGAGATCGTGAGTGACCCAGCCATCAGGCAATATAGGTGACCACAGTCATGGCGAAGGAGATCTTTAATATATTTTTATTTATATTTGAGATGTTTTTCATGGCGGCAGCGAATGATAATAAAAATGCCATTTGCTTTCTGTTTCCATATTTTCTGCACCGCACAGCCAGAGCCAGAACATCATGCTTATAAAGACTATAAATCAGCTGGGGTTGAACACAGCCCAGACTGTGTTTGCTTCATGTGTGCAAAAGGACTGGGAAGGGTGGAACATAGACGGAAGGCTGTGGTGATGATTAACGGCATGAATTACTCGAAAGATCTTCTTTTCCAAACAAAACAGAAACACAGGGTGGAAAGATTACAGTATAGGCATCATTACAAGTCTGACATTAGAGATGGTGTTTGTGTCAGTGGTTACGATCGTTCAGCAAAGCCTCGTCAGGACAGATTGTATAAATTTATTAACATTTCCGTGCATAAAGAAAAATGTTGTGCACTGAAACATATTCAGTCCATGAACAGACCTGCAGTTTGGGTCCACACGCTCACAATCTACAGTCACCCACCCGGGCTCTTAATGAAGGCCAATCAGACTAAATCCTTTCTTTGCTGAACTCTAATATGACACATTGCTGTCTATGTCAATGAGCATTGTTCATGACCAGGCAGGGTGATAGTGAGCAGCCAACGATCCCTACACTCACCAGCTCTCCTCATCCTGCCTTTCTACCAAGGTTCAGGGACCCAAACAGAGACTTATGCAATTTTAATGTAATATGCAAGTATTTTAGGGAATGTGACTACATTGTAAGGAATGAAGCCACGTACAGCCGTTGTTCAATGGAAAAAATGTGCTTCAAAGTTCACCTGTGAGTCATGTCACACTGGGCTACGTATCTCTTCTGAAAATCAAAATACCAGTGATTTTAAATCATATTTTATTATTTTATCTCTATCTCAACTGCAGAGAGGAATGTAAGCTATCAACATTTGACTTGATGAAAACACAGTATAAACTAATAGTTGTGGGAGACATCACATCTTATGCTGATGCACACATGCTCTTGGCTTAGGCCTTATAAGCGACGACTTGCTGCAAGGCCTTAAAAAAAATATAAAACCATAAATAAAATAAAATACAAAATAGTAATAATTTGCAGTCCTGACTGGCACCCTTTCCGTGAGTTGTGACTTGAAAAAAGAAAAAGAAATTTCACATTGTTGGGATAACACTGCAACAGTCCTGACAGCATTGACCTGTCTGGTATTAATTGCACTTTTTTAAAGTACTATTCAGGTTATAAAAGTTTATCCAACAATGAAAGCTTTAAAGTTTGAACAATGCAGAGGGGTGGAGGGGGGGTTGCAAAGTCATAAGGTTGCACCAAAAATGACTAGAGAAGGACATTCAAGTGAAAGGAAAATGATAATAGTTTTCAAAATGTTTTGCAAATATATATCTGAAAAGTGTGGCATTCATTTCTTTACTCTGATGCCCCTAACTAAAATCCAGTGGAACCAATCAGCCTTCAGAAGTCATCTAATTTGTGAATAGAGTCGACCTGTATATAATTCAATTCAATTCAATTCAATCTCAGGGCAAATAAAAAGAGTTTGAAAACACAACTGCAGTGGAGAGGAAAAAAACCCTCCCAGACATGGCCGTCCAGCTAAACTGACAGGCCAGGCAGGGATAAAAGGAATAATTTAGTATCCCAAGCTTTGAACATTAAGCATTAATCAGAGTTTGAAACCCTCCAAGACAGTCCAGCTAAAGAGGTCCGTGGTAATCTGTGCCAAGAGGTCCGTGGTAACTGTGGAGGAGCTGCAACGATCCACAGCTCAGGTGGGAGAATCTGTCCGCAGGAAGAAGGTCATTGTTATAAGAAAACCATAAGAAGTTGTGTTACAGTTTGTGACAAGCCATTCATGAAGAAGGTTCTCTGGTCAGATGAGACCAAAATTTATCCTCTTGGTGTAAATGCTAAACACTATGTGTGTCAGAAACCTAACACTACACATCACCCTGAACACACCATCCCAACCGTGAAACACAGTGGTGGCAGCACCATGTTGTGGGGAGGCTTCTCTTCAGCAGGGACAGGATGGATGGAGCCAAATACAGGGCAACCTTAGAGGAAAACCCGTTACAGTCCGCAACAGACTTGAGACTGGGGCAGGAGTACAACGACCCTGAACATACAGCCAGAGCTACAATGGAACCGTTTAGATCAAAGCATATTTGTGTTAGAATGGCCCAGACCAAGTCCAGACCTGAATCCAACTGAGAATCTGTGGCAAGACTTGAAAATTGCTGTTCACAGACGCTCTTCATTCAATCTGCCTAAGACTGAGTTAACAAGAACAGAAAAAACTTTTACTCTCTAGATGTACAAAGCAGGTGGAGACAAACCCAAAAAGACTTGCAGATGTAATTGCAGTGAAAGGTGAACATTAAAAACTTTATGGAGCTGTACTGTGTTAAATGTGGAACAAGAATCTTTGAGTGGACATGAAACAGGAAAAAATAATTAAACATCATTTCAAGGTGTCTCCCAACATTCTAAGATGTTGTAAACGATTTTTATAGAACTTCACAAAGGAATTATCCACAACTTCAAAACCAACTGGCTGTTTCAATATAAGAATGTTATGACTGAATAAATGCTGAAGTATCAACATGTGTTAACAACTAAAAATCAGCTCTACCTTTACCAACAGTGACCTCTGACCTTTACTGTACATGTTTTCCCATATTGACCATAGTCAGTACTGCTTAAAATACATTACAACTGCCGAACATTTACTTTTGTGCTTTAAGTGAAATGTAGATAATTTTTTTCGTACTTTTATTTGCGTAAAGTGGTACTTGTAGAGAAGAATTTTTTGCGTGTACCTCCAGGTTCTGAACAAAATCCAAAGCATTGGCAAATGAAGCTTTCAGGTGGCGTGGAGTGCAAACCAGTCTGTTTGACTTAGTTGTTGTTTGAGCGAGTTCTTGTTCAATTATTCACTGGTTTCATTCTGTGAAAATGATGCAGTGTGACTCTTGTCCATCATGTAGTGCATTCACTGCAGCAACTTTGACAGCTTGTCTTCTAACAGTGAAGTAACAATTATCACATCACCAATTTTAAATATAACTGATGTTAGAACACTGAATGTGTTGATAATAAGTTGGCTGCAGTGACACGCTACTAGTTCCAGATGATCCTTGTTGTGACAGCTCAATTGCAGCAGGGAAACACAAAGGAAATATGTTGATTCCCAGCGGTTTGCTTTTACTCTACTGCTTGACAGGCAAAGCGACACAAAATGGCCCAATTTGCTCCTCAGTAGAAAGACTTTTAACTTCTGCGTGTTGCATCATAAAGCAGAACAGTTTTACAGAAAACGTCTTTTAGTCCCTAAAACTTGTTGACCACATGCAGGTGTGGTAGATGCGGGTTGGTGGGTAGGACTCTGTAAACTGGAGGCATCTCATTCTGTATTGCCATGATAGTTTCCTCATCACCTTAAATTCATGTGGCACTTTTCGGGACGTGAAGACGGTTTACAACAGTTACACACAAATACATACACAACACAGACTTATGATCCATGTATCCAAGGTCTTTTACATGAATTGGATAATACACGGTGACTGAACTTTTATTAACTGCATCCTCATTCTACTGTGCCTCCGCCTTCATTGTACCTTTATGAAGACATTGTCCGTCATCCACGCCTGACACATCCATCCTGGGTTTCGCAGGGTTTTCAGGTGTGATGATTCCAAACCTATACCATAATTTATGTCCTCAAACCCTGGTCCACCAAGGACACCTGATCAGACTGTTAACCTCATAATGCCAACTGGCTTAACCTGATCGACAAGCACTACATCAGGAAATATCACTTTTAAATTTGGACCATTGTCCGCTCACTCTCCAACAAAAGCTCTCTATTTATGATCTCGTAGCTGATCACAACCTTGACTTCTTTCATTTGGTGGAGACTTGGCAGCAGCTAAATCAAGCTTGCCCACCAGGTTTTTTTTTACCTATTGCGACCGTGGACTTCCGAAGGGGAGGAGGCCTCCCAGTTCTTCACAGAGTGACGTGTAAAACAACTTCAGTGACTGTGTCAACTTTATCTCTTTTGAATCCACTGTCCTACAAATTAATGTTTCACGACAATGTTCACGACTGTTATTTATAAGCCACCAACATATAACTCTGTCTTTTTGGCTGAATTCTCTGCTTTTTTAACGTTTTTGTGCACCTTATCCTCTAATGTCATTTTACTGGTTGATTTTAACATTCACAGTGATAACACTGATAACATGTATACCACAGACATTTTGTCTTGTCTTGACGGTTTTGCTCTGCAGCTATACGTGGATTTCCCAACCCACACTGAAGGTCACACTCTTGATTTAATTTGCTGTTGTGGTGTTGTTCCTGTTAATTCCACAGCTACTGACTTACCCATATCTGACCATAAGTTAATATCCTTCAAAGTTAATCTACCTGTGCCTCTTCTGCCCCAATCATTGAGATGAATGCAGTGCAACGATTGGCTCTTTAATCAAACTGATTGTCACTCTTTATTTTGTTTTTCTCTATGAACTTGTCTAAACTGGACCCACTTTATTCTAGTATTATAGAAAACTGTGGAAACAATAAAACAGATCTATAATGTGTAAATTGATCTTCATCACTTATCTTCATCAACTTATATAAGTTGAGGATTTTAGCAATTGTCAACTGCTCTGGAAACAACCCAGAGCAGGTGAAGTGTAATGTGTAACCAGGTGACAATGTTTACGTAGCATATTATGGATTGATTATGAATTTGAAATAGTTAAAATAAAACAGATTTGCCAACTCTCAAGTCTGTCTCCTCCTGATCATAAACAATGTGGTATTTTTGATATTATAACGTAATGCGTTCAGATGATAAAATTGAAGAATTTATCATGTACATAAAAAGGAACTTAGTCTTGCCTAGTGAGTAAATCATGGCTTTGTTGTTTAATTGTTAAAAATAAGGGTGTTACTTTGTTGTCATTAATTAGACAATAATATCGATTTTTGAGTGCATATCGATACAGACTTGTCTGTCTTCTTGTCACCAGCAAAAATCCATATTTGATGACCTTTAAAAGCCGTTGGGTACCTTTTAAAGATATATTGCAATCTACAGACAAATGTTGGTAACTATGTGATATGAGTCACTAATAATTTTCAGGTTACGTGTCTCACATGGCTGTTCGCCCTGTAATGACTGTTTCATTCATTCAGGAGTACATTTCAGTTTCAGTAGATCAGAAAATACCTTGAGCTTATTCAGATGTAAATTTGACATACAAATGCCTCCTATTTATTTTTAAAGGCCTGGTTGGAAGAAAAAAGTCTGTTTCTGAAAAATTAAAAGTCTAAAGAGAAGCTTAGGACACTTGAGTTGTCTACCCCATAAGCTGTACTGTGTTTGAACAGCAAAAAAAGTATTATGCCAAGAAACTAAGCAGAGCTTTAGCAGCTGCCCCTCAGTGTTTTGTGAAAATTTATGAAATCAGTTTGCACAATGTTGTTAGTTTTTGTCCTGTTGTATTAGACATGGCAAAAAAAGACAGAACAACTAAATATTTAAAAATGTAAACACGCAATAAAATGAATATGAAACAAATAAGAAAAAAAATCATAAATGAAAAGCAGGGTCACATTTTATAGCATGATTTGAACCCACATCTAGAGTCCTAATTAGCTGTTATTGTAACCTCAGAGCAATGGCTTCCATTCAGTGTACACACTGACAGGATTTCTTATTAACATACACTGAGCATATGCACATAAAATCTGCTAAAGCATCAGTTGCTATTGTTAAAATGACAGTTTGTTAAGCACTTGAGAGCAATTTGGTTTCAGAACAAATGAATCGGAAGCTCGAGGGTACTCTGGATAATTTCTAGCTCTTTAAAATGCAAATACAGCTCCCAATTTGCATGGTATAAAAGATCATTTTTATGCAGTGGTCATTTCAATAACACATTCTTTTCCTCGACAAAGGAGGCCAGCACTCAAATAAGTGCATTCGTGTGGGTGCACAGAAAGCCTGGGGAGAGATGAAGCCATTTGAGGAGCGAAATATTTGGCCTGTGAGAATCCCAAAAAGTAAGAAAGAGACGAACAGAGAACCTGGAGGATGGAAAAAGCTTCAATTTTTTCCCCAAATCAAGTAATTAAACAGCTGAGCTCATTTATTTTGATTCTACGGGGCGTTTGTGTTGGCTCGCAGGCAGCCTCGGACACACACTCACCTTCCTGAGTTTGGTGCTGGAGCCTGGAGGTGTTTTGTTGAAGTGTGCAAGATGCACTAGGCCTTAAAACATTACATTTAGTGTGACAGATGGCTTTAAAATTGTAACTCTGCATAACTCTGCTTTGGAAAAAATTGGCTTTAATTTTGATCACATTTCTCAGAATAGATCATGCTTGCTTCTGTTCTGTAGCTGCCTCTTAAACCAGTAATGGCTACACAAAAACGGCACCATCATCTGCTTCATTGTGTAGAAGTCTTAAAAGGTTAGCCGCAAGGTGCGAGACTCAGGCCTAACCATCCCTGACCACAAGGTTAAAATGTATTAAGTCACACCTTCAGACACAGACACCAGACTCGGTTTCAACAGCAGAGTCAGACAAGCTGGATGTTTTTCTTCAAGTTCAGAGAGTCTGAGACGTCTGGGAGCAGTTTGATGATAGGTTCAGCATCAAAGTATTCTTGGCAACACATTCCTCATTTTGCAAGTAGACAATATAATTCAGTTGAATTTACGCTCTTCACGAACAGTTACTTGTGTTTGCACTAAAAATGTAAATGACAACATTGTTTTTGGAAGACAGACCTGAGATCCGTCAACCACTGACGATAGAGACTGAGCGTAGTAATAAATCAACTTCAGGTGCAGTTTACAGGCTTCACTGTAAGTGAGATATAAGCAGTGCTACAGAAGTGATGTTTTATTCAATCCACACTGACTTCCACCTGTGTTCAGCATCTCCGATATCAGAATAGTGTCTCTATGTCTCTCTGTCAATCAGCTGTCTGTGGACATCACATCCCTAAATGCACCAGGGGAAAAATAGATTGGATGTTTAAAACCACGCGGGGGTTCCAGAAGTGATGCTCATGTATTGTATGTAACTCGACAACAGTGTGGATTGATATGCTGGATAAAATGGAATTCTACTTGCTCAATGAGACAAGCAAGTCACATAGTTAAATAATGCATCTTCATGCTTTCTGTGGAATTCATTTACACACACCTGCTGTTTACCATTGCACACACAAACCATTGCACACACAAACACACAAATAGCGTCATCTGTGTCAATTACAAATATTACTGCAATTTCACATTGCTAGAATTGTACAGTTGGTCACTTTGACCCAGCGTTCACCAACGTCAGAAACTCCGCTATCTGCAGATGCTGTTGTTATTAATATAAATGGTAAATGGTCTGCACTTAAATACCGCTTTTCTACCTGTTGGTACTCAAAGCACTTTACACTGCTTCATATCTACCCATTCACACTGTCAAACACACACACATTCATACACCGATGGGGGAGCTGCTATGCAGTTGACCAAGGCTAAGTGGGGTTCAGTGTCTTGCTCAGGACACTTCAACATGTGACCAGAGGAGCCAGGGATCGAACCAACAACTGTGGGATTGATGGACGACCACGCTACCAACTGAGCCACAGTTGTTCAGTATTAATAGGCATTAACCAGTGGATCATCAGGTTTTGCAGAGATCTGCAGAGACAGCAGTGTTTTGGCACAACCACACGCTTGTACTTCTATCCTTGTCAGGAAACTCATTGACATAATGCAATCCCTAGCCCCTTATCCTAACCCTAATCCTAAAACCCAGTCTTGACCCTCAAAAAATTTTGACCTTTAGGGTCAAAATTAGTGAGGACCGGCCAAAATGTCCTCACTCTGTTGTTAAAAAACATTTGGTCCTCACGAAGTAGTATCTACAGGAACACACATACACAGGACTCTCAAGCTGACAATCAACTGGAAAAAAATCAAATTTGACATTTTAGAAAAGGTTGTCAAACTGCAAACAAACAGAAAGAGAAAACAACACTATAACTGCAAAGATTTGATATTATGGCGGGAGGCAGAGAATGTGAAAGCATCATGTTTAGTTCAGGAAAGTGTCTCAGTGCAGTCTGAGCCTATAGCAGCAGGACTAGAACCAACTATGAGCTTTATCAAAGAGGAAGGTTAAGAGTCTTAAAAGTAGAGAGGGTGTCTGCCTTCCGAATCTGGTCTGGAAGATGGTTCCACAGGAGAGGAGCTTGATAGTTAAAGGCTCTGCCTCCTATTCTGGGAACCACAAGTAGGCCTGCCTTCTGAGACCGAAGTGTTCTCTTAGGATGATATGAGATCTTTTAGGTAGGAAGGAGCTTGACCGTTTTGAGCTTTATATGCATTGAGCTCATAACACAATAGAAAACAAGAGCATCAATGGAAAACAGGGCACAATACATGTTTTCTCACTTATTTAGTTTTTATGATCATTGGAAGCTATAATTGCACAGTCCTTACAGAAACAGTAAAGTTTAGCAGGAAACAGGTGCTGGAGTTGTTTCTTGGTGAACGGCAGTTCGGCACAGTGATTTCATGGAGTCTGACAGCCCTGTGTGGTTAGCCAATAAAAAAAGAAAATCTTCAGAGAAGCATGAGGCAGATGGACAAACATCTTTCCGAAATCAATGTTCAAAACAACATACAGTAAATACCAATGCAGGTTACAACAAGTGGTGCTGAAAGTTCCAAAATGACTAACTTTGCCAACCCAACGACACGTAATGATTATGATTGACTACAGCTGGTGGTTTCTCTGTGCCAACATGAAAAGGGTTTATTTGACAGAACTCACTGGACTGACCAACACACAGTGCAACGGGAAAGTCCAAGGAGCTTAGAGCAGATCTGAGGAAAAGGATGGCAGATTTACACAGAAAGGAAGAAAGGAATGTCTCTCCGGGCCATTTCCAAACAAGTGCAGATTCCAGCAGGACCCATTCAAACTGTTGTACACAAATACAAGTTATTGGGCAGCAAAGCCACTTTTCAAAGGGTGGAAGAGCAGGAGAACATTACCTGTGGACCGTTTTGTAAAAAAATGCCAGCTGTTCCATGTTTGGCTTTAAGTGGTATTTAATTTAGCACAGGTGGACTCAGTTAAGGCATAGACACAACTCACCAAGAACCACGGGAAATGGGAGGAACCAGAGCTGAATTTAAAATGTTGTTTTAAGGGTCTAAATGTGATATTTCGGTTTTGTTTTTTTATTATATTTACATACATTTCCAAAATTCAGTTTACTTTCTTATTATGAATTATGATATTAAGAAGAATCTGCAGGCTGCAACATAAGAAAATGTAACTTTCTGAAGGCCTGTCTGTGCAGAAATATATTTTAAAATTATTTTGAAATCTAATGTCTGTTCTCACTGTCACAGATTTTTTTGTCTCTGACAGTCTGGTACGAGCACACACCTAAGTGTGGGCATAACTGGCAGACAAAGCCGCAAATTCTTGCGTATTGTTGTGCCAAAACAAATGTGGTGCCAACCAATAAATTGTGCCTCAACAGAGCAAAATGTGCTGATTTTTTTTTTTTTTTTTAATGATCAAGAATGCAGAGATTCAGGCTGAGATCCTGGATGGAGAGACACATACTGTAAAGCATACAGAGCAGACTGGGGCTAAAATAAGTATAAGTAAAATAACAATACATTTGAGTGAATGTGAGTGAATGTCAGGCAAAACTGTGGTTACTATAAATCTCCTTCAGTTGTTGCCAGTGTCAGTCACAAAAGTTACACAACTGGCAATGACTCGACTTTACCCGTTGGAGGGTAACACATAACCAAATTCTGGGTGTGCCATATATTTAAACCCTCCATGTCAAATCTTTATCTCGTTTTGTTAAAAAAAAGAAAATAAGCACACCAATTTTTACACAGTGCTACAGTTCTGCCACAGCAAGAATGAAAAAAACTAAAGCCACAAATTAAAGCCCAGTATTGATATGGCAATGTATTTAATTTATTGCTCTATTTATTAACCTTTACTTAAACAGGAAAACCTCTTTTAGGAGGGACTCCTGGCAAAAAGACAGGCAGCAGCTAGTACAAAATTACACAGTTAAAACAATTAGATAGAAAATTAATTTACAAGCAGATTATGAAAAACAAGTGCATGTTATGGAGTCAGCCTCTTAGTTTGGATTTGAAAGTGCTCAGTGAAATCAGCTGCTAGTTTTTATTCTTTCTGCAACTTATTTCATGCAAAGGTTACCCAGGTCAGTGCGGGCATATGAGAACGGAAGCACCAAATAATCTTTTGAAAGGAGATATTAAGACTCGGCTCTTGTCTGTACAATTAAAGTACAAATGTAGCACGGCAACAATCCAAGTAAGGCCTCAACCATTCTGAGACACTGAGCAGGAGCATTCGAATACAAAAGATCTCCATAATCCAACACAATTTATTGTATTTGTTTTTTTCGTTTAACCCGTTCAATGATCACTGGTCCTCTCATCTCACTGTAGCCACTGAATAAAGACGGTTAAGATGTAGGTAAGGTGTCATGCTTTTGCTTCAATACAACAAACACTCAGACTTTGGTCTCCTGCGGGAAACTCCTATTTATCGACCCACTCATGTGACTCATGTCTGTGCTCATGGATTTTATGGAACATCTACCTGTAGAATTCTGTCCATTCAGAATTTTATTTTCTTTATTAATGGCCTCGAAAGAACACCATTCCCCATTTTCCATCACCCGTCTGGGGTTCGCAGGCTAAACATCGTGGCATACGGCTCTTAGTGAGGTGTGGCCCTGCAGCCAAAACAGAGGATAAAGCAGCACGCTGAATGTGACGAGAATTCAGTATTTGGAGCAAGTCAGGTGAACCGGAACCTGACAGTCACACAGTGAGTCTGACACACACAAACAGGACTAATTACACTCGGCTCAGCAGCACAGTCCTGCTCAATTAAAGTAATTTACTGCTTTCCGTGTCGACCTGTGTGTGCTCATGTTTCTGCACGGTTCTTTTGTATGTACTGTTAACTTTCTCTCCCTGATCCTGCTCTTGCTTTATTTTTGTAAATTTTTGTCATGATGTCGGAGTTTCTTCTCGCTGTCAGGAGGTCGCCGTCCTGTTTTTTAGTGCGCATCTGTCGAATGTCTGTGTACAACTTGTTGTTAGAATAAGGTCAAGCAGAAAGCATCACTTCGCCTGCACAGGATTTCAGCAGCTTGTCTACAGTTCACATGCAGGATATGCACGAACACAAAAAGCACACACAGTGTGTCTGTGTATCTCTCAGCAGAGGTCACAGCTCTATTCTCTGCAGTCTTTACTGAAAGGACAACTTGTTTTACAGTCCATTACCCTGACGTCCTGCACTTGTGCTGCAGCTCATCTGGTTCCACGACAACCACTCATCGCGTTTGCAGCCACACAATAGACACTGTTAGCCACTACCTCCTTTAGGTGGTGGGTTTTTTCAGCTTCCTTATTGTTTTTTGTGGGAATAGAACAAATGTGCAACACTTACTTATCGATTTTCAGGTGAGTGGTGAACAGCACAGTGTTTAATGGTGCAGAAAACCAGTGTCAGAGGTCTGTTTGAGTGGAAGCTGATCCATGTTGAGTTCAGGCTCTTTGGAAAGACAGCAGTCCGCCAACAGGCTGGGGTCTTCAGAGAGCGTGGGCGAGTTGGCCTAGCAGAGTTTGGCACAGTGAGTATGGGTTTAGTCCTGGAGTGTTTTAGAGAGAGTGTGTGTGTGTGTGTGTGTGTGTGTGTGTGTGTGTGTGTGTGTGCTCTTTCTCCTCTGAGAGTGTTGTGCAGAACACAGAAAGCGTCTCACACACACCTACACATGATTTTTACCTTTTGAACCTACCGGATCTGTTAGTGAGGGTTTCTGCTGCTTTCATACATTTTTAGGATCTTTTTCAACACTACCTGGCATTTCAGTAAAAACTGGCTAAACCAACTTGTTTCTGAAAAGTTTGGTTGCACAACCGCAATTGAGAGTTCTAATACTGAGCATTTATAGTGAGTGCAACATTTAAAAGCGGACGTGATACGAACGAAAACTGAAATTTAGAAGGAGGTAAATATGAGGTGTATTACTGGAAATAAATAGGCAGTTTTACACATGCACACCTGTGCAACACTCACACACGTACTGCACCAACACACTTACTATGAAGGGAAGTTTACATTCACTCATTATGAATATCACCGTGGCAATAACAGGCTTTAAAATAGTTCCTGTTTCCAGCTGTTGTTTTTTTTTTTGAGGCAGAATGATTGTCCAACATATATCAGGTTTGATTTATTTCTGGTTTTCAAAATTAAACTCATACAAACAGGAACAAAACTACTTATACAACCTCTCCGATTATTATTAAATGGTGCCGAAAGTTCCAAGATGTCTTCATTGGATATTGTCGCATACCAAGTCCATCAACTTCCTCCTAGTGATCATAATTGACTACAGCTTGTGGCTTCTCTGTGCCTACGTGAAAAAGAGGGTTTGTTTGACAACACCAACACACAATACAGTGGGAAAATCCAAGGAGCTCAGTGCAGATCTGAGAAACAGGATAATAGATTTCCACAAGTCAGGAATGTCTCTTGAAGCCATTTCTAAACAATGGCACCAGAATGATGCTGGTGTAACGTGATTTTTCTTTTGCCCTGAACAATCAAAAATACTGGATTACAACTGTGCACACAGAGCTGGTTCAGGAACAGAGACGCACAGTAAGACTTATGTTTAGTCACCAAATAAATAAAACTTTCTCTTAAAAATCACGTAATTGGTTATATTCATAAGTATTATTTCAGGTGATATTGATTCTCAGAAACACTACTGGCTCCACATGGTAAACTACTGCAGACTTCCACACTCTGTGTTTAAACCCCTGATGAGTGGACAGATGCCTCTGCTGCCCTGAGTGCTGGTACAAACTTTAAAATGAAATGCACACTTTTTAATATTTCCTGCAGATGTTTAACTGGGGTTTTTCAGGTATTTACTGGAGAATGTGTTGACATCTTCAGACACGCTTCCACTGGGGATTTCAATTCCGATAAGCTACTTTTGTTAGGCATTTGCAGAGCTGGTAAACACAAGAGGAGGACTGTACAACAGGGGATTGTTCTAATGGATGCAGACTAACGCAGCCGTCCTCAGAGTGAATCCATTAAAACTCCGTGTACGGTCGAGCAGAGTAGCAGCACACACTGTGGCGCTCTGCTTTTCTCATCACTGCCTTTTGGACCATCTGCAGCTCTGGTTTCAGCTCCTGCAGACTGAAGCCAGTGGATTGAAGCCTATTCACCCACATCACGCAGCAACGTGATCTGAGCTGGACTGGTACCCAGTGAAATGATCAAGTGCTGACTGTGTTCTGGAGATACTGCTTATGTTGACACTTGTATGCTTCATGATCACACATAGGTGATTAGTATAAACAAATAGTGGTGATTAAAGCAATAAAATTTTTCCAATGATTTAAATGATGCGATCCACGAGCCACGAGTGCAGATTCACACTTAATTATTTGCTAATTTGTAGTTACAGACGATCGTGTCTTATCATGTCTAACGTCTAAAAACATTTAACCTCAGCATAACCTCAGTTACACATGTGCATATGTGTCATGATTTGGTGACATCACTATTGCACATTGTCACTCTAGTCTAAACACCATCAGTGATGACAATTTAAAATTACAATTTAAATTATTGTTTGTCTTTTATATATATATATTTGAACTGAAAAGATGCACCTCTGCAACAATCAGCTATTAAAACTGTTTATGGATTTATTCTGTTTATTCCATTAACCAACTAATTGCAGTATTGGCTCACTACAAAGGTTTGATTGCCCTATTTTTACCCACTTCCTGCATATCAATTCAAGTGAGATTTTTTTCAGTTGTTCTCTTTTCACACGGCATGTTGGAAGGTTTAAATAAAGTTCAGGTGAGGGGCCGTTCAAGTAGCTCATACTGGAGCTACTTGATGGGAGCTTTGGATGTCCTGTTCTGTCCATGTTCTTTTTAGAAGTCAGATGCTGTTGTCTTCTCCTCACTTAAGGGACCCTGTTCAAGTTTCAGGTCATGTTTTGTTTGTATACAGCAGTAAGAAAAGAGGCCCGGGGGTCTGTAACCAGAACAGGAATCAATAAGAGATCAGTGGGTCGGAGCAGACATCACATGTGTCAGATAAATAACTGATAACAGCCAGTTCTGTTTCTAGATGTTTGTCTAATTATATTAGAGATTTGGTTTTATGTAGATTTTGAAGAAGTTATGCATTAGTTAAAAATGAGGCCTCATCAACCACCGCAGATAGACTCCAGAAACAGAGACAGGCAGCGAGTTTATAAAACAGCACAGATTACAGGACAGCTGGAACTACGGTGCCGCAGACTGGCTGACGACTTCAATCAGCAGTAATCACACCAACTCTGACAGCGTTTTCTCATGCTTCATTTCCACTGCGTTTGCATGTTGCGCTGCAGATCTTCCCATTGTTGCTGGTGCAACTAACATGACTCACATGGGTATGATAAAACCATCCGAGATCAAGACATTGTCCACAGAAGACGGACCTCAGGGTCAGCGTTTTTAGTCCACCAACACTCCCATCTAAAAAGTCTGGCCAGAGATGACACACGTTTCTTCTGTTCATATCAAATTGATGAAGTCCTAAAATATTTTAAACATAAGCAGATGTCAGCATGTGAATTTGCCGCTTTGCAAGTACACACAACAATAAAATGCTTTAAAAATATTGTCTAAAATAAAACGGATGTTCTTGTACAGTATATAAAGGTGTCTTACTTTTGGGTAACGTCACATTTTTTTAGACTCGTAGACTCTTGAGGTATGTTGCATAAGAAAGAAGAAGGCAGTGGTCGTAAGCTGGATTTATACATGTGCGTTGCATCTATGTGGTAGATCTTGTGTAAATTATGCAATACAGACGGCGACGACTATGACTGGTCCCCTTAGTCCTTCTATCACGAAGTTATGAAGGAGTTCCGTGGTTGCATGGCCCATCCCTCTGACGTCTTCAACATCTCTTAGCTCCAACTCAACTATATCTGCTCAGGTGCGGTCAGAAACTCAACAGGGCGGCACAGAAACCTCACCGCCAATTACTCCTTCGGTTGTGTCATAACATTGGGACACAGTTGTAATCCATTTTTGAGGACAAAAACATTAGTTTTAAGAAAGGACAGCACCAAAAGCATGTGGTTTCAATAGCTTCCGTGGGTTGTCTGACAAGTAACTACTCATACTGGTGTTTGTGTTGGAGGTCTTACAATAAAGTCTCAGTCACTCAAATCTCATCTGGACTTCCACAGTTGTCCCTGACTGACATTTCAGATGTCAAGCACTTCGTTTAGCCGCCGTCTCTGTGTCATAGTGTTTGTTGATAAAAGACATCACAAAGTCCTATTAAATGTGTTTGCAGTTGTAGTTCAGCTGTACAGGGACATCACTTTAAGAGCGGCTACAAAGAACAAACTGTGTCATTGAAATTGGACAAAATGCTGAAAAGTGGCCTGCATCAGGGATTAATGAGCCAGAACATTTACGTAATGAAGTGTGGAACTGAAGTGGCTTAACACTGATTTAATCAACTGCATCTTTCAAATTAAGTCAAAGGGAGTGTATCCTTTTATAAACATCTTACAATAGCCACAGATGCCAAGTAAAATGTCAGCACTGTTACTCTGAATCTAATGTCGCATGCTTCGAACATGGCCAAGCTCCTCTGCAGATGTGCATGTCTTTAACATCAATGTGGACACGGTTACTTGAGCGTCGGTCTCTGCCGTTACTCTCCAGCCCTGTAGCGTGAGCAGTGTGCAGCCACACACACAAAGCTGCTGTGGATAAATCGCACAGGCACTGCGAACACTGGCCTTCTGACCAGGCACAAGCTGGCACACCAGCCCGGTAATTGGCCTCTCGACACACTCCTCGGCCCTACAGCCTGAACAAATGGACAAGAGTGAATGAAGGCGGAATGGAGCCAAACATTCGCCCGGCGAACAATGCAGCGTGCAGCACCAATGTGACAAAGCGTTAACGCCCTGCCATCAGTGTGATCTCCGTCGTCTTGGCAGACGGGCAGAAGAGTGTAATGGATCCTGTCTGTTGTGAATGGAGGGACTTTTTTTTTCAGGAGAGAAAATCAACACAGTTCTGCAGAACACGTTAGCAGACAGAGAGAGAGAGCTGAGTGAGTAGAAACAGAGACAGAAAGGTCCTTCCCCCTGTGGCAGCAGACAAAACAAGCCTCATGGAGAACAGGAGGAGAGCATCAGCATCGGTTACTTTCAGGGCCTGCACACACAGACACACATATATGCATTGGTGTGTATTTGTTTTGTGTCAAACCTGGAGCTGGGCGAGTGAAGTCAAACAGTGTGAGAACTGCTCACACATTTTTAGATCTGAGTGGGACGCGTTCTGTAATCATGGGAACGCACCAGTGCTCGTTGTATTGATAAGTCCCGATGTGTGAGTGCTAATAACTGTTAAGACACAACTGACCTAAACTTGAGCTGCTGATGTTAGGTTGAAAAGTGCTATTAAGTGCAGACCATTTACTATGTGTGTGAGTGTTTTTATGACCCTTCCGTTCGCCTAGTTACAGCTGGGGAAGCTTTGTGACCTTTAACAGGATCGAGTGTGTTCAGCCAATCAGAAACCATTTCACATGGTGCAGTGTAAGATTAGAGGAATTGGTCCAGCTTCTGATCGACTGCACACACCTGATGCAGGTAATCAGCAGTGGGATAGTTAGAGCACAAGCACAGAAGGGGTCCAGGAGAATTAATAGTTCCCAGTGCAGATCAGAGCAGGATGGATGACGTGGACCTTGACATCCAAACATTTTTCTAGCTACACAACAGCATGAACACATTGTCGTACATCAAACTTGTGGTTTCTGAATACCAAAAGTTAGAAAAGAGAGGGAGCGAAAAGGCAGGATGAGGAGACACTGCGAATATCATCAGATCACAAAAAAAAGAAACACTGGAACAAAGAGAACTACGTAACTCAGCATTTGTTCTTGTCTGACATCTGGGATCCTCGGCAGGATGAACCTGTCTCCCAGGTCCAGTCCCCCCTGTGTTTGTGATTGTTGTCTTCACAGAGGAGGCAACACACATGGAACATGAAGACTATGCTTCTTGTAGCCCTAACGTAGAATCAGTCTTCACAAACGCTCCGCCTAACATGCTCGGCTCAGTAACAGCCAGTGTGCTTGATGGATGAGGTAATGGCAGAGGTAGCTCAGCTCAGCTCCCAGCAATCAAAAGCAATTAATTTGACAGTGGCAACCTGCAGTCAGGGCCTCGCCTTACCTGATCCCTGTGAAGACGCGAGAGCTGCCTCCTCCTCTCTCCACACAATAACCTGCTCCAATGGGTTTTCCACACATACAGTGGGGGAAAAAAGACCTCTTCCTGTATTTACCCCAGCAGCTTGTAAAGACAGGAAACTGTTTTTTTTCCAAACTCTCTCTGCTGATCCTGCAAAAAACCTCTGAAGAACCCTTCTGTCTACTACTGGTGAGTGGGAAAAGTGTTTTTTTTTTCTCTATTGTAGGAGTTTGGAGTTTCGGAGCAGAGTCTGATGTGGGACAATATCCTGAACAGGTGGTGCAGCAACCAGACAGGATCTTCAGGAAGACTGAAAACAAAGCAGATTTTTTGCTTTTAAAATCAGTTTGCTGTGCAGTAAGACAGAGCAGAGCATTTGCACTAAACTGAAGGAAAAGTCCAGTCCACACGAAGACTTAGAAGACAGATTCACAATAAGTGTCCCATAAAACAACTGTCGGTTTTATCCAGTGTTCACATTTGTCCTGTTCAAACAGGACGTTAATGCATTCATCCACAATATCCTTCTTATGCAATTGCACAGGCCACCATCTGTGCACAAATGCATTAAAACGTGTACGGAAAGACAACTATGATAAGACATTTCCATGTTACAGCCACAGAATGTGCAAATGTGAGACAAAAATGAACCTTCCAAATTAGAACATCCAAAGTTGTAGTGTTACCTTCATTGCCAGGCATGATGATTTTCTCAGTGTCCACGTGAAAAGTTGTGAAACTGTCCTTTAAGAGAAATGTGAAAGCAGCTTTCAGCAAACACCTTCCTGCTTTATGTAAACTGTGCCTGTTTCAGACGGGACAAATGGAATGTTGGCTGGAGCTAACGACAGTGTCATTTCCACTTTCTTTCTCGCGTCTTTCCAGTTTCTTACGGGGGAACTTGGCAGTGACGAGTCTTGTCGCCTCTCACCCAATGACAGCTGGGATCGGCTCCAGCCCTCCTGCAACCCTTAACAGGATCAGCACTTACGATAACGAATGGATGGTTACTGCTCTGTGCTTCACAAAGGGTTTTTTCGACAGCGTATTTGTCTAGTCTCACGTTTTACCCCGAGACATTCTAATGCTTTTGATGGTCACACTGTCAAAGTATGTGCTGTGGTCCTGACAGTGGATGCATGGACGCTGTCATAGAGCCAAGTACACATCATCTGGAGTTTCTGTCACGATAACCTGGAGGACTTCCACCACAGCCGCATTCGGGCTGGCATCAATAATATCAGTAACATTAATGGTTGTTATTAATAGATTCAGATGGTTTATTGTAACTGTTACAGCTGACAAAGGTTGTATGACCACTTCAACAAATGGTCGATTTTAGAACTAGGCTTATTTGCTTTATTTGAGAAAGTTGGATGATACACACACTCTGTTTGTTTGCAAAGTACAGTGATGGACAAACCGGTCTGCTAAACGAGAGAAATTATTCATTAGGTTCTAATGCAACATATTAGGTAAATTACAAAAAAAATATTTTTATGAAGGAGAAGTGTGTGTGTAAAGCACAGGACTGTAAAGGCCAAAGACACGAGGTTAGTTCTGAACCCTGTATCGGGTTAGGGAAAGATTGTGGGTGTGTTTCAAAGCGATTAAACAGGTTTTGTGTTGCATGTTCCTGTAATACACCAGCCCCCGATCTCCCTCTGACCCCAACCAGCTGCTGAAGCTGCCTAAACACAACCCTAAAACACAGTAGTCACACAAACTGGACACTGTACGGCAAGATCACACATTACACCAGAAAGGATATTCTGACGAAAAAATACGGACAAAATATGTTGTTCGTCAATATTTTCATTAATATCTTCAGTATAAACATACTGTATTTGTAACTCGCCATTTACGTTACATTTTCCCAGGAAAAGAGAACTGCGTCTGCAGTTTAGTGGTATGAAAAGGTCATTTTTGAGGAGACAGGGATGAGCTGGCGTGGTTCTCCCAACCCCATGCCCCAGGAACCCTGGGCTGAAAGACACACAAAAACAACTACAAAAAGAGTTTGTTTTTTCTTTCTTTGTAGTCATTCTTTATTTTTTGTGTATCTGTGATCATCCTGTGCTGTTATTTAGCCGTTTTTGCTTCTTTGTTTTGATTTTGTGTTTGTTTGTGTCTCTATTCGGTCACTTTGTGTTGGTCGTTTTCATGTGTGTGGTCATTTTGGATCTTTTATTGAGTTTGTGGTTTTCAAATATTAAATAGTAAGTCACTTTGTGCAGAGGCTCTGACTGAGGAGGCCTCTGCCTGTGTTTCTGCAAAACAAAGCTCACCCTTGAGTAACAAGTCGAAAGAAAGGGACAACGGAACAGTGGCTCAGGCCAACCAGGTCACTCCTAAAGAAGCGGATCCTGACCTCAAGTGGATCTCCATCTGGTTAAAGGTTAAAAAAAGAAAGAAAGAAGAAGACAAATCACTCTTGTTTTGTGAGAGCCCCATTAGGAACCACTCGGTCAGATTACACACATCACTGCCTAAATGCCTCCCTTCCTGTTTCTATGTTTCAAACACAGACGCACACATACACAGTCCTACTCACGGACGTCTTCCCCCCTTTGACCCCTGAGTCGCCTTTAGTGGAACACTTCCACAAAGACACCTGGATTAAAGTGGAACACGCACGGCCTTCATCAATCAGCAACACAACGCTGTGTATCTGCATGTGTTGGTGCTCTCATGTTACCTTTGCACACATTCATACACACACACTGATACTGATCTCGGTCTTTGCTTTCTTTGCTCTGAGTGGTATTGGGGGGGTTAGTGTGGGTGGATGAGGGCAAAAGGCGAAAGAAGCAGACAAGCGGGATCACAGGAATGGGGAAGAGCGTGTTTACGCTGATCAATAGCAGCCTTGAGAAATCCCACTGGGGGACGAGGGTGGGGAGGCTGCAAACTCTTTAAAATGATTGTTACACTTTGTAAATTATATACGTAATATAGCTTTTAAGTGAACCTAAAATGAAACACTAACCATCTCCCATGGCGTCAAAGTCAGATTACAAGTCCTTAGGGAGTATCTCCGTTTGGATGGCTACAGCATTTCCCTGAGGATTAGATCTTGTCGCGTTGTGTCCGACTGGAAATGTTTCTACTTTCAGCCAGTGACGCTGGTCAGCAGCCATCACGTACGACACACACTGTATGCACGTAATCACAGTGAATGAATTCCTGAACATGCCGCCACAGTCGCTTCGCCTCACCGGCCTCTGTACTCAGCATCTGCGTACAGTAAAGTGAGCGTTCATGTCTCAGTTAAATGATGTAAAACTACAACTAGAATGAAAAGCTGCTACCGAAGAAATACTCATGAGTAAATTATTCTATGATACAATAGTAATATTAATAATAGTAGTTCAAAGAAGAAGAAATAGCACATTCCAAAAAATCTGACATAAACAGTTGACCACAAACACACCGAAAAGCAAGACGACAAAAAGCTATTGCAGTTTCTATATACAACACTCACACAAAGTTCAGGATATTTGACTTTTGGGTGAGATTTAGGCTAAAGGTAAAAAGCTACTACTACAGTCATATTATATCATGAAAGTAGGACATTTAGGAAGACGCATTTCATGTTGTCATAATTATATTATGACATATGGCATATTATAAATCTATTATATTGGTTGCAATAGGGCTAGATTTTCCTACTCCTACAGGGCGCGAGTTGCACAACCACAGCCTCTTTTATTCCTGCGTTAGGTGTGTGCACAGTGAAATCACCTCCACCGTGTTAGCAGTGATTCGAGTGACTTCTGCATAACAAGTTAATACTGACGATGCATCAGTCTAACACTAAGCAATATGTGCATGAGGAAGGAAGGAGAGAAATAAAGATGAAGGTGGGTGGATAAGAATGAGCTGTGAAATAAAAAATTGATTTATGGAAAGGGCTGATGAGAGCTGAGAGGTGGAAGTGACAACAGATTCCTCGTTAGGCTCTTCCGAGGTCAGAGTAGCTCTGGGAACCATTAGTCATGGTTTCTGTCTATGGGTGTAACAGGTAAGCCGTCCTGGCTGCTAGCAGGCAGCTCTCTGTGGGCTCTGCTCACAATTTCATTCAAGCCACTCGACTAAAGGGAAACTGCTGATTTTGCAGGAGAAAAAAAAAAAGAGGTCTTCAATTATGCATGACTGTAACTGACTCTGTGATGCAAGACTAACCCATCCCGTATGTTGCATTAGCCGAGGTCTCACAGGAGGAACTCGCCAGCCATTAGCAGCCAGTGGACACATGATGGGCCGGAGTCATGAACTGGCTGCACGGGCCTCTCGACTGGATCAGACTATTTGCAGCATTTGTGAGTGTGGACACATTAGACAGTGATGGGATGTGTGATTGTATTAGTGCACAAATGGAGGAGTGAAGAAGCACCAGTGTCATGCCAGCACACATTCATTCCAAACTGAATTAATCTAGGTATTTAGAGGATGTTCTCATTTTCTAGTCTCATCATTTGATAATGAACAGCCAATAATGAGGAGTCATCTATGGGTCAGAATGAAGTGGAACCAAACATTCACTGAATTTTAAGGCTGTGACACGAAGACCAACTGCTGTATTAGGTCAACTTCCTTTGAGCAAACAAGTGCTGCAAGCAGCAGAGACCAGGACTGAACATGAGGTCCTGCGCAGTCTGTTTTACTGGCGAGTCGATGGTGATCGACACCTATTCAACATGTTGAATCGAACAAAAAGCTGCTGCCAGTGGTCTGACTGTGACAATGCAGGACTGGGCCAAAGTCTGGTTCCCACCCTTACACTGAAAATCTAAAGAAAAGGACTGTTCGATATCAAGTTTGAAAATATATATATATAGTTTAATTTGTAATTTTAGAAGTTTATGAATTTTTAAAAACATCTAAAGGTTAAAGGTATTTTAAAAAAGTCACTATTATAAGAAGAAGGTTGTATAGGAAAAAGTGCATTTTTCCAATATTGTTTAATTATTAACCAGCTCGTGGTCCTGGTGAGCAGTCGATGCACAGTCACACGTTTTACCTACTTTATTAAAAATGTGATGGGGTGGTTTTCCTACTGGTGTGTGTGATTTGGTACTAATATTGCAATACAGATATACTGTAGAATCAGGTTTGTCAGTGAAATAGACCAATTTGACTAGTTGTATAGAAATCGTACATGAGAGCTACTCATATTTATAACAATTATTGTCAGAGCTGTTCAAACCCAAACAAAGTCATAAGCTGTTTTCATGAACCTTTACAAAATGTCCACAACTCACACTTTGCATTAAAACATCATAAAATATATTTTTGAATGTATTTCTTTCTATTGTATTCTCTTACTGGTTTGGGTTACCGCAATGGCTTTGTGCCTCTGAGGATCATTTTATTTGTCTGGACACAGCAGAGGGGGGTGAGCATCCTCCTGCTCTGACTGGAGCTTGGGGGGGCTGCTGCGCGAGGACTGGGCCTGTGACGTGGGAGGGGCCTAGTGCAGCACTCGCTGCTTGTTCAGAGGAGTGAGAATGATATGTGCTTTCACGTCAGTCTCCAAAATTCTCCAATAACACCAGAAAAAGTCGCTAGATCTTTTCGCTAGTCTCTTAAAAAAATGAATTAATTAAATGAAGGAATGCATTGAGGGTCGGAAAACTCGCAAAATATTGCGACAAAGTTGCTTAGTTGGCAACACTATCACTGGCTCGTCGAGCTTGACAACAGTGCACTGTTCGATTGACAATTAATTAAATAATCCTTTTATATGAGAAGGGGGCGGGACACTTGAATTTGATTGGACGTATGTGTAAAGTTGGTTTGCTTATTGACACTCAAATGTGACTAATCATTTCTTCAAATTTATGTAGGATTCATTAGCCCTGTGTTGAGCTGCTTAGAAAGGTTCTAACTCGCGAGCGACGTGTTGGACACTAATGATTTATTTGATCTGTCTGTACACAAATCCCAATAAATGGATGGCACCACTGTTCCGACAACTCAGAAATCTGCCTTCAGAAGGCATTCTACTTAGAATCTCTGATTGGAACTTTTAACCTTCAAGGAACGCACTAATGGGTTTTATTATAAAGGATTGAATGTTACTGTTAGTTAATTATAGCTATTAGAAATAAAATTCACCAGACCCTCCCCACAAATACAACAGAATTAGAATCATCAGCAAGTCCTCAGTCCCTTTTAGACTGCTTTGTGCCCATAGACCTTGCTGAATTAACTTCAACTATTATGGCATCTAAACCAACAACATGTCTGCTAGACCCTATTCCAGTTAGATAGCTCAAAGATGCTCGACCCTTATTAGACACGTTCATATTAGATATCATTAATCTATCCTTACAAACAGGATATGTACCAAAGGCTTATAAGATAGCTGTAATCAAACCTCTACTTAAAAAACCTAGTCTGGATCCAGATGTCTTGGCCAATTACAGACCAATATCCAATCTCCCTTTTATTTCTAAAATACTTGAAAAAGTAGTTGTAAAGCAATTATGTGACCACCTGCGCAGAAACGACTTGTTTGAAGAATTTCAGTCATGATTTAGAGTTCATCATAGCACAGAAACCGCACTGATTAAAGTCACCAATGATCTTCTTCTGGCTTCAGATAACGGACTTGTCTCTATACTAGTTCTGCTAGATCTTAGTGCTGCATTTGACACCATTGATCACAGAATATTATTACAGAGACTAGAACATGTAATTGGAATTAAAGGAACAGCACTAAATTGGTTTAAATCGTATCTATCAGATAGATTCCAATTTACTCACGTTAATGATGAATCTTCGACATACACAAAAGTTAGTTATGGAATTCCACAAGGCTCTGTATTAGGACCAATACTCTTTACTCTATATATGTCTCCCCTAGGCAACATTATTAGAAAACACTCTGTAAATTTTCACTGCTACGCTGATGACACGCAGTTATATCTATCTATGAAACCTGATGAAACAAATAAATTAATCAAACTACAAGCATGTCTTAAAGATATAAGGGACTGGATGACGTATAATTTTCTTCTTCTAAACTCAGATAAAACTGAAGTTCTTGTATTTGGGCCTAATAGTCTAAGAGACATGTTTTCTTGCTGCAGCAAGATTACTGACTGGGATTGGTAAGAGAGATCATATTTCACCTTCATTAGCTTCTCTCCATTGGCTTCCAATTAAATGCAGAATAGAATTTAAAACCCGTCTTCTTACCTATAAAGCTTTAAACGGCCAAGCCCCATCATATTTAAAAGATCTCTTAGTACCATATCATCCTACTAGCTGGTCCCAAAATGCAGGCCTACTTGTGGTTCCCAGAATTTCCAAAAATAGAATGGGAGGCAGAGCCTTTAGCTATCAAGCTCCTCTCCTGTGGAACCAGCTCCCAGTCCAGATTCGGGAAGCAGACACCTCCCTATTTTTAAGACTAGGCTCAAAACCTTTTATTTGATCTTATAGTTGGTTATAGTCATGCTGCTAAGGCCCAGACTGCTGGGGACTCTGCACTGGGCCACTTCCTCTTCTCTTCACTGTCTCACCCCACATCTATAATGTCACCACTGTATGACATTAACTCTGTGTCTTCTTTGTCAGTCGTCTCTCTCCCTCTCTTTCCCCTCTCTCTCTCCCTGTCCACAGGTGTCCCATTTGGCGCTGTGTGTCCTCCAGTGTGCAGCTACTGGTCCTATTAACCTGCTCAATGTTTTGTTGTTGCTTTTGTTGCTCTGTTCTTTTCTCTCTCCACTTTCCACTCTTCAAGGCAGATGGCCGTCCTAAGCCTGGTTCTGCTGGAGGTTTCTTCCGTTAAAGGGAGTTTTTCCTCTCCACTGTTGCCTATGGCTTGCTCAAGGGGATTTGTTGGGTTTTCTCTACCTGTTTGTATAGTCTTGACTTTATTATGTAAAGTGCCCTGAGATGACCTTGTTGTAAATTGGCGCTATATAAATAAAGTTGAATTGAATAATTAGTTGTGTGTCTTTGTTTTGTTAAAGTTGTACAAAATAATTTTCCTGGAACAAACAACAGGTTCATATCATCAGAAAAGACTTGAAGCGCCTGTGGTTGATGTCTCACAGAACGTGATATAAAAAGCTGTCAACTGTTCTGTACTGTGTGAATATGGAATGCTCACGGTCAGTGTGACAGACACATGTGGCAGAGTGGAGAGGTTCCACAGGGAGGGACAGGGAACCTGTAAGTAACTGGGCAGCTTCATCTCAAAATATTGTATCCTAAAAATACTTTATTCCTTTAACACCACAATTCCCTCTTAAAGTTACACATTTACACTTAAAATGTCAGACTGTGTCTTCCCCAGCAGGGTCCCTAACACATCTAAGTAGGAAACTGAACAGTGTATTTGGGCAAGACACTGAACCCCCAGTTGCTCCCAGTGGTGATGAGCACCCTGCGTGGCAGCCATCACCACTGTGTATGTATGTTCCAAATTACTCTGTAAGTCGCTTTGGATTAAAGCGTTTGCTAAATGACTGAATGTAAATGTAAATGTAAATGTTTCTAACACTGAAAGAAGTTGATGGTGCTTAATAAAAGTCACACAATAATAGTCTGTAAACCAATGAAGAATAAAGAATAATGCCCATATCCAAACTGCCCCTGCTTCATGTATTGTTTTTATCACTTATAATCAACTGGGGCCATTTGATTGCTCAGTATTAACTGCACTCGCTATCGTTATGCATCAATCATACTTACCTTTAAAAAAAATTGTGATACATGAGTAATAAGTCAAACATGTTTTATTCTCAGTCTGTCTCATTTCTCTTCAACAATGGTGGATTTGTTGATTTGTTGTTTGTAACTACAGTAGCACTGGTGCTGGGATGAAAATATCTGTGAAACATAGTGTCTCTGCATTTGGACAACACAACTGCCCCTCTGACAATAATCATGAGTGTCTGCAGTCCTGAACGAACGTCAGCGGTGTCTCAGCCTGAGAGGAAGTTCCTGCTGTCCCTGGAGGTATCTGTTCTGTCCTGGATCTGTGTGGTCTTTGGTCTATTTGTTCTTGCTGAGTGTTCTCTGCTTCTCTGCATGCTCTACTATCTTCTCCTCCACGTAGAGACCTTTGCGGCGGCGAGCGGCGTTCATGTATTTGAGGGCCTGGTTGGCGGAGTCGGCTTTCTCACCAAAGTGCAGATATTCTTCCTCGGTGGTGGGCACCCAGTATGGATCACTGCTAATCACCTGGGGTGCAGAGAGGAGCAGAAGGATGGAGATGAGATGGTGAGTTCTAGTAAAAGACAATGTGTAACTTCTGTACTTCTCATGTCATTAGGGTCCATTTCTGTTTCTTGTGCAAAGCTACTGTCTTTTTTTTAGAAAACTGGCTTGGTGAGCAGATATACAGTATCTGCTTTTTACCAGCTTTTTTTGTGTAGAAATGGCATCATTGTTCCCATAATGTCTTGCATTCTTTGTCTACATCTGGAAGGATTTAAAAGCAGACTAGTCACCACTGGCTGAACAGTTCTCGTGCTTGAGAACTGTAGTTTTTGCACTAGGTAGAGGACATGGCGACACTTAGAGATGTTACAGTCCTACAGACACGGAGATCACGGCAAAGAAAACACCAATGGATACAAATGTGCTGTTGAGTAGTAAAATCCCCCTGCCAAACTTTGTGAAAGTATTCGCACTGTCCACAACAATCAAAGTTGTTAATAGTTGTTTAAGCCACATTTTTATCTGTTACTTCTGCCTGCAAACTAGTTTTCTCGAGTTTGCAGAGGTAGAAAGCAGCTAAACCGTGATGTGATTGTTCTTTTACGGCTTCGTTTGTCAAAGAGCGCGTCCTGAGTTCTACTTGCTTTTATGTTCTTTCTAATTATATTCATGATGTTATTATTGAGCATTTTGATCAGTGTTCCATTCACCAACAAGGGTCTATGCAGGGTTTGTACATTTGAAAAGCGAGTTTTAAACTTTGAGAGGCACATGCTGCGTTCACTACTGGCCATAATTATGTAATTGCAGAGGTTTTTGGTCACATGTGGTGGTTTATGCTGCTTTCCACAAGCAGCATGGGACTTAATTGAACTTCATTTATATAGCACCAATTCACAACACAAATCATTCAGAGACAATGTGGTGGGCTTTAACTCCGATTTGTGCTTTCTGAGGAAGGTTCCGTTTGGAAGCCACTGCTCATCACCTGCCTAATACCATCCCAACAGTAAAGCGCAACGGTGTATGTTTTTAGTGCAGGGACTGGGAGACTGGTCAGAGTTGAAGAAAAGCTGAATGTAATAAAGTAGAGATAGCCTCAATGAAATCCTGTTCCACGGAGACATGAAAATGGATGTCCACCAACCTCCCATCCAGGCCCCAGGATTTGCAAAGAAGAATGGCAGAAAACCCCCCAGTCCAGGTGTGCAAAGCTTGTCGTGCCATACTCAAAAAGACTCAAGGCTGTAATTTTAAAATCTGTCGCTAAACTGGATCAACTGAAGAAATTACTCACTGACACACACACACACAGATTTTATCTGTGCCGTTCACTGTCTGCATCAGTGAAGTCAAGACAAAGAGGCTGATTTGAGACACATGCACACATTAAGAACAATTACAGTAACAGCACGACAGCAGAGTCCTGCACCTGGCTCTTGTTAGATGAGGACAGATGGTACAGAGGGAGCGACAGCAACGGGTGGACTAGAAGAGGCAACACACACTGCACGTGAGCAGCATATGCTGGAGAACAATGGGATCCAGTGGAGGGTGAGAAGGGGAGGGGAGGCGTCCTGCAACAGTCAAGCGCTTCACTGAGCGGCTGACTGAATTAATGTTGGTGCATGGTGGGAACTATCAAGAAGTTCTGCTACGAAGACGGTGTGTGACAGTAGGTAGTGTAGGTATCATCTGATCAAAAACAAAGCTGCGGAACAAAGAAATGAGCTGTGTCTGTAGATCTGTTCCATGTTCAGTGAAACATGATGATGAAAGTCAGTTCTTTCAAATAGGCTTTAGTATTTTAACTCTTCGAGCCAATCCTTTCCTTGGCCAACATTGATCCACATGCTAAAAAGCTAATGCACACAGTGTAGAGGTTGTGGTGGTGGAACATTATGTAATTTGACCAGGAAACAACAACATGACTTCCATGAGTGTGAAAAGTTCATTGTCGCCACTGTGAACAGGTGACAAAATGATCTCCATTTAAGGTAAATGTGAGCTAGGGACACACTTCCCTTCTCCAAATGCTGATCAACATGTCACTGACCATCAAGTCTTCGATCTACATTTAGTCATTTGGCTGATGCTTTTATGCAAGGTGACTTACAAGTGAGGAATAAAGCAAGAAAAATTCTTGGAGAAATCAAGGAGAAGACATTAAAGCAAAGTGCTTTGAAAAGAAATGTTCCTGTTTCACGAGGCACAAGTGCAATAAAAAACACATAGGAAAAGTTATTTTTTAATGGATAGTTATGTGCATAGGACGTCGAGGAAGAGTTCTGTCATTAACAACTTTTATTAATATTGGGAGAGAGGCTGCTGAGCGTACAGAGTTTGGTAGCTCATTCTGTCACCGTGACACTACTCAGCTAAAGAGGTTTGCTTGGGATCGTTTTTTGTGTGTTGCAGAAATCTTGAGCTATCCTTTGTTGGCAGGGTCAGCACACAAAACAGATTGTAGACTTGGATGAAGGGTTTATGGTTGAAAGGTGCTGTTGAACAGGCGAGTGTTAGAGCATTATAAGCTTCTTATTGACTGGTGAAAATTTGATGTGCTTCTGCAAATTCCAATCTGGGGGGAGGCTGACTGTGGAAGAGCAGCCATTTCAGCAATAGCAATAGATATGACCAGTGCCTGCACTATGAGTTGGGTTGCATATTCAGAAAGGTATGGTGTGAGCTTTCTGATGTTGTAGAGGATAAATCTACATGCCCTAGATAATAATGCTCAATTGCTGGTCAATGACAATCCCCAAGATTTCAGTTAGACTTTGGAGGGACACTTACTAAAGGTACCAAGTTGATGCTGATGATGTTAATGATGATGAAGATCTAACTGGGAAGTCTAGAACATCTTACAGAGGTTGAGGTAAGAATGTTTGAGCAGAGCTATTAGAGAGACAGTAGAAATGTGTGATGAGACTCATCTGGTAGAAAGGACAAAGAGCTGTATGTCACCAGCATAGCAATGATAGGAAAAGCAGAGTGTCAGTGAATTACAGAACCCAAGGATGTAGTATAGGTGGAAAAAAGGAGATGACCAAGAAACAAGCCCTGTGGCACACCAGTGAAGCGGCCGTCAAGGTCGGAAAAGCCAAAGTCAGAGTGTGGACAGGAGGATCTGGTGGTTCACGGTTCACAAAGGCTGCAGATAGTTTGAGTAGGATTAGAAGACAGAAGACTGAGCTGCAGCTTCTGAAGCCAGCACAGATTCCAATGAAAGAGCTGTTTCTGTAGAATGACCACTTCTGAAGCCAGACTGGTTAACGAAAAGGACGTTGTTAAGAGAAATAATTTCTAAGATTTTATTAAAGACTTCTCGTTGAAGTTCCAAATGGAATAAGACAGACAGGTCTGTAATTTTCCACAATGAAGGGGTTGAGTGCAGGTTTCTTAAGAGGCAGGGTAATTTGAGCATGTTTACATGTGGTGTGGAAGGTGCCTGTTGTGAGAGATGTATTAACGATATATGCAAAGGCTGGGATTAGTGTGGGTGTAGTTGACTGCCGGAGAGTGTAGGACGGGCTCCAGAGAACAGGTGGTCGGACGTTTGAATGGAATGCGTTTTGAATTGAGTGGAAAAAAGGAGAGTATTGTGTTGTTTGATGAAGTTAGCAGAGTTCCTCTCTCTGGAGGAGAGAACTGGAAACTGATGGCTGCCACCTTGTTAGTAAAGAAGCTGACAAAGTCTTTGGCAGTTAAGGAGGTGAATGGGGTAGAGGAGCGATATGAAAGTGGAGAGCAGCTTGTCAGTGGAGCCCTAACACTCTTCTGGTAGTATTCCGGTTCCAATGTACAACCAGTGCTGACAGAGTCTTAGATTTGTGCAAATTCTCGGGATATTTCCTTGTACAGCTTAAAGGCATGACCTTAAGAAGTGTGTACATTTCTATGTCATTTTATTTTGTAAGAAATGTAAATGTCTATGCAGCTAAACTGCAACCACAGATATTATTTTAGGAGACCCAATTGCAAATGTAAAGTTACAAACATGTAAATAAAGTATTCTGGACAACGTATTTATTTTCTGCCAGAATATCTGATCTTGCAGAACAACATCCAGTTTGTCTGACTACAGAGTTAGTGAGCTTCTTATGGTCGTGTTCGGACCCTTAAAGCATTTGGTTAAAGTCACAAAGTGGAACTTCAGCTAGTGCTCAGACAAGACTTGGAATCAGTCCTCTCTGCACTTTCCAGTCTCTCCTTTTCCTGCATTTCCTATGCACAGGAACATATGCTCAGTAGACAGGGTTGGAGACTACGATCTAACGTCTGTAATTTGCTGACAAAAGGCATTCTCTCAAAATGATATTAAGCCATCGTCTTATATAATTTCATATGAAATCAACAAGCCTGATCCTGGAAGCACACCCCAAAAACCCTCACCCCCCAAAAAAAACTGTTGCTTTCATTTATGTTATTTAGGAACACACATTTTTAGGTTTAAGAAAAATAGTGTCATAAAATGTTATATTTATGAATGTATGAAATGGTGATTAAAATAAAAGATTTGTTTTATATGATTACAGCTCCCAGACGAGCCTGACTGAAACATTGTATTTATTGTTAAAAGTAAAAAATTAGATACACTGGCCAACATTTATTACACTACATGGCTTTGTTACTTATCTGCTGAGTGAACACTTGTAGTGTCAGACAGATGCTTTGGCTGATCAATACAAGACCTATTTACACAATTCTGCAGTCTGCCGTTGAACAAAAGCTCCATTCTGATGAAAATCTAATGTAAACGTCCCCGCAGGAGTTACTAACCCAGCCGCTACACAACAATGCAGTGCACAGGATCCGCTCTCAGTGCCTCTGCCATGATTCATATGGTAATTCGGTATCCTGACCACATCAAATCGCTGTCAGGAGGAATGCTGACATCAGCACTGAGGAGCAAACGGGTCCTGAAACTAAGTAGGCACGAGGGCTGGGTGGGGTGGAGCACAGAGGGGGGTGAAGTCGTTGGGAAGAAGCGTCTGCACATAAATTAAATTAGACAGACAACTTGTAATACGACATAGACAATCGCTGGGGGGTGGGGGGGTCTATTCAGAGGTTCAGTTTATGACCAGATGACCTTTTAAGTCTTAAGTTCACACTTCACGAAAACTAGTTCTAGAAGGGTTCAATTCAGTTCCCAACCTAAATACTTCCAAATTTCCATCAGATATTTGTTTTTTGAGAGTCTATGGGAAAAAACACATTCTCAAGTTAATGTGATTTTTATGGGTCTGATGTTTTTTGGCATTCACGTTTTTTGTGTCTTGTGCACGCTAAAACGTTTGGATCTTGCTCAAAGATTTACAAATTTGGCTCTTGCTGCTGCAGCTCAGCTTCATCTGCCAAAGGTGGACACACACAACGACTGCAGAGCTGATTATGAATGGAATTTGGTCGTGACGACTGCTCGGAACAAGTTGGTCCTGGCCAGTGCCAGTCTGGTCTGCCTCAGTTGGTGCTGACAGTCGGCAGAGATAAATATCATGTCTGTGATGGATAAGGATCCTAGTCTTCAATCTTAAGACTCTGCCAGTTTCAGCTTTTCACTACAGGTATTAGAAAGAAGCTGCTTCCTGACTTCTTTTATGTCTTTTTCTTTGCTTTTTGTGTGTGGAGCAAAATGACAGCGAAGGGAGACAGTGGAGGTCCTGTAGCCTACAAACCAGCACCGACTGCCTAAATTTGTACGTGCTGTGGTTGATGTGATTTATTTAGACTTTATATGACAATTTAGAAATCATCATTCATAGAAAAAAATCCTGTACCCGGGTTACTAAAGTGTATGTAAATGCGCCAATTGCATAGAGGCCCCCTGAGAAATGGCAGAGTTTCTGTATTGGATTACATTAGATTGGACAAGTGTACCTAATAAAGTGGCCAGTGAGTGTATATCAGTGTCAGGCATGTTCTCATCAACTGGAAATACCCTCTTTGGGTTAAAAGTGGTGTGGGTGGAGCGTTTAAAAAGCACAACCAAACACAAAAACTACCTCGCATAAATAAAGTGTTTTGTTTAAAGCGTATCAAAGCTGGGCCGCTAGAATGTCTGAACTCCCGTGTTCACGTATGGGCTTGATAAGACACCACACAGACTTTGCACTCACATACAGCATCTCTCCGGTTGAGATCTACTATAGATAAGTTCAGGGTTGACATGACCTACGTCCCCGTGTGTTTGGCCCCTCAGTGTCCACACCAACTCTGACTGCTCCCACATAGTTTTTCTTTTCCCAAATAATCTTTATTTCCTACTACGATGTCTGCACCTGTCCATCTGGTTCATAAACGTGTGGCACTGGGCCTTGATGGCTGGACACATTGATATGGTCCATGCCAAATTGTTTTGCTGTGTTCAAAATATACAATTATGTTTTCCAATAACAGAAATGGGAAAATGCATTAAAAAACATGTAAATAAGACGAGATACAGAGCAGTAAATGTTATGTGCTACCTTACACCTGTAGATGTCATTACTGTTATGATCAATAGTTTAAAGGTTAAGTGTGTAAGATTTACATTAGAGCCAACAAAACAGACTGAAAATGAAATTCTGCCATAACTGCCATTTATATTATATTACTGCTAACGTTTAATATAATTTCTGTTAATCCTTCCTGCGATGGGTGGGAAACACAACATCAGTGGCAGCTTCCACATTTATATCGGAAAAGAGGAGACCGTGTCCTCTGCAGCTAAATGTTCAATTGGATTTACTTAACATTTACTAGACATTCTCCCCTTTCTGTGAAAATTATTCCATGAAAAGCGGTTGGGGACAACTTGGTTTATGAGACAATTGCTGCCTGCATAAGTGTGATCCTTGCTTTTTGTCTTTGTGCTGATCACAAACGTACTGTATGTGCGTCCTCTCGTGAAACTTGGTTCTGCCATTGTTCCAATGTAATGACTTACGACTGACATTAAGCAGCCCATTTTTTGCTTGAATTGTCCCGACCCTCATTCTCAATCACTTCTAGATCTATCACTTTTGAACATTTGGCAGCTGCCAGACAAAATATACACTGAATATGCAATTACATTGTTTCAAAATCCAAAGCCAAAATAAAAAAAAAAAAAAGAAGCTGACACTTTGTTTTTTTGTTACACTTTGTTATAGTCCAGATTTGCTGTGATCCTTTAGAACATCTTCTATACTTTGATTTCAGCAAGGGGATGTGGTGGCGTTAGATAGCGGTGGTCGTGGTGGTAATTGGAATGATGTTGGAGATGGTAGCTGTGATGCTGGAGTTTGCCATGGTTCTCAAATCTAAAATTATTGGTGGTGTGATCAGACTGAGGCACCTGCTTAAAATAGGGTGGCACATCTGAAAAAGGATTTAAAAGACTTAAAAAATACATTTTAAAACCTTTTTGGAAACAACAAACTGTATATAATTGGCCTAATATTGTGTTAATGAAATGGTCTTTCAGTGTCAGGAATGTCAAAATACGCAACGTTTTTGTTTTATGTTGTGAGTGAATGAATGTGACCACGTCTCTGGATGTATTCAGAGAGCCAGTTCATTAAAAGTGTTGCAGTAGTCAAGCTGGGATGTAATGACAACTCTGATCAGTTTGACTGGCAGAAAATAAAAGGGATGAGCAGAGACGAGCAGATGTTTGTTTGGGTTTGAGTATATTTATGTGGTAATGCTGTGGATGCGTGCGGAGGGATTCGGGACCGTTATTATCATATCAGACTTGTCACGGGTTTCTCTGAGTTACATGCTCCATTTCAGTGAGTCAGCTGCAGCGATGAGGAATTAATGTGGATGCAGAGCCAGGTGGCATGGGTGTTTCAGTGGAAGCAGAGACCACTGGGCGACAGTAACAGAATTCACACACACACAGCGAGTGGAGGAGTGTCTCATACAGAGATCAATACTTTACGTTCACAGTTGGAGGTGTCCAGCAAGCCCTCTTGCTTACGTGCATCAAAGAAACTTTAATATAAATTTAAACTTTAATATTTTAGTGTCTGGACTACACACCTTCTAACAGTTTCCCAGTACATTTTGTCAGGTTATGTACAATCATAACACACGAGTGTCATGGCAAGATGGAGCTTTAAAACATTCAGGGTAAGTAGTAGAGCGATTTTACAACACACCTCTTTATTCGAAAGCAAGAATTTGGTGCACAGGGTTTAAACTGGGGCATTCTCACATAAACATAGACTCAAAATTGCCCCCTTTGAGTCACCGAAATTATCACTAGTGCAGCCAACAGGTTTTAAGAGTCACACCGTTAGTTAAATGGGGACTGTAGTATAAATAAAGCTGCATCTGGAAGGTCCAGTTACTGGTGAATTAGTATCCGGGCCAAAAACTACACCGTGTAGACAAAACAACACTCCAGTCAACTCTAGCCACTAAATATCTCTAGGAGTACAGTTAAATCCATTTCCTAAGAAATGGGAGAAACATAAATCCCACTTGAGAAGGTGCCAAAGAAATACTACTTTCAAGTAAGTGCCCTGCACGTTTCAAGTTGTTGGTACTCAAAGCGCTTCACACTGCTTCTTATTACCCATTCACACACACTCACACACCCGTAGCAACTAAGATGGGGTTCAGCGTGTTGCCGAGGACACTTTGACATGTGACTCAAGCAGTTAGAGAATGTGATTGGCTAAAATATCAATAACAAATAATATCAGGAATACCTTTAGGATGCACGTTTACTAAAGAGTATATTAAAATATTGATCTGTGATTATTTTGGCCTGATAATTTATCAGCTCATCCAGAAATTAACATCTGAGTGAGTTCACTTCATTCATTTTGTGTCTACTGTTAATTTAATAATCAGTGACAACTGAGAGATGTGTTCAGCTTTTCTCCTTTAAGGGTTTGCTACAGAGTCCCCTTATTTAAATGAAGCCTAATTGGACTAGGGGTGGACTAACTCTACTAATGAAGCAGGATTATTCCAGTCGGTGACAGAAGGCTGACCTCGTGTCACCAATTGGACTCAACGAGTGAGAGAAAACATGTTTCTCATCAAATCCACTTTCTTTCAGAGAATCACAAAGACACGCATTTTGTCCAGAAGTCCTAAAACAGGTGGCGGTAAGTCTGATATTCTGCCATCATGGTGGTTTTCTTGCTTTACCACCATCAGTATTTCATTAGCAATGACTTGTTAATAAAACCAGAACAACGAGGCTTTTAAATGAACACTGTTAAACTATTCAGACATTCGAATCACTGTGAGACAACAGTGGAGAATCGAGTTTCTCTCACAACAAAATTGCCCCTTAGCCCAGCTCGGAATGCCCATATGGCCTCCGGGATTCGTGTGTGAGTCAGCCAAGCAGCAGGTACCAACCACGGTCCAATGCACATATTGTCTATCACAGCTTTAATTCCCAACTCCCTCTAGGGAAGCGTCTCATTAACCAGACAACCTTGTTGACCTAGAGCCACGCAAAACGAGCTCAGTCGCACTCCAGCTGTGCGTCTGTGCGTCCGTACATGTTTACAATTACTTTAGAAAACATTGGCTTCCACATAATTTGTTGCCTTACAGACGTAATTTAAAATGAAAATTCGAGTTTAACAAAAGGAAGTGGGTGAATTCTTCACTATGCTCCTCTGTAATGTAACTTATAGTCCCCAGAAGAGATTTGCGGGTTGTGCAGAGGGGAGAGATGTGAGGCAGCCATATGAACATGAAACACGTAGGCATGTCATTCAGCTATCCAAATAATGTACAGATAGATGCACCCATGCACAGACAGCAAAGAGGAACCGCTAATACCGAACACTTTTATAATCACCAACTTTGATACAATGTATACAAGTACGGACTAAATATGGGGTTCAAAGGAGAAAACGGGTGTAGAACACGTGATGACCTGCTGTATTTGTGTGAGTCTTCACAACAATTTCTTAACACACACCAATATAAGATCCTTATCTTTTACTTTCACAATACAGTTCTTTTCTCTACAATTTTTAGTCGGAAATTGTCCAAATACATGGAGAGGGATGACAGCACACCGCAAACCAGAGAGTGACAGTTTTAAAGCTCTAAAGAGGGAAAATGCTTATGCAGCAACACAAGTTTTGGACTTGCTTTAAAAATTTTCGCCAGGAAAATGAATGTTATGAGACATGAACCAAGCTTCCATCTGGTAACATTCTATTTGCATCTGGGTATCTTATTTGAGCCTGTGTAATTAATTCAAATAAAACAATCTGAAAATGGTCTGGATCTGGATCCTGGCAGGTACAGCGCTTTTAGTTTTAAAGGCTTGTGAGCTGAGATGGATGACTGACGCTGTTTGAGCTAACTCGCGCAGATATCGATCACGTTTGAAACGTTAATGGTTTTTAAAGTCGAATTGTTTGTATTAAGGCAGATGTGAAACAGAATGTGCTACGCTTACATTGTTATTATTATTACTGAATTATAGTCACCTCCCAGTGGCTGAAGACCAGCTGTGGGCTGGCTAATCCACTCGTCCTCTTGCGGATCTCATCAGCAAACCCAAAGCTCTCAGCCACGGGCAGGACAGCCTTGATGATAAACATGTCTGTCCCTTCCTTCATCTCTTCATGGAGGACGCGGCCCTCTCGCTTCCCCAGAACACCGTAAACTCGGCCTGATACAAGAAGAGACACAGGGTGAGGACACAGCATAGACCAGATTCCCTCAAAGACAGTTTTTTTTAAGGAATCATTCTCAAATTTTCATTTTAAATTCTGATTATGATGCAAATAAAACATTTACCATTCAGGATTAAATTTTTCAGAGCTCTCTAGTGGACTCACTACAGGATGACAGATCAGATTGCATCACAGTTTTTGGGTCGCAGATCCATTATTTTCCTGATGATGCTCATCCTCATTTAGGATATCTCAGGTTTTTAATAAATCATTAACCTTCAACCATTTCTTCAGTTTCTTCATATCTTAGCCACACCTGATCTGGCTTACCATGCAGCAATAAAGGTTAGTGCCAGCTAAAAGTCAGAACTCACTTGCAGGCTATAGCTCTCTCCATAGAACACTGAACAGCTGATCCACCTCTTCCATCTTTGTTAACCAGTCCACATGTAACATTGAACATACAGTGTGTGCATGCCTAATAAACGGGAGGAAGAATTGTGCTCGATGAATGCCGTCCTTCTCTAACTGCATACTCTGCAGATTCTTTTAGATTTTACAGATACATTCTTGATCCCAGTGGAGAAATTCACCACACAGCAGCGATGGTGTGCTGGTTTTTCACAGCCCTCCCTCTTTTTAAGTGCTTGGTGAACTTAGGGTTCAGTGCCCAAGGACAGTTTAAGACAAATGGGACTGCTTTGCCTCCAGCACCACTGCCAATCCTATGAAAACCATGTCATCTAGAATGTGGACTTGATTTGCCTTTCACTCCTTTTTGTCCCCTCAGTGCATCCTACAGCAGAGATTGTGGTAATTACTAAACTTTTATCAAGTAATAATTATTCTTCCCTTTACAGTCTCTCTCTGACTTTTTCAAACCGTATTTCCTGTAGCTCCTTGCTTGAAATGCTGAAAGTCTTGATTCAGAACTATATTATGATCTTAATGATTTATTTGTGTGATGAATAACATTTTGGTAGGTTCTGACTAGTAGTGTAGACACTGCTTTATTATTGAAACTATTCACTTATGTTCCTAAGGACCAATCAATCAATGATATTGATCTGGGTACTGACTGTCTGCAATCATGTCAGTAGTTACATTCAATATCAGGTACTGTAAATCCATACACTCTTGTCTCTGGTGTATGTAACTAGAGATACATTATTAGTAACTGCAGAGTAAAACCAGTCACAGAAGCTTCTTGGTTATGTAGAAGTTCAATTAAAAAAACATTCTTGGAGCATTGGAAAATAAGCACTTTCCTAAGAACTCACACTAAAGGCTTTTTAAAGTAGCTATTACACTGTAACTGGACACAGGTCGGCATCAGCAGAGGCAATGATGCTTCTAAAACAGACCGTGAGATAATTTGGGGATATTGTTCAGTTACCACTTGACTTAATTGGGTCTCTCTGATTCAGCTGACAAAGTGGTTCTTTGTGTAACAAGCAGCTGCGACTTCTAACAAGCGATACGGTTTACTGTCATGGGTCAAAGCATCCATACTTTTCAGTTCAACTCAATACTTATCCAAATAACTTTGAGAAGACAACAGTTTATAGGAGGTGTTGGTTGGTAACAATCATTACTGAACTCTGCAGGCTTGCATGTTCTTCTTACGCTGCAATTAGTGCAACAGTGTCAGGCGTGTGTCCTAAAGAGGAATCATGGTGTGTTTGGGAGGGGGGCTCAGCCATGTCACTTGAATCATCAAATTTGACGGTAACATCTTCTTACCCAACACCTCAGCAGTGGCCATGACCTCGCAGGTATACATAGCAGCCATGAGTCTCTGGGGCTGAGCCTGGAAGGCCTGACGGCAGGCCTCCTTCATGGAAGCGATCAGCTGGCCAGACACTGGCCCGTAACAGTCTGCGGAGGAAGCCTCTGTCCTGCGTCTGGCCTGGCTCTGTCCTGCTGTTGTACCATCAAACTCTGCAAACGTTGCACTGCTTCCTTCCGCTGTGCTCTCTGTTGAAGCCTGATGGGATATGGAATCCTGCTCCATGGAGTCCTGATTCTGTGGTGGGGCTGAAGACTGGATGTCCCACCTCTCCACGGAGAAGCAAACTCCCATTAGGGGTTCCTCACACATGGGCCCTGCCAAAGTTGCGAGCTGGAAGCCACTGACAATGCTGTTGTCAAAATCTCTTAAAACAGCGGTGTGATCTCCTCTGGAAAGACACTGCCACACAGAGGGCCGCTGGTAGCCCTCCACACTGTTCAGCAGAATATTAGGACCATATCTAAAAACAGCAACAGCAACTTGGTCAACAACACTTTACCAGCTACCGCACATCATTTACAGTTCCTTGCAAAAGTATTCATACCGCTTGAAATTTTCCACATTTTATCATGTTACAACCGTAAATGAATTTTATTGGGATTTTATGTGAAAGAGCAACACAGAGTGGCACATAATTGTGAAGTGATAGGAACATTTTTAGTTTTCATAAGTTTTTACAAATACATATCTGAAAAGCGTTTGTCTCCACCAGCTTTGTACATCTAGAGAGTGAAACTTTAGCTCGTTCTTCTTTGCAAAATGGCTCAAGCTCAGTCAAATTGAATGAAGAGCGTCTGTGAACAGCAGTTTTCAAGTCTTGCCACAGATTCTCAGTTGGATTCAGGTCTGGACTTGGTCTGGGCCATTCTAACACGAATATGCTTTGATCTAAACGGTTCCATTGTAGCTCTGGCTGTATGTTCAGGGTCGTTGTCTTCCTGCCCCAGTCTCAAGTCTGTTGCGGACTGTAACGGGTTTTCCTCTAAGGTTGCCCTGTATTTGGCTCCATCCATCCTGTCCCTGCTGAAGAGAAGCCTCCCCACAACATGGTGCTGCCACCACCATGTTTCAGGGTGGGGATGGTGAGTTCTGGGTGATGTGTAGTGTTAGGTTTCTGACACACATAGTGTTTTGCATTTACACCAAGAGGATAAATTTTGGTCTCATCTGACCAGAGAATGTATATATTCATGTATCCACTTAGGAGCACAACGGAATATTTACAGTTTCCCTGTTTGTATGTATGTTAAAAACTTATTTTCCTTGTGGAAAATCTCTCTTTCAATTTCGGCGGAAACTGATTCTGTGCTTAACTGCAAAGGAGGTATATTAAGTCAAAGAGAAAAAAATTAAGATGGTTGCAGCTGTTTCAAAGTATATACTTGAATAAATAATGAAAGTCATAATGAAAAAAAAATGAAATTGAATTGATGCTAATTGGAACAGCAAAATATAAGAGGTGTGTAAGAGATAAAGCAGCAGCAAGCCAGGAGAATTTCAGATAAAGCTCATTCTACTCTGTTATGAGGTTTTCTTGTTTGTATGAGTAGAGTGTGTGAACTGTGTGCTCCATGTGACCCATGTCCATGTCAATAATGTCAATATCAGACCTGCGAGGACCAAAGGCCCAGATACGCTCCACTGCGTTCCTCCACTTTCTTCCCACCAGCAGACTCTCCAGCTGGCCTTTAAGCCCTGCGATGGCCTCCAAGGTCCGGTTACTGATGTCTAGATTTTTCCCCTCCCTTAGGGACAAGTTTACCTGCTCCAGAGTCCGAATCAGCTCTGAGCTACTCTCCAACAGACACGTCACTTCTGCCAGGAAAATCAAGGACAAAAATGATTTGACATGCCTTCACAGAACAGTCACATTGACACACTGTATGAGACTATTCAGGCCTCAGTAGCTTTTCTCGATCAGAGTTTTCATCATCTAAACAAGTCTGGTTTTATATCAGAAGGCCTTAACTGTTTCTCCCTGACCTCAAAGTCAACTGTGTTAACTGTTCACTGGGTTCAAGTTTTACACACACCTTGATTCTTTAGAGTGAAACAGGGTGGATATTCATTCTCATCCAAAAGGAAAATGAAGCGTGTTTTAATTAAGGTTAAATAAAAGGAGCATTACAATCTGCTGTGCTGTCAACAAAAAGTCTCAAACACAGTCACTGCCAGTGAACACATCATGATTAAGCTATAAAAAAAAAAACTCATCAGAAAGATAATCACTGAGGCTAAATCAACTACTTGTTAAATTCTAAAAAAGAAAAAAATGTTACTGGTGAGTTCCAGCACAACAAAAGTTTGGAAAATATAGGAAACAACTGTGGTGGATGCCACAAGATTTTTTTCCCCCACAGAGAAAAACCCAAATGTCCAGATCGAGAACGCTCTCCAGGAGGCTTGTGTGTCAATGTCAGTGTCAATAATTAACACAAATAAATACAGAGGTTTTATCACAACCCCAGAACACCCCACAAAGCAATCAGACAGTGAGGAGAGCTGTTGTAAAAGTCTGGCAGAGCATCACTGAGGAAGAAACGCAGCATCTGGTGACGTTTATTAGATCCAGACCTTAGGCAGTCACCAACTGCAATTCATTTACAACATTAAGTATTTAATGTATGATTAATGTTAGCTTGTCCTAATATTTTTGACGCACCAAAAATGTCTTTATTGCCTACACATTACTTACAATATCTTTAGATCAAACACTTGAATTAAAGCTGTCAGTTTGCATTTTAGGCACAGTCTCAATTGCGGGACTAGATAGAGACTAAATTCGGAAAACTCAATCAGTCTAAAAAGTTCTTAGACCGGTTGACTGAGACCTTTAAACTGATCTGTGTTCATGTCTTACCCTGTGGCAGGGGGATTGCCCGGATGCTGACAGTGGCCAGTCTGTTAGGAGTAGTGAGTGTGACCAGACCGCTGGGGTCCACATGTAGGGTGTCAGACGAACGTCCCTGAGAGGTTTCTTCTTTAACCTGGCAACACAGACACATGTGTAAATTAAAGACTGTAGCCACGAATTTATCAATTGGGCCCGCAAATCCGTTCCTCGCTCTACTGCACATTCTTCCTAAGTAGTAATAAAAAAACACACCACCATCTCTCCTGTGTATCATCTGTTAGGTTAATATCGATCTAGTAGATACAAATTCGTACACAGAACAGGAAACGCCGAGGTGGTTATAAGCTGATGGCCACAGTTCAGTGATTATGCGGTTGGCTTACCTGGTGAATTATTGCTACTTTCTGCTGCTTGCCCAGCTCTTCATTCACCATATCCACTTTTGGAGGACGCACCACTGTTTCTCTGAATGGAATAATGGGCTTGGACACGCTGATCTCAATTTTAGCAAATCTGAGAAGAGAGAGAGAAAAAAAAAACTGTTGCTGATAGTAATGACACAAAAATGCAATCTCCATTGTGCACAACCTGCTTCATACCAGTTTTACATTTTTACTTTAAAGGCACTTTAATTTTTGAATTTTCTTTAAATACCATTGTTGTGCGGACATTTTGGCTGGTCCACATGACTTCAAATGAATTGTAGAGGATCAAGACTGGGTGTTAGGGTTAGAATTAGGTTTTGGTTAGGGGGTTAAGGGAGGGGTTCGGCATTCAGGTAAGATAGTTCGGGTTAGAGGAAGGAGCTAGGGATTGTATTATGTCAGTGAGCGTCCTCACTAGTATACTAAGACATGAGTGCCTGTGTGTGTGTTAAACATGTTCATTTGCCTTGTGCACGGAATGGGATGAATTAAAAGTTAGTGAGATTATTGACTGTTGTACTTGTACCACTGGTGATATCTGAGGTGTTCACCTGTGTGAACAAAGAAGGTCTGTAAACCAAGAGACAGGTATATGGCAAATGGCCATTTACACAGCAATTTTATTCAAAGCTGGCTCTCATTCATACACTCGCAGACACCAATGAGAATAATCAGAACCATGAGAAACGGCATGTATTGGCGGCTGTAGCTAAGTTGGTAGTAGTCCACGTCCGAAACAGGTATATATATTCTTTCAAAATAAGAAAATACTTGTGCAGCCAACTGCGAAAGAGGATGAACGTAGACAAGTTTTTTACAAAAGCAGACATTTAAACCAAGCTACTCTATACTCCTACTGAGGGTATGGGCATTATAGCAACTATGCAAAGCTGTAAAATAAGCGAGCAAGTCAGCTGGAAAACAAGAATCTATTAGCAACGTGAAAACGCTGCACCTGCCTACAGTTAGCTATTTGACTACAAAACCAAGCTAGGGGAGGACAAGTAGTAAATAAGGTCATGTTTATATCCCAATTACTATTACAGTTGAGTAAATTAAGATAACGGGATTGTCTAAATCAACAGAAAAATGAAATCACCAAGTTGCATTTGTGTGAACTGAATCAACACTGTGTCTGATGTTTAAGAGACATCCTGCAGACATGAAGATTAACAGGAGCCAACACAACGATCCACTATTTCAGATATGAGAGAACATTTTTTCTTCATACTCCAAATAAAGAAAAAAGGCTTTAGAGTGGTGAAAGCCATAGAGAGCCTCCTCTGATTCATGTCCTTGCAGTATCTCTGCTAAATCTACCCTGAAGGAGTCATGGCTTATAAACTACACAGAACAAGGTTGGATGTAATCCATTTCAGATGCTGTAAATATTAATATGAACAATAACACATTGTAAAACAGGGCTTCAAACCTCTGTCCCTGATTCTCTACACTGCTATAATTCACTCACAGACACAGTGCATGCAGGTATAAGGGTTTACATCAGAACATCAGCTGGTAGATGAAGCTGTGATTTTATTAATCTTGTACGATGTGTTATTTCACACTGCATGTTTTAATAGGCCCTTTATGTGTCTTTGCCACCATTGGATGGGTCAGTCAATCGTCAAAAATGTGAAATTGTGAAATTTGGGCCATTTCTAAAATCAAATCAGGGCTAAACATTGTACAGTGTGAATCCAGCTTGAAAGTCTCTAAATATGGATAAATATAGAGCTAAAACAACTCATATGTCTATTATTTATAAATTAAGTAATTTCTCAAGGAAAATGAAACATTAGTTTAACTAAAGGTTATTAAATATGAGAAAAGTACCATAAAAACATCCAGGTTTGGTGGTGGAAATTTTGTGCTCTAAAAAACTTTTTTGTGTCATGTTTCTTTTGTTTTATATATGAAACAAGTAACAGCTAAACACACTGTTGCAGTGGGTGACACATTCCCTCATTAGCATGAGCACAAATTTCATTACAGAGGCCATAATATGCTTTTCCTTTAGTTTTTACCTGAAGCTTAACTGTAATGATGATGGGTGGCCAACAACAGCAAAGTTCCAAAACGTGAGCTGAACGCATGAAGAAGAAATCGCACAAAAAAAAATGTGTGTTTCTGTGTGGCATGTTGGAAAGACATCGGCGAGGATTTCCAGAATTTTACTTCACACGTCTTCATGCAAACGGCATTACACCATAAAGGGAACTCCGTATTGGGTTGTACATAGCTGTGGCTCACTGTTCTGCTTGGCCCAGCAGCAGGCTTCTGCAAGCTGGCTGATCAGAACCAGAATCAGTAGACAGAATCCCCTTTTCACACAGAGATGAAAAATAATTACTGCATAGGGCATAAGAAAAGGCAGTTTGTAGAGATCACCCAGAACAACTTAGGTATAGCCCTAGACTAAAAATATAAACCTGAAATGATGCAGAAGATGGCCTCTTTAAGGTCGCTCCCCCATTGACAGTGACCTGAGCACTGAATGCGAATTCATTTTCACTGGTTTGAGTAATGTTTGCTCAAATCTGACGTACATTGTGCAATATGGAACTTTTTCTTTATGATGCTAGATCACTGTGGACAGCTTTAAAAAAGGTCTGGGCTAAGAGCCACAGACATGGTAAAGACATCAGAAAGTGCTCAGAGGAAAACAAAAAGACAATTCACAAAAAGATTGCTTTTGTCAGTGTTTTTTTATATGTATTTTCCAGACAATTTCCTGGAAAAATTCCCCACAATTTGCTAAAATGTAGCTGCTATTTAGCTCTACTGTTACTATGAATTACTATTTTGCATATCAAATTTGGGGACATGAATTGCAGAGACGTATAAAGTATGGAATAATTTGAAAATAAATAAATGTTTTTTAAAAATAAAAAACATTAAATGATGTGATTGTACATCAATATCCAGTTTCATTGAAAGATGAACAATCCTTGATCAGTTAGAAACGAGCCACACTAAGTGTAGTTTGCAGAAAAATATCATAAATGTAAATGAAAATTTGAGGCACAAACAGTTAACATTTAGAAAAGCAAGAGAAACACGAGGCCTGTAAAATAAAACAATACCACTATTTCTAGCCTTATCTTTTAAATATATCCATTTTACTCCGCTAAAAATTTATTCCAACAGCAACAACATTTTAATGTTTCATATAACATGTAACTGAATACCATAATGTCCCTCTGATTTCCCTGTATTGAGATATTGTATCTTTTTATTTCTAACTGAAAAACACCTCCATGACATCACAAGAATTTCCCCACTGTGGGATCAATGAAGTCATATCCTATTCTATCACTTGGAAGAACCTTTACTTTAGATCATGCTATCTTGTGTCTGAATTCTGACATTATCGTGACTTTTTCAGGAGGGGGTGTACGTCTGAACGAAAATGTCAGAGAGAAACACTGCCAACGTTATCTGGACTATATCCTTTGAGCCCCTTAGTGCAAGATCCTTAATATGTGCATGAGTTCCTGCGTAAAGCACGCTGCTCTGTGCCCAATCTGCGGGAGGATTAAGAGCGAGCTATTGCTCAACTGCCATTGTGTTCAAGTGATTGAACCTCTTCTTTTGCAGATACACAGCTACAATGTGCTGTGAAGAATACACAGTTTTCCACAGAGCGTATTTTCACACGTGAGGATGCTTTTCACTTCCCCGCTGTGAGTTACATGTCCGAAAGGTCAATTCGTATAATATCTGAGGCTGAATTCTCCATTCGTAGTTCACGTCCGAAACAGGTATAGGTCAACCTGCTTCTCCAGAGCTCAACAGATGACATCATGTGAACTTCTAATGATGAAAAACTTTTTCAGTTTTTCAGCTTTTATTACACATTTACACCCGAAACTAAAGCCATAGAAAACAGGTTGAAACATGGTTAAGTTGCCTTTAAAATCAAGTTAATATTAACTAGTTCCACAAAACAAAACTGTACACAAACACCTTTCTATGGGAGGTGAAGAATTCATACTGATCAGGCTGCCTGTCTACACTACAGGCTTTACTCAACAACACACATGGTTCTTGGCTGACCCACAGGTGACTGAGCCATTCTAAAAAAAGTTGTCTGGGCTTAAACTTGTACTCAGGACTGAGATGACTTTACTGACACAAACCCAGACAGACACATGATCATCTAATCCGGCTGGATGGAGCAAATGGACAATCCCAGTTGCTTATTGAAATCATTTCTTCCTCTGTCACTCAGATAACTGCGTATTCGTTAGCTCCGTGTCAATCTTTCTGAGCAAATGTAGACATAGGCATGTGAGATATACAAGTGAAAATTTAAAAATAAAAACCATACTACATTATCCAAACAGAATAACCAATGGACAATGTTCAACAAATTAATTCCTACAAAACACAGTGATATGATCACAAATATATATTCCTGGATTGAACAATTCTTTAATCGCTTTCAATATTGAGCACACAACAGCCACTGTGTGTGTGTGTGTGTGTGTGTGCGCGCGTGAGAGATGATTCATTCAGAGCACTGAAGCTGTGATGTCATCAACTTGTGCTCGCCTGAGTTGCTAAAAAGCTCTGACCTCATTCTGAGCGTGACATTATGCCGGCCAGGCTGCCTGCCAGCAATGTCACAAAGAGCTTAGACTGTCATCAGCCAACTGACGTGCCAACCAGTCACCTGGCCAATCAATGAGCCGCCCAACCAAGCTTGTCATGGAGCAGCCAATCGACTTGTTTACGAGCAACGTAACAGCTAAGGAACCCTACAATGGGCCATGAAGTTACATTACCTGACTAGAAGCGAACATGCTAAGCAACAAGCCAGTGATCAAGGCGTCCGCCCAGCCAATCAAGCAGCCACCCTGGGACATAAGTAGCCAGGCAGCTTGGCAAGCCCCTGTCTCCTTTGTTGTCTCTGTCCCAAACTGACCAGCCTGGCTAAAAGCCTATGAGCAGAAGAGATCAGACTGCATATGAACATAACCTCTGCTCTGTTTGTTACAAATAGGTGCAGTAAAGGAAGTTGTATTTTTTTATTATGTGATATAAAATATCAAAAAATGTGCCACTACAATATGTATGGAGTACTCACATTATGTCAGTAACTCCCCAATTAAATTCATATTTTTTTCCTAATTTATGGTGTCAGATTGTTTAGAAATAATATTTGCTTTTGCTGCCCATGTGGTTGATTCTAGTATTACGGTGGTTTAAACGGTGCCAGAAAACGGAAAAGAGGAATAAAGCACAGATATTTTGTAGTCTTGCATTGCTATTCAACTTCATAATTCAATACTGAATTCAAATTCAAACCCCTGCAGATGATCCAAAATGCAGCAGCACGCCTCATCTTTAGCCAGCTAAAAAGGACTCAGGTTACTTCGCTCTTCAGATCTCTGCACTGGCTTCCTGTGGCTGTGCGGATTGAGCTCAAAGCTCTGTCCTTTCCCCACAGGGTGGTCAACATCTACCTCAACTCAATCGTTCATGTCTACAATCCCCCCGTCCACTGCGCTCGGTAACTCTTCAGCTCAGTGATGAGCTCAATGAGCTGCCAAACCCTGCACGCTCAGCGACCTCTGCCCTTATATTTAAAAAACTGTTGAAAACAGTAATATGCGCTTAAAAAACGTTTTGTCGCTCTACTCTTTCTTGTACTTTCGTCTCATGGAACTATGATGTTTTCTCTTAAACTTAGATTTTTGGTTGCCTTGTACCTCACTTGTAAGTCGCTTTGGACAAAAGCATGTGTCCTCTATAATTTCATTTTGCCATATTGTTAAATGGTTCATTGTATTTCCATTGTGATGAGCAGGTCCATTTTTGTGCCATCAGAACAGAGAATCTGCTGTTTGATAAACTAGCCCAGCCCATTCTCTCTGCCATGAAGGCCTGACTGACAGGGAGCTGCTGAGCTGGTTATTGTTCCAGCAGCGACTCTCATCTCCACAGAGGAGCTCTGAAGCTTTGTTAGAGAGACTGTTGGTTTCTTTGGTCATGACCAAAGCCCTTCTTGGCTAGTTCCTGCTTTCACTTTACAATCATTGAGGCCACTGTGCTCCTGGGAACTCTCAAAGCTGGAAATGGTTTTATACTTTCTATGCTGTTTTACTGTCAAAGTATTGTTTTGGAGGTGTACAGAGTTCAGTTTAGCTGTTGTCTTGTTTGATTGTCCCTGTATGTGTCAAACCCTGGGTAGATTTGACCCCACAAGATTCAGCTACACCTCAATATCTTTGTTGCCATTTACTGCACAGCTGCAACTCTGCATTTTCCATGTGAGAATCTTGGTACTGACTAAGCTACCAAAGGCATAAATGTGTTTGGCTGCAGTTTTCACCAGCTGCAAATACCCTCCCTTACAATTTATGGTAATGTTTTCTAATACTCTGAATCCTGGGTCTGCCAGCATAGCACATGTGAATGCTTTTTGCCTCCAGTGGGTTGTTTTAAAGGACTTTTTACCAGGTCCTGGGCAAAAGAAGCCAACATATTCTTAAAAGTTAACCACCTCTGATATGCTGCAACGGGAGCTTGGTGCCTCGCAAATGTCACGAGTGCAAATACAAGATGCTTCATTGGCATGTGATGAGATAAAAAACTGGTGATGAAACAAAAATTGAGATCTCTAGCCTGAATTGATCTAAGTGTGGCCAAAACAAGGCAGCACTCAGCACTCAACCAGTAAAACATGTCTGTCTGATCTTACAGCAGACCTCTACAGCTGTTTTCTGGTCAGTTTTCCTCACTGCAGGTCTAATCAGTTAAAGTGCTGTCAGCATGCTCTGGATGGTGGTACAGTAAGCATAAAAAACATCTTGAATCAGGCGGCATTCAAGAGCATTAAGTCACTTACACAACTCTCAACTGGAACACACACACACGACTCGAAACCTGCAAAACATCAAAGTCATCCAGCCATCTCCTATAATGCGTATCACTTTAGAAGCAATACCTGCAGAGTGACTGTTTCAATTTTTCTGTGAATTGATTGATTTCTATTCCCCCCTCAGGTAACCAAATCAATACATGCTTTTCACAATACCTACACCCACCTATAGGGGGAACATTCAATCACACACTGTGTGGAATGTACAATAGCTTATGATACACAGTGTATTAGGCACTCTGTGGGATAATAAGGACACTGGTTACCATTTATAAAACATCCAAAGATCAATATCAAACATGTTTAGGAGAGTCTGATGATGACTTTCATAAATGACAGATACATTCTCCTTTAATAAAGTCTGTGTTTTGGAAGAGGTTTGTAAAAACGTCAGGCTAAAGGCTGGGGGAGCCGTTGTATGTTGTTGAAACATGAGATGGTATCTCCTCAGGATTTTATTTTAGAGTTGGCTATGACTAAATGGGTGGCTGTAGGTCTCTTTTTGGCTGCTAACTGACAGGCTTTACATTCTACATGCCTGTCTGGAGAGCAACATGTTGCTTTAAGAGTTAAGGATTTAAATGCTCATGTCCAGAATTTCTTAGCAAGCGAAAAAGACAAATACATGCATCATCTAATTGCATCTCTATCTACAGCAATAGATTTCAGTGTAGGCTACTACAACAGAACAAATATACACTTTATATATAGTTTTATCCTATATATAGTATACAACTATTATAGCAATATATGTTTTATATTGTACACCTTATGAATGGCAACTCCTAAGCAAGTACTTATTGCTGGGAGCTGACGACCAGTCTCATTTCTGTAACCAACTGAGCAGCTTCCACTGCCTTCTGAAGCTTAATGAGGAAATGGAACTGGTAAAAAGTGAGAACAGAAGGGGAGAAGCAGACGGCGTGGTTCTAGAGGTCAAATGGTTCAAGTAAAACACTTTTAGAAGAAGTACGCTTAGGGAATCTGCCACTATTTTGCTTCAGTCTGCTGTGCAGGAGCATTATGAATTTAAAATAATCTATGTTATGGAAAGAAATCACGGCTATGCTTCCTGTGTAATCAACCATTTGCTCTCACGGAAGATGTAGGATTTTATGTGTAGTGGGTATTTAACTTATGCTACACCTTGGCTTAATCCCTACTGTGGCCATTTTTATGTAAAAACACTTTTTGCTTTTGCTAATTTGATGAAAATCTATTTTATTTCATTTTTTATTACAGTGGTTATTAGGGTGGTATCAGTTGGTAAGGCAAGTCGTCCATGGACTACAGGGTCAGTAGTTCGATCCCCAGTCCCTGCTTGCTACATGTCGAAGTGTCCTTGGGAAGACACCGAACCCCCAGTTGCTCCCAGTGGTGATGAGCACCCTGCGTGGCAGCCATCACCACTGTGTATGTATGTACCGAATTACTCTGTAAGACGCTTTGGATAAAAGCGTCAAATGACTAAATGTAAATGTATTAAAGCTCTAGTGTGTAACTTGATCAAGGGCTAGTGTGAAAGTACCCAGCTCTCTCTCAGTACTCTAAAACAATTTTGCATAACTATAACTATCTGAAGGGCTGTACAAACTACAATAAACAGGAATGCCGATAAACTTTGGATACTCGCTCAAAAAGTTTTAGATGTGAATCTGCAACTCTGCAAGTGCTGTTCATTGAGTGTGTGTCAGGGGAGGCTCTCACCACACCTACTCAGATTTAGACAAATGCTGAAGCATAATTCTATTACAAAAATGTTGCACATTCTAACTTTATGTTCTTACCCTGAATTTGAAGACAAACAGATGTTAACTACTTGCCAATAAATGAAACACACTGTTCTAACAAATGCGTTGATTCACACTGAGACGTGGCCCATGTCTCCTGATTTTCACTTTTCTCTGTCTCCTTACTGATCTTTTGCAAAATGGTGAAATTAGTTGTTTTTTTCACATTCACTACATTTACAGGACTTAAAACCTGGAACACAGCACTAGGACATTATTATTATGATAAATGTTCCAAACTGAGTGTGGCATCAGAGGAGTACATGACTCAAACTGAAAATGTTGTGAACAGTTCTACCAGCACATTTGGGTCTAAATGTGCCACAACCCTTTCTAACGAAGATCACTGGCTGAAACAGTCACTATAGGTTGAACAGTGTTACACATTTAAATCCATACAAAACCACAAAAAAGACACGTTGGGATTCTTGGTGGGCTTGTTTAAGACACATACAGCAAGTTTGTCGTCGCACAGAAGTTGCTAGGCAACCAGGGGATAGCCAAAAAAGTCACCTCACCCAGGCAGCCAATATTTACTTTCCAGATTCAATAACTGGGCTATTTTTACATATTGTGGTTATAAGACACAAAAAACGGTCTGTGTTTGGCTTCTTTTTGTGCATGTTGGACTCTCAGGAGTCTCTCAGTATTTCACCTCTTGTCATCTAGACCCCTCAGCAAATAAGACGGCATGATTCATGGCTGGTCTTTATTCAACTTTTGCAAAGAGATGGTTACATGAATGCAGAGCTATTTTATAGGTTTACTGAGATAAAACTTCTGAAGACAACAGATGTAACATCACCAACTAACAGCGAGGAGCTAATGGTACCATGTGCGCATGTGCAATGGTCACATCGCAGAATGTGTAATGTCGTTGCTGCTTGATGCAAACGAAAAACGCACACAGTTGTTATTTTCCATGACTACTCTACAAGCAAAGGTCTGCCTGCACTTTTGCTATTCTCTTTTAAAATCCAGGAGCGCTCATCTCCCTGCTCATTTCCACTTTAGGACTGCATCCCGTTTAACACTGAGCAACTACACATAGCACGACCCCATCGTGCTATGTGCTAGAAAACAACATGAAAGGAGGAGAAAGACACAATGTAACAGAAATATGAAGCACATATGAAGCTATTTGACTTCTCTGGCAACGTTTTGTGTATTTTTCATATCCTGATATGAAGAAAAAAATTGCAATGTCAGTTTTTTCAATGTCAAGCCCGACTCTTAGTTTGTACCATACCCACTGTTTGTATTTACTGTTTAACACAAAAAAGGTTTGCCTTGTCCTCAGGACACACAAAAAGAGATACATCTGTGTAAAACACCCATTAACTTAAAATAGAGCTGACACAGCTCACGGGGCTGCTAAGGTTTCACGTGCCACATAAAATGAGGTCTCGGGTTTAGGTCTAAAAGCATGTCTAGTGAAATTGGATTAAAGTGTGCTTTATAAAAAGATTTTACCAAGGTAGAAATTTACAGATACACACGTCAACATTTTAATTACACCAGCTTTAAAAAACGAAACCATTCCACGAGGTAAACACTTTCAACCTTACGACTCAAACAGGTCTGAATGTCTGTTTGGTCGGTCAGTTGCATGTGCCTGAAACACAGACACGGAGGACACTGCGGGAGAAGAAAGTACAATATCGCAAATGCATGAAAAATGAGAGGAAAAGGAGGACACCACCACCATTGTTCAAATGCAGGAAGACATAGTGAGGGACTTGACGACTAAAGCAGTGCTTCTCAATTATTGTCTGTGACGCCCCCCCTGGCGAAAATAAAACAATTCGCGCCCCTCGTGATCTCGGTGGCCGGGGGGTGGGGGGGGTGCTAGCGGTCGTTCGTTTACTCGGTGGTACCCTGCGCCACTGCCAACTACTGGACTGGATCAGCAATTACACTTTATTCTAGTACGGCAAAAAAAGCATGTTCCCCACGGTCTCACGCGCCCCCCCTGGCAGCGCTCCCCACTATTTGAGAAACACTGTACTAAAGAGAGCAAAACTAGCGAGCAAGAAATCACTGTGTTGGAGCCACGTTGGACGTTTGCAACAAGCTGAAAGCAACTCAGAAGCATCATAAAGCATGCATTTTATGGTAGCAAATTCATATTGTGAGTTGTTGGAACAGTTCAATCCCAACAGACAGTGATAACACACTGTCCAGCCTTTGCAGCTGTCCACCGTCCTGTAAACGTAGGCGAACAATTTGCTGCTGAAAAGCAATAACCAAGAATTGGTATGTAAATTTAAAAAAAGCATACTTTTACAAATTACACAGGCCTTTCCTCTCATGGCACTTTAGTTTCTTCTTCCTGACTTTGCTGCTTTGGTGCTTTCACTTGGAAGTCACTTTAGATAAAAGTGTCTGACTGAATGACTGAAAACGTCTTTTCAGTTCAAAATGCAGGTAATAAGGTGAACTGCTATATCACAAAAAGTCCAGAGTTGTTCTGGAAACAGCACCGAACACTGTCAGTTGAATTTGAACAGTGATATGATAATGCAGCAGTCACACTATTACAAAACCAGATTTTCCCTTGTGAAAGTTTTTTAACAATGTGCCTGTCTGTCAGCAAGAGCTGTTCTGAGGAGGCCAGCACTGTCTAGACAGAGAGAGGCAGCAGTCAATATGTAATGATAGCCAGATAACGATGGTGCTGAGATTGGAAATGGATCTGCTCTCTCTTTTTTTCAGAGCTGAGTCACACACTGAAGTCATCCTGCACTACATAACCAAATACATGGACAAAGCCACTAGACTGAAGCCCTGAAAAAAGACAGAGCTAATCAATCTGTCGTGAGCAAGAAAAAAAGACAGATGTAGAAATATTTTTTAATCTAACACAAAAAAGCGGACACCACATAAGGAGTATAGTTATTACTACATATGCACTATGTGGGAATTTACTTGTGGCTGTGTGTGGTGAAAAGGTACAAGGAGACACGCAGAAATGCACAGATGTTTTGATATGTTCCACGCAGACTGACCGGTCTCTGAGGTCGTCCAGACAGCGTTGGAGGTGAACTTCACCAGCGGTGACCAGCACGTGCTCTCCTGTTTCCTGGATCAGGACTTCAGCACAGGGATCCGCCTGGTTCAGCAAACGCATCCCACGCACCAGCTTTGGCATCTCACCTAAAATACAAAGAAACACGGTGGATACCAATGTACTGATTTGTCTAAAGGAGTGGTTTACTGTGCACAGCATCTACAGTCAAGACAAAACAAATAAAGTACTTTAAAGCTTTTCCGGGTTTTTTGTGGGAATCCATTAAAAATGACCATAAATATATATTTATTATTTTGTGACAGCAGATTTAAAGCAACAATAATAAGGGGTTCTTTTTTAATACTCCAAGCACAGTGACCAGACTGTGTGGGTGTGTCCACCTGCTAGTCTGGCTCACGGGAGTTAATAAACTGTATCTTATTATTAAGTAACAGTAATCACAATCACAACTAGGCAATATGGGAATCATGGCTATAGTGAGGGTGTCCTCAACATTGTCTTTATGACAGCTGTGTTAACAAAGTAAGTAAAAAGTGTTTATCTCCATTATTGGGGGTGACTGTGGCGCAGCCGTCTACCAGTCCTACAATTGTTGGTTTGATCCTCGGCTCCTCTGACAGTGCCCTTGAGCAAAACACTGGATTTAGTTGCTCCTGATGAGCGTTGGCCAGCTGCATAGCAGCTCCCTATTGGTGTATGAGCCCTTAGCTATCTAGCTCCTCTCCCAGTCCAGATTCGGGAAGCAGACACCCTCTTTATTTTTAAGACTAGCCTCCAAACCTTCCTCTTTGATAAAGCTTATAGTTAGTTATAATCCTGCTGCTATAGGTTTAGACTGCTGGGGGACAAACCCCTGATGCACTGAGACACTTTCCTCCTCTCAGCCCACATTTATATGTCACCACTGTATGACATGAACTCTGTGTCTTCTTTCTCCCGTAGTTGTGCTTGTCCATCTCTGGCTCCGTCTCTCTGTCCCTGTCTTCAGGCTCCCAGGCTTTGGAGCTGTGTCTTCCAGTGCGCAGCTACTGGTCCTACTAACATGCCCAATGTGTTCTTTTCTTTCTTCATTTTCCACTCACCCCAACCGGTCAAGGCAGATGTGCCTGAACCTGGTTCTGCTGGAGGTTTCTTTCAGTAAAGGGGGTTTTTCCTCTCCACTGTTACCAATAGCTGCTCAGGGGGGATTTGTTGGGTTTCTTCTGTATAACCTTGACTATATTATGTAACGTGCATTGTGATGACTTTGTTGTAAATTGGCTCTATACAAGCAAAGTTAATATGAATTGAATGGGTAGATAAGAAGCAGTGTAAAGCGCTTTGAGTACCAACAGGTAGAAAAGTGCTATATAAGTGCAGACTGTTAACCATTTAGTGACAAATTATTGTAAAGGCAAAATGCCAAAAATCGTTTTATGAACGTAAAAAATTAAACTCACTTGGATGTTTGGGTTCTATGGCGACCCGTACAATGGGTGTAGCCTCAAAGTTAAGAGGGGTGAAGGGCAGACAGGCAGGGGAGGTTGACAGAGTGGCTGACTTCAAGATGTAATCCTCCAGACCTCCAATCCCTAAAAGAGCAAAGGACAAACAGTGCAGTTAGTGGATGACCACTGTTGTGTATATGAAGACAAAAGTTCCATTCTGTTCATTTGTTCAAACACATAATTGTTAGATTGCACCGTTCAGTGGCCTGTGCAGTCGCTACAGCTCACCTCTATCAAGCATCTGTGGATGATGTGCAACACAATCACACGCACATTGTGCAATGTTCTTGAACAACAGCCTCAAATCAAAAGCCCCAGTAATTTCACACGGTTCTGAAGGCAAAGACATGTGCTGTATGCTTTTATCAATAGGGAATTTTAGGAAAAACTAATTTGCAGAATAAGAAGAACAAAGAATTTATGCACATGAAACAATTCACAACAACAACTGACTAAAACCTCATACAAAAAAAATCAACAACAGCAAACAGAGGATGTTCACAAATCTAAGCAGTACATCAAGCCCCAACTTGGACTTTCTGTGCACTGTGCCACCCTTTTAAACTCTCAATCTCTGAACAAGCATTAGTGCACTAAAGCTGCTCCTGCTCTGTCTCTCCTCGGAATATTCTAGGAACCCTCGTGTCTGTAACATCCTCAGAACATTGATCCAGGTAACACTAAGCATCAACTCACCGCTAAACAAATGTAGTTTTAGTGGTATAAATAGCAGTCAACACTGCACAAATGGAGCGAATGTTTACTGGATGAAAATGACAATGAAGCACATTCATTTAAAACACACTGAAAGGAAGAGTGACTGAAATGACAGACAGAGACAGAACAGGGACAAAGCTTTGGTCAAAATTGCTTATTTTTCTAAGGTCACAGTATAACATAATAATATCACGCATAAGATTAGAACCTGCAGTAAAATAATTCGGAAATAATTTAAAGCTGGGTAAAACACTAATAACTACATTACTCCCAGAATTTCACAGTGCAATTGTCAGTTTCCTGACAAAGAAATACAACTGTGCATAGGAACAGTATACAAGGACCCTGGTTTCTAAGCAGTTAACTAGGCCGAGTTGCAGGAGCCAACTCGCTGTGGGTGTTATGTGGGTAAGGTTCGACAATCAAAAAATAAAAGGAAGGAAAATCAAAAATAAAAACAGCAAGATACAGACAGAACTTGCTAGAACATCCTGAGATTTATGTGGAAAGGGATGAGAGGAATCAACTAGAAGACCGAGGTTCGTATTCATTGATTCTTCCCCAACCTTTAACACCACCTTGCTCCAAACTGGTGCAGACAAGCTCCTCTTCTGACTCATTCTAAAACTGAATGCTGCAGGCAGAGTACTACTAGTAGCTCATTTGCAGGTCTCAGGGCATTTCAGCTGTTCTTCACACAGTTGTGTACAGAAAAATCAATGCAAAGTATTCATCAGTTCTGGATTTAACACGAGATGTTTCAACTTTACTGACATTTGCAAATGAGCTTGGACAATTCATGATAAGTAGATTAGTGAGAAATAGAGTTACTCATTTGAGAAGTGAGACTCGAACTCGAGTCAGACTCACGGTAAGTGGGAAAATGGTAACTGGAGACTTGACATGGGCTTGGACTTTTCTGACATTCGACTGGCCGGACTGACTGACCGGACTCAGTAATGACCAATGGAGCGGATCTGAGAAGGAATGCTGCATGTCTACAGACATACAAGCGTCAGCAGCCTGGTTTGGCTCCTTATGACACAATCTAGGAAAACCACAGTCAGTCCATTACACAGTCAGTCTCTTGTCTGTATTTATATGCTGACACATATGATGCAATGTTGGGATATAACTTCTTTTTATGAAAACAAACACCATGTATTTCATTGCATTTACAATATTAACCTCTGGCTTTGACAGTGAACCATTTTGTATTCTTGCCCTAAATTTCTCTTCCTCCTCTCCTCAACATTAAATTCACAAAACTCACAAACTGCCCAAATGTTTTGTAAAACACTTGTCTAATAATGATAAAAACCACATGTTCTAGAGGAGCTGCACATTATTACCATTGGCATGACTGACGCCCCTAAAACTGCCATGTGAGGCTACCTACTGGGCATTGTTTGTGGTAAGGTGTAAAAATTAAGAATTTGTGCTTCCAACTTCCAACCTAACTAGAAATTAGCAGTCTATAGGTTTTAAATTATGGATGGATGAATGGATCTGATAGAGTTTTCTAAAGCCCGTTTCGGACATGCAGTGGAATCCAGACATAATCTGGACTTTATCCGGAGGAGGTGCATGTGTTAACGCAAACGCCCCAATTTTTTTTTTGCCCCAGATGTTATCTGGATCTTCTCCAGCCAGCTCCCTAGTGCAAAGTCTAGATTATCTTCAGCCATGCTCCTGTGTGAACAGAGGTGGTAATACTCTGGAGGATTCACCAGGACTGGACTATTTCTCAATTGGCTGCATGTCTGAAAGGAAAACTCTAGATAATGTCTGGACCTTGTCCTCCTGACATCCTCTAGAGTTCATGTTTGAAAGGGGCTTAATAGTAGAGCAGCTGTACTTAGGAGGAGGAATAAAGAGGGACGTCTTCAGGCTGCATGAAGTTGGAGCCTAAAGTGCATCTTTGTAAGGCAGTGCTCCATGACTAATATGTGAGGAGGTGAAGTGGACGACAATCACTGCAATAGCAGACAATATTTCACATTCCAGTCCAAATTTATTCAGATGAAGACACTTATAATGTTTAATTGAATTAATGGGTGGATTTGTCCTCCATGGAGGAAGGCAGTTTGTCTTTTATGAGCTATTAAAACAGGTCTGGACAACTTGTAAATTTCATCGGTACCTAAAAGAAATTTCAAGTAAGAGAGAGTTTGCAAATGTGAATGTGAGCAGCTAAGGACATTAACTGACACAGCCAATGTCAATTAAGTGGCATCCAACTAGTGCTGATGGTGCAGAAAACACTACAACAACTAGGCTGACGAATGTTCACCGACGGACTGATATTGGCCGACGCCCGACCATCTGCTTAGAGAGTCACAGCCCTGAGAAAAATCTGTTTGTACCACTGGTTCTCAAAGCCTGCCCGGGACAGTCCAGTGCAGACATTTCTGCAAATCGCCACCTTCAAGGGTGAGCATTTCCACACAATGAAAACCTGATCGGTTCACACAGTTTAGTGCCAAAACATAGACACTGTTTTTTAGGCAGCTGCTCAAATCATCCTCCAACCTGTTAGACTGACCAACACCTGCTGCAGTAGACGTGTTCTTCAACAGCAGCAGCAACACACTGGTTTCGATTTAAAAAGTAGGGTTCAGATTCTTGTTTACATACCAGATCTGTGCAGAGGATGCAGAATTGACTCTCACTTTGGCGTTTGTTAATAAATGTAGCAACCGAAGAGAACTGAAGAAAGTTGTTGTGTGATTTGTGTCATGTATAAATTATCTTTAATGTATATAATAACACATTTTATTTTTTACAATTAAAAGCCAAAGTCCCAAGTTGGAGAGGCATCTGGCTGCAGACAGGGATCATGCACTGAAAAAATAGTTGAGATTTATCCTCGGCTGAAAGTTCAGGCAAGGATAAATGTCTTTTTCCAGTAGTTAAGTCTTTTTTGGAATCTTCTTGGGGCTTATCGCCTTGACCAATGGTTTTGCCTAATCATAACCACTCGACCTTACTGTCGTATTCTAACGATTTCCATCTGAAAGTCCCCCTTCTGCCAACATTAACAACTTCTGGCTAATATCTTCTACTTACTGCAGGGATTGGTAGTCTGCCATCTTGGTCTGCAACCAGATACTCACAAGAGCCCAAATATTCATTTACTACATGCCAAATACAGAAGAAAGAAAATATATACTTCAGCCGTTGAACTTAAAACTTTAATTTTCACATCTCCTCACCTACTGTATTTTCACCGTACTACCTTTTCCCTAGTTTTAACTGACCTTTCTTTCCTCTAATCGGAGCTGCACTAATGACTCCCCTCCTTTGCTCTCACTTCGTTTCTAAGCTTAATTCTTTCTGATGTGATCAAAAAAAATGAAGAGAATCAATACACAAGGGGATGAAGTGCTGATCGTTATTCATCACTCAGCCTCCAAATCTCCTGCCTGATATCCTTCAAGATTTTCCCAATTCTCAGGCCAAAGATGGAAAAGCTTATTTCCATCTTTGTTTCACAGATATTACACCCACTTTATCACACATTGTCTCACGCATTTGCAAAGGCTGAGATTATTTTACAAAAATGTGTGTCTGTGTGTGCAGAACATGTACACACTGAGACACGAGGCTTGGTTGGAGCTGGCTGACTGCTACAGCAGATGCAGGATGTTGTTGGCTGCCTCCTGTGTATCTTGACACTGTGATTACTCTAAGGTGACTTGATCCCTAGAGGCCTTCAGATCCAAAAAAGAACAATAAAACCGAAGGAGGGAAAAAAATGAACTCAGAGGACCCCGTTCAGCCCACAACAACTGCACACAGACGCAGAACAGACTTGATTTGAAGGAAAAACACACTGCAGAAGAGCTGCAGCTTGGAGCATTTTCAGCCGGTTTTAACAAAGCGTCTTTTGAATGTGTTTCATTGGAAAACAAGCTCACACCCACACACATGCACACACACTTAATCTGGCTGACCTGAAAAAAAAGAAAGACTAACATAACCTCCAGCACTAAAGAAATATTTCAATCAATTAAACAATGGAAAGGAAACAGATTTTTAGGGATCATCTCCTGGGCATCAAGGTGTCACATTCACAACTGAACCTGGTAGTGGGCTAGTTGTCTAGGGCACAGGTACATGTGATGCTATACGTTTTCTTAACTCCAGGACTAGTCACAAGGCAGACTGTCAGACTGGATGAGTGGGGTTCTGATCTTACTTTCCAGCAGCTGGACTCCTGGAGACTGGCCTGAGCCTGGGTTTATTTACCACGGTGCTGTGAATGTGGTACCACTCTGCAGCAGATAGGGGTTTCCCTTCACCCTGCTTGGTGTTGCTGCTCTGGGCGCTGGGCCATTTCCGGCAAAGGTTCGCTTAGCTCACGGACAACAACAATTCAAAATGTAAAGTCTCTTAGTGGACAAGGATTGAAGCCAGTCCCTAGTTTGTAATTGAAATGTGGAAGAGCACTTTGTCGGCCTTCTCAACAAGCTGGTGTCCCTGTCGTCTCTCAGACACTCGGCCTGTCACACCATGACTCCACTAACAATCACATGATCAGTTTCTTGAAGTGATGACCTTGTTGAAAACTGGCTGACGCTGAACTCGGAGCTCATGCCTACTTCTATGTCTGACAGCTGATTAACATTTACAGATGTTTTCGCACGTTTTCTCTTTATTCTGTACAACAGAGTAAGAGAAAAAATTAATAGGTATTAATAAGTCTTAACAAAAATGATCATCTTGGTGATTCTGCTTGTTCTTGCTTCAATAAGAGGATGAGATACAAGTGTTCAAGATAATAGGTGTGTTGGTATAAGCAGTCATTACAAAAAAACAGTACAATATGAGCAGCTAACCTTGATCCTTACTATTGATGTGAAAAAATGCCATTAGCCAATACCTGCTATGTTATTCACGTTATCAGCTGTGTGGTCGTGTTAATCTCTCGTGTCACATGCCTCTGCCCTTTTGCTGCAGTGTGTAGCTCATACAAGACTTGCCATGAAACAGTATGCTTTATCAGTCTTACTGACCACTAACAAGCTGGGATGTATAGAGTTTCATAACACTGGCTTTGTGATGCTGAGAAAGTTTAAAAAGCTCAAAGCACCAATTCTGGTTCATCTGTAGAAAGTTAAGATATAAATCATTTTAGTAGCTTTGAGAAAACAAATCGTCTTACCGGAACTTAAATTTAAGAAAATACCAAAGGATAAAGAAAGCAAATGTACAAACTAAACCATTTTCTGACTGAAAACAGCTACTGAAAGTGGAACCATAATAAGCAAGCTCAGACAAATGCTGGCAGGAAAACGGTGCAGAGCACATGGTACACTACTGGAAGCAAAACCTTGAAATGGAAGATGTTAGAACATTTTCAATCTTCATATTAAAGTAATTCAGCTCAAGATTTTACTAGGCTTATAAGAACCTGGCCCTACATGTGTAACTTCTAAGAGTAAAGGCTGATTAGAAACTACTCCTGAGTGACCACATTTCAGGCGACTATGAACTGCTTGAATATGCACGCGCACGCACACACACACACACACACACACACACACACACATACACACACACCAGGGACCGAGCCTGGTTATGTCTGACTGCAGAGCTCAGGATGACTCAAGCCTAAAGACATTTCCTCCAACCACAAGTACAGTTGGCTGTGACTCTGGTTATATAAAGATGATTTTTCCCATCCTCTTTGTGAAGGTTTTCAGTGCAAAAGCTGCACCTTGAACTCCTCGCCACTAAAATCTATAAAGGGCCCGTGCTGGGACCTTGAAGCAGAGAAGGGCCAGGATCAGAGCTCTGTAGGATGTGATGGTCGGTACAGTCTAAAGAGTTCTCTGGATCTGTTTCCACAATTGCAGATAGAAAGTAGAAAGTTACAAATGTAAAAAAAACTATTGTAAGAGTTAACTTTCGTTAAATATCCGCTGCGTAGTGGTGCGGTCTGCTTTGTTGTACACAGTGAGTGAAAAGATTGTGACAGACCAGCTCCATCCATCTCCAATACACTGTGTGTGTGCGTGTGAGTGTGTGCACAACTATATAGGTATTGGATCAGTATAAACTGTCAAATTGACCCAGACTTAGATACTTAAAAAAAATAAGTCACACATGCTGTGTAGAGCCAGTACAAAGAGTTACAGAGGAGTTATTCCAACAACACAAATCACCACTTTTCCTCCAGTATAACACAAAAAATCAGTACCCAGCATTACAGCAGAGCCAGTAGTGGATTGTCGGTGTGGTATATTACAAGACAAACATATCCCAGACTCTTTGATCCCACATCAGGCTTTCCGGCTGCATGAAGCCCCAGAAGAATGTGACCAGTCAAGTCACAGTGTTACTTTAATTTTCATGTTACATTGTTTATTTAATGTGGCACATATATCCTGCATAGACGGATTCGCACTCAGGCCTTTTGGATTTTTCCACCACTTGTTCTTGCTTTGCGTAGCTCAACACAAAGTAGACACATTGAATAAAAGCACGGTTTGTAAGTGAATATGTAAGTGAATGCCGATATCTTTCAATGAGCTCTTGACCAGGTAACCAAGTAAAGAGTAAATTCCTATAAATGGCTCTTCTTTTTGTTTATGTGTCATATTGTGAGACTTCTGCATCTTTTCTACTGTTGAGTTGAATTCTCTACTTTCTTTTTTTCTTTTTGCTAAAACATCTCTCAGTCATTCAGTTTCTAAGACCAATACCTGACTGCTCACACAAAAGAAGTGTGGATTGTTCCAGACTAGACCGAGCATGTAGGGGTCAAACAAGCCCTGTCTACCACATATGTCCACATATGTCCCTGTCCCTATTTCACTCAAAACTATTGCACCAGTTCTAAAACCTGTACTCTTTACAACCCACAAGTTCCTGCCACTGAACCAAATGTTCAGAAAACCATTAAAACCTAAGAAGGACGAAGGTGGCTCACAAAAAACCTCTGCCAATGCCAACAGTGGCCCAGCTAGCAACAAAATGATTTTGGCCACCCTTGCTTCACAAGGCACTGAGTTACCGGACAGAGTTTTAGCACTCTTAGAAGATGTGAAAAAGTCAATAGAAGGTCTATTCGACTCTGTCGAGGCACGGTTGACCACGTTGCAAAAAGCACAGAGATGTACAGCATCATATGGACACTTTAGATGGAGTTATGTCAACGAGTGATAACCACAGGGAGTAGCTGGAAACCACATGCAACAAGCTGAAGATGGACAACAACCTCCTGAAAGTTAAAATGCACATTCTTGAGAGCCGCTCACAAAAGGCTAAATATTAGGATTGTGGGCAAAGGCAGAGAAGAAAACACCCTACAGATTTCGTGACCCCCAGAGCTGTTTGGAGATAAACCCTTCACTAAACCGGTCACGATTGACAGAGTGCACTGAAGCCTGAGACCGAGGCTGCAGACGGATGAGCATCCGCAGGTGCAGTCACCGCTCTACTACCACAGATCTCGGGACTTTCCCGACTACACAGCCGAGGTGGTAGCACAACGACAAGATTTCAATCGCAGAGCCAGTTGTACCTTAACCTGTCCAGATAAACTACATGTTGTCCACAACTCTACAGTCAAGATCTTCAAGACCCCAGAGGATGCCTAATGGTTTTTAACGGTTGGAAATCTATTCCTTTCATATTGAAATATTTTATTTCTGACCCATTTCTGACATTTGTCTCATATTAAACAAAGATAGAGATATAATCTGGCATCGTATAGACCTAAAAGCTTACTGAATAATGTCCAAAAGATAATTGCAAAGGTACTAGCTAATCGGCTCAGTCAACATATTGGAATGCTTGTGTATCCTGAACACTCATGGTTTCATCCCTGGCAGGTACTCTTTTTCTAATGTTCGCCTGCTAATCAATGTTATGTATTCAGCCAAGGTGCCCGGATCTGCCATAATCTCTTTGGACGCGCAGCAGACATTTGATAAGATTGAATGGAGTTACATTTTTGCCTCACTTAAGCGCTTGGATTAGGTGAAAATAGTACAGCTTTGCTTCGAATGCTTTACACGCATCCCAAATCTTCCATGCTTACCAACACAGACAAGTAGTCGCAGCTTACCCTGCCACGTGCTCTTTGCCTTGGCGCTTGAGCCCTTGGCTAAACTGATCAGGTCTAGCACTCAAAAAAACTGGCATACAAGTAGGTAGTACAGAATCTCTTATTGGCCTGTATGCAGACGATGTGATACTGACAATTTCCAACCTACATTCCTCCCGCCTCCTCTTCTTGATGTTATAAGGGAGTTTGGCTCCTTTCCCAGATGTAACATTAACTGGCAGAGGAGTACTCTTATGCTACTCTCTGATGACTTCGAACCACTTTTTCTCAATACTCTTACCTTCAAAATTTCAAATGAGTACTTTGTGTAGCTGGGATTGAAAATTCTTTGGAATCCTAGTTGTCTACTAGTACTTGCAGATGGTCAACAAATCTAAAAACCATATTGAAAATTGGAAGCTTTTACCTCTATGTTTATTTGGTAGGGTTAATGCCATAAGGATGATGGTGCTCCCTAGATTCCAGTCCTTAGATACTACAACTGGGCCTGTAATGTAAGAGTGATGATGTTTTGGCGAGACTTTTCTCCTACGAATGTGGGTGAAAACTCTAGTAAATGGCTCCTAATTGAGACAGATAAGGTGGCAATTGCTGGTAACATGTCCTTACCTGCTGAAACACTGACTTATTTCTCAAGTCATTACACAAAGACTTCATTTTAAGAACTACTCTCAGGATCCTCAAGCAGATCAAAGGGGTGTTGGGCTTTAAACATGGTCAAATAGACACTGTTTTTCGCTTTGGGCCGAGATGGGACTAGAGACAATAAGAGTTAAAAACATTCTGGAAAGAAATATTTGATTTATTCAACACAACATATGAGAGACAGATTAGCCGACATTGCTTTTTTGCTATGCTGAGCTGTTCTCAAGGACTTTCAGGACTCCTTTACGAGATGCAGCACGTTCTTATGTTTGGAATGGTGGTAGCTAAAAGAACTATACTGAGGGAGTGGAAGTGCGCTTCTCTCCCTTGTTTTAGGAAGTTGCTTAGTGACACGGTTGCCTTTTTTATACTTGGAGGACACCGGATATTCTTTTTCTGTTTCCAAATCTGGGGGCCTTTCACTGATCACATCAGACGCTCAAAAGACTGTCCTGACCGTTAGACGTTTTTTTTCTCACTTTCTTTATTTAATATTAATTATTAATATTATTACAATCAAATATTTTTATTATCATTAGTTTCACAATTATGAATTATTTAAGAATGGACGATCTCTGGCGATTTTTTCCTTTTTCTTTTTGCAAGCGGAGGATTGTCATGGCTGTTGTTTTTATCTGTTTTGATTTGTAAAATGTTACATGTTCTAAATAAAATACAATAAAAAAAATAAAATAATAAAAAAGAACCTTTACTCGTCACTGAGCACATAAGCTACAGTGAAATTTGTCCTCTGCATTTAACCCATCCCTCTGGGGAGAGCAGTGAGCTGCCATGGGCGCCCGGGGAGCTGGCGTTAAGTGTCTTGCTCAGGGACACGCCTGGTGGGGAGGCGGAAACCATGACACTTTTGCATCTCATGAAACAGAAACACTTCTTTGATAGCACTTTGCTTTGATGTTTTTCTCCTTGACTTAGATTTTTTGCTGCCTTGTACCTCACTTGTAAGTCGCTTAGGATAAAAGCGTCTGTCAAATAACTAAATGTAAATGTAAATGTAAATGTAAATGTTTTCCTGCTTCTGCTTCTTAGGAGCTTTTCCATCCAGCCACATCAAAACTGCTGATGAGTTTCAAGAGATTTTAAACTTTTGAACATTTTTTAAGGCTATCTTGTTTTTGGACTGACTGGATGCACTCAGTCCAAAAGCAAGATAATTGATAAGATCTGGTTACGTGAGTACAGTCTTTGGCTGCCAGGTCATATAGGTCAACCTGATTTATTGTTGTTCATTTATTCAAATATTGCTTGACAGGTGAACTTTTCCCCTTCTGTTTCCTTCTCCACCTAGTCATGGCTCAATCAACTTGAAATAATATTGTAACACCTTTTTACATAGAAAGTTACTGTGTGCAGGTAACAACTGTAGCAGGCACACACACATCACAAGATGGTGCACGCATTCCAACCGTTAGTTTAAAGTTTAATGAAGCTTCACATTCGCTAAAGCACTACTGGCGATTGGTGAAGGAACCTCTCACAGAAAGCAAGTGTGTCTCAGCACAACCAGTTCAACTGAACTACAGAGCTGAGGGAAGATTGTCAGTGAAATAGTTATTGATAAATGTAGTGATGGACTTTTGAGAAATTGTATTTATAATTGGCAGCATTGGTGATCAACTATCAGTGAAACATTTAAAGGTTAAAGAAAACTATACAGCTGGAATTATTGATCCATAAATCGATCAGCAAATATCATTTAACATCATTACATATTTATTTTTGTCTATAAATTTTTATTATACTATACTATACTAAATAATGAAATGGATCACTACAATAAATAATTATTTATAAGGCAATGTATAGATTAATCGAGATAAATTAATTAATATCAGAACCTGAGTACAAAAGGTAAAGTAGTGAATGAGACCACCAGTTAACCCAAGCTGGATCAAGTGTAAACTAATGAGTTTGAGTGAGTGTAATATTCAGTTATTCTAGCTCACATCCATAACTGTAATAAAACAGTGTTGGTTTTTGTAGACTGCACAAGGCCACAGCAGAGCTCGACATACAAACGAGAGTATTGTTCCAAGAAGATTTTCTTCCAAAAAGAAGAAATCTGAATATAATGCAAGTATGGCGTAAATTATGCTCTAGTTTTTGTTAACTTGTGGAAAAAGACACTTTTGAGAAGCACTGGAGCAGTGGAAAAGCAGCAGACTGAAAAGCAATAAATTCGGTGCGGGGCTGGCAATTGTTAAGTGTCCTGTGTGGATCATGTTTTATTAAGTACAAGGCCAGAGCCTCGGAAATCTGCTCTCTTTTAACATCCTATGGAATTTCCTTTACTCTGGAAAGTCCCACTTAAGCTGCACAGAGCCAAGTGTGAGCGCGTTTGTGTGAGCGCATGTAAATGCAGCCTTGACATGAGGATACTGTGAATGCAGTGGCAGTGCTGGAGTTTCTGCACTACTGGCCAAGAAACACAGATCGCAGATTACTGTATTACTACTGGGAGATACGGGTGAAAAGCATACGCAATACAACGTATTTATCTTTATATAGGCCATTTCCTTTCCCTTTGTCTTCCCAAATAACAAAAAGAAACCGCATCTGTATGTGTGGTGGAAAAATCCTAAACATTGCAGTGAATCACACTGCACACGCTTTTCAAAATGACCGCGCCACACTCAGCGGCAAGTCCTATTTGGAATTCATGGTCAAGATTCATGATCAAGATAAAGCATCCACCAAAAGGGGGTTCTGAATATTTGGGAATAATGTTAAAAAGCCTTTTATATTACATGACTCATATCGACAAATTTAGGGTAAAAGCCTTCATCAGGCTGTCACGTCATAAAACATAAATACTTCAATAGATGTTCAACATGTGGGTGGAGGTAAAATCAAGGTACTTTTTGTGTATAGATTGTGTGTCTTCACAATCTTCCTCACATTCGAATCCTAATGTACCTAAACAATGTCTAATCAGGAGGAAATAAAAGATGAGTGAGGACAAAACTTCAACTACCTTACACAGCGATGGATAAATTAGGTCCTTAGAAACCCATACAATGGAAAGATTTACATTTGTACTGGCACCCAGAGGCAGCCACTGAATAATTACTGGGTTGTGGGAAACACAAAGGCTCTGTTAAGATATAATACTAATCTAGCTAGGAAGGTTTAACGTAATTATTACCAGAGTTTCTCTGTGGTTTGAATCCAGTCAAAACTGCCCGTGTCACTCACCCACTTCAAACATATCAGTGTCTTTTTTTACTCTCGACTTTTCAAGATGAGATTGTTAGAAATGCTGTGTATTAACCAAAAGTTGGCAGCAAGGTAACGTCAAATCCTTGTTTCTTGCTGTTCTCAAAGGCAAATTCGTTACCTCTCACACTTTTGTGGGCAACCCTTATTAAAAAATTCGTAACCAAGCATTTTGAGATGAAGAAACATGTGAATGGATGTGTTTTCAATTGATTTTGGTCAACGATTTCACCAAAAGTTATAACAAATGTATGTTTGTCTATGTGTGCCAAAAAAGAAACGTATCCAGTAGAAAGTGATGCATGTTCACGCAATGCAGCCCATTCACACATCAGTCACCTCTGCTTTCAAAAGCTGGGGCTCTGACACATGAACAAAAAGATGAATATAATTTCTCCCGATCCTCCACATTTCAGCCTCCAAATAGCTCTAATTACTGAGATCTGTGCTTTGTAATCTGCACTTGGACAAATGAGTCACCTATAAAGTTGCTGCAGTGGACAGTGATTTTAGTCTTGCACAGGTGAAAGCACGGAGGCATTGTTTTTGTTTTTGGGGGAAGACGTTTGGAAAATGACTGGGCTCAGCTGGAACCACGGTGGTTCCTCTGTGGGACACCTACACACCCCAGTAGCTTTTAAAGACGGGTTTAGGTAGGAGAGGTGAACAGTACCATCAGGACCACAAGTACCTGCAAAGGTGTGGTTGTACACCCAGGTATTGTGTAGCACCGCGATCAGCGGTGAGCAGTTGCCACAATGTTTTGGCAACAGTTACGTGAAGGGCCCGAATGCCAAATGCATTTCAGCTTACAGAAATGCAGATCACCAGAGAAAACTGCACCATGATCTGGGTGACACTTTTTCTCGCAGAATTTTTTAATTTCAGTTTGCGCTGTGTACCAGCTGTTTCTCCTTACTCTCCTAACACACTTTCAGATATGCATTGAAACACTGACATTATCCTGGTTTTTTTTGAGAGGAGTGTTTGAACGAAAATGCCAGAGTGAGACGCTGCTGAGACTTTCCGGACTTTGTCGTCGAGCCCCCTAGTGCAGTGTCTGTATTAAGTGGGTCAACACACTGCTTTCTCCTGAATCATCAGGATTAAAAGTGAGTGGGTGGGTTGAAAACCTTCCTACAAACAAGGTTTCCTAAAACAAAGTTTTATATGAAGTTGTGCCTCCTGTGAGCACAGAACTGAAGCAGCTTTTCATGCGAAAGGATGTCCCGCCGTGTATTATATGTCTGAAAGGCCAGTCCGGACAATGTCTGAGGCTGAATTCTTCCAACACTGTTCGTAAAACATGCTTTTTTCCCTCTCTGCCTCTAATTGTCCCTCCAAAGTGATGCAAAGACAGCAAAACAAAAATCGGAAAGCAGGATTTTCCATCCCTATCAAAATAAAATCTGTGAGCTAGGCTTCTAAAGATGGAAGAGAAATTTAATTACTTATCTGCTCCATGTATATGTGGATTTCTATTACATACAGGGCTAACAGGACTTGACAGGTGTAACAGTAACTGTAGAAGGGGCAGAACTGTCAATTAGAAAACATGATGCTAACGTACAATGTACATTGAGTTACAGAAACCGCCACTAATAATTTGGCTATAAGTATGTGTTGGTGATTGCAGAAATTTAGCAGTAGTCAATCTGTGTGCAAAGAAACGTTTCCATATTTAACCTAAAATGAAACCCCTAATATACACTTTTAAACTTTCTTATGACGTCAGTTCTACTTATCAGTACATTGGAAATTCCCTTCTCTTATATTTAATGCCCTTTGATCATGGGCCTACACTTAAATGTGAAGGGGTAATGGTCTTAAACATTAAACTGGCTATAAAAACTCATTTCATACTTAATCCCCAGCCTGGATTAGTTCACACAGCGACTACAAAGGCTACGGAGACATTCGCTCTGATCGGGGTCAGCTCACAGGACGGCCAGTCGACATCCAGATGTTAGTGCCATAATAAAAAAGGGGCAGCCTATAAAGTGCAGTCATTTACATTCTACCATTACAAAGCCGTGGTTGCTTTACACCAGTGGATCCAATTTCACATTGCTGTGGCATTTACGTCTTCAAGAAATGATACACAGATTACTGTGTTCAAACTAGAACTAAAACTAGACTCCACAGCAGGCTCACGACAACCGTGTTTAACAGCAACAAGCTGCTCTGCAGCAGCACCACTTCCATTCACACACCGTCAAAGTAAATCTGTGGTAGAACCAAGCCAACTTTGCAGCTCTACAACCAGCTCCTAAACCTGAAGTTCAATTATCAAGTAAAAGATAATTATACTTTAGGGACTTTGCTACCATGACTAGTTCTACTGTAAAGGCGAATTTAGTCAGTTTTTAGAAATGTTTTTTTCAACCGCCACTCACCATCTCATTGAAAGGAAAGTCCCATTTAAAGTTTAGACGCTAGAGGGTAAAACGGATGATGCGGGATCAAATCCTGGTGTGGGATATCCCAGCCTACCTACAATCCCCAGCCCACCCACCAGGCGTGTCCTCAGCAAGACACCCAGCGCCAGCTCTCTGGGCGCTAGCTATGGCAGCCCACCGTTCCCCCAAAAGGGATGGGTTAAAATGCAAAGTTAAATTTTACTGTAACATGTATGTGCAAATGTATAAGTGACGAATAAAGGTTGTTGTTCTTCTTCTATTTGTTTTCCTCTGGGGAGTTTAGTGCAGCATTATCTCCACTAAGGTTTAAATCACACGCCTCCTGCTGTTTGTTTTTCCATTATTTCCTGTTAACTTGTGCTCTTTACACACTCTCGTATCTCGCTTTGTATGTAAATTCCCAGTATGACCTGAACGGCCAGCATATACACTTACTGGTCACTTTATTAGGTACACCTTTACAATCTAATTAAAGGAATCTCAAACGCATCGCACCACTATTCAAGAAGCTAACCAAAGGGTTAAGGAATCCTGAATAAACTTGAAAACTTAATTAGTCAAATTTAAGTGGTCACCAGGAAAATCAACTTACATATGCATCCAATTAAATTCATTAGTGCCCCACCCCTTTGATACACAAAAGGATTATTCGATTATTTATTGAGTTTTCAGAACCCTATATCGACTCTTTATCCAAAAAGTGACTCGTATCAAATCTAGCGGTTTTTACTGGTCTTATTGGAGAGTTTTGGAGACTCAGACATGAAAGAGAATTGATAGAAACGCTTATAGATGCACTAAATGCAAAAATGTTTGTGATGTTTTAATGTAAAAGGTGAGTTTTAGTTTGTGAATGTTCAGGAAAAGAGCTCATCAGTTTGTTTGGGTTGAAACAAACTGGTGAGAATAAATGATGAGAATAAATGAGTAGCTCTCAGCCATTTTTATTTTGTAAAAGTAGCTTGGAAAAAAGGTTAGAGATCCCTGATCTAATGCAATCCATAGAGCAGCTCTGTCTTGAATTCTACGTTTACAAGGATATAATTTCTCAGTTTATAGGTTGAAACTGTCAGAAATGTGATAATTCAACCCTCTGTTTATTATTGAGGTCATAGACGCTAGGGGAGTGGTCCTGGAGCGCGTTTAGTAGTATATAGTAGTAGGCCTGCCCCGAGCTTGCGGCCTGTTGCACAAGCTCTACATATTTGTGATATTCTGATTATCTTTTTTGCTAGGCTCTCCACATTTCCTGCTGCTGTAACATGAAAATTTCTCCAACCTTGTCTGAACTTATTATAATTTTGGCCACCCTATTTAAAACAACAGAGCAACATTGCTACATTATGAATAGTGTATGCAGATTAAACTACTTTAAAAAAAATAAATCTTGCTTCTAACCTTAACTGATAAACACACAACATGATATTTTCCACATAAGATATTTTTCTCATAAAAAAACCTGAATATTAACATAAGCTTTAGAAATGTAGCTACAACACAGTGCTGATGATAAATTTTCATGCTATTCATGCAGTTGAACTGTCATTCTGCTAATGATATATGGTGAGTTGTCAGCTGTCTGACACAGCTACTGAGCCTATTTACAGTAAATGGGAGCTTTATATTTTTCAAGCCTGGCTTAAAACAACAGTGCCCATGTGAACATCAGAATAAGTGCTGTAATCACTGCTCTTGTTCATGCTGGCCTCAAGAGGTCCCTTCACAATGTGCAGCACAAGCGAGTGAGAATTAAAAAGTTCTGTGCAAAAATGTATTTCCAAGTTTATCTGATGTTTCTTTTGAGGCGTCAACAGTCTGACTTAGACGAATCGAGTGCAATTCAAAGTTGAAGATTTTTTTTTTCTTTTTCACTAAAGTGATGAGTCATCTGCATACATTTACATTATTCTAACCTCTTTTAATCCTTTGTTTTATTGTGTAATAGCAAAATAAAATGACCTTCTTGTAGCACGTCTTACTAATAGGCAGATACAACTTTGGATAAAGATGACAGCATATAATTTTTCACAGTGTTATTAAGTCAACAAAGATTAAGCCAAACTGAAAATGTTGTGGGCAACATTGCTTCAGTTCAATGAGGTTTTCAGACATTCACTAACGTGCAGCTCTATTAGCAACTCATCACAGAATGTGACTTGGATTGAAGTCTAGATATCGACTTGGTCATTCCAAAACCTTGTTTCTATGATTTCAGCCAGTCTCATGTGGATTTACTGATCCGCTTTGGTTCATTGTCCTGTTGTATAAACCAATTTGGACAAAGCTTTAGCTGTTGGACAGATGGCCTCACATTTACCTCCAGAATCTGAGTTCATTGTGGACTAAATACTGCAAGGTGTCCGGGAACTGTGGCTGCAAAACAAGTCCAGATGATCACTCCTCCACCAGCATGCTTGACTGTGGGTATGAGGTCTTTCTACTGAAATCCACTTTGGACTTATCTGTCCATAACTCTACCCTATTTGTGCTAGTATGTGTATTACTAGTATCCCTGGTGAGCGGTTGTGATTGCACTAGACTAACCAGTCACAAATGTTTCTACTTTATGTAAAACTTCTGCTCATCAGAAGAAGAAAACTCCACAACAGCCGTCATCTGTTCTTTTCCTTTCAAACAAACTGTCCTTATGCACTCGTCTAATTGTGCTGTCATGGACTTTCACATTTACCATGCTCAATGAGGGATGTAGGCTCCGAGCTGGAGCTCTTATTTTGTATTTTTGTGTTTCACTGACACTACTGTTTCTGACTGTATTCAATGATTTCCACTTGTGAATAATCTTTTTCACTGTAGAATACTGAACTCCAAATTTTATAACCCTTTCCAGATTGATGTGCAGCAACAATTGCTTCTCTAAGAGGATTGCTTGTGTCTTTCCCTTCTGGCATAGACCTCGATGCTTCAGACCAGTAGAACTGCCAAAACTTCTGCTTTTATAGACATTTGCAGACCTGCTGATGATCAATTATTCAAGGGCTGATGATTAGCAGCACCTGGCTGCAATTTCCCCTCTTAAATCCTATGGAAGCAGTAAGGGCACTTCATTTTGCCTGTGTTCTCTTCGTTTGGCTTCATTTTGTTACTCTTACTCCCATAGCATCAAATGCCTACTATTAGCCAGCAGCTATCTTAGGACACTTCCAGGGATCAAACTGCTGACCCAGAGGCTGACAGACAACCACACCTTCTAAACCACAGCTGCTTAGTTACATGTGTGTAAAGGTTGTAAGGCATCACTGTGATGCACAGATTGCACTTAAAGGCAGGTACATACTACATATTGAACAGCTTCCATGACCCCATCCCAAGTACATCAGTCTGGAATGTGGCCGCCCCTGTAGCGCACATCTACAGTTGTAACGTGCTTAATTTCTTAGCTTAGCTGCTATGTTCTGCTACGTTCAAAAATGTATATTGTCAAATGTTAAAGACAGAAGTCTGTAAGTGTTGTGGGGCAAATTTTCAAATTTGGTAAAGTATAAACTTCAAAGGAGGGGCATAAATTTACAAGTCTGGTCTAGATTTGCTCAAGAAACATTGAAAAGACATTTTCTAGTAATTAATAAAAGGTAATGTCAGAGATCTCTGTTACTCTGGTAACCTGGTGTAGAAAAAACAGCAGCTGATTAAAGTGAAGCTGCTTTATTCATACTAATAGTTCAGCCTTTACCAACTGACCACATATACTATAGATACATTTGTCAAAGTAGTGCAAAACCTACATCATCTGAACTGTAGCAGAATAGAAATATGAAAAACATTAAAATACTTACTTTCTACCTGTGACTTTAGATGTTAAAAAGAGTAGCTGCATACAATATTGTTTAATGTCAAGGTCAAGTATCCATTTACAAAAAAAGACAACCTTTTAATGTCTATAACCATAGCTTTGTCTCTTCTTTTTAAATATTAATTCAGGTTTAAGCACCACTGCTGTAAAATCACACAATCCAGCTACATTTATATTTGAGACTTAAGATTTATTTTGCTTTGATATCAGCTTTGCATACTAATGACACTTCTAGATACAATATGTGTACATCAACAATTTGATAAAACATCTATACTGATCAGTCAATTTAACTTTGAAATTCATTACAATTGTCTCTGTTTCACTGACGAAGCAGTTCAGCGAGGGTAGTGTTACTGTAATTGTTTAAGGTGAGATTCCGTCAGTGAACGCTGCTCCCTGCACAGTGTGTCTTCATCTGTGTTTGTTACACAGCAGACTCAGCTTTTGTTCGCTGCTCCCGTCTGAGGGGTGCTAGATCCAGTCCACTATCGCTGCTCACTCACACCATCTGTTGGCTGTGTTACACCGCTGCCCGCCTGTTCCGTAACGTATGGCTCAGACAGAGAATGAGGGCAGCCAGCCAGCAGTGCTCATACTGAACAATGGAGGAGGCAGAGTCAGAGGCTGCCATGAAAATGCTTATTTTGGCTCATCGCGCTGACATGTCTGTGATTCTGTGAGACGAGGTCAGCAGGGTCCTGGATCAGAGCCTTACACCAGAGCACCGCTGTACAGATGTAAAACAATAGGGGGTGAGCGGGAAATGTGGGTTAGCAGCCAAGCCCTGGGGGGCTGTGCTGCCATGCTCTATAGCCACCTGCCTGGAGTCTGCTTCCAGAGGAAGATACCCTCCTTCCTGCCCTTTCTCCTACACACACACACACACACACACACACACGTTTGTCTTTCTAGACTTGTAAGGACACTCATACAATACAATCCCTAGCACCTTCCCCTAAAAATCACAACTGAATGCCTAACCCTAAGCAAAATACAATTCTAACCCTGAACCTAAAACCCAGTCACAAAATTATGAGGACCGGCCAAAATGTCCTCACTCTGTTGGTTAAAAAAAAATTCTTTGGTCCTCACTGAGTATGCCGTACAGTCGCACACACACACAGCTAGATGTCTAAATAGGCCAGGGACTTCACACTGCTCAGAGCTGACCCACCTACAGCCTGTTTTTGGAGTTTTCTTCTTCTGATGAGCAAAAGCTTTATATACAGTAGAAACATGTTGTGACAGATAAGTCGAGTGCAATCACACCCACTCACCAGCGCTACCAGTAAAACACATACTAGCACAAATACACCAGAGTTGTTTCAGGATGCGTGTGAGACCCCATGTAGCAACGTGAAGACCTCATTTTCCAAGTTTGCAAACACGACATATGTGCACTGAGTGGTCCCTATAACAGTATTAATCTTACTGAACATTACAGCACAAAACACACCCGCATTATAAATGCTCATTATCACGTGCTGCACAAATGATTTATTATTTGTAGTAGAATAATATGGGTCTTTTAATCACTGTGAATTAATCATATTTTCTTGTAGTTATGGCCATTATTTCTATAGGTTTTAATAACAGTATTCAAAATAGCGGAAGCTGGGAACATAGTGCTACCTCAGCACGGCTCTGCTGATGATCAGACAGGTTGTAAACAAGACAACACTTTATCCAGATTATGTCAACCGCTTCATTTGACAGTGGAACTGAAAGGGAATGCACCTGAACTATTACTCAAAATCCTTTTGGGTTAACAAGTTAATTTCCAAGTTTGTTTTCTTGTGATAACAAGATAATTTTTGTCATTATCTTGAGATAACAAAGTTTGTTTTATTGAGATAACGAGATAATTTTGCAAAATCCAAATAATTGTCCCGGCTTCCGTAGATCCTCTCTACTACCTTACCCTTCGAAATTTGTGCAATAAAATTTTAGTTTGATATGGTTCAATAGTGACTATAGGCTACGTGATGTTCCATATGTTTTTTTTTTACCTTAGTTGTTTAGGTTTAAGATAACTAAACAAAAATGACCTGCTGACCCCCCACATCACTGTGGTGCTACAAGAGCAGCAGGTCTCAGGTTCAGCTTTAAGGGAACTTTCACCTGTCTTATTCTGAACTCCTGGAGCTCGTCCATCCAATGAACAGCGCATGTCTTTTGGACATTTAGAGTCTGATACTTAGGTTTGCTTTGTCCATGTAAACAACCCCTGGTTAGCGCCAGTGTCATCCTGTCCGAGAACGTGTAGATGTGAGTATGCAACCATTTGTGTGCAGCTCATTCCAGCCTCTTATTCATCAGCAACTTCAGATCCTTTTACCACATAGACATAAATGCATTAAAAACTGTCATGTCAGGGGCAGCAGTTATCCCAAAGGTGCTATGACTGTGAGAACTGAGAAAATAACTCTCTGGTAATGTTCATTAGCCTACATCAATCCATGTTCAATTCATACCGCCAAAACTGCCGTGAAGCATTTTCAGAATAAAACTTGAAAACAATTCAGACCTGGCACCTGCTGCTCTTTCAGTACCACAGTGATGCAAAAGAGAAGGGGGAATCAGAGGAGCGCTGTTTATCTCAATAGCCTAATAATTTAACAGATACACATTAACAAAGAAATATGTAACATCAAATAGCATATATCCACTGTTGAACCATTGCAAAATCACAATTTATCACACAAACTAAAGAAACCGAGACCGTTTGATTTTGCTAACATATCTTTGTTATGTCAAAGTTTGTTTAGTTGTTCTAAGATAACGAGAAAATAATATCTGTGTCATTACCATGAGATAATGACTTAAAAATTAACTAAAGTAGCATCTTTGACCATTTTTGGCATCAGTAGCCAAAAGTATACATACTGGGTCAACATTACAAAAAAACATGCACAGATTATGATTTCAGTGCTGCAGAAAGTTCTACAACCAAAACCAAGGCTTTTTAACTTCCTGTTTTTTAGGATGATTAATGATAGTTCATGGTTTCTCTGTTTAAAGAGGGTTTGTGCAGATCTGAGAAAAAGGATGGCAGATTTACACAAGTCAAGAAAGTCTCTTGGACCTATTTCTAAACAACTGCAGATCGTCAGTTTAAAGAATTACACACAAATCCAAGTAACTAGGAGATGGAGACACTTCCCAAGGTCTGAAAGACCCAAACTGTCTCACTCAGCTGAGAGGACATTGGTTTGGATTGTCAGGAACAACCCACAAACCACTGTGACACATTTCTATGATGAACTTGTGCTGGAACACCGTTATAACTGTTTTACACTGTCATAGACCAACAGGCTGCTGTCAAAGAAAGACGTCCATCCTCCAAATCTTTATGGCGGACTACATGTTCACAGAGACACCCTTCTAGAGGGAAAACTTTAATCTGGTTTTGTTTCATCGTTCTGGAAAATTGAACAAAATAGAACAAAACATGAACAATCCAATTTCACTGCCTTGCTGAAATGCTATGCGTACATTTACTAAAACTAAATGGAGGTCACTTAAATTAACAAAAACATTTCAAATTCTGAATTGAATTATATGCTATATATCGTGCAACCCTGGTCAGATGAGATAAAGATTAGTCACAAAGTATGTTTGAAGAGGTAAAAGTGAGACTACAGATCACTCACTGTACTTTCCCTACAGTCAAACACGACAGTGGCAGCCTCTGGCTCTCAGGCTGTTTTCTTACAACAGAAAAATGTAGAGGCAGAAGCTCCAGGTTGAAGTCGCCCACTCACTCCATTCCCAGGCAACTGCAGTGAAAATTGGACGGAAGACGTCTCTACCCCTATGTGGCTCTTTGGAACCCAGAGGTAAAGGTTTTGCTCAAACCAGAAGCAGGTAGTGGAACAGAAAAACTCTCAATTCATCTGCTCCCCCAGATCAGTGGGCTCAGAGTTTTTTATTCACCCACAATGGTCTAAGGATAACAGACTTTAACTGAAATGACCAACCCTTCAAACCTTTGGATAATCTCGCCATCTGCAACAGCCCTGTAATCTTCTAAGGCTAAATGAAAGCTGCCCTCTGCTGGTTGTGCCACAGAACTCAAACCTACAGGGCAACATTAAGCTCAAAGCTATCCATCCACATGTTGTTCCCCTGCCTATCATCATCCTGAGGTCCTATTCGTGCGTGACTCCCTAATCAGCTGGTAAACTCCCAGGATCAATATCATCGGATGTCAAGTCGTCAGATGGCCTCTTGGACATTCATCTGTCAAGTGTGTACTGTTGTATGTCACGCTGATACAAATGAAGTTATGTTCGTCTGTGAATTGGCAAAGTGTGCTCTATTTGTCGTGGTGCTAATTTAGATAATTGTTTAAATTTATATATTGGAAGGATGTCTCTGGCCATCTTGCCCTAGAATTATGGTTACTCATAATCAGTCTTGTATGAGCTGTTGTGTGTTCCCATGGCAGGGCTTTCTCCTAAGCAGCACATTTTTATCTCAGAAGAAGCATTTCAATTCTAAACCTTTATACTTTGACTTTTAATTGGTACCATGTACCACTCTGATTGTCTTTTTAACCAGGTAACAAAATGTCTGTCTGTGTTTGTCTGCGTAGGGCCCAGCCCCCAACAGAAATTTAAAGGATGGATGCCGTAACTATCCCTTAACGTTTTCTCCCTGACTTAGAGGCTTTGCTTGCTTTGTACTTTGCTTGTAACTTGCTTTGGGATAAAAGAGTCTGCCAAATGACTAAATTTGATGTAAATATTATTACTTGGTTGTTCTGACAGAACAATGAGCCCAAACAAATTAAAACTGGTTGTGGAATGGATAAAGTGGGCTAAAGCTTTTGGAAATGTATTCAGTCCAGGCCTCAGAGGTGTCAAAAAAGGTGTGGATTGTACCTGGGTAGATTGGTGCCACTAAAATTATAACATTTAAGAGAACTTCACTAATTTTGTAAAAGAGTGCAGAACTACCCAACCAGAATTCTGGCATATGCTAGTTGATGGCCACGAAAATCACCTGCTTAATCTGAAACTTGGTAAGGAACATGTACCCAAATTTAACAAAGGTGTGTTGTTGGGTTTAAACTTAGTTTGAATGTGTTGATGTGAGAAAACCCCAGATGAATTTAACCCTGGGACTTTGCTTATCAAAGATTTACAGAAAGAGGCAGCATCATTTTGAGTGTAAAATTTTGTTTGCTTTGCATCTACTTTGTTGGAGATGTTTTTACTACATGCGTTTACTACAAAGTCAAACTGAATCCAATCAGCCACACTTATGCTCAGACACTGAAAAGTTTCTGGCACCTTTATTGTCGTTAGTGGAACTGCATAGGTGAGTTTCTTCACATTCCCTGAGGTTCACTGTATAACCATGGTAACCAAAGAAAATCACACATGGGCAAATGTTGCATGTTACTAGTATCTGAATTTGTTGGATAGTACTACACATCACCAGCAACGAGCTACCACGTGCATACACAAAATCATCAGCTTTGCTTATTTGTCCTGTTTATGTTTTTGACATCTGTTCGCCAACGTTCTCTGTGGGTCATGTCGAATGGTTGACAAACATCTCTGCTGGCTACATGGTAAGATTAGAGAACGTGAATAGCAGTAGCCTCTAACATAAAGTACAGGTTATTAGATCAGATGTGGCTGTTAGTGTCTGGATTTTGCCTTGCTGCTGCCCACTCAAATTACAGAACACTGACATCACCAGGTGGGAGACGCAGCACTAACAGCTCACAGTCTGAAACTAAGAAAATCTAAATATGCTGTCTGCAGATGAAAACAATGTACGACTGCACTAGAGTTTTCATCGTTATGGTAAAGAACTCACAATTTAGTTGTAATTAGTTTAGTAATTACTTTGTATAGCCCCCCAAAAATTACTGTAATGGCCAGGACCATAAATTGTTTGCTGTACACTAACGTGGGTCTAATGCCACAACAAAAATATGAGAATAAAGCTTAAAATCGTAGCTTATCTAATGTTTAAACTACAGAGAATATAAAATCTGTTATATAAGATTACTGAATTTTTAAGTGAGAACGTAGAGGAACATGCGACTGACAGGACTTTCTTGGCCTGCCCTGTTAGACTGATTGTTCAAACCCCTCTACATGAACACTCTTGGCTTTAGCCTTGGGTTTTACCTGTGAGGATTGTATTTGTTTTTAAGATAGACATATCAGCACAAAGACTTGTCTATGGGAGAAAAGAAAGCCACTTCGAATATGAGAAAGGAATGAAAATAAATCAGAGGCATTCCACAAACACTGTGCATAGCCAACACAATATTTCCAAATGTCCTGAAGAAGAAAAACTGCTGGTGTATTGAGCAACACCGATTAAGAGGTTAGGCTTATCACTTTAACCATACAAGTTCATCTGTGAAAGTCAGCGGACATAGTGTCAAGGCTTGGGCAGTGTGTCTGTTACTACAATAAGTTTATAATTCTTTATTGATGATTTAAGTTAGAATATTAGCAGCAGAATAAATTCAGATGTTGACAGAAAACAGATTTCTTTATGCATTTTCTTAGTAAGAAAAGCATTAAGTGGAATTGCGAGGACCCTCATCATGCAGCAAGACAATGATACACACTGTCAACATAACAAAAGACTTCATCAGAAGGAAACAAAATGGAAGGTTTTGGACTAACCAAGTCAATCACCAGATCATAATTCAATCAAACAAGATTTCACCTGGAAGGGTAAAGGGAGAACCCTCCAAAGCTAACAACTGAAGGAAGCTGCAGTAAAAGCCTGGAAAAGCAAATCAAATGAAAAAACAAAAACAATTTGGTGATGTCAGTTGGCCACAGGCTTGGTTACTAGCCAGGAAACAAAAGCTAAGATTTCATCTGGTATCCATCTTTTGATCTTCCACCCCAATGTCTTCGGTGTACAGCAAACAAAAATGGATTGGCTTTGCTGTTCCAACACGTTTGAAGGGCAGCATATCTGGGGTCTCATAAACATAACATCTTTTCATCTCAGTTCACTTGTTCAACTAAGTGAAAGGTCAAAAAAAAAAAAGTTTTTTTTATGTCATACAGGATCAAAAAGAGTGACTTTAAGATTACTGTATGTAGCACATGCGAGCACCTGTTGCTCATTGTCTGAATGTACAGAAAGTGGTGAGCAGTGACTATAAGGCTTAAAGTGGGAAATCCATCTTCCTATTCTTGCTATCTTGTTCTTTATGTTATACATTGTCTTTCAAGACAAGTTTGTCAATGTCAACTTCAAAGACCCAGGACAACACTTTAGGAGAAAGGGCACAGAAGACAAGTCTACATCAGGCGAACGAGAGACAGTGGCAGGCAGACAGAGAGAGAGAAAGACTGATGAAAAAAGCAAGGGAGCGGAGAAAACAGGAGAGGGGAGGCGGACATGAGGGAAGGGAGTGGTCAATACATTTCCGAGGGGAGAACAGAGGACTGATGAGGTGGAGAATGCTTCATGGCTGTGGGATTCCAGCCGGGCTCGACTGGGACTGGAAACTGTGTCAAGGACGACTGAGGAAGAAAAGGATGATTCAGGAGCATAAAAAAATATTCAAAGACACGCACACGACCCCAAACTCGAGAGCTGGTACTATCTGACAAATATCTTCATTAACAGCAGAAATGTACTCAACCAAGACAGGTCGATGCATGACAACAGTCGCATTTTAGCCAACAAAACAAGGAGAGGAAAGAAGCTCGTCTGCCTTTGGTAAGCTTAGACTCAAATTCAAAAGCCATCAACAAAAGTTCTAAATTAATCTGCCCTCCCTCTCCCAGCTTTGCCACCATGAGTTTCCACTCACGGCTTCTACAATGAGTGGAAAATTAAACAAATGTATTGATATCAATCTACTGACCATAGCTGAGACAGAGTAACAACCGCTAAATGCTATATTATTATTTTAAAAGAAAAGGTAAAGAGCTCAAATTACCAGAAAAATAGACACAAATTGATTTGTGGAACAACTGAATTCCGAGACGGAGGTTTATGTCAAAAAAACACACTTTGGCAGTGGTTTAGCGAGTGCGGGACATTCTACTGTCAAAGTCTATGATAGTGAAAGACAACAGACAGTATCATTGTTCATGATACTATCTACGCCACTGCCATCACCCTGGTGAAATTGTTCATTTGGTGAGTTTTGCTAATTATCTGGGGCGCAAGTTACTGCTGGCACGCTGCTAGAGGAGTCTAATGAAAAACAAACGTTTTCATAAAGTCGCCCAGCGTTGAATCAGCATCACTCATTTCACTCGGACTCCTTTTTCTCAGTCATTTTTCCTCGGATGACTTGGGTTGTGGTTGCATCTCATCGGACAGCTGCTTCACATTAGGTCCTTACGATGAGTGTTTGATGTTACCCACATCTTTAACTCCTGTGACAATCTGTTGGCCTTACTAAGTTCACCATCAAACACCATCAAGCTGGCTGTGTACTGCAATCACCGATAAGTCCCAACGCTGGCTGGGTGTATGGTACTAATCCAAAACTTTAACAAAGGCCTTTTGTTAAGGTAGTCAGATGTTTTTCTCTGTTTAGACTTTGTTAGCTCCAATACATTGTTATTCAGGGGAAATACGCAAACATTAAATGTTTCAAATGCGCCAATTTAATAATGATTATTTAACAGCAGAGACACAAGAAATGATTTGCTTTAAGAACACAAGCCTCTTCTCCAGGGGGCCAAACTTCATTCCGCTTTCTTGCCTTCCTCAGGCATGCAGAACTTCAAAAAATGCTATGCTGGAATAAAGAAATATGGTTTAGATGAATACTTAAGTTTTTTTGACAATTAAGCAAACACAGAGAAAGTAAATCCAGCCAAAAAGAGGGTAATGTTTTGGAAAAAATATATGGCACCTAGTACAGTAGACAAGTTTTTCTAAATGGTGTGTTTTTACAACAACCTAATCCAGACTGCAGGCTGACAATTAAGCAAACACAGAGAAAGTAAATCAGAGATGGTCCATTCTCAGCCAAAAAGAGAATTTCAACAATTTCTGCTTGTTCAGTATGTTTTGGAAAATTTCAATTTCTGATTAACTGGGAGATAGCATTAAAAGCAGAGAAACGTTTATGTCTGGTTTAGCTCTTTCATTAATTAAAATGTATTTACATTTTGTGATTACAGTAGGGTTAGGTTTAATTGATTCCCATTTATTTATTTATTTGAATTCATCAAATGAATGTTATTTTCCTTTTAATTTATTATTTGTCCAGACAGATGTAGACGATGTCCAAATATAAAGTTAACTGTTGATAGATGCAAGAGAACAGCATTTGTTGGAGATGTGTTCGGCTTTCACATATTCTATACTATGTGCCCCAGCTAGTCTATTTTTTGTTCCTGGGCGGGCAGCACACAGAACGCACGATCAGTGTATTTAGCAAAAACTGCTGTCTGCTGCTGCCAGAGGTGAGGATGAAAACCAAAACAACGATCTAAAAGTGGCTAAATAACTGAGTAAAACTGCAATATTGGATCATAATTCTCTCTCTTTCTTTATGAGCCACTCCTCTAAAATTACGTAAAGCCCTGTCACCCAGTGAGCCATAAAAATAATGTGTGGTCTAAAATACATTGTGCATTTGACTTTGGTGCCATCTGCTGGTAATATCAAATGACACCTTGGCAGAGAACAATGTATGATCGTATGACCATCTTTGTGAGACTGGAACATATAGTTCAGTGTTTTCCCTATAAAACATGTTATACAAGAATATGTATTAAAACTGAAAATTCTAAGATCCCTGCTGGATTAAACAACCAATGAAAATCTTATGACAGTTCATCCAACATCTGGCAGGAAACAGAGGAGGGGGAGGTTTTACAGTACAGCAGCTGCCTTTCCTTTGTCTGTCTGCATGATCTCTGTTATTCATTAAAAGCTGCCATGGGGGGCACTCATGACACACTGACTTGCAGACACACACGCACATACACAGCGCTTTGTCATGCAGCCAGTGCAGTGTGCCGTCATGTGGCCAACTAGAAAATGAGGTTTCCCACATCAAATGCAGCTTTGTGTGTATGATTGTGAGGGAACGTGAGAGTGTGTGAGTGTTGTGTTTGTGTGTGTGTGTGTACTTCTTTTCCCAAGTCTTTCTCCAATTACTTGCTCCAGCCGTCAGTTAATAATGAGGGTCTGATCAAGGCCAAGCCTGGTGGGGTTTACACATTGGTGCTCCGCTGGCAACTTCCTCCCTGCCCGCAGTCCCCTAACAGGACAAGAATAATGGCTCCCATATGGCCCAGACACTCGGAGAAAGACAGAGTGTGATTTTGTGGATCTGCGTAGGGCAGAGATTGTTTCCATAGTCCCTGCCACTAGTGCAGCTTTCTGCTTTGTCATCAAGATTTTTTTTTTTTTTTAAGAATCCACTGGAGAACCCTGGGGAGCCGACCGATTGTGTTCTACTAGCCATCGCAGTACAACACAAAATAAACAAACTCCTCCCTCAGAAACTTTTATAGGTTTCAATCTGCAGTCAACACTCATCGGCCCTCACTTTTCACTGAGAATTACAGCATACAGGGACAGAGACTGAAGTCAGAGTTTCTAATTACAAAAAGGCCACTTGAGAAGAAGCTCAAAGTCACACTACATACAGTATATGAAAGCTGCTCGTTTCTGACTATCAACAACATCTTGAACAAGTTAAAATCCGCAGGCACTCCTGGAGGCATCTGTGAGACTTGAGACGGTGAACCTGATTACAAGTGTTAGCGTGTCGATGTCAGTCGTCTCAGTATAGCTTCCTCCACTGTTTCACTTTGTGTATAACAAAGGTGGAGTGATCTACAGCTGCCGCCTTCAGGTGTCTTTTCTGCCTCCTTGATGATTCAAAAAGAAACAAATTACAATGGCTGGAATTAAAATACTGCCAACAAGTAGGAACCATCGGGAGGGAAGGAAGGTCCACAGTAACTAGTGTTGTAGTACTCAAGATTGGTCTTAAGACCCCTTTTTTAAGATCTCGGTCTCAGCCACATTTTTACTCTACAAAAGCAGCCAATAACTTCACTCATTTAAAGATAAGTAAAGATGTTGGTAATGCCACGATTACTCAGACAAAACTCTGATGTGAGCATCCTGACTGAACTGTCAGTGCTAAAGCAAAAGTCTGGGATGACTTGAATTACAAATACATCATCATCTGTATAAAAATATCAGTCTGTCTGTATGTCAACTGGTACAGTCCTACTGTTCTACCCTTATAATCACACCCATTCAGTTTGGGAATTTTTTATAAGCCCCCGAACATTTTACTGAGGGGGTTCATATTTTATACATGTTTGCAGCTCAAGTGCTCAAGAGATAAGTAGTGATGCTCCTGTACAGATGTACAGAAGAATGAATCATCTGTACTGTGCAGGCCACTCCCAAATCCATTTAGAGCCCATCTGTGAGCTGACAGTCCAAACTAAATAATGAGGAAAGCGATCTGTAATGCTCACTCAAGGGGGATCCGCTTATTGATAAGCTGCATTTAAAGCACTTTGCTCAAAGTGCCCAGAAACACGAGCACAAGTTCATATTAATACAGCACACAACTATCACCTGCCACAGAGAGAGAGAGAGAGAGAGAGAGAGAGGGAGAGAGAGAGGGAGAGAGAGAGGAGGAGAGAGAGGAGAGAGAGAGAGAGAGAGAGAGAGAGAGAGAGAGAGAGGGAGAGAGAGAGAGAGAGAGAGAGAGAGGGAGAGAGAGAGAGAGAGAGAGAGGGAGAGAGAGAGAGAGAGAGAGAGAGAGAGAGAGAGAGAGAGAGAGAGAGGAGAGAGAGAGAGAGGGGAGAGAGAGAGGGAGAGAGAGAGAGAGAGAGAGAGAGAGGGGGAGAGAGAGAGAGAGAGGGGAGAGAGAGAGAGAGAGAGAGAGAGAGAGAGAGAGAGGAGAGAGGGAGAGAGAGAGAGGGGGAGAGAGAGAGAGGGGGGGGGGAGAGAGAGAGAGAGGGAGAGAGAGAGAGAGAGAGAGAGAGAGAGAGAGAGGGGGGAGAGAGAGAGAGGAGAGAGAGAGAGAGAGAGAGAGAGAGAGAGAGGGGGAGAGAGAGAGAGAGAGGGAGAGAGAGAGAGCCCTGATGTAATGAAAAGTGATGTGTTGGGTGTTTGTCTATGTGTTGCCTGGGTACATACCTTTATTACAAATTGTATTTCTAAATTATTTTTCTCAGTTCTTACAACGTTTTAGTTTTAGGGTAAGAGTGGGGTTAGGGTTAGGGTAGACATAATGAGTTTCCTCACAAGTATAAAAACACAAAACTATGTGTAAATTGGGTAACATAAAATAAACATTTGCAAACAATGACAACATTCATGAGGATCCTTTAATCCAGTCAGTTGTCATGACACAGTGATGACAGTTTTCAGCCATCAAATTAAGGTCTACCAAAAAATAATTATTACAGAACCATGAAGCGGGTGCCAGTAAACGGCTGAATTTGAACTCAGCGTGCATAAACATATTAGCAGTGCCTGAGTCAAACGGTCCAACTGTTGCTCAAAGAAAATGCTCACAACAGGCACTTTCCCCACCACATTTAAGCAGGCCTGAGTCAGCCACCGCTTAAAAGAACTAACACTCAACCCAACACTTGAGGACAATTACAGGCCAGTCTCTCTCCCTCCAGTTCCGGCCAAAACTCCTACATGTGCTTTAAACCAAATCTCCCATCTCCTAACATCCTCTTGACCAAAGATTCCGGCTTAGGAGTGAGACAGCACTCCTGCAAAAAGCTGTGGCCAATTGTCCATTTCAATCCTGCTTCCCTTGTCTGCGTGTTCTGAGCTGGGCCCCTGTGGTACAGTTCTCAGCTGGCTCAGGAATACTGATCTAGGTGAACTTGAAGGTGCTCAGGTAGGGCAATACACAGCTCTCAATGTTTCTGCACTACTAAATATTTATGCACATGCAGCTACTATAAATGTTTGTTAAAAGTAATTCAAATGGTCAAAGAGAGTATAAAAAAGAACATTATAGTAGAATAATGAAAATATTGTTGCAAAAGTTTGAACTGTTCTCTAACACACTGTGTGTCCTTCCTTTCCCTCCTTCAACGTTTAGGTATTAAAAAGCCTTTTTATGCTTTCAGATGTAATTTTAGCCCACTTTTCATAACATAATTGTTCCAAGTCAACCAGATTGCTTGGTTGTCTGTTATGCACAGCCTTCTTTTCAAATCTATCCACAGGTTTTCAATGATATTTTAGTCTGGAGGTTGGAACGGCCATGGTAAAACATTCACTTTATTCTAAGATCCGCTGCCTCGTCAGTTTTAGCTTTCTGACTTTAAAAAAAGTCGGATATTGGGCTGCATTCATTCTTCCTTCCACTTTATGCAAACATACACCTCCAAAACATCAGTGAGCCTGGACCAATGTGACTGTGAGTCTTATTCTCCTCATAGACATACCTCTGCAAATTTTGACCAAATAAATCAACTTCGCTTTCACCAGACCACGTTAACGTGCTCCAAACCTCATTTGGTTTGATCACATGCTCTTTAATATAGTCCAAGCCTGCTGCCTTATGTCTAGAAGGAAGTAATGGCATCCTACGTGCTCTTCCTCCAAACAATCCAGTCTTGTGCAAATCATCATCTTAGTTTTTTACTCTGTTGTTATATTTATATTTAGGTATTTAAATTAAACTTCCTAGAGCAGGGGTCTCAGACTCGCGGCCCGCGGGCCAATTGCGGCCCGCGAGGCGATAGTTTGTGGCCCCCACCTTATTATTAAAGTTTAATGTTAGTGCGGCCCGCGAGTTTGTTATGAAAGGCACGGAGCGGAAATGACGTAAATTGCGGAAATGACGTATATTGAGGAAATGACGTTCTTTGTGCGTCGGCTAAACACTTGATTGAAACTTCCAAGTCCAAGTACAGGTCCAGAATTACTGATGATCATCTTTTCAAGCCATACTGAGGGTCTCAACTGCTTCCTCCCTCAAGCCAAATGTGGCTCAGTTATGCGAGAAGAAGCGCTGCCAGGTCTCTAGCAGCAAGATGTAGGCAAGAGAGGCCATGTTCAGAAGAGCAGTTCATGTTCTTCAATGTTCCACTTATGTTCAGGACAATTCATATTCAGAAGAAAGCTTAAAGAACTGTTAATACAGACATTTGAATCCTAATTATTATAATTATTATTATTATTTTATTTACTTATTACTGATTGATTGATTGATTTTCTTATTAATTTCTTATTTATTTTCTTCTAATTTGTTTATTTATTTTTTCATATTATTTTGTGTTAAAAATAAAAAATAAAGACATTTGAGAAGATTTGGAAACCTGATGCGGCCCAGCCTCACCCGACTCTTTAAATTAAATTGAGTTTGAGACCCCTGTCCTAGAGGGTTTATCACGAGGGAGATTGGAAACATTTTGCAATTTAATTTACACAGTTTTATATATAACTTTCATCTCCTACACTCTTGGACTATTTTGTTACTTCTGATGATTTTGCGTAAATTGTGAACATTTGTATTAAATATTAGTTTCACTCTTTTCACTTTTTAACTGTAAATAGTTTTGGATAAGAGTCGTTGGCAAATACAAAAACATAAAAGAAAAATTATTTATACGTATTTATATCCTTTCAAGTCTGGAGCCTGCAGGGGGTGGAAATAGTGAGTCATCTACATCAACAACCACTCAGTCATAAGAAGAACACACAAAGCAGTGGTGCAGGAATTTAAGGACAATCTGGGCATGATTCAAAATTTAGGTCACAAGTTTTAACAGTGAAGTTAAAACACACACAAAAAAAAGCTTGAAAGTAGCTGGATCCTTTAATTTCCTACGATGTAACTGGCATCTTTGCGTTACAGCCTACCTGTCCCACCTAAACCCACATCTTTCAAATTGTTTAAAACCCAAGCTGAAATAAGCCTGGTGACATCATCATTTTATCATAATACAGCATTATGAACCTTTTCTAGCTTTCCTAGAAAACATTGTTGAGGCCCGTGAAGTGAACATGCAGCGAGGTAACCCGATGTGAACTGCCATCGCTGTCTAAGCCAGATAAATCATTATAATCTGTTACACAGGCTTTCATGTATTCAAACAGCCAGGCCCAAAAAAATACATCGTTTAGTGACATTAAAACCCATTATAGCTGACCAGAGAGTTCCAGAGTGAAGTAAAAGTACACTTGCCTTTAAATAAATTATTCTTACAGTATCTTACAAGCTTAATCTTTATAGTTGTTTTAAACTGTCTAAAAAGCCTCTGATTCAGTTCACTAAATCTCTGCAGCCATCTGAAGACAGCACGACGTGTTGATGAATCAGCAGCCTGTGACTTTAGAAGTACCATGCCAGAGCACATTTGGACTTCTAGTGCATTAACCTTCATTAAATCATATGCAAATGACATCGGGCTGCTAGAAAATAGCCCCGTACGGCTGCACAAACATCAGACTAGTCTGTTAGAACTTGGCAGTCATCCCTCATGTGTTAATACTGTGTGTCATAATCTCCTTTCCTTCCTTGTCAGTTTTCCAGCATCTCATGTTTTATTCTAGTAATAAATTATGGCGCAAAATGCTATAACACATCTTGCTATATGTTGTGCACCACAAAATGTTCAACAGGTGACGTAGATATTCACCTTTAAACTGAGCGGATTCTAAAAACCTGGTTAGGTTCCAGGAAAGATCCCAAGTGACCCTGACACTTTCCAGTAAAGGAGGCAACACCCACAGTAAACAGCAGTAACCAAAAAAAAAAGAAAGCCAGATTTACCTAGGACATTTCCTGCAGGCACCTCGTCCAGCTCGTCCAGCTCTCTGCCCATTAGGAGATAGATGCTTTCCACTGAACAGCAGGACAGATGAGGCACCTCAGGAACACAGTCTGAAGGACTGCAGCCCTCTGGAAGCTGGAAGAGATAAGAGAAGGTTTCTTTACAGAGCACTTTCCACCAACCAACAGGTTAACCAAAGTGCTTCACTGTGAAAGTAAAGGGTTTAAAATATATAAAATGCATAGACGCAATTAAACACAATCAATGTAATAATTGAGCTACACAGTCTAAATACAGATCGCACCATTAAAATACTGCAAGACAGAAAAAAAACACAAGCCGACCAATAAACAGGAATATATAAATACATAGATAAGTAAATAATAAATATCGTCTCTTAGTGCTCTGCTAAATAAGAAGGTGTGTTTTGAGATCTGATTTAAAAGACCTAAAGTCTGGTGCTAGACGCAGTTGTAACAGGATACTCTTCCAAAGAGAAGATGCTACGACAGCGAAAGTGCCATCACCCCATCTCTTGTGTCTAGTACGAGGGATTGACAGTAGGCTGTTAACCTGGGAGCGCAGCAATCTGGATTGTCTACATGGGTTAAAGAGGTCAGACAAATAAGGCATAGAAAGACTTTAAGTGCCTTAAAAACAAAACTTTGAATCTTTAAAATCAATCATGAATTTGACTGGTAGCCAATGGAGAGGGGATAAAACCGGGGTAATATGCTCAAGCCTTGGAGTGTTTGTTAGGAAACGTGCTGCAGTTTTCTGTACCAGCTGCAGACGGGCTAATGAAGATTCAGAAAGCCCACTATGCATTAATTGTCCTTTATAACTGGAAAAATTTGGAATAGACAACAGCCCTGATATGATTTTCCAGGCTAGGGTTGCTGTCGAGAATGACCTCACAGATTCCTCACACTTTGCTTAATTAGTGGGGAAAGAGGACCCAAATCAGTGAAATATTTTCAGTTTTTGCTTCATTTAGTAAAAGAAAGTTTGGAGCCATCCGTGACTTAATGTCATTCAAACAGAGAAGAAGAAACCGTAATGAGCCATTTTTTGTACCAAGTGGGAGACAGATTTGAATGTCGTCGAGAATGAAAAAAGGTAGATCCCAAATTCAACATGCATGCGTTACCAAGTTGGAAATTATTCTGGATCCACTGGATTACTATGATACTGGAGAAAATGTTACGACACTGTGATGGACTGAACTTTTCAATTTTAAAAATGTGTGATTTTTTTCTTTGAATTTCCCAAAACCGTTTAGCAAATTCTGTTTGTTTCTAATTATACACGCAATACCAGTTTATTACATGTCAACACAAAACAGGACTAAAACACAAGAATGGAGTGTAGAGAACCCGTCAACTTCTCTAAAAGAAGACAAATACTGGGCTTATATTTTTACCAGACCTCAAAAGCAAAAATCACTTAACAGTGAATTGTGGTATACTGTCTGTAACGTAATACTTCACTAGCAAGATGATGCAAAGTGCAGACTTTTGCATTACAGAAACCCGAAAGCTGCCGGATAAATGTGGGCTTACCATGTCTAGGCCCTGGACAGGGCTGTACTTTGGTCCGAGTACAAACACTTTCTGTCCTTTCTTGACCACCCCGCTGTAGACCCGTGCAAAGGCTATGAAGGTCTCCCTCTGCCCCTCATCTTCTGCTGACTTAGACTCTTTCAAAGTCAGACGCTCCATTTTAGCTGATAGAGAGAAAACAAAGAGACACACCGTGTGGTTTTTTCTGGCTAAGCCTGAAACATCTCACCCGTGTCTAGGAACTCTACCCACCTACCTGTTCTCTACGCTGTTCAGAGGGTTTTGCTTGTACATTTTTAGATAGCTTCTATTTTGCTCCAGGATATGATTTTTCTCTTGCCAGTGCTTCTTTTGCCTGCACCTTTAACCAACTGTGGAATTCCCTGAAGCAAGGCTCAAAATTAACACTGTCCCAACCATTGTCCCTGGTAATTGCTAATCCCTATTAACACCTGAGCGCAGATACAGCTAAAGCTGTAATGTAGCATTAAGCTATATGAGCTGTACTTAATGCAACTGTTCAACATGATGTGCCAAGTTGTGGTGGATACTGAGACAGCAGCCCTCACACTGCCAAACCAGACAGGACCCTGCAGCAGCTGGACCTGTCAGCAGGATGAATGGACGACTTGTAAGTTTAGAAGGTTCAAATTAATTCTATCTAAGCAAACAGTCCTGCAGTAAATCCTCCATGATGAAGGCGATAAAGTTCGTTTTAGAGGCTTGTTCGTTGAGGTTTGTTGTGCTGCTGTTGACCTGGAGTGCAGACAGGAGATTTTGTATTAAGCAGTCACTGAAAAGCTAAAGGGGACGGACAAAATAATAGACACATCTTGCTTGAGGACATGCAGGCGCTGGCTAATTTATCATTCCTGCTATCTGGTTCTACTGGAGTTTATAGAGCCATTTATTATTCTCTTTCTTATTTAGCTAACATTTCAGCTCTGCAGACGTAGGTGAAGAAACAGGTTGCAGTTTGAAGTGAGTTATTTGTCTTAACCAAACAGTGATGACTAAAGGAAGCCAGCTATAGTAAGGAAAGATGATGATTTGCTTTTTCATTAACACATAAGCATGTAATGACTAGCAGAACTTTGATGGTAAGTTGTTCCTAAAACAAGATATTAGACTATTTGTCTAATAGGACAATTAATAATATGTTTCAGGACAGCTGAAAAAATAAATACATTTATTTATTTATAAGCCCTGCCCCATCTAAAATAATTGTGGAAAATAAAAGAAATAAAAAAAAGAGATTAATGTGAACAAGAAAACTGTGTGGAGAACTTACCTGTACTGAGTCCCGCTGGTTGATCGTCCTGTGGCGTGCTACCTGAGTGGGTGAGGTCGTTGTGGCTCTCTGTTGCTGCCTGGTCAGCTGCTAGCCTTTCAGCATGTCTCTGTCTAGCCAGCTCCCTGCGCTCAGTAATCTCCACCTGGGTCAAAGGTCTAAACACAAATACACACATACAGACACGTGAGTAGAACCAGGTATACAAGCACCCACACGCACATACACCAATTAACACAAGCGGTGTTAAAAATGTAATTGAGGACCAGCGTGGGCCACGATGAGCAGTCTGCAGCTACACAGCCCCACACGAATAACCTGTGATACGCTGTGTACAGACGTGGTACAAGTATTGACAAGTATTGTTTGTGGTTGATCTGTGTACACAGGCCAAACAAACACATACTGTAGACTGCAAGGATGCAATAAAAGTCATGCACAGTGTAATTAAATATAGAAATGAATCATAGAGAAACCTCAGGACAGTCCACAGCTAGTATTCCAAAACTACAAATTTTAAGACAACTCGGTGGCTTAATAGGTAGAGCATCAGGTTGGAACACAGAAGTCTCCTTGTTGAAATCCCAGCTCATATGCATGGTCCCTGAGTAAGACATCCCTCCAGGAGGGATGGGTAAAGGCAAAGCATTACATTTTTTGTAATATGTGTGTGTACTGAACGACTAATCTGATCCCATCTGTCACTGGATGAAACGAGGTGTACACCCTTTAAAGGTTGCCATGTGGCTGACACAGAAGCCCTTCTTGTACCAGTGTTCAGCTGGACCTTCAACATCAGTTTGAACTAAACTTAAAAATCAAATAAATACATACATTGCTGTCATAAAGGGGCTCTGTAGTAGACCGATGTAATTGTTTTTGAGCATTAGCACAATGATTGATCGGGCAGTACGTAGGTAGTGTGGTCCGAGTGTGCGAGCATGTGTGCATACCCCCTAAAAAAAAAAAAAAAGACCACAGTGACTATAGCAACACAGCTGCTCACAATAGGCCTGAGTGACGGCATCCAACATGGAGTTCAGCTCCATGATGACAAACCACTAAAAACAGCCCGTAATTGTCCCTGACAACAGTAGCGGCCCTGCAGACTTACTAGGATTGATTGCGTCTCTCTTTTGCATAAATAGGATCTAAATGGGGCCATAGTCTGAATTCAGAATTCTAAAACAACCCACAAAAAAGCAAACCCTACTGGAAGGTGGCCTGCCTTAAGAACAAATAACTTTTGACTTTACAGTGTCAGTTCACTTCTCTGACAATATTTCCACAAAACACAAACTTGGGAAAGTAAAAGTAGGCAGATTTTTAGGTGAAGGTTAACAATTTAATGTGATATTTGTTTGAGAATATCAAAATATCTGCTCTCCCCTCTGTAAGGCACATACCAGGCTACATGCACAGTCTCTGCTTTTTCCCCCCTAAAGAGGTCAAATCAGTTGCTTATTGGTAATAATGAGAAAGCCAGAACTGGGTTCTGGCCTAACCCACTGTGGTTATGAGGTAATGCCTTCCAAACACTGGAGCTGGACGATGCCAGCCACAAAAGAGACCTTTGAACAGTGTAGAGAGGGAGGAAAAAGTGTTCTGGAAAACTCAACAATACATTGATGTTAAAAGCTGTTTGCAAAAAAAGAAAAAAAACACTTGAGGACATTTTCCATTCTGGCACAAGTGCAAAATAATGTACAGTAAATGAACAGTGACATTGGACATTGGAGTGGATGTCTCATATTGCGATACAGTAAGTCAAAAGGCTGAACTTATAAAACTCTTAACCAGCTGTTCAACTGCAATGAGGGAAAAGACACTTTCTTTAGAATATACTTTAATACGGGGCTGTATGATGGAGTATGATCAACTTCATTTCATCCACACACTGCAGGTGATCCTGTTTATTTTCTGCATAGCATCGAGGACTCGTGTGGCTTTAGTTTCAAAGAAAGGACTTTAGTTGTATGATAAACATTTCTTTGCTTTTGTGTTTCACAAATATCCCTAATGAGATAGTAATAAACATATTTATGGGCAAAACCAACACTGCTCCACCCAATGTGTAGAAAGGCTATTTAATTACCTTATTCTACATAAAGTACAATCTAAAAAAAGAGTCTGAACAGCCCCAGTCACACTCACTAGAAGCGTAAAGATTTACAATCCTCCCAACTCAGTACAATGTGATCTGTGTTTAGAAGTATGAAGCCAATTATCCTGAATCAACACAACAGTTTAAAAGGTTCATATTTACCAACCAACTGCAAGAAAATTGAGTACATCCATTAATGAGATTCAATTCATTTAATTTTCCAATATTATGTCTGCTTTCATTTTGAAGGTTGGGATTTCCTGGACATGGATGGTATCAGCCTGCACTAATCACTCTTCACAGCTGCTCTTTGCTGGCTTTGTTGCTCCTTAGCTTTCAGAAAGCCAGCTGCTGTGCAGGACGTGGGGGACCCAGCGAGATTATGGTTTTTCTGAGTTTATCACTGAACAGAAGATCTTTGCTTTCAAAGGTTTTTGAGCAAGCAAATAAAGGTCCCTGGCCCCAGCTGCCATCAGACTACTTGGTCTCCTTTTCAAGTAAACTCAAGGGATGAGAGAGTTGGACCAGAGTGCAAAGTCTTCTCCAGAACATCCCAAAGATTCTCGATGGAGCTAAGGTGTCCCGGCTCTCTAAACAACTTTTGAACAACTCAGGATGAGGCCTTGTCATCTTGAAAGATCTTTTCCACGACCACAGGATGTGACTTCTGAAGTGGTTAATTAAAAAATGAGAAGCTACCCTCGTTTGTTTAGTTGTTGGACTGAAAAACTTGTTGCCAGCTGGTGGCATAATAATCACTGCAATTAAAAAATGATCCAATGAAAGGCTCTTTCTTCAAGTGGTGATTTTTGGCCAGACAGTTTATACATCTCTATTCTTATTTCTTTTCCTGCTATTGTATTTCTCTGCTGCTGAGGCACCTAAATGTCCCAGCTGGAGCCTTAATGAATGACTATTGATAACTGTTGCTCTACAGAGTCTTTCATAAAGCTCTTGTCTGAAACGGTTACCACGGCTACGTCAATGATACCAACCAACAATCAGACAAGACTCACTGTAATCGATTACGGTGATGTTACAGCCCTACACACAATGTTCGATACATGTGTATCAGTTAGAGACAGGCACAGCGTGCAGTTTAGTAACAGGCAGAGCCCCAGTAGCCAATATTCTTTCAAACTTGCCCCATGGCAACAGGGCCAATCAGAATCTATGACAATTACCATTTACAGGGTTTTATAAAGAACAAAAAACATCCTCTCCATGTCCTGAACCTTGCAGCCTGGAACCATTCGACATCTATGTGTCACACAGTTAAACCAACTGTTGACTGTGAACTGCTGCCTACAGTGGCATAAAGTACATTAATAGACCACTGTTCTGTAGGCAACTGCAGACCTAGGCTGCCACAGAAACGTCAGCGCTGTGTAAGTGTGTCTGCTGTAGGTGGCGGGCAAAGGAGACTGGAAGCTCCTGCAGGCTCATTAGCCGAGATTTTGGACAGGCTTTTTCTTTCCTGGCTCACAGGAGGAGATAACCTTTCCTTCCTTCTCAAACTCTGCCTCTCTTCTCTTTCACACATCTGTGTCTCCTCTGCCCCATATTCTAACCCATATCTGACAGCATGTCTATATCTCCTCTACTCTGCCTTGCGGCTCTGTTTTCAAGGACTGCATCAGCAGTCTGCAATTAGGATCCAGCACTGTGACAGGAGGAGGAAGGAGAGCAGAGACGATGCCAGCAAGAAGGCTGAAGTAGGATCTTTCTGCTCTGCATTAGCTATGAAGCTGAAAACAGAGTGAAACACATGGGGAGGGACTGCAGGCAACTCTGAGCATATATGTTGCAAGATCAATTTGCAGTTTTGGATTTTATCTTATCACAACTATAAATTCTGTTTTTACATCAATGTCCAAAGTTCTACATAAGTTCAGATGTTTACAATTTGCTTGGTTTAATAATAAATGCATTGTCTCTGGGAGCAAACCAGTCTGATTATGAATTTAGGAAATAAAAAAATACTTCACTGTCAGGTTGGATAAAGCCTCACATTCCTTAAAACATATACCTGGTGATAGTCAACAGAGTTTCGACTACCAACAAATGAAAAAAAAAAAATCTAGAAACAAACTATGCGTTTATCCAAAACCTGATATCTTAAGTCTATATTTTTCTGTTTATTCTTTCTCTAAACTTGCTGAACTTAAAAAGACCAGGGGCCGAATTCACAAACACACATTTTTAGTTAACCGAGCAAGGAAGGAGCAACCACGTTTCCCGTGTAGTTGTGACACATTTTTTAAAATGCTGGTTCATCAAAACCATGACAATACTAAAATACAAATACACTCTTACTGATAATGGGCAAATAATGGACAATTAACTGTTTAATATACTGCCCGAAAACATGATAAGGTAACAACAGTATACAATGTGACTACAGTTTTCTTCGAAGTACTATATTAGCTGCCACAGGCCCAAGAAAATGGGATTTCATCAGCTCTGACAAGGCAGCATAATAACCATACAAATGGAGTCTGACAATAAAACACAACACCCTTTGGAACAAAATGAGGCCGCCTCAAACTTTGATAAGCATCTCAAAGACGCACTTCCAGATATGTAGAAAGAATTCAAGGTGAGAGTTTCAGCTGGTGTTAATCATCATCAAACGTCATCAAAAATGCCAATAGCCTTGTGTGGACAATACCATTGTTGTGAGGACATTTTAGCTGGTCCACACAACTTCAAAGGGCTTTCTGAGGGTCGAGACTGGGTTTTAGGGTCAGGGTTAGAATTAGGTTTTGGTTTTGGTTAGGGTTAGGCATTCAGTTGTGATGGTTAGGGTGGCTGTGATGGTTAAGGGGCTAGGGATTGCATTACGTCAATGAGTGTTGTCACAAGGACAGAGGTACAAACATGTTTGTTTGTTGTGTGTGTGTGTGTGTGTGTGTGTGTGTGTGTGTGTGTGTGTGTGTATGTATGATAGCGCCTGTGTAGTTTTGTTTGTGCCATCACATTATTTATGATAATTGTCCTTTTGCTGCATAAACAGGACCAAGAGGAGGAATTAGATAGAGACACAATGAGCCAACCAAGCTTTTGTAAGGGAGTGAAAGCTACAGATACAGATACAACGACAGAGCTGGTGGGTGTTTCGATCCAGTCAAGATAAAGAACTTTTACCTCTATAACACTGGGAATGATGGAAAAAAACTCAAGCAAATAAAATTTGTGCAAAGAATTTATGCAATTTCTGTATAAATTTGATCTAAAAAAGATCAGATATTCAGGCAAGCCCTAAAAGATAAAAGGGTACCCAAATAAAGTATAAAAGAAAAATTACACACCACAACAAAGGCTATTTAAAGAAAATTTTGTGGCCAGATGACAGCAAAGGAAATTTAACAGATTTGAATAAGAAGGCTTATTATATTTGGTGAAAATCAAACTCTGCATTCCAACATGCCAATATTCAAACATTGTGGCAGCTTTGCTGCTTTTAGACCAGGACAATTTGCCATCATTGATAGAGCTATGAATTCAGAGTTGAGAACAGAAAAATGTCAAATGCAACAATCAACAGAAAGTAAACGACCCTAAATACACAAGCCATTCTACCAAAGAATGGGTAAAGCTGAGAAACTTTTGACCTTTATCCTATTTAGAAAAAAAAAAAGAAAAGAATAGATTTTTTCTATTTCAGCAATCTGGAGGATTCGCAGTATCAGTTCATTATATTCTATCCATATGAAATCTAGCCACAGGGGTTGCAGGCCAGTGACTTCTGTGCCGGTCCCAAGCCCGGATAAATAGAGAGGGTTGCGTCAGGAAGGGCACCCGGCGTAAAACTTGCCAAGTACAACCATGCGAGTCATCCATACCACTTTCATACCAGATCGGTCGAGGCCCGGGTTAACAACGACCGCCACCGGTGCTGTTAACCTACAGGGTGCCGGTGGAAATTGGACTACTGTTGGTGGAAGAAGGAGAGGAAGCAGAAGGGTTCGTGGACAGAGAGAGAAGGGGAAAGGCAGGAGCTTAGATCAGAGAGTAGGGACTGTTAACGTTGGAACAATGACAGGGAAAGGTAAAGAGCTGGCAGACAAGATGGAGAGAAGGAAGGTAGATGTACTGTGTGTGTAGGGGACGAGGTGGAAGGGGAGCAAAGCACGTAGTATTGGAGGAGGATACAAACTGTTCTACCATGGTGTGGATAGGAAGAGAAACGGGGTTGGAGTGATCCTGAAGGGGGAGTTTGTGAACAATGTTCTAGAGGTGAAAAGAGTCTCAGACAGGGTGATGAGCCTAAAGCTAGAAATCGAAGGGGTGATGGTGAACGTAGTCAGTGGGTATGCTCCGCAAGTTAGCTGTGAGTTAGAAGAGAAGGAGAGATTCTGGAGTGAGTTTAATGAGGTCATAGAGAGTATCCCCAGAGGAGAGAGACTAGTTGTTGAAGCAGAGTTCAATGGGCATGTTGGTGAGGGGAACAGAGGTGATGAGGAGGTGATGGGCAGGTTTGGTGTAAAGGAAAGGAATCCAGAAGGACAGATGGTGGTGGACTTTGCTAAGAGGATGCAAATGGCTGTAGTTAACACTTACTTCCAGAAGAGAGAGGAACACAGAGTGACATACAAGAGTGGAGGTAGGAGTACACAGATGGACTACATCCTATGTAGACGAGGTCATTTGAGAGGTTAGTGACTGTAAAGTGGTGGTAGGAGAGAGTGTAGCCTGAGAGCACCGCATGGTGGTGTGTAAGATGACTCTGGTGGTCAGGAAGAAGAAGAGAGGAAAGACAGAAAAGAAGACCAAGTGGTGGAAGCTAAAGAATGAAGAAACTTGTGAGGAATTCAGGCAGAAGTTGAGACAGGCTTTGTGTGGTCAGGAGGAGCTTCCAGATGACTGAGAAACTACAGCAGAGGTAATCAGGGAAACAGGTAGGAAGGTGCTTGATGTGTCATCTGGTAAGAGGAAAGATGATAAAGACACTTGGTGGTGGAATGAGGAAGTACAGGACTGCATCCAGAGGAAGAGGTTAGCTAAAAGGAAGTGGGATGTAGAAAGGACTGAGGAAAGTAGACAGGAGTACAAGGAAGTGCAGCGCAGAGTGAAGAGGGAGGTGGCAAAGGCCAAACAGAAAGCTTACGATGAGCTGTATGACAGGTTAGACACGAAGGAAGGAGAGAAGGACTTGTACAGGATAGCCAGACAGAGAGATAGAGATGGGAAAGATGTGCAACAGATAAGGGTGATTAAAGACAGAGATGGAAAGGTGCTAACAAGCCAGGAGAGTGTGCAGAGAAGATGGAAGGAGTATTTTGAGGAGCTGATGAATGAGGAAAATGACAGGGAAAGAAGGGAGGAAGATGTGGATGTTGTGGAGCAGGAAATAGCAGAGATTAGAAAGGAAGAGGTGAGGAAGGCTCTGAAAAGGATGAAGAGCGGAAAGGCTGTTGGCCCTGATGACGTACCGGTGGAGGTTTGGAAGTGTCTAGGAGAGAAAGCAGTGAAGTTTCTGACAGGTCTGTTTAACAGGATTTTAGAGAGTGAGAAGATGCCTGAGGAATGGAGGAGAAGCGTTCTGGTGCCGATCTTTAAGAACAAGGGTGACACGCAGAACTGTAGCAACTACAGAGGGATAAAGCTGATGAGTAAGAGTAGTGGAGGCCAGGCTTAGGAAGGAGGTGGAGATTTGTGAGCAGCAGTATGGTTTCATGCCCCGTAAGAGCACCACTGATGCCATTTTCGCTTTGAGGTTGTTGATGGAAAAGTACAGAGATGGTCAGAAGGAGCTGCATTGTGTCTTTGTGGATTTAGAGAAGGCGTATGACAGGGTGCCGAGGGAGGAGCTGTGGTACTGTATGAGGATGTCGGGAGTGGCAGAGAAGTACGTCAGAGTAGTCCAGGACATGTATGAGAGGAGCAAGACGGTGGTGAGATGTGCCGTAGGTCAGACAGAGGAGTTCAAGGTGGAGGTGGGACTACACCAAGGATCGGCTTTGAGTCCCTTCTTGTTTGCTATGCTGATGGACAGGTTGACAGATGAGGTCAGACAGAAATCTCCCTGGACAATGATGTTTGCAGATGACATTGTGATTTGCAGTGAGAGTAGAGAGCAGGTGGAGGAACAGCTGGAGAGGTGGAGGTTTGCTCTGGAAAGAAGAGGCATTAAAGTCAGTCGTAGCAAGACAGAAGGATGTTGGAGATGGAGCTGCCAGGCAAGAGGGCGAGAGGACGACCAAGGAGGAGATATATGGACGTTCTAACAGAGGACATGAGGTTAGCTGATGTCAGAGAGGAAGATGCCCAGGATAGAGTGAGGTGGAAACGGATGATTCGCTGTGGCGACCCCTGATGGGAAAAGCCGAAAGAGAAGTAGTAGATATTCTATCCATATGAACTTAAATCAAAACATGATTCAAAAAGCCTGCTCTCCTATCACATGACCTCACGGAAAAATGCAACACACACGCAGGTGTCTCCAAGGATATGCTGAAAGCGGACTTTATCATCACGGTTCCAGAGAACTGCTTTTTTAAGAGAAGCAAAATTTGAATTAATCACGATAATTTTCATATTTCACCTTGTTGAAGTTATTGCTGAAATAAAGATCACACCGGTTAGTTAAGGCAGATTTACATAATTGTGCAACAAACAAATATATTACATGTTTTACTGCTTTTGTCTCAATTGCTTAATAGGGCTTCCTATATCTAATTTTAGGACTTGCATCAGAATTTTCTCATGTGTTTGTTAATTTATGCATAAATAAAGACATTTAAAGTGTTTAATTTTATGCCACTGCATATGCATAAAGAGATAACACTGGAGGGTGTAGACAAATGTACAAAGTGTATGTTTTTCAGCTTTTTAGTGAGAGCAGGGGGTTAGATTTGACACTAATCAACTAGAGGAATCTCATCATCCAGAATTAGTGGTTTTGCTCTACGTGGTATTTATGAGGACTTTCCTCAGAAGACCTCAGCGACTTGAGGCTTGCTGTGACTCAACTCTTTTGCTTCCTTCAGATCTTGAACAAAGAAGGAAGATTAGGCAGATCCACAGCAACGAGGGAAAGGAAGGAATGAGACTGCAGCACCATCTACAGACGTCACTGTAGACACACACACACACACACACACACACACACACACACACACACACACACACACACACACACACACACACACACACACACACACACACACACACACACACACACACACACACACACACACACACACACACACACAGGTACCTTTGTCTGTTCTGAGGCAAGGCCTTGGAGTCGACAGCAAACATTTTGGAGACAAAGACGATGACTGGTGCATTTTCCCCACTCGAACACTGGAGGAAGGCTGGAAAACACCCAAGAGGAGGAACACGAGTCAAACACACATCTGACATCACAAAAGGGGGGCCAGATAAAAACGAAGTATCAACCGTTTACCAGCAGTGTCAGCTGTTTCCAGAACCCAGTATGCTTCATGCAAACCTCACACACGTCTACTGAATTCAGTTTTTCATATTTATTATATAAATCACAGCTTTTTCCCCCTCATCTTCCACTGCATATCTGTTTTTGATCTGGACATTTCAAACTCAAATTGAACTGTCCAAACCAGCTAAAATATCCACTGTAATAACATGTGAAATTTTAATAAGTTCATGGGATCAGATGACTTTACAGGAGCTTCTTTTACAAAACATCTTTGCAGTATTTCATCTTAACAGATATCCAGTTAGTTACCGAATTACAGTTAATTAGGAACAGCTGTCTCAGTTTTAACTAGAGAACGTGTCAGACCCAGATAAATATGAGAAAGCTGCTAGTTTGCAGAATGTTCTTTGCTAATGAGAAAAACAGACTAAATAGTCCACGATCAAGGAATTAGTTTATTGTTAAAATTCAGAATCACTTTGTGGATACTTTAACACAAATGAGTATTTGTGCCTTGATACTAATCCTTAGACTCTTTAGCTCAGAAAAACTTTATAATTATTATTACATTCATCTAAAACATAGACAGAGACAGTGAATCAGAATCAGAAATAATCTATTTATCCCTGAGAGGAAATTGTTTTCGTCCTGATGCTACATGCAAGAGTAGAAAATTGTGCATAAGAATTTTACATATAAACATAAATTAGAATAAGACAAGCAATTTAACAATTTAAGCCCCTTTTGGACATGAACTCTAGAAGATGTCAGGAAGATCAGGTCCAGACAATGTCTGGAGTTTCTCTTTCAGAGACGCAGCCAACATTGAGGGATGGTCTGGGCGAGATCTCTTCTCACTTTTGAAGAAACATCCATATAATCGGGCAGGGGATAGTGCTTGGCCAGTGCGAGCATAGGGCAGGACACGACCCAAAATAAGAAGCAGAAGTGAAAATGTTTTCTTTGATTGTGATGGAGGACAACACAACCAATTTAGTAAATACAAATTTATTTAATGTATCCGCAGTACTTGTATGAGTTCTTTACCTTCGGGTGTCGCAGGAAAATGATGTCATCAACATGCGTATTATCTCCTCCATTCACAAATGAGCTTACCTGACGATAATCCAGACTTTGCACTAGGGAGCTGACTGGAGAAGATCCAGGTAATGTCATGGGCAGCAGACTTGGGCATTTTTACATACAACTCCTCAAGATAAAGTCTAGATTATATCCGAAATTCCAGTGCATGTGTGAAAGGGGCTATAGAAGTTTAAATCTTTGTTTAATCAGTGTTAGTTTAATCCGATCTCAGAGGGCGGAGTTATAAAGACTGAAGGCCACAGGAAGGAATGGCTTCCTATGGCACTCATTTTCATAGTATGGCTCTTGCACTAAAGGTGCTCCTATAAAACCATTTCAATTTCGTCGTCTATCTGTTTAAATGAGTGATGTCATATGGAGAAATAGTTGGGAACGATGGTAAAATCCTCCAAACAAACCCCAACTTTACACACATACACAAAGACACATACACATTATCCAATCCCCTAACCCTAACCTAAGCTTAATTCTAACCCTGACCCTAAATCCCAGTCTTAGGTCTCAAGAAACCCTTTGAAGTTGTTTGGACCAGCCAAAATGCCTTTACAAGAATGGTATTGAAATATAATTTGTCTACACATGTCAATAAAGATATGCACACACACACACACACACACACACACACCTCTCTGATCCTTCCAGGCTACCAATGCTTGATAGAAAGAGTAAATTGTGCAAGTGGCAGGGTTTTGTAAATCAGCTGTGAGCACTAAGAGGTACACATCACACATTTCCTTCTCTGTGTGAAGACCTCGAATTCTGGTACTGTAAAACCTGCAATGTTTGGGTCAGACAGATCATAGCAAGTTAATGGATGAGATCTGATCATATGTTAATCTACAGATTAAGGACGACATCAAGGATGAGAGGCCCGGATGACAGAAAGGGAGTGAATGTTTGAAGAACAACTGGTAGATCATAAATATTTTGACAGTTTGCTTTCCACTGTTCCATGGCAAGGTGTGTGTGATATTTCCTTAGTAGTTCCTTTTCAAATATGCACACAAACTCTTTTGAGATGATTTCAAGTCTTCCATTTGGAATCAGGTGTTAACTGTCAATAACGGTGCCACTGCCAATGAACAAGATATCATTTGAATGAAAAATCTAAACAAATATCATAGAGGGATAAACCAACTATTTGGTTCATTCTCCAAAAGAAATATTTCACTGGTGAGCTCAGGAATATCAAAAGGTCTGGAAGACCAAAGAAATTAATTTTGGTGGATGGAGGTAGAATTCTTTCCCAAAAAAAAAAAACTAAATTTCTTTCCATATTTCATAGGAAGTAACAGCAAAGCATTCCTATCCAAGAATTAAAATCATCAGTTTAATTTGATTTATGTTGGTTTGTCCAAATATGTTTAGGTCACTAGAATTGATTGTGATGGGTTGTAATTCCATCCTGGTTAATTAAAAGGCTTGTGGTTTTAGTAAAAGTTGATGACTGCCAACTGTGGGGAGCAGGGGGTTGGTTTAAATTCAGCAATTCAGCAACTTTATAGTTCACCTTTGTTAGGACAAGGGTAGACATTCCTACTGTTGCAGAACTGAGCAAATCATCCAGCATCTCTGAGCTGAAGCTATTCTATAAAGAGGAGCAGTCTAATAGTGTTTAATTGCATTCTTTCTATCTAGTTGTAGGAATTTCATGAAAACTTGATTATGTTTTATTTCATATTTATACAAAAATATAGAAGACTCACAAACAAAAGGGTTCACAAACTGTCAAGCACCACTGTGATTTTAGTGAGGATGTCTCTCCGTATGCATCAATGTGTGTTTACCTTTTTTCAGTTCCTGCGTCTTTTCGGGTAATGAGTCAAAACGTTGTGTTCCAACGCTCATCAGTTTCTCCACCCGCTCCGCAGTGATGTCTAATGGACTGGGAAGTTTCTCACACACCATGGCTACAGTGTCTGTTAAAGAAAAAGAGAAACTTTCCAAGAACAAAGCTCAACTGAGGCAGCCTGCGCCGAACATTTCACACACCCCAGCCAATACTAGACAGCCATAGAGAGAAGGATACAGAGGACCGCCTGGGACAGGGGTAACCACTGGCTGCAGATGGCAGACAGGAGGACTTTAGGGTCAGAATGACGAGAGTCCCTAGCCATCACTTTTACCCCAAGTGATGTCACCACCTTCTCCACCTTCTCCTTGTCTCTGGGTACAGAAAAAAACAAGAACTGTATGAATACCAACAGCCGTGGACCTGCTCCTGTTCTACTGCAGCTGTTTTGTGAAACGTGATCGCAAATGCATTATAATGTCGTAAGAACAAAGCTAGACGCGGTGACCAGTAAGCAAATGTGAGCAGCTTCTGTAAAAGCGTCACATTTTGTGTCAATGCTGTCCAGCACATGCCAGGTTCCATTTGTTTTTTAGTTCTCCTCGTCTTTAAACCCTCGTTATCTGAGCATCAGTGTCGATATCTTACAGTGTTTGCATTGATCTCTTACACACTATTTTTCGTGCACTATTGTCTACCAACATTATAATTATCTAGTGTTTATCGAATATCGTAAATCCAGGTGGATTCTTAGAAAAAGCTGATTAGTAATAGTTACCTTATAATACAAACGCAGTTGCAATCACAGATTCCAAGCAATCGTAAGCCTCTTTACATACTATGACTGTTATTGGGTAGATGTAAGACCTTGTTTCACACACCTCCTGATGACAACGGCGTCATATAAACTCCAAATGTTATCCAGTACAAACTGCACAAACAGTGGCTTCTTTCCTTTGGCCTGCAGCAAAGAGAGAGACAAACACAACACATTTAAACCAACGTGAGATAAAGAAAGAAAACCGTTTAACTGAGCACTTCCACTCAATTACAGAGCTTCGATTAAATGCCACTCAAATGCACCACTTTCTACCCCTGAGACAGAAAGTCTCTCAGTAGTTACCCTAAGTGTTTGTGCGCGTTCTGTAAATGTTTGGACTTTTTTTGCTGATGATGTTAGTGTAACGGTGAAGTGCATGATCTCTGCTTGGGAACAGGGGGTTTGCTCTTATTTTTGCTCTTGTTCATTTGGATCTTGCTTTTGAAAATGACTGTATTATTGCACCTGCCCTCTGCTCTAGTGAACTGAATCCAACAATATCCCCCCTTAACCACATCCACTACATGCCTAACCCTAATTCTAACACTTATCCTAAAACAGGCCCAAAAATACCCTAATCTTAATTCAAGTCATCCACCCCAGGGTCTCCTACCACTTGGCTGTGCCCAGATGCACTCAGGAGGCTTCAGAAAAGACATCCAAACCGACTCAACTGGCAGTTTTCAATGAAAAGGAGCAGCAGCCCAACTCCAAGCTCCCTCTGGATTGTCTAGGCTCCATACGCTGAGCCCAGCTACCGAAGGAAGGAAACTCATTTAGGACGCTTGTATTTGCTATGTTATTCTTTCACTTATTACGCAGAGCTCATGTTCATAGGGTAGGGTTGGACCATAGAAGGACTAGTAAACTGAACGCCTCGCCTTGCGACTTCGCTCCCTCTTCACCACAGTTCGGTACAACATCCCCACTACTGCCGATGCTGCGCCATTCCACCCATCAGTCTCACACTCAATTTTTATCACTTGTAAACAAGGTTCCATGACACTTAAACTCCTTCACTTGGGCCAGAGACTCATTTGTAAGCTGGTTCTAGGAATTAAAACTTCTTTGCAAAGAATCTTAGCTGTCAACTGGCAGTTTAGGTGAAATTTGTTGTTTCAGGCTAGATCATGGACATTGTGAAGACCACAAAATTAACCCTAAAGAATTCATTTTCAGCCACAGATCAAATCCAAGTAGTGTCTTTTTTTAGACCTGGGCAAATCAACCAAACTGGTGTTTTCACCAGTGCTCACATTAGTTTCAGGTCTCTTTATTTTATTATCTAACATCTTTTGTCTTTAGATCATTATCGTAAAAGTTAATTATTTATTTCAGTAAGTTTAGTTAAGAGCAAAAGTTGTCAAGGAATAGTTTGGGCAGCACAGTGGTCATGGTTAGCGCTGGTCTCTGACAGTGAAGAAGGCTCTGTGCTTAAACCTCAAACTCATTAGCGAACTGGTTCTGGTTTTGGACTGACTAGCCCCACCTGCAATAGTGCTACGAGATGCATTTAGAAACAGTGGAACGTAAATGTGTGTAAAAGCTAAACCTTGTGTAAGTATGCAACACATTTGTTTCATACTGTCAGAGCCCATTAATATACGTAAAAGGTAAAACCATAATTGCTTATTTGAACAATTTACTTCAGTCCAAAATGTGCATGGCCTGCAGTAGGTTCTTCGGAGGCTTGCCACACAATCATGTGCTCCCACTGACGGAAGCTCTGAGAGAATTCTTGAATTAATACGAATCATCAGTATATTAAAGATAACCTTGCACATAAAAATTATAAAACAGTTACATTACCTGAGCTCCTTTCATTATCTTCTTTGCTTTCGCAATGAGGTAAAAATCTCCCCAGAGGGTTTTCAGCAGCACCTGTTTCCTGATGCCCATTTTCTGGCTGTAGATTTGTGCAAACTGCTGTATGCTACAACAATAAAAAAATGTAATCTTAGTTTTCCATCTGCATTTTTATGTAGGTGAAATAAATTCAGAAATCATTTTTCTTCATTGCACAGTAGAATACACATCTTTGTTTTAAACAGCACATTTTAACAGCTTTTAGTAAATTGGAGCTTTAGTGACTGGTGAGAGATTTTAATAGGAAACACGACTGTGTGGATGTCTTGATCTCAGTTTGCTCCTCCTTTGGTATAGACGGTAAACAGAACGCAGGTCTTGGGTTCAGACACAGAGAAGGCTCGACTGTCTCCGCTGGGACCTAATTGGTTTATTTATAGCACAGAGCAATGACAAGGACACGACTATCCTCAGAACTAAATCTTCACATCCTCATCTTTCACTTCCATCCATCAATGTATAAATAAAGCATGGAGACTTTTTGTCAGAACACATGCTGTAAAGTGATGATATTTCAGGTGTAAGTCATGACAGTTTAGACAGAAGCATTGTAGTCTAAGTCCATCACTGGACAAAAAACAGGTCTGTTAAGTTAGTGGCTGGGTTGGGGTCTGTTCTTGGTTCTGATAGGTCTGTAATTTTGAGGGTCACAGATTACAAATCTAAGTTGACAGCACCATCTAGTGGACACTTATAAATAAGTGTAAAGCTGAAACTAGTTCAGGTTATTCTTTACAGTGCCTATATAAGTACTCACCCCTCTTAGAAGTTCTGATGTTTTAGTTTTTCACAGCACAGAATTATGGTTAATATTTAGCCTCTTAAAGAAATATTTACAAAAAACTGAAATTCTGAGTTGGGATGAGTGGTGAAGGTGAGTTGGGACAGTTTGGTTAAAACATGCTGGTGACATGGAGTGCTTTTCAGCTTGGAGTTGCTTTGTTTTTAGCTGGGTGCACAGAGCAGAGATATTCGCTGCACACAGCAACACAAAAGTAGCATTATTGAAAACAATTACAAAACAGCTGACCCAGTCTGCTAAAACACATCCTGTCTGATTAAGCCATGAGGATATCCACATCCTCTGAACATTAGGGAAAAACTCAAAATGAAAGTGCCTTTTGCAGTCGTCCATAACACACAGCTTAAGAAAGACTTACCTGAACCCCCATCCATCTATAGCGCTGGCAAATACCACATTCCCCTGGTCAGGGGAGAAGTAGAGATTAGAGTCATCGACCTCCTCTAGCCCTGCACTCCAGTCATAAACCTGATCTCCACTAGATGCCTCAACGTCGTTCTCCTCCTCCTTCTGTTTCTCTGCTCGCTCCTCCAGCACTTTGGAGGTGAACAAAGTCCCTGTGACTGCATTCACCTTCAGGTAAGAAAAAAACACACACACACACACACACACACACACACACACACACACACACAGAGCACTTATTTAGAGTCTCTGTGTCAGATTACAGATTATTTAAGACAAATATGACTGTAAATAGTATTATGACATTTTTTTTCCCTTCATATAGGCTCTCAGATGCTTAACAAGCCTGTATATGTCATTCGGCATTAATGGTGACTTCAATGATGTGCAAATGACCCCTGAAATCCAAAAGACTTTGGATTTTGATTTAGACCAATTTTCCAGTTTTTAACTGAGCTTGAGCTCAGTGAAGTTTGTGGTTTTCCTGTGTCTTACTCATATGGTTCTGTCTTTGCACAGTAGAAGTTTAACTTACTTGTGTGGTTGCAATGATAAACTGTGTTCACTGATAGTGGTTTTCAGATGTGCTCCTGAGCCCAACAGTGATTACCACTACACAAACTGTTTTTAATGCCTTTTTTTGCGTGTTCCATTCTCTTTTTATTTGCATTTTGCCAAAATGACTAAATGTAAATTTTACACTATGCCCTAACTTTCTTGGAAATTGTGTTGTAGAAAACCCACTAAAACGTCAATAAATAAATATGGCTAAACACAAACTATCTAATTTTAGTCTGCATTAGTGCAGCAAAGGTGAATCAGATGAATCCCTCACCTGTTCCAAGATCTTCTGCAGGTGGGTGTAAGCTTCCTGAGAGGTGAGCTTCAGCTCCAAGATGAGTCGATCAATCTTATTGATGACCAGAACAGGCCTGATGTTCTCCAGCCAAGCCTGGCGCAGCACAACCTGAGTCTGCACACAAAACACGTGTAAAAAACAAAATAATGATATCATTTCAAACATTCTACTAAAACAAGCTCTACTTGACCCTACAATAAACACAATGTAATTCAAAAAATATATACATTCTAACTGATGAAATGTTAAAATTGCTACAGCCTTTTGAAATGAAATGAATGTATAAAAAATCTTTAATGTTGAAGGTAAGATTTGTCAAAGGAAGAATTTGACACTGATAAATATTCAGATCAGACTGCTTTCCACAGAGATTCTACTCTGCCTCTTGAATATGAACCTACGGCCCAGCATAAATGCTAAAAACAGATCGTATGGCTCTATCTAAAGCTGACTCCACCACAACTTGTCGATTTCATACTGGCGCAGTGCCGCCACATAGGCCTCTCTTAATTTTCTGCCCAAGATCTTTTTCCAGGTCAGACTGTGTGAATAGGATGTAAATTTTTTCCAGATAGAAGTGATAATATAATATAAAATATAATATAAAATATTTTTGAAATCGCAGCTTTGCAGTTTAAAAGCTATTTACTGTCACATTGTGATGTCAAGTTGAAAATGATTACTTGTTCAGCCCTAGATGAATCCACTGGGGCTGGAGCTGTTTGGAGTTTACACTGGATTACACTGGCTGCAGAAAATAGCCATATGACACACTTAAAATGCTTAAGTGTAAGATCTAATTATTACTTTTTGTCATGATCCTTCAGGGTGCCTGCAGAGTTTGGAAAGACTTATTGCCATCCAGGAAAACTGGTCCTCCACTAACATCAACTATATCCACCACCTTATGGCTATACCAAATTTAAAATGACACAGTTCAGCCACTCTACAAATCTCTAACGTGTTTATCTATAGCACATAAAACTTCAGCTTCCTGTATTACAATAGCTTGCAAAACAAAATAGTAAGTCTACGGTTTACCTGTGGACACACTCCTCCACAGCATCGACAACTACAATGGCACCGTCACACAACCTGACAGCAGTGGAAACCTCGGAGGAGAAGTCGACGTGACCAGGAGAGTCGATCAGATTTAGTAGGTACTCCTGATCTCCTGTGGAGACCGGATGAGCACAAACATTAATTTACAGGACTTTCCTAACAAATGCTTGTAAATTTCTTCAGATTTAAGCTAGAAAGATTTACTAAAGATTAACGATACTTCATTATGGGCCATAGTGTTGAAGCTACTGTATAAGAGTCCAAACTGGAAAGCAAGAAGCAAGAAGTTATTTCATTACCATCACAGTTACAACAGAATTACACCAAGCCATGACTGAAAGACTCCTGGGCCTAATTCTTCTTATGTGAATTAGCAGCTTAGCTGACAACATTGCCCATGATTTCTCATGATAGAGTTTCTCTCAGTTCTTCCAAAGTCATGTGAGCTTGTTGTCTCAGCAAATACTGTAGCTATAATCGCAAACTCACTCAGGAGCCATTTTTTCTTTGGGTTACTCCATATAAACAGAATAATCTTGCTAATACTCTTGCTAATTATCATGAGTAAGACTTAATCTTTCAATTCTTCACAGCCCATGGGAAAATTGTGCTCTTCCTCTCTCACTCTTTACCCTCTCTCCCTCTCTTGTCATTAGTATGCAGACAATGGGAAACCTGCAGATTTCTGCTTTCCAGTGTCAATATATATGATCTAGTCAACAATCAAGAGCGGGCAAATATCTCAAATGATTACCGGTAAGTCTAGTTTTTAATCAGAAGAGTCTGTTACAGATGTAACCTGACAACATTAACCAGGATTAGAACATCTATCAATATTTAAGGAACAGGCCCTGGAGTATAGTGAACACAACAGATTCACATGTACGAGTGAGAGATATTCGTATGAGTGTGGGCTCTACTTCAAACAGCACTAAGTTATCTTACCATAGCTGTAGTGTAGAGAGATTGCGCTGGATTTCATGGTGATTCCTCTGATCTGTTCATCTTCCCTGCTGTCCAGATACCTCAGCTAGAGGATTAACACATAAAAAAATATAACAAACCATCTACAACTGGAATCCTGCTCAACAGGTAATCAAGTCATATAGCAGGACTGTCAAAAAGTCGCTTTAGCAAAGTGTCTTACCTTCCCCGCCAGCCGACTTGATATGATTCCATTACTTGCCACTAAGCAGTCAGCTAGAGTTGTTTTTCCTGCAAAGACAGATAATTCTAAATGGTTTAGAGACTACAACTATAGCATAGTTTGAGTGACAAATATGTAAACAAAAAAAAAGGTACATCTCATATTTTAATATTTATGCGCTAAACAAATAATTAAATGGAACAGTTTCAGCTAAACAGCACTGTGGATCATTGGTCACACCATTGCGTGAAAAACCTCCAAATCCTCTCCCACACCAGGAGTCAGTAATACAACATCTGTCTTTTTTATTGAAACGTGGATCCATCATAACAGTACAAATCAAGGATGCTGTGACAATGTCCATTTCAGCGAATAAAAGTACCTTGGCACAGTACCTGTAAATGTACATTTACTTGACAGATCTCGTTTCTACTTAATGTCTGGAATCTGATTAGTGCTACTAAACAATATGTACTCATGCAATTCACCAACAACCCATATGATAACACAACAATCGGAGCACTTCTTTAACTACAGATTCATGTCACCTGCTGGCCCACTGCACATACATTACCGGTCAAAAGTTTTACAATGGCCCAGTTTTTTTGTTAGGTTTTTTTTATTATGCAGTTTGTTTCTCATTGTCCTCTGAAATGAAAGAGTAGAACAAACAAACAAACAACTGACGTTTAAAAAAGAAATAATGGAATCAATGTAATAACAGAATTACACCAAGCATATTCTAAACCTTTGACTCAATACAGTAGCCACCTTTGGCAGATTTATCAGCTGCTCACACTCCACTCAACATTCTTTCTAAAATCAAATATGTTCCAATCAAATATTCTTCAGAAAGGTCTTCCCGGACGTTCACATAAATGTGTGGCACTTAAAGGTTGCTTTGCTTTCACTCTTTTGTCCAGTTCATCCAAAACCAGCTCAGGTTTAGTTGCTCAACTACTGAGCAACTAGGCGCATACCAGAGGGTACTACATGGTACTGCGGAACTCAGGTGTTCGAAAACTTTTTGACCGGTAGCGTATTATCAAATTCATTCATTTTTACTTATATCTAAATGACTGCAATACAACAGTTAGACTGCATGATTTGCATGTGACAAGTTAGTAGAGGCGACATAACAGTTTAAATACATGAAGCATCACATTTGCCACATCCAATAGGTTAAGTAATAATATCCAAATGTGAAATTATTTAAACTGTATGTGGTAAGACAAAAAAGTAGACAACTGAAAGTTTGACTTGTTTAAACTGGATTTGGTGGAATCAACACTCATGTGAACTCACCATGATCAACGTGGGCCAGAATGCACAGGTTCCTGATGTTGGCAGGGTTTCTCTGCAGCGCAATGATCTTTTCCAAGCTGGTGTGTCCCATGGCGAAACACCTACAGCACAGGAGAACAGCGGGAGAGTAGCGTGACCCACATTCAACTGATCGTTTTCTGAGGCTCCTCGCAATGTTTCCGTACGGTGAAATAATACGCTGATAGTACAGCCCGACCGGGTTAGCAGGCGTGCTCTAAGTTAGCTGCTGTCAAAACACGGCTAGCTTAGCTCTAACGCTGCCCCAGAAGGAAGAACTAAAGTCTGCCTCGCTTCTAAGTCTTGACACGGCACAACTGTTACACCCTACGTTACTGTGCTGATTTAATTTCAACATGAATGCCCCATTTAACACATATTTGTGGGACACACGCACGTTCTGTACTCACGTTGTTTTCCCGGAAGTTATTGAGGCACGTTAACCACGCCCATTAGTTCGCATTGGTGCTGCATTCAGGGAACACTGAATACGTTTATTCAACAAATAAATGCATGTAAACCTGTAACAATACTTTATATGACCTAATACATTTTTATTTGGCATACGGATGCAATAAATCCATAAATATTTTCGTCGCATGACATATCCACCGGTAACGAAGCACGTGTGTGTTTACCTTCAAAGTTCTTTTTTTTTTACTACAACTTGAATGCACCACCAAACTCAATGGTGTGATGCTGTGGTTGCTGGGTTACGAGATGGAGGAACTTTTGAAGAATTGTGTGAAGTAAAATAATTCATAATTACATTAAATGTTTGTAACTGAGTCATTCCAAAGAAGCACGAAAGGTGAGTTTCTAAAGACAGGAAGTCAGGCAGGCAGGAAAACATGTAAAATGTAGACAGGCTTTTAGGAGGAAGGTAAGCTTAACGCTACAACAGGCTGGTGAGTCTTTTGAAGGTAAACGGGCAGACTTTTAAAAGGTATGCAGGGGTCTAACATGCAAGCAGGTGGGCAGGCTTGTAAATGGTAGGTGGGCAGGCAGGCAAGTTTCTAACAACCATGCAAGAAGGTAGGCTTCTAAAAGCCGTACATGGAGATAGGCAGGTTGGCTTTTAACATACAAGAAGCCAGGCCAGGCAGTCCTCAGCCAGGCGGGAATCCAGGCTAGAAGGCTCCTAAAAGTCAGGCATGTATCTAAAAGGCAGAAAGGCAGGCTTTTAACAGTCAGACAAGCTTCAGATAAGAAGGCTGGCTTCTGGTAGTCAGGAATGGTTTCTACAAGGCAGTCTTTAGCAGACAGGCATGTTTCGATCAGGCAGCCATGCAAGTAGGCTGGCAGACCTCACATGCGCAGGTAGGCAAGCAGGAAGGCATGCAGCCTCTCAACCTGTAGTGAGACAGGTAGTTTATTGTGAGCCTATTAGAAGCCTGCCTATGCCTCTTTCAGTCAGCTACTGAAAGAGCTTTACAGAGCCTCTGCTGTTTGATGCAGTGGGTGAGAGGTATTGTCCATTATTGGATGTCAGTTCAGCTAACATCTTCTTCTTACCCAACCTTCTCCACAGAATCCGCCAGGCAGCCCAGGACAGAGCTGGCCCTCCTTACCAGCCGTTGTAGTCTCTTCCTGTCCTGGTCAGTGCTGCCCGTACCCTCAGCAGACAACAGTGTAGTGAATAGCTGAGGCTACCACAGAGTCTTTGATTGTCCATAGCAGAGGCCTGCATACTCCAAAGGATTTCGGTCTCCTCAGAAGGTAGAGGTGACTTTGGCCCCTCTTATACAGGGCATGTGTTTTGGGACCAGTCCAGTTTATGGTTATGGTAAACACCCAGGTACTTAAAATTGTCCAGCATCTTAATGTCCAAGTCCTGAATGTTCACCAGTATGTGAAGTAGTGTCGGTCCCTGAAAGTATATTACATTGGCTGCATCTTACTGATGTTTAAGCACAAGCGGTTGAGTCCTTGATAGCTGACCTATACTCAAGCTCATTCCTCTCAGACACACAGCCAACATTGGCTGAGTCACCAGAGAACTTCTGGAGATGACAACTGCTGGTGTCGTACAAAAAGTCTTAAGTATTAAGAGTAACAAAACGGATGGTAAAAGCACCATTCCCTTATGGGTCCTGCAGATTAACACCTCCGACACAAAGTTAAACAGCCTGATGTACTGTGGCCCACATGACTCTTGCCTGTAGGCAAACTCCAGCAGGTGAGAAGGTTTTGGTATTTGGACCCAGCAACAGATAACACAGAAAGAAGGCTACGAATGTTTATTGATATCAGAACTGTTACTGACAATGGTAATCTGAAGATTGGTGTTTGTTTCATGACAGTGGACGACTGAGATGATCAGGACAAGACTGGAAATTGTGCTAAATACAGTCAGAGGGGCAGATTAATTGACCAGGAGCCAGACAAAATAGAGGAACCAGGGGGGAGGTGGGAGAGCAGATATTGGCATGTCAGGGGTGAGTGGTGGGTGCTGCACTGTTATTCCTGTAGGGGAGCTCAGGGTTCAGGTGAATATTTCTTTCTTTGCAGGAGAATGCAGGAAAGTAACAGGAAATAAGCATACAGGAATCACAGTTCAAAGTCCAAGTTCACAATCCAGGGTATTAATGCTTTGTATCCATAATCCAAACTTTCTCCTAAATTCCAAAATCAAGAGTCACAGGTCCACAGGACAGTAGAAACAATCCAAAAGAATTCTGGTGGCAATGATACCAGGCAGGCAGGCAGGCAACACAATGAGCTCACAGGAAGGCAGATCTGACAAGTAGCATGTGAGTTATAGCTTAGCAGACAGGTAACTGGTAGACAGGTTGGCAGATAAACAGGCAGGGAGCAGGCAGGTTAGCAGGCAGCAGATCTAGAAAACAGGCTCTACGCAGACTATTGTGGAAGCGGGTCAGACAGGCAAACACCAGAGGTGGTATGGAGTGGACTGAAGATGTGGGGGAGGAGGTAAAGGTGAAAAAGATCGGTTGACGGTGGTGGTGTACGCTGGCAGGGGGAGTGGGGTTGAAATCAAATTAAAAAAAAGATTAAATTCATTGGGCAAGTGCTGGTCTTCTTCAGCTGTCCTGACTCCACTCTGTCCCTGACCAAAGATGATCTTCAGGTCTCTCTGCACATCCTGTGCATTGTTCTGTTCCAGGAGCTCGTCCATGTTCTTCTTGTAGATGTCCTTTGCCTGCCTGATCTTGTAGTTGAGTTGACGTTGAACTTTGTTCACGTTGTTGGATTGAATTGAATTGAACAAAACCCCTGCAGCAAACAGTTACTAATAATGACACTTGACAATTTTAAAGGATAACTCATTTTCTAAAAGAATTATATTTGCAGTTAACAATGAATTTCCTCTCCTCTTGTTTAGTATCTGAGTCTGCAAGACCTCCATAAAAAAACAAGTCGCTCCACTGCAACGTTATTTATTCCACAACTCTTCGTTGAGACCAGTGGTGGAAGGTACAACACATTTTTCATATGTCTGTATATTTAATTAACCCTATTTTTTAGAGCAAATATCTAAACTTTTTACTTCACTACATTTCAAATCTTCATTGTGTTACACGTTACATTTACATTACTTTACACATTTAATAATAAACCACTTTTCCATTAAAAAATATAACCAGGATCATAATGTCAGTTCCTCCTTCCATGGCTTATTCCCGCTCTTATTTACTTATTTAACTTACTGAGTTTGGCCTGACTACAGGTTTGTATTCAGTCCTCTGTAGTCAGGCCTAGTGGTCGTCTTTCAGACATGACACTGCTGAATTCATGGAAAAATGTACCTTCACCACTCGGTCAAGTCCTTTTAATAATAGATTGAGAAGCCTCCAAATTTTCCTGAACTTCTCCTGTATGTAAAGCAGAGCAAAGTTCCGGGTAAAACCCTCATGATTCACACATTAATACGAATGATGAACTGATGCAATCTTTTTTCTCTTGAACAAATATTGAATTTTGGGTTTTCAATAGCTGTAGTCCACAATCATCCAAATTAAAAGAAACAAACACTTGAAATGAGTCACTCTGTGTGTTATGAATTGACCTCATACATAAGTTTCACTTTTTGAATTAAATGAACCTTTTCAGTGACATTCTGATTTATTGAGGTGCACCAGTTTGCCAGTGTGAAGGCTGTCTGTCTGACCACTGTATCAGCTCTTCAAGGTAAGTCGATAATCATGGTTGGATTATGTTTTTCTTATATTTTGGAGGTGTTGCGACATTCTGTAGGGTTAAATAATACAATAAATAAAGTGCTCACCCTGTTGGGGAGTTTGCACATCAGTCACATCATCTTACTGCCCAGGTCTGAATCCAGGGTTCATGGTTCAAACCCTGGCCACATAGTGTCCACATACATTGCCTTATAACAAACGAGATTACCAAATGCATGTCGTAACATGAGTGTAAATCTTTCATAACCGAGCACACGTTTTTTTTTTAATATATATTGGCCTTGACGAAAGCGACTGAGAAGTATCCCCAGTCGCACATATATTGCTTCTGCAACAATTAAGTTTTGGTGACATGAAAAGAATTTCTGTCAGTGAGTTTATTAGAACATATAAAGAATAAAAAGCACAGATATGGAAATCTGTGAGTTACTGTGCACTCACTGTCCACTGTACAAGTCACACTGGAATGTTGTGAATGCAAATAAACAATTGTCACCACAGTCAGCAGCTTCAACTTAAAAACTGAGAAATCATGATCTTGTAAAAGTTGATCATATGGCAGAGATGCTGTATTGGACTGTTTTGAATTGCGGAGGTTTACCTCAAGCAGTCGCCAGTGCGTGTAATCTTTAACTGTTCAAAGCATTTGCCATGGGTGGCGTTGTTGATTTGATTTTGAACAGTCCATATGTTGTTGGAGAACTCTGAAGACACTTCACATTATTGCCTAACTAGGTATATCTTTGTTTTTTAATATCCATCAGTGCTTTACATTTACACAAAAAGAAAAATCTTTTGATAGTTGACACAGACACAGACCTCCCACAGGTAGCTCTTGATTTAACGGTTGTTATTTGTCACCATGGTGAGATTTGTTCATCTACCACTGTCCTGAGGAACACAGTGTAGCAAATAATTGATTTGGCCACTGAGGGATTTGTCTGTTTTTTTCAACCTTTTTTAAAGTCTGCGACTGCTCTTTCACATTGATATTTAAAGGGTTCCAAATGCAAATGCAACATTGAAGAACAAATCTCATCCACTTAAGTGTAAATTACTTAGGAGGAAGAAATTACATGCCTTGTTGTGGAACAGAAATAGTATAGTATAATAAAATACTACTGTCCACATATTTATGATTCATATGACTGGGGGTCTATGAATGAAATATATTAGGGAACAGAAACCAGTTTGCTAGTTTGCATTCAGTAGAGAATGTCTGTTTTAATTAAGGAAACACACATACTCACACCCTCACTATTAAAAAAAAAAATCTATTTAATGTATAATTTTACAAAATTAAAGACCTGATGAAAGTCCAACACATTAATTAGCAACATAAAGCAACAAAAACATTTCCACTGTACTCAGGAGCCATTAACATGTGGTTCTTTATCCATATCTTCCTCATCGTCTCGATCTCCCTCATCCATCTCCTCTCCAGTATCTCCACTCATATGTGCATCCATCTGTACAGTGGCAGCCTCTTCCTCTTCTTCCTCCTCCTCCTCCACCATTGCAGCTGGGCCTAATGTTACAAATCAATATATTCATCCATGTAGTTTCTACAAGAAAAAGTCTGACTTTTAAAAGTGTTAGGTTAATAATATTTTGGATTGTTCAGGCTTTGGTACATTCTCGGGCTCTCACTCGAGTCTAGTGGTTCAAAATAAGTATGTAATTTATTAAAATGAACCATACATAATTTCTTTATTAAATAGTAATCAACCGGTAGACACTTACTTTTAGCCAATATTACACAGAGAATTACAGTGGGGGATCATTTTCAGTGCCAATAATCCATGCTTAGTGTTTTTATCTTTTTGCAAGAGTAAAAGAAACTACACAATTGTTTGGGGAAAAAATACCCATTGTTTTTTTTAAGTGCACAGCCACTGTCTATCTACTTGGCTGACTAAAGTTAATACATTTTTGTTGGAACCTTTTTTAATGATACTAGTAAGAAAATTTACTTTAAAATTTAAAGTTTTTGCCATAAATTCTGAACAACCCCATGTCAGGAACTGACAAAGCGATTAAACAATATGGTTTAGACTAATATTCAGGTTCTGCAGTAGTTTGTTCAGCACTGACCTTGTCTGAGATCTCGGCCTGGGATCTGACCCGCCTGCAGCATCCCTTTCAGCCTCTCCACCTCTGCCAATGATGAAGCATTAGCAATGGCAATCTGAAATGGAAATGCCATCTTGTTAACCTTAGCTAATATTGTATAACAGACTTACTGTTGTAAACCTTATTTGTCATCTCCCTATATCAATCCTAACACAGTCATACTAGCTGAAAACATAGTTAGAATTCTGTCCAAACTCTTTCTATTCACATTCTAACACAGGACCCCATACTGTGTTCACAGGCATCCTGTTTTCTGAAATCTTCCTTGAAATGAATCTAGGGAGAGGTGATCCAGAGTGGATAGGAAGAAGCCACAACCTGCTTGGATTTTGTCGACATACAGCACATTTCAATGACTCACAGCATTAGGAAATGGCCTGGCGTACTATTATGTGCACAAAACAATCTACAAGCCTAGACGCCACTTTCATGTAAATTGTACATAAATATGCAAATTCTGGATTTTCAGTAGCACTGACTCCCGCCCAAAATATGGTATGGTAATATCCCTAAGCTATGTGGGCAAGACCTTCTTATTTTGTCATTGTTGGCCAGACCTCTTCCCCCGTTCTGTCGCATTTATTCTCTTCCATAGGTAGTTGTGCTACACTGTCGCATTCATGGCATGCGATGCAAGTCTCATACAAAAAATTAAAAGCTATCTGCTAAAATGGGTAATTTGCAAATAAAATTAAAAAATTAAAAAGAAGAGTAAATTAAACAGATGTTTTACAGTGATAACACCATATGTTTAGTCATGGCACATGAATTGTATTTACACTTACAAAGGCAGGTTACAGCACTGAGCAAAAATTTTAAAGAGCTGGTATTATGGTTGAGGCACAATTTTTTTCTTTCAGAAATTCCTGTTCTGAAACAGTAAGATCATGCCATTTAAGGCCTGTGTCCTCCAGAAGTATGTTTCCATGGACTTAGGAAACAAAGCTGCAGGTTGCTGAAAGCTGTTGTGTTCTGATACCCCCCAGAACCTACTTGCAGTGTGGACCAAGTGCCAAACCCTGTATGGGTCACTGCCTGTAGCCTTATCGGCAAAAGTGACACAGTAAAATGTTCAAAGTGACGAGTTCCGTAAACTTCCAGAAATCACTGCAGGTTTTTTCTACCATTCATGTCATATTTTCGATGTCAGAAAGATCAAAAATAAAGTAGAGCTCTCAAAACATCCCAAACCTTAATGGCTTCAACTTCAGCTTGGGATGGCCCTGTCTTTTTCTTCTCAAGCTGTGCTGGAACTCCAGGTATGAATCTGAAAGAAACACGCCTTGCTTAGACAACCTGACCACACACAACTTCCCTGACCTTTGAGCAAACTGAACCATGTGTAGTATCTTTTCTTGAGTCAAACAAACTGATACATTGTCCAAAGACAGCAGTCCTGAGCAACACTGAACTTGACGTTTCTAGTTTTAAAGTAGCAGTTCATGCTTATTTAAACACATTATAACAATAACATAATTTGCTTTAACAAGTAAAGAGTGATAATCTTTTTTGGATTAGGTCCAAGATTTTTGTTCATATGAGTCCTTGTATATGCATGGCTTAAATTATGTTGTGATGTACAAATATACAATGTAAATATTGGGAGCTGGCACTTCATTTTTGGCATCGGCCCAGGTCCAGTGATTCTGAGGAACTGCTGCTGGACACGGACATTTTATCTTACGTTTTTGTTCGCTTGCCAATATCCTTTGCAAGTTGAGCACCTCGTTTGCCCTTGAACATTTTCTCTGCCTCCTGGCGCTCCTATGATGACGATATCACACGGTTAAATTACAGACTGAAATTTTCTCCAAAGGTGGACAAGGCCAGGAAGGAAAAAAAGCATAAAAGACAAAACTTCTTTGGATGTTCATCTCAAGGTTAGAAAAGTCTAAGGCCCAGTAGGACACTGTTAATACCCACCACACTGTGAAACTCTGTTTTGGGCCAACACTTCATTGCACACCTTAAAACACTGTACAGTCATTCAAAACCGGTCAGCGGTCACTTGTCCCATGTTAAGACACAGAATTTATACAACCCGCTTGGAACTTACCTTGAGTTTTACCTTCTGGAAGTCAAGCACTCGGATCTGTGGGATTTTGCTGATGACATAGAGCCTGTAATGCTTCTTGTTTGTCACTGGATTTCTTAACAAGCTGGGAATTCAGTGATTGTGACAAACATGTAAAATTATAATTTAGTAGTGCACGACATAGTTCAATATCCAATTTAACTGAGTATCAATGATTCATACCTGAGAAGGCTCAATGTCTTCACTGAGGCCAGCGGGTCCAAGTCACCCTACACGTGAAAACACACCATGATTAAAGAGAAACGTTTCTGAAGAACCAGTGAAGTCACATTAAATTTAGACCCAGATGTGATTCACCAGTAAAGGGCACCTATCTGTTAAACAAACTCAAAATCCAGAAAAACCCCAAACATGTGTTTAAATGCATCTTAAAGCTACAACGTGGCCTCTTTCACACATGCACTGGAATCCAGAAACTCCCTGGACTCCAGTGATGTATACCGGACTGTGAGTGTCCAAGTGAGATGCTCCTGAGATTCTCCAGGCTTTTTGCTGCAAGCCCCCTAGTACAAAGTCAATTCTTGCCCGTGCGTTAGGCTGTATGGAATTGTCCTGTATGGAATTGTTGGGAGGATTGAAAGCAGGAGAAGGAACATGTTGACAAAGTTTCTATCCGTCAACTGCCACACCATCTTTTCTTTCTTTTTTTGGATGCATGGCTCCAATGTGCTGTAAACAAAACACTCTTTCCTGCAGGCAAATTGTTTCTATCATGTCTTGCCTCCAGTGCATGCTGGACCCTCACGCAAATCAAGTTTTTACCATGAATCACTTCTGACTTTGTTTGGTTTCCCATATACCCACAGGCACCCTTTAGTGTCTGCAAATGTTGCACAGGGTTTGTTCTTCTGACTGGTTAGAAAGGTGAGCCTTGCTCAACAACCTGTAGAGAGGAATATCTCTGCAGTTCTGCCAGTGTTGCCCTGAGAGTCTGATTCATAGGAGTCGGCGACAGCTCCTCCACATTAAGACAGAATATGAAACATATTGCTAAATATTTATATGACATGAAATTAATGTGAAACAATTTGAATGCACCCCACATAGCACAATGCCGCCACCCACCATTGCACAAATGCAATATATGCCATGTTTAACAAAGGATGAGAATTTTCAACTATGTTTTAATTTCTTTACTTTCTTAATTTTGTCAGAAAATATCAGTCGAGGCCAGAGATCTGACGCTGCTTCACTCGTCTCTCCTTACATTAACTCCTCTATCTCACGTTGCTGGCCACATTGCAGGTGAATCCTTAAGTTTGTAGCACCTAAATTACCACCACACGCTTCTGAAATGCTTTGGTGCTGTTATTGTCCGGTCATCACGGCTTTGCTCGCTATTAAATATAATGCTGATAGATACATTTATTGAGAAGTCTGTAGGGGCACGCAGCAGACCAAGCTGATGGTGAATTTTAAGACCCCCAGCCATTTTGCATTCAAACAAAGGATTACAGTTCAAACATTTGTTTTTAATCATGTTTGACTGAATAGTCAAAATTAAAAAAAAAAAAAAAAAAAGCCCCATGGCCTAATGAAGCTTTATGTCACTTTTTTTAACACTAGGAGAACTGTGAATATGCAATTGCTATATTTTGTGAAGTTGTTTGTCATTGTATTTTCCATACGGACTCAGTCTAATGTCACACTCTGCGATTATTGGTAAAATTGTAATTGTAGTGCCCTGCTGAAATTTACTCACCAGCTCCATTATGTTGTTACTTGTGAGAACCAGCTCTGTCAGATTTGGAAGAGATCGCTCCAGATTCTCACCAATGCGACTGTGGGGGGAGGAGGGGGGTAAATAGTTAACTCTTTTAAAACATAAACTCAATGCATATATTACTGGATTAAGTAATTGTTTTTGATTAGAAGATTTTTCAGTTTGAACTTAAAATGGGGAGTCACCCAGACTCCCCACCAGAGAGGATTTAAAAAGGCTGTGGAGATTTCACCTCATAAATGGTGAAACATCTTGTAGAATTTCAATTGGCACTGAGTGACTAAGAATCCTGATTGACATTTTGGGTTCTCTTAAACTGAGATAATGAGAATAGGATTTATTGTTGTTGAGTTGTAAATTACCAAATTCTGTTGTTGTTCATTAGCAATGTTTTCAGTCTTTTAAGCAGGGGGAAGCCATCCAGTTTTCTGATTTCATTATCAGAAAGGTCAATTGTGTCAAACTGGTCCAGAGTAGCTCCAAGATTCTCAACAACTGGGATTTTATAACCTGTAAAAGGAAGCATAAAAAAAGCAGTTTTAGCTTTACAGATGAACAATGACAAGCACGACATTATTTGAGAATGAGCTATGGCTACTTCAGTTGAATATTGTTTTAATTTAATTGATTAATTTAAATCTGATTAAGCTAATCAGTTTTTAGCAATTCCTTGTACAGACAGCCTCAATTTTTTTTGGGGGGGGCAAAAAAGGTAATATTTATATAACGTCATCCTTCCTTTATATACTTTGCATGCCATTTAACCTCTGTGGTACAATTCCATGATGACTGTTTACATTGCAATGTGACCATTTTTTTTTCAAAATCCACCTATACAGATTTCTCCTCTACGTCTGACTTATTATGAATCCATAGCTCAGATTTTACCTTAACAGTGACAAACATTTTCACCTGATCTTTTTGCACTGCGTGTGACTCTGCGTGTGTGTTAAGGACACGCTGATACAGCAGTTCACTGCAATATGTTTCCGAAATAAATCAGGGGCAAAAAGAGACTTGTTTAGACTGGATGCAGCTTTGTGTTATTTACTGTTTAGTTTAGCCAGACTTTGGGAAGCTTAGCGTTACTCTGCTATGTGTGTGTCCACAGACAGTGCAGCATTTCTTCTATATTAATTTAGCCAAGGCACTCTGCTGCTGCGTAGTAGACCAGTACACATGCAGAAATCTCCTATTTCTAGGGCTCGGTATCAAACTTTGATAAGCTAAATGGCAAAGACTGAATTCCTTTAATGCTACAGAGTCCTGAATTTGTTTTTGCCATTCAATAGAGTTTCACCTATATAACTAGAAATTAAACATGCTAATTTAAAAAACTAACACTGCTTCATGTGCCAAAGACTAACTGTATTCGGTGCGATGCATCACTCACCTCTGAATGCTGCTGCCTATTCGAAAAGATTGTATACACACACATTGAGAGGTATTACTTTAACTATGGAGTGGACTAACAGTATTTGAAGTTCCAAAAACTCATTTTATGTCAGTAAACCAAACTGTAGTTCTGAATAAAGGCCTACTAAACCAAGTAGCTATTAAACAAAGTGTGCCAAAGTTAGAAGGTAGTTAATCAAGTAAAAAATATAAACAAAGGGCATGCAATTAATGCTCGTAGTATTTATCCTGCGCATCTCTTGCAGAAATACTTATATATGCTGAAGGCTGCAAAGGTTTTGGTTTACAATTACACATAAAAAAAGACAGAAAACAACATCATATAATATTTATACTATATTTGTAAAATTACTCAGTTGGATAATACTGTACTGCTTTCATTTCATTATTTATGCATAGTGTTTATAAGTGCTAGTGGATTAAGACACAGCAGTACTGGGGGAAAAAAAAACTACAACCTGAGGGAAACACTACCTTACTGCAATGAAACATGTATAAATGTGACACAAATAGCAATTAAATATGTCGGCCTGTTACAAAAACATATGCATGGCTAGGGAATTATTTAGTCTACCAGCCACCTTGGGCGGTGAGACAAATTTCAGAACTAAGGCTGAGTACATTATTTGGCCTTCAACAAAGAACGCAGCTAATAATTATGCTAGCACCTTTATACTCTGGTGGAAAATAACTATTCATTTCAAAATCTTACTACAATTCACATGAAAATGTCATTTTAATTTATTTGACAGCTGAAAGTATATGCTAAATGTAATTAGTCAAAACCGCAGTTTAATATTTCCTGGTTTTCTGCATAAAATAGTCATGGTATGTCATCTGAGTCACAAACAACAAACACAAAAAAAACATACCAAAAGAAGATTACGATTGTGTTTTATACATTAACAAAAATTGTATATGCGTGACTTAGACAAAGAGCAAGCATATTTCATGATTACTTAATGCAGAAACCAGAAAAATGCAAACATTGACATTACTTTTTCTTGTGTGCGTGTATAGAATAAATGACTGTGTGTTATTATGGATTAATTACTGTCTACAAAGTGGTTAATATCTTAGCCTTTACGAACTGCCATTTCATTCCATACTAGGTCTGTATAGCAATGGCGTAGAACATGATGAAATGGAAGAAAAGGGTTGGAACTGGGGCAGAGTGAAGCAGCTGCCTCTGTGGTGAGAAGACAACAAACTGGTCCTTAACACCACCAAGACCATAGAGCTGATCATAGACACCAGCCCCTACTCATCCTACGGCCTCCACAATGAGAAGGATCTGACCTGGAACGCTAACAAGGAACGCTATGGAAGGCTTAGCAGATACTTTACTTCCTGCAGATCTCTGTGTTTGTTAACCATGGCAAAGAGGTACACTCAAGATGGTGATCATCTGCTGCAGACAGACACTACACGATTTAATAAGACATGCAGATGCACAAACACCAATGCAATAGAAAACATCACCACCTTATGTGTTCAACCATTGTTTTCAAATCAACTTTCGCTCTATTTCGGCCCCTGTCCCTCCTTCTTCCTCTAAGCCTATACACTTTGATACTAGTGTGGTTCAATTGCCACGGAGATTTAAGGATGATTAATTGGCAATCGATGTACTGAAAATCTTTTTGTCGGCTGGAAATATTATTTTATCTGATTAAGTTATTGACATTATTACAGAAATTATTTAGGATCATGCCCACTCCGGATCAGTAACCGTACAACTGTGACTCTGAACTCTTTTCTATAGAAGTGCACGTTTGTCAAACTGTCGAAATATATCAATGAAATGCACTTGGACTAAAGTTAACGTTGCACGAAGACTGTGAACAACCATTTGTTATTTACCTGCTGTTACGTGTCACAGAAAAGCACGTCAGGCAACAGTAAATGTAAGTCTCTTCTAAAACGACAACAGTTCGTGGCTGAGGCCTGCGTTTAGCCTTAGCTAACGTTAGCACGCCACGAACTGAAGAACCTCTACTAACCCCGTAAATCCAGTTCTCTGTCTCTCACTGGGTTCGTATATTGAGCAGCCTGCTCGATGAGCTCCGCAGACAGTTTCACCATGTCGAGGTCAAAAAATTTCCTTACTTTTCACGTATTTGCAAAAAAAACCTTGAGCGCGCGATATTACAAACACGCTTATAGCCGGAATAATGGTGACTCTTCTTCTTCGTCGTCTTCCGCTTCAGGTTTAGGCGCGTCGGCTCCTAAAAGTCTGTGTCCTTAGCGCCCCCTACTGTGCGGCGGAGCAATGACTTTACAGCTGCTCCTGCATCTACCATGGTGGAGTATGGATCAGACTATTTCTCATTGGTACTATCAAATAGGGTTGAACTTTTTGTATACTATAACACAGTTTTGCATCCTTTGCATCGCTTATTTGTCAGTATGGAGACAAACAGAAATGGTTCTATCTACAGTGTAAGGTCCCTCAACGACGGACACATAGATTTGGACCACAGACTGAAACGCTGATTCAGTATTCCATCATGGAATTTTCCAGAACCTGGAGTAGACAGGTACTGTACTGAACACTGAACAGATTACTTACAAATGTACAGTGATGGAATGTGCTGCTACAGTTTATGTATTGCTACTTTGGTGTTTGGAAGACGTCAGATCAGGAAAGACAATCACAAATCAGACCCTGCTGCAGCTCTATCAGCACCAAAGGCTAGTAAAGGTGGAGCTAGACTAGATCTCATAATGAAATTGATGATTGTGCTCAATCATCAATTAAAATCAGCCGGTAATACAAAGGAGATAGATCTGAAGTTCTTTATGGAAGAACTGAATGTAAGACTAAAATACAGGATGGAGTTTTACTAGAGTTACCCTGCATGAGGATTTGCAATTTGCAAGTGGAGGGCAGCAATATTCATTAGGTGCATCCAGTCTGAAGCAAATCTTACAAGAAGAGCACTGTGCAACCAGCTTTGCAGCAACATGCCTCATAATTTTCTTTTCTCAATTTCTTATTGAATAATTTTTGTTATATCTTAATGTGCATTAAATGGTACAAAGATATTTTTGTTTTCCTCTTTTTGACAGTTCAGAATAATGGGATGTTAATGTTTGCATTGTATAAGCAATCTGTGAGCACCGGAATCATGCTTGTCTCTGACGCAGTGCCGCCTCAGGGCCATTCATTGTTTATTTCTCACCTTGTACCTTGTTTAAATGGATGTCTCCAGGTCTTCTGTATGCTTTAATAAATGATATATGTGATATTATGTGCTGTACATCACGAAATTTTTTGAATTTTAGATTTTTCCTTTATATGAACTGTTTTTCTAACCAGACATACATAATACTGACCTGCTGCCAATTCACTTTATTAGTTCTAAGAGGTTCCACCAGGTTCTTTATTTTATTTATTTTTTTCATTTTATTGTAGCTTTACACAACTTATGCATTATTTTGTTTACCTGTCCCAACTTGTGCTGCTGGCCTAAAAGTTAGAAATGAGTAAATGTCTAATTAACAATTAGATTTTTAGATTCAACATTTGATTCGATTCTTTGTTCTATTTACAATTAATAATAAACAGCTGTATTTGCATCACGTGCACAATGCACCAACTTCTCTGGAAATGGGGTTTGTAGATTTTTGTATTGTGTTTTTATTTTTTCTAAACTATTATTATTTTTATTAATTTTATGCAAGTTGACATACCATACAGAAATATAACCAAGAATGTAATACTGAGATGAGGATGTTTTATCATTATTATTATTATTTTGAACAAGTTATATGGACAATGTCTAGCCTGACTCTTAACCATAGCCACTGAACCACGTCATGTTTGTCACTCAGTTTAATAAAATTAAACAGTGTTCATGATTTTCAATGACTTCTCAAAGATTCCAAACCAGCTGAATACACCGCAAACATGTGATTATGATCTATTGATTTTTGTGTATGTGTAAAATATACAACAAATTAATGACAGTGATTTGAAAACATGTTTGGATACAGTGAAAATTTTCAGTTGTGGGTGGATGTATATAGTCTTTATTTGATTATATCAATAAGGATTAAAGTACAAAGTTAAAAACTTAACTAAAACATACACTGGGATTCAAAAAACTGAGACTACATTTAAAGTCTGTAGACTTGAGTCATCAGCAGCTTGTTTAAGTAAATCAAATTAAAACCATTGTTCACCTTTCATAAAAATGTTTAAAGTTGAAGAGTTTTGTGGGAAACATGCTTTTATTAGAAATAATGCAGAATCTGAATTTCTTTTTTTCCATATTCCATAACTGTCACAGATTTTTGACTGTATACAGTGGTCACCCGCATTAAACTCAGCTGGCAGTGGTAATGTTGTGGTGGACGTAGGTCAGCATGGAGACTCCTATCGAACAATTCCATGTTAAATACAAGCAGTCCACACCAAGGCAGTAATATAATTATTAAGTGGGTGGTAATATATATTGGTCTGGGATCTGTTTGTAAAGTTCCAAGATGATAAAAGTATTATAAACTATTTTTGTTCCCATCAGAAGCATGACAGCCCCCCCTCATGACTTTCCCATCTTCCTTAAATTTTTTTACACAATGTCCATTTTGTTTGGTCTTTGCAAAACAATGGCAGATACTGTGGCCTGTGACATGACGTGCATCAATCCAGAAATGAGTAGATACGGGGAACAGCAGACAGTGGACGGGTTCAACCCAACAACGAGGGGATAAGCTTGTTTAAAATTCAGTCCTCACCTGATGTGAGTAATAATCTTAACATTCATTCATGGAGTTTTATGCTGATCTGAGTATTTTTCAAATGGTCCGGGTGGGGGCAGCAGACGTTTTTGCCATGTCACTCTGTAGCAGACTGTACACCCTCTTCCTTGACACTGAGTCACAGTATTTGACAGTATTTTCCGGCATGAGGAGAACCACTAGGTTTGCTCACATGCCTTTAAACCTGTTCAACTTGGGCCAACAAATTGATAAATATTTATTCACTTTCCTTTCTTACTACTGTCGGAGCAGGACTGGACACCCAAAGAATGTTTTTCTAGATATACAAACCAATTCACTCATTCATTTTCTCTAGCCACTTATCCGGTGTTGGGTTGCAATTAAGTGTCAGCGATTAACCTGTGTCTTTGGACTGTGGGAGGAAACCCAGGAGCACCGGGAGAATGTGCAAAGTCCACACAAAACCCTCAGTCAGCTGAGTACCCAAATAAGCAACCTTCTAGCTGTGGTGCAGCAGCACTAACCACTCTCTAAACCGGTTACATATATAGGAATTGAATATAATGTGATGCAAATGTATCTACAAAATTTAAACCAGCCATGAAATATCAATATGAATTTTTGGATTATTAAACAAGGGAAATGTCTTTTTGCCCTACACATGCATGTGTTCGGTTTAACTCCGTTGTGTATATATTTCAGAGAGTCAGCGGAGGTGGGTTGAAGCAGAACCCGGGGTGCAACCCAACTCACTTTTCACTTACCTTTACTAGCTCCTCATTCTGAAAGTGGACCTCAATAAAAGTATTAAATATAGCCGTATCCCAACACCAACTACTACTCTGTTGACACCTCTCCAAAGTCTGACAACCTGCACATGCTCGTTTTTAACGTAAAATCCACCCACAAAAAGAAAGTCAGAGGTCTGCTTCTGACAAGAACAGCTGCACTATCAGCTTTCTGGGGTATTGGTTATGATAAGCAGCAGGTTGTATGAGACAGCAGGTACTGTAAAATGGAAAACTCTGAGCAGCAGCTTCTCATGTTTAGTCAACGCTTACACTGCATTTTGCATTTATTGGTAAAAATGATGTTTTTTCGGCCTTACTGATGAACATAATTTCTGTGAGAACTCCATCCCTAAGTGAGAACTCAGTGTTTGTTCTAGAATCAGTGAAGCGATATTTAGAATGACTTGCCAACACCTGGACACACCCGGCACCTACAGCTCTGCTTAGTCGTCATCACAGTCATTACTGACCGTCTCTGTTGTTATGTGGCTCGTATGATAGACAACTCCAAGTTAAAGCAAATGGTGCGTTTTCCAACCTCTGTATGGATGTGTACCTGTCAGTCTTCTAAATTCAGAACTCATGAGAGGATGTTGAAACATGGCTGTTCCAGAGGATTTGTCCAGTAAATCAAGGATCACGTAGTCTGAATGGCTCACTATTTCATACACTGAATGTTCCACATGTCCATGGAAAACGTGGTTGTGTTTTTCTGTCATGCAGGGGACTGTGTATTTCTTCGAGTCAGATTTATTTGCAGCTCCTTACTCTTACTCTAGGCTTTGCTTTTTACAGCACCACTCCTGCTAGACAAATACTAGAAGCCATCAGGCAAACCCAATGCACACTGATAACAGTTCACACACATACATATCAGACTTATCGCTCTCAAATGCAAAGTTTAACCATACACGTGGCTTCAGTGTACTGTGGTCAGATACTATAATCTGAGGGTTTCAAAATGGGTGGATCATAAATATGTTTTATTTATACTGTTTCAGAAGAAACAGGTTTACTTGAAAAACACGATTGTATTTATAAATTCACATGAAAAAACCAAGAAGTTGACGTGTCCAAGGCAGCCGCCCCTAAAAACAAATTTCATGTGTATAGGGTATTTTATTAATGACACATTGCTTGATGGAAAGTTGGTGATGCAGCAACTGCAACACGCAGATAAGGGACAATGTGCACTCACATCACACTCACACACGCATAACATTATGACCACCCCTGCTTTTTAAAGCAACCCGGTACAGAAGCTCTGCCATGAATTCTGCTTTTACAGTATCATAATTTTTAAGTTTTTTTTTATTTTTTAAGCTTCTGTTAGAAAGGTGATAATTCTACTACGTGTTTATAGTTGAGTTCATATTGGGTTGTGGAGTCGTACTGGAGTGAAATGTACAACCCCAACTGCAAAAACGATAGTGAAAACATAAATAAAAACAGAATGCAATAATTTGCAAATCTCATCAACCCATATTTTATTCACAACACAAACAACATATCAGATGTTAAAACTGAGACATTTTACCATTTATTGGAAAATATTAGCTATTTTCAATTTGATAGCAGCAACACATCTCAGAAAAGTTGAAAGAGTGGCAAGAAAATGCTGGAAAAAGCAAATCAAAAACAAATGAAGCAGCATTTGACAACTAATTAGGTAATTGGCAACATGTCGGTCACATGAATGGATAAAACATTTTGCACATCATAAAACAAACGACATGGCAACTAAGACCCAGGACTGTTGAGCAGACAGAATGGGACATTCCTCTCCTAAAACTCCTGCGACTGGTCTCCTCACTTCTCAGACATTTTCAGACAGTTGTTAAAAGAAGAGGAGATGCTGCACAATGATAAATGTCACCCTCTTAACCTTTTTGAGATGTATTGCTGCCTTAAAATTCAAAATGACCTAATATTTTCCATTAAATAGTAAAATGTCTCAGTTTCTGTCTCTGGACAACCGCTCTACCAACTGTGCCACAGTCGCCCCATTGTTGGGTTTCTCTAAATATCTGTATAGTCTTGCCTGTATTATGTAAAGTGCCTTGAGATGACTTTGTTGTAAGTTGTTCAAAATAAAGTTAAATTGAATTAACATGCTGCTCTCTCTTTGTGTCAACAGGATGAATGGTTACATATAATGGAGCTGCATTTACAGTCTTTATTCATGGTCTGTGACTTTGTTGTATGTTGGCACTATATAAATAAAGTTGAATTAGAATTGAATTGGTTACTGGTTGACTCACCCTTTGCATTTAATCGTTGTCATTTAACCTGCATGTTTGTATTTAAGGTCTTGTGTTGAGTTTTGGGGTTGCTAGTGTGTCATGGTTGGTTCTGGTGCGTCTCCCTAATCTTGTTCAGCCTTTCCCGATCTCCAGCCTTTGATACTGTTTGTGAGTCTGTGGATAGTGGTAGTAGGTTTGTTAGTCTCCTCATTTTGAGGGATTATCCGTTCATAGTGTTTAAGTGCTTGCCTCCTCACTGGAGTGATTTTTATTATAGTCCAAGTCTCTGAGTTAATATTCTTATCTCCTTAAGTGAAAAAGCGTTTTTCCTCTCCCCTGTTACCTATAGCTGCTCAAAGGTGATTTGTTGGGGATCTACATGTCTGTATAGTCTCGACTTTATTATGTAAAGTGCCTTGAGATGACTTTGTTGCGAATTGGCGTTATATAAATAAAGTTGAAACACTGCTTCTTGTCTACCCACTCAGTGTCTTGCTCGAACCAACAACTGTAGGATTGGTGGACGACCACGCTACCATCCCCGATTTATCCCCATTATTTGATTTCTCTTTTACCTTTGTCTGTTTCTGTTTAGGTTTAAGATTTGATCTCATGTTATTGCATGTCATGTTTAATATTGTTTATTCAGGTTCTGTTCTAGCATTTGATTTTCTGCTTATCCTTTTGTTACCAAAATTTTATTACCATTTATAGTAATAAACTCGTTATAGTATAGTATTTGATTGTCCCTGTTTGTGGGCCCTTTTACTTATTGCTTCTACTTGGATGTTAGTTTGTGTGTCCCCCCTTTGGTTCTTTGTTATTTCCTTTATTAGATAATTTACCTTTTGCTGTGTTATTATTTCCCTTAGTTTTACCTTTATTTCTGTTTGCTAATACTTTTTTTTAATAGCTTGTCTAGATTGTTTATGCTTCACATGTGTGTTTCCTGTTCTTCCTTTTGGAGTGAGTTTTTGTTCATTTTGTTCTGCTAATGAAAAGCTAACCTTCAATGATACCACTGAGGCATTGAAACTTTTTTTAGGCTGGAGGCCAGAGCCTGTTAATCAGCCATTTGTCCTCGGGCTGTGGACCCCCAACGTAAGAAAAAACCCAAACCTCAGACCAACCCTCAGTCTATGTCTGAGACGTAAGCCCAAGCCACGTAGACTGTCCCTTTGTCTCTGCACCTGTCCCGGTCCAGACTCCGGTCTTGATTCTGGACCTAGTTCCCTGGTGCATTGGCAGGGGAACAACTATCCACACTGGTTGGTTAGTTCTGGAGCCTTCCCAAGTCGATGCAGCCTGCGGCCCAGAGTGGTCCACCCATGTTGATGCCTATCTAGTTCCTTTTCGTGTGGCTGGGTCGGTGGGGTCATGTGGTTCCTGTCTAGAAGCCAAGGTTGGCCGATGCCCAGATAGTTCCTGTTCCTGTTTTTGTGGTTAGATCGGTCGATGCTTGTCCGGTTCCTGTCCAGAATCCAGGGTCGGCTGACGCCCAACTGGTTTCTGTTCCAGTTCATGTGGCTGGGTTGGCCAACCCTCAAAGACATACTGAAGGAGCAGTTGCATATTGTAAGATAAATAAGCTCTCTTGTGAATTTAAAGTCATTTAATCTTTTTTAATCAGTAGAGGCCCGAAGAAAATGTTTGGGTATAAAGCAGCCTATTAAAGCGTTAAATGATATAATATTTGTTGTCACATTTCGGCCTAGAGATACACTGGTGAGCTGTCCAGGTTGTACCCTGCCTCTTGCCCTAAGACAGCTTTAATATCGAAAGGTAAATGTGGTGTCAGAGAGGAAGATGCCCAGGATAGAGTGAAGTGGAAACGGATGATTCGCTGTGGCGACCCCTGATGGGAAAAGCCGAAAGAGAAGTAGTAGTAGTAAATGTGGCAGAAAAGACAATATAAGTCACAGTGGCACTGTTTGCTGTGATCCTGTACACACTGTGCCTACATTTTTTTGATCTACTCAGTTTTTACATCGCTTATGTCTGGCAGCCAGTCAACATTTCTGGTTGACAATGTTGTGCTTAGTGGACTAACTCATGTTTGTCTTAGTGAGCAAATAGGTAGAAATGAACCAAAAAGGGCTAAACATTTTATAGGCTTTTGGAAACATGTTAAAACCTGACAGGAGATGAAGGAGCATGGTATGTCGATGCCCAGTGTTGACCCTGCAGATGTGGAGCTACGCGTCTTTAGTGACGTCTGCCACGTTTTAAGAATGTCTGCCTACTTCTACCCAAACATAAACCCTGTCATGAGGATTCTTCTAACGATGTCTCTGTCCGCTGCCAGTGCACCAGATTGCTACTTCAACTGTTTACATTGCTTGAATACATATGCGATGACTGAAAAATTAAAAACAAGTGGACTTGCGTTAATGAACATCCATCATGATACTGGAATTGCTGCCCTGGCCATGCTGCAAGAGTTTGATGCAACAGAAAAGCGTAGAATGAAGTTCAGAGTGCTTGTCTTCTTTCTCCTGTAGTCGTCTTTCTCTGTCTTCAGGTGTCCCCGGCTTTGGCGCTGTGTGTCCTCCAGTGTGCAGCTACTGGTCCTACTAACCTGTCCCATGTTTTCTTTTCTCTCTCCACTTTCCACTCAGCCCAACCGGTCAAGGCAGATGTCCGTCCACCCTGAGCCTGGTTCTGCTGGACGTTTCTTCCGTTAAAGGGAGTTTTTCCTCTTCACTGTTGCCTTTAGCTGCTCAAGGGGGATTTGGTGGGTTTTCTCTAAATGTTTCTATAGTCTTGACTTTATTATGTAAAGTGCCCTGAGATGACCTTGTTGCAAATTGGTGCTATATAAATAAAGTTGAATTGAATTGAATTGTCTGTGGCCATTAATCATTAGAACTCCTCTCTCTGAGATCAGACACTCTGATTCATATACGTACTTTGCATTTTCTTCTTAATAGGTTTATGTGTCAAGTTCTTTGCTCAGTTTCCTACTCTTGCATGGAGCATATGGACTTAATTAGAATTTCTCAATCATTTTCACATTAATAGAAATAGATAGAAATAGGGAAGTCTTTTATAAAAAAGCTCAGATCAAGACACACTGTCTAAACTGTTTCCATGAGGCATAATAAATTCAAAGCATTTTAATCAGCATTTCCTTACTTTCTATCTACTATTTTCGTATGTTTTTATCATAAAGTAATAATAATGTAGTATAAAGGCTAATATAAAGTCGTTTTGCTCTGGTCACAACTGTGAGTCTGAAGTGGCACAATTTCTTTCTTCATCCTGTCTCTGACACACACATCAGCTACATCATATGCAGACAAAACAGACAGAGACACACAAACACACCCACAAATAAAGACTTGCTTGTATAGCCTACCCACACACAGTTCATTAAGCTTTCACAGAACTCATTGTTGTCGTTCATTCACGTGAATCATTTGATTAAAAAATACACATTTTATTCATGGTTGTTACTTAAAAATGTGTTTTGCTTTATGCTTACACAGCCATGCAGGAAACAAAGCTCGGTTAAAAAATAATATTTAAAAAAACAGAAACAGGAAAATTACGTTAAAGACTGAATTTGTTATATTTTAATCAATGTTGCAACCGCCTTTCAAGTATAAATTGTACATAAATGGTCAATATTAAAGCAGTGTGTGTCTGAGAGATGTGACTTCGGGGTCCTATTGTTGTTACAGTCTTTTTGCTGAGTTTTTCTGCATATTTCTCTGGGCTGTATTAATCACTATATGATATTATATTGTAGCCTATAGTGCAGGTGGCTGTGGTTGTTTTTTAAGGCTCGGTTGCTTTCTGAAATGCATACATTGCAGCGCTAACATGCTAAAACCCCACAAAACAATCTCTCTTTTGCTCGCACACTCACTTGTTAAGTTGTTGTGTGTGTGTACAATCAAATATAATCCTGTCGCTGACCCTGGTGCAAAGGACACGATGGAGCAAAGTAACATAAAATTTTGGAAGGAGGAAAACCTGTTGCCAGAATGCTAAAGATATGACCCAAAGCACAGCCAAACCGAGCAAACAGTGGTGGAAGGAGAATAAGGGGAATGTCCTTGCATGACTTGGTCAGAACCCAGACTGGATTCTATGGAAAATCTGCAAAGGCACCGTCCATTTTGGCTCACCAGCGCTGCAGGAAGAGTGGGCAAACATTGCTTAATCTAGGTGTGCAAGGTTTTTTGTAGCAGTATCCAAACTGACTCACAGCTGTAAGTGAAGCAAAAGGTGGTTCCACAAAGTATTAACAAAGGGTGGGGATGCTTCCAAATCAAGTTATTAAAGATTATTTGTTAAATTCATTTTCATTTGTGTTTTAGATGTGCGATGCGATGTGCGAGTAAATAAATTCAAACAAATCAGTTTTTTGTATTTTCAATTTCAGGCTGTTGATCTGGAACTGTTCATATTTAAGATGATGAATGAAAATTGTGTTTTGTGTTTGTCTGTGTGTGTGTAAAATACCTTCATCTAGTTATGCTCATTTTGTTTACTTGTGTTACTGGAGAACAAATTTGCCAATTCTTTTTATGATGTCTATGGTGTTAGCTTTGTAATATCTGAAGAGTCTTTCATCTCCAGAAAGGATGCCTTCTCTTTTTGACTAAGACTAACAGATTCCTAGTCTGGAAGCAGTGACGTGTTAAAACGCCATCTTGTAGGGGGTTTAATGCAAGTGAGTGGGGGGCATGATCACTGACAATGATTGAATGAAATGTAATTTGCATTGAAGAGAAAGACTGATGGGGAAATACCATGGAGAATAAGTATCTACTAATGTAAGAGTACTTTTGCAGTCAGACTAAGAAACGGTTTTATTATTCCTGTTTTTTTGTGCTTGAGAGGGACGATCACTGTTGGGATCATAAATCTTAGAAATTGAAAATGTTGTTTAGGTACTGATACATTATTGATAATACATCTTTCTTCACAGTCAATGGTAGATGTATTATGGATGTTTTTATAAATTAAAATTGAAACATTAGCAATCAGAGAAGAATTTTTATTTGGAAAAGCAAGAAGGATGACAATGAAAGATGTGAAAACAGAATAAATGGGAGGCAGAACTTGAGATACACAACCTGGGATAGAATGTGGCAAAGACCTATTGGTGAGTGCGTTCAAGAGTTGGATCTGATTTGTGTGTAATATGAAAAGGTTGCACAATTCTGAGGTTTTCTGAGTCAACCTGAGATGTGACAACATTGGGTCAAAGTGTGTTTGGACAGTGTTTGCCTCCTTTAACCAACAGTGATACATGGGCTGAGAAGTTGGCAGTTTGGGCCCAATCACAATAAACCAGCACCCATGGTTTGACTGAGAATATTTTGGAGAAATCTCAATGTATTTTTTTTATCACACCAGGGTTACACAGCAAATATTTGATAAGATTAAGAGAGAGAAAAAAGCATAAAACCAACATCTCTAAATCGTGTGTACATATGAAAAAATGTTCAGTGGAAACTCCCTTTTTTATCATTGGTTCTTATCTTCTATGATCAGATTGTTAAGGAATATGACTAGAAGTTTGGCTAGGATGTCAGCAGTTTGAGGTTAAAGTTATAGTTATACTACATAGTTTACTACATGGATGACAGAATTTGAGAATTAGCAGTTAGAAAGAAGGAGAGACATGCCAGATAAGCTACATTAGTGTGTGTCTCTAATACCAGGATGACATCACCAAAAGAAGATACAAAATCCATGATGCAGAGGAGCAACACCGTGGATCTGACAGTAGGAGGAGTTGATAGATAGAAAGGAGATTTTAAAATTTTGATTAAAAAAACTGATTAAGGATAATAATTAAGGAAGTACAGCCAAAAATGTGGGATTAAATTATTTCAAAAATTAAAGGAGCCATGTCTTATAATATGCCTAGGCAGGAAAATCTGTTTCTCCAACGACATGCCTGCCCAGTAGTAGTGAAACATTTTAACATGTTTAAGAAACAAAGTCTGGTTGCTATGAATGGACTTCATGGATTTGCATTTATTTTGATTTCATTAGACTGTTATCTGCAGGGCTGGGCAGAGCACTGTGGAGCATAGTAAGGGAGGGCTGGGTGTAAATCATTTTTGACTATCCTTCTATCCCTATAGCTTTCCAGCCGTACTCTAAATATGTAAAATCAAAAAAATGTTAACATGTTGAATTCATATTCAGCAGCAACTGTGCCCAAACACGATTAAAGACTGGATTTCTTTAAATTGGGCTCTATTATGTGCCAGTAAAATGACATCAGGTTGGTAGGTTGACATCACACCTTTTTGATGGAATTCTTGACATTTAAATGTCCTCAGTAACTCACAACAGACTTGACTCCCTGGACCATGCCATGTACTAATGAACATAATAGGGCACCTACCAATTACAGATTACAAGAGCCTACCTTATTTTTTGCATTAGGCCCATTTAAACTGGCTCTGCCACATTTCCTTTCATACATGTTCACACGCGTTTTATGCAAACTATAGTTGCACCTACTGTATAAAATTAACTATAATGCATCATCATGAAGTTTTCAAATCAGCGATTTATCATATGTAATAAAGGATTGTAGTTAACACTTACTGTGGGACCATGAATAAAGACTGTAAATGCAGCTCCATTATATGTAACCATTCATCCTGTTTACACACAGACAGACCAGCATTTCAATTCAATTCAACTTTATTTATATAGCGCCAATTTACAACAAGGTCATCTCAAGGCACTTTACATAATAAAGTCAAGACTATAGAAACATTTAAAGAAAACCCAACAAATCCCCCTTGAGCAGCTATAGGCAACAGTGGAGAGGAATCTTCCTGAATCTCCTGAGAGAAGCTAATGAAGGTGAAATATGATCTCTCTTACCAATCCCAGTCAGTAATCTTGCTGCAGCATTTTGGATTAATTGGAAGCTTTTTAGAGAGTTACTGGGGCAGCCTGAAAGTAGAGAATTACAATAGTCCAATCTAGAAGTAACAAATGCATGAACCAGTTTTTCATCATCGCTTTGAGACAGGATGCTCCTAATTTTGGCAATGTTCCGTAGATGGAAGAAGGCTGTTCTAGAGATTTGTTTTATATGTGAGGTAAATGACAAATTCCTGGTCAAAAATGACTCAGAGATTCCTTGCAGTACTACTGGGGGCCAGAGTTATGTCATCTATGTCATTACTTATGTCAAGTGATGATATGTTTGGACAACAAGTTTCAGAGATTTTTTGGCCCAAACTGAATAACTCCAATTTTATCTGAGTTTAGAAGAAGGACATTATAGGTCATCTAGGCCTCGTAGTTTGATAATTTGATTTATTTAATCTGGTTTCAAAGAAAGATATAACTGTGTGGCATCAGCGCAGCAATGGAAATTTACTAATAATACATATAATAATAAAACAAGTGTTTTCTAATAATGTTGCCTAGAGGAGACATATATAGAGTAAAGAGTATTGGTCCTATGTGCTTCTCCTGGATGCTTTCAGACCTGCCAACCTTCAGAACCAATGGGAGGGTGGCTATTCCCAACTGGGCAACTGAAGATCTTTAATTTCCCCCCAGGGATTAATTCATTTTTTCTGATTCTGATTTTTGATTCTTGCCCCACTGTGTGCTGACATGCTGTTTAAGATATGCCAAATACAACGGCTCTAGCATTTCATTTCTGACAACAATTGCTGATTGGTGCTGTTGTGTAGCACATGGCTGCGCAGCACAGGAGACCAACTTCAGGCAGCCACAATATCTAACTTTGGGTGAACAATAAAATACTAATGGACCTATAATGAACTTAAGTTAATTTAAATCATCTCAACCTCCCATTCATTTGACTCACTGCTTGGTCTTGCTATTGTTAAAGATGACTGCTGGTGATAAGAAAACAAAGAACAGTTGCACACACCTTGAATAGGTTTCAACTGTTATCGCTGGAGTCACAATGTGATAAAGCAAAGCCAACAAAAAAAAAAAGAAGAGCATGTTGTATTCTTTGTTCAACAGAAGCCTTGTATTGTGTTAATACATAATTAATCATAATGGGAGTCTACCATAACAAAACATCTAAATCAGATTTGATAGTTGTGGGTGTTCCTGCCTGAACCTTGAATAACGCTAAAACTTTAACCTGAGGCTCTGAGATGGAACATGTTCTTTACATGTAGAATGTGACCACATCTACTCAAATAAAGGATAAATATTATAGAATCATGTAGCAGACACTTCAAACTTAAAAGTAAGCAGCAGACAAGGGGCAACCTGTATTAAGTCTTGTTTTAAGCTTGTTTCCTTTGATATCCTGCTACACGTGTTGAAAGTTGCACAATGAAAAAAAAGAGTCAAGCAATGGTTACAACCACATTTTATTAATAATAAAAAACAAAGCAAGTCAAATTAAATCACCATCATGGTGGTGAAGGGGTTAGCACTGCCATGTCACAGCTACCATGTCCCTGGTTTGAATCCCTGGCTACTTGCAGCCTTTCTGTGTGGAGTTTGAATGTTCTCACTGTGCTTGAGTGGGTTTTCTCCCACAGTCCAAAGAATGGGAACGTGAGTGTGAATAGTCGTCTGTCCATGTGAGGCTATCTGTGTTGGCCCTGAAAAAGACTGGAGATCTCTCCAGGGAGGAACCCCACTTCTCACTCGATGTGAAAAGTTGATGGTTTAAAATCAGTTTTGTGAGTAAAGAAAATTTATAGAAAGATGTGTCCACTTCCTGTATTTTCTTTTCATCTAGAAAGTTACAAATAGCAGTGGTGAGTAAATAACTAGATTTACTCAAGTCCCTTAGTTAAGTAAGATTTTGTGGTACTAGAGTATTTCCATTTTAGGCTACTTTTACAATTGACAGACTTTACCAGCTGTACAATTTTTGTTCTTAGTCTTTAAATAAATCAGGACTAGACTTGGACACTTGTGATGTCAACAGGTTTAAAATTCAGGACTATTTTCCTAGTGGGGTACTATTATTTTTTTTATTTTAAGTAGATTTCAAATAATATGCATTTGTACCTTAACTTGATGAAAGAATGTGAAGTGCTACTTCAACATGTATCTTTGTAAGCAAATACTTTCATTTTTACTTGAGGGTTTGTGTACCTGTAACTCTACCTAGTTGTAATTCTGTGTGATCCAGAACACATCATTTGCAACAAGAAAAAACCAAATGGGTTCGACATTAGTGGAGGTTCTGGCCTTTAGGTGCTAGTTTGTGTGGATCACAGATGTGAGGAGATCATTTGTTTGCATGCTGTGTAACTATGTTCTTCGTATCATGCAGGTGAAGGCAGGTGAACCAGGGACCATGGAAATCAATGTTCATCCATTTCCTACTGAAGGAAAAAAGACGTTTACAGTTACTACCAACACCTAACATGCTTACCTGTAATTTTTTCAGCAATGCGGGACATGGATCAGAAACCATTTACCGCAGACTTTGCTTCTGTTGAGAGAAATCACAGTTATTGGTCATATATGGGATAAATGGGACATAGGGCAGGACCAGCAGCTCCTGAATGAATCAGCGTGTGAAGCTGTGGGAATGCCACTCCCTCACCTCCCACATTAACACCTTGTCCGCAGTATAAAGAATTGCACTTCCCACAAATCTTTCTTAGTGTTCCTGTGGAGAAGCAAATGGCTATGGCCAAAGCGCGGCTGCTATGGCTGACCCTGTCTGCCATCGTAGCCATCTGGCACACTGGTACATTCATTGTATTCCATTAGGCACCTTGACAAAACCTCTAACAGGGCTTTTAGTTGTTAAAATGTTTACCTGCGCACTGCAGCAAACCTGAGCCTTATTGTGTTTTAATGTATTTGGACATTTGATTATTATTATATGACCAATAACTGTGATTTCTCTCAACAGAAGCAAAGTCTGCAGTAAATGGTTTCTCATCCATGTCCCGCATTGCTGAAAAAATTACAGGTAAGCATGTTAGGTGTTGGTAGTAACTGTAAACGCCTTGTTTCCTTCAGTAGGAAATGGATGAACATTGATTTTTTTTTGGAAAAAGACCTGTTTAAAATATTTGGTGGTTGGGTGATGGCATGTCCTGATTTGTCTTTGTAGGTGTGAGTCCCATCCACAATGGCCAGGTTTGCAGTACATGGGGTAACTTCCACTACAAGACCTTTGATGGTGATGTTTTCCAGTTGCCCTCCACTTGCAACTATGTACTGACTTCTTCGTGCAGGAGCACTTACAAGGACTTCAACATCCAGATAAGAAGACAGGAGACTGGCGGTCACCCCACCATTAAAAACATTGCTATGAAGCTGCAGGGCTCAGTGGTGGAGCTCTCCAAGGGCTCAGTGCGCATTGATGGCCAATCGTAAGTTTTACTCGATGAACAACATGCATTTCCCACTCTGCTCGCAGTATTGATTATGACAGAGATGGCATGGCATCTTCAGTATATTACTTCAATTTTTGGTGTTCTTTTAAAAAACTGAAGCCTCTGCTTAGTCAATAAAAATGTTGGAAGTTTAATGCAGGCATGAGGCAGTCAGTAGAATGGCACAGTCAAACTTAAAGACATCAGGCAAATGAAGCAAAAGGTTACGTTCAGTATCTCTCTGGCTCTAGCAGCAGAAAATCAATACTGTGACTATTTTTCTTTTTGCAGAATCACTTTACCATTCAGTCAGGCAGGAGTGTTTATCGAGAAAACTCCCACCTACATCAAAATCAAAGCAAACCTGGGATTGGTTGCTATCTGGAATGAGGAGGACTCGTTTCTGGTAAGATTATATACATCTATTGTATATTCATGTGGACAGCATGTGTGTGTAGTGTATGTATCGGTGGTATATATAGTTGTTGGTTCGATCCCTGGCTCCTCTGGTCACATGTCGAAGTGTCCTTGAGCAAGACACTGAACCTCGCTTAGTTGCTCCCAATGAGCGTCGGCCAGCTGCATAGCAGGTCCCCCATCGGTGTATGAATGTGTGTGTGTTTGAGAGTGTGAATGGGTAGATAAGAAGCAGTGTAAAGCGCTTTGAGTACCAACAGGTAGAAAAGCACTATATAAGTGCAGATCATTTACCATTTACCATATGTGTGACATGGTTTTGTCCTCTCAGGTGGAGCTAGATCTAAAGTACAAGAACCAAACCTGTGGTCTTTGTGGAGACTTTAATGGGGTCCAGCTCCACGATGAGTTCTACAGCCATGGTACTTTTTGAGCCTTTCTTTTATGCTCGGCCCGTGGGGCATGGCCACAGAACTAAAGTGTGTTTCCTTCAATGTGATCCTGACAGGTGTGAAAATATCTCCCAATGATTTTGCCAACTTCTGGAAAATGGATGGGCCAACTGAAAGCTGTTCTGACTACACAACACCAGAATCCTCACAAAGCTGCAACAACATGGTGAGATTTCATTCTGTAATGTGGAACTTTAAATGTAAACTAATTGTTCCATTTAATGCTAAAAATCAATACCAAGGAGAAAAGATATTTACACTACCAGTCAAAAGTTTGGATGCACCTTTTCATTAATTGTTTTCCTTAATTTTCGTGACTATTTACATTGTACATTCTCACTGAAGGCACCAAAACTATGAATGAACACACAGAGTCATGTAGTGCATAAAGTGTGAATTAACTCAAAATATGTTTTAGATTTTAGCCACCCTTTGCTTTGATTACTGCTTGGCATTTTTCCGATGAGCTTTGTGAGGTCACCTGACATGGTTTTCACTTGACAGGTTTGCCTTGTAAGGGTTCATTTGCCTTAATGGGGTTGTGAATATAAAGGAAAACCATTAGAAAGACATGGTGTGTGCAAACTTTTGACTGGTAGTGTATATATATAAAAAATTCCTCACTCGCCCCCTTCCTTCTTGGGGCAGTCCTTGCTTCCTTCAAGCTCGGGTCCTCTACCAGATGCCTGGGACTCTGAGGGTCCTGCACAGTATCTCAGCTGTTCCTAGCACTACACTCTTCTGGACAGAGATTCCAGATGTTATTCCTGAAATCTGCTGGAGCCACTCTCCCAGTTTGGGTGTTAAAGCCCCCAGTGTTCCCATCACCACGGCTCCCACTTGTTCCTTCACCTTCCACATCCTTTCTAACTCTTCTTTCAGCCCTTGGTATTTCTCAAGCTTCTCGTGTTCCTTCTTCCTGATGTATCGCATAGGATTGCTTCATCTATCATTACAGACTTGTTCTCCTGTTTGTCGACAACTACTATGTAGGTTGGTTGGCCATAAATACATTCCTGTCTTTCTGTCCTTTAGCAACCTCTATGTGAGCAGATCCTCACTGGGCCAGCCTTCAACAGCTGTCACAGTCTGCTGGACGTTGCCTCCTTCACTTCTGCCTGTGCTGCAGACCTCTGCCACTGTGGCAATGGCATAAATAACCATGGAGATGCATTTTGCCTGTGCAACACTGTGTCTGAGTTCTCCAGACAGTGTGTCCATGCTGGTGGCAAACCAGGCAACTGGAGAACCAAAGAGCTCTGTTGTGAGTATGCTTTGATGGTTATAAAAAATGGTATTTAAATATTAAATCACTGCATCTAAAGACAGAAACAACAAAAATCTGTCATATTTTGATCATATTTATACCTCTGTTGTGAGTACGCTTTGATGGTTATAAAAAATGGTATTTAAATATTAAATCACTGCATCTAAAGACATATGAAGACTCATCAGTGCAGGACTCTGCAGTGCAAGGGGCTCTAATTGGGAACGCTGTCCTATTCTCATCATTTTATTTGCTCTTGATAAGTGCAATGAATGAGAGCTTCCCATGTGAAGTTGCTCTGCTCTCTGTTTCTGAACAACCACGAGGCTCAGCTCCTCCAAAAAACACTAACATGGAATTAGACGTATTGTCACACACAATAACTACCCAAGTGGTCCGTCTGTGGCAGCCCACAATAAACCCATAACCCCCCACCAACTGAATCCGGATTTCCTCATTCTTCCTAAACTTCACTCAGTTAGTAATCACAGGATTGTAATTTATTATTAATACATGAGACCTGGCAGTTGTACAAATGATATGAAATTTCATCCATTTGTTAGTTGTTTGTCAGCATATAAAGGGGTTTTCAAATCAGCTTTACCCACAAAGACCTTTGATCTTTTTTGTAATTGTAATATGCTTTGAAAGTAAATTAATCACTTTTTACGGTAAATAGTCACGGGATGCTAGTATGAGGCAGGAGCACTTGAAGTAAAAAACGATTTATAAGTGATACAAATATGAACGAAAACTATGTTTGTGTTTAGGTTTCTGCTTTATGAACAACGTGATCATCAGACTCAAAAAAAGCATGGAGGCTCAAAATCATGAGAAATATAATATTTATAATTTCTCTGGCTTGGTCCATGTTCCTGTAACAATCATTGACCATCCTTTGTCCACCTAATTCAATATTTTCTGCAATGTGCTGGAGTCTAAACAGGCTCACACAAACACAGGCTGAGTTACTTGCAGGGTTGCTAAGGACACTGGGGGCACTACTGGACCTATACCAGAGGAAACATGACTTTGTTTGCCATGTGTCAGATAACTGTTGGTGGGGCTTTATCCCCAACCAGCCTCACCCTGTCCCCACCTATGATAAGAGTAATAACAATTGCAAATGTCTCTTTGCAGCAAATTCTGAGTGGATAAAACTGTGCAAACAATTCCCTATTCATTAATTAAATATGGATTCTTGCAATTAATCGCAATTGAAACTTTTATTTGATATTCTAGTGTCAATATATTTCATTTTGCTTTCACGCCCAGTGCCTCATTAAGCAAACACTGATATCAGACGCAGTACACTGATTCATGTGGATCGTGTCACCCACAACATGCGTTTGAACTGGGGGAAGGCCATTCAGCGGCTATAAACAGGTCACAGAGCTGCTTTTTTCTGTATTGACAGGGAAGTCATGTCCTTATGAAATGGAGTATAGAGAGTGTGGAAGTCCCTGCACTGACACTTGTTCCAACCCAGAGGCCAGCCACACCTGTGACAGCCACTGCATCGATGGATGCTTCTGCCCAGCAGGTACAGCAGAGAGACGCACATCTACAAATGTACAGTTGTTGTACGCACAGTGTATGTCACTACATTAACACCTTGGTTGCTTTCAGGCACGGTACTGGATGATTTAAATGGGAAAGGTTGTGTCCCACTGGGCAAATGCTCCTGCACTTACAACAGTAAAATTTACGGGCCTGGAGAGTCATACTCCAATAACTGCAAAAAATGGTATGATATACAGTACAATACAATAGATCACCGTTAAGCCTAGTATGGCAAGTAACGGCTCTTGATTTGTGTGCTGACAGCGTGTGTGAGAATGGCCAGTGGACGTGTGTGGAGGAGAACTGTCCAGGAACCTGCTCTGTGGAGGGGGGGGCTCACGTCAACACTTTTGATGGAAAGTTCTACACCTTTCATGGAGACTGCTCCTACATTCTCGCTAAGGTAAAACGCACCGTAACCACACAAGCACACAGGCCATAAATGCTTAACGCTGCCATAGCTTGCCGTAGTATCTGTTTATACAATCGACTGGACAGATATTGGCTCTAGCCCCCCTGCAACTCTTACAAGGATAAGTGATTAAAGATTTTGGATCAACAAACACATTAATTCTAAAGTAATAAAACATAAACAGTCATGATCTGTGGTGTCTTTATTGTACATACATGTTAATTTTACAAAGTGATGGTGGGAAAATGTGATGGCACCACTAAACGTCAGTGTGCTTTGTCAAAGCAGCAACAGGTGATGAGTCCCGGTGAACAAGAGTTGTTCAAGGAGTGGGAAAAGGTTACAGAGTAATCTTGAAGAAATTAGATATTCATCAGTCCACAGTTTTGTCCATAAGTACAGACAATTTAGTGCTTTGGCTTATCGACAGAAGTAAGCACACAGCCAAGATTACTCCAAAAGCACAATGAAGAATGATCAGCGAGTAAAAAAGAACCCTAGACTTTACTGGATTCATTGGAGGTGGTTAACATCTCTGTTTACATGTCATCAAAATGCAAATATCATTGAATAGACATGATATCCCGCCATTTTTTATGTTGTCTGCCGTAACTGACTCTCTCAAGGTCACTCCGCAGCATCTCTATCCAGTCGAACTCTGGGCTCTGACTGGAATGTGGAATCAGTCTGCAAATACATTTTACCAAAACTATTATGATTGTTATGATTATTACTACTACTACTTCTAGTAAAATCATTATTAGCAGTACTTCAGTAAAAGTAGTGTTAGTGTTGCTCATGCTGCTCCTCGACCAACACACCTATGACTAGAGGTGCTGGTATTGTTCTCTACGCTCATATTGTCTGTGTCGAGCAGCAGCTCATTGGTTTTTGGCTTTTTTTAGGACTGCAATGGAACCAAGTTTGCGGTACTGGGAGAACTGGTGCAGTGTGGAGTGACTGAAAGTGAAACCTGCCTCAAGTCTGTCACCTTAGGATTGTCTGGAGGGGCTAATGTGAGTATGATGCTTGATCCATGAAGAAAATAGAGATATTTCATAGATTAACCTGTATCTACATACAGTATAATGTAATCAATTTGTTTTATAACTTTATGTGTATTTAGTAATTTCTGTAGCAACAAAGATGAATAGACAGAAAAGAGGGCCCACATATCCAAACATACCACTGCTGGTGCTGTGGAATGACCAGCCCAAAGACGATATGTCCACTGCACTTCCCACACAGACAATGTCTGACGATAATATCTACTAGATTATTGCTCGTCATTAAATTTGTCTGGAGCCTGAAGCGCAGTGGATATGTGTGTTTCCTAAGTAAAAACTACACACTCTAAAAATATTATAGTTTTACTTCTCTATAAATATCAAAGCAGAGTTCGAAAATGTTAAAAATATTTTCCAGATAGCCATTGAATTCAGTTTATTTTACTATGTAGTTGCATCGTGGAACTAGGTTAAGTTGGGGAGTTTCACGTTCACTTTCATTTTTGATCAGGTTTGCATGTATTTTTCCTTGGTGCTGCAATGATGGTTGAAGTTTTTTAGTTTTTTTGGTTGTTGTTTTTATTTCCCTCAATTGTTAACGATACATTGTGACGTTTCACTAATAACAACATATCTCAAACCAAGGTGATCACCATCCAGCCCAATGGCAAGGTTTTTGTGAATGGCATCTTCGCTCAGTTACCGTTTGCAGCTGGTGAGCAACACTCCACTGTACAGTGTTCACCTCAGACAAACAAGACACAGTGTGGCCACATTAGCTGCATAATTCTGTAAAGTGAAACACCATCAAACACTGCATGAGCAAAGCCTTTTTCTCTTTGCTCTGTGTCTAATCTTTCTTTTAACCCTTAGCCGGGATCTCCGCCATCAGAGCATCATCTTTCTACGTGCTGGTCCAGACGTCTGTCGGCGTTCTTTTAGAGGTGCAACTCCAGCCAGCCATGCAGCTCTACATCACAGTGACAGCTGACTACAAGACCAAGACCTGTGGTTTGTGCACTAAAATAATTTTGTATGCGATCCAAGACTATAGTCAAGTCAGCTGTCCCATGGACAGCGTACTTTGTGTTTTAATTTAAAAAAGGAATCAAACAGCATAATTAATTGCACATATTATATTTAATGACCTTTGATGCAATATTCTCCATTTAAAAACATCATTTTAAACTAACACAAGTCTAAATATTTGAAATACTACTCCCTAAAACGCAATGACAAAGCACAAAAAAAGCATTTGCTGTTAGAGAGATTGAGAACCTTCCACAATTCAGACAACGTTTAGCCTATCTAAGAAATGGTACTTAATAAGTTTAATGAATCACTGGCGGCTTTAAATGTTTACAAACTAGAGACTTTGCATAATTTTTCATAATTTCTGGATCTACCAAAGAGGATTAAATCACTTTATAACTCAAGTAGAACTCAGCATATACTCAAACTGGCCAGTGGAGTAATTTTCCAGCCAGCGCATTTACAACAAACACCAAAACAACATTTTTCATGTGTGGTATTAGAGATAGTGATTGAGAGCTTGGCAGGTGGCTGTGGCAGGTGATGTTGTTGATATTATAAATGGTGCTGTTGAGATAAAAAAAAAGCCCAACACTACTCAATCCTGAAACGAAGAATCGCACATTCCCATTGGAGTTTTTCTGTCTGCGTGCAGGTCTATGCGGGAACTTCAACAGGAACCAAGCTGACGACTTTCTCAAGCTCAGTGGTGTTCCAGAAGCCACAGCAGCTGGGTTTGTCAACAGCTGGAAGACACATGCTAGCTGCCCGGACATTAAGAGCAGCTTTGAGAAACCCTGCAGTCTCAGTCTGGACAATGGTAGGTGTGACTTGTTTGGATTCCCGATGATGACTGTTATTGATCATCGCCACTGATGCTGGTCTTTATCTGTCAATGACAGAGAAGTATGCCCAGCACTGGTGCACCATGCTCAGTGATCCCCAGGGAGTGTTCGCCTCTTGTCATGCAGAAATAAGCCCTGAGCCTTACAAAGATGTAAGTCAGCTACTGGTTTTAAGTTTTTCTGTGATCTGTACCCAGATTAGTCTCCAGATCTATATCGTGACCTCATGGTGCCATTTCTCTCATTTGCTTCAAAGAACTGCATGTATGACAGCTGTAACTGTGAGAAAAGTGAGGACTGCATGTGTGCCGCAGTGTCCGCCTATGTCCACGCTTGTGCAGCTGCAGGAATCAAGATCAGCAACTGGAGGAACACAATCTGTGGTATGTGTGCCAATTGACAACACGAGCTTGTCATAATGATTTAAAAACACACACTTCCAATGGACCATTTGAATTTTGTTTTTAGAGTACTAGAAAAACTGTTTACTGGGAAATCTTTTTGTGTAACTAGGCTGCTCAGGCACACAGTAGCTTCACTGCTTTAACAATTTCAGACGTATATGGTTATGGATTTAAACCAAACCACTAAAATTGGAATACCCACCCATCCACTATCTACTCTGCTTAAGCTGTAATGATTCGAAGCAGTGCTGGTGCCAGCCCCAGCTGTCATCGAGTAAATGGTAGGGTACACGCTGGACAGCTCCTCAGTCTGTCTCAGCACAGACATCGTGAGACATACAGTGACAGACAACCTTTCACACCCACAAGCAGTCATCATGTTCATACATAATATGGAAAATGTATTATACTACCCCCATAGCCCAACATGAACTTCTTAATGTAAGCTTGTCACAGTTTGATCAAACACACATTAGTTTAGGAACATGAACCGGACAGCGATAAGGAGGTGTTGGTGAAAAGCTCCTCAGAGCTAACAAATGTGACAAGGGCAAGGAGATAACAACACAGTAAGAATACGACTACACAGAAATACGTTCTTTATACAGTGGCTTTCATTGAAATCAGCTGCTTAGAAGAACAGAAAAGAGCTTTTTACATCAAGTTATTAAGGGATTTTTTGTTGTGTGAAAGAACACACACTTCCATCAACCCAACCCTTCATACACACGTGTAACTAAAAGGAACAACATGGAAACACAACAATGTTCAGCAAATATAAATTCATCAGAATCCACTGTTTATTACTTACCTCACACACCAACAAGTAACTGTTTCATAAAAGAATGAAAATTGTCAGTATGAATGGATACACCGTTGGCTGAAGTGATTTTTGTGCAGACACATAAGCTCCACTGGAGGGCAGTATCAGACTAATTTGAGCACGTTTCAAAATGCTCAAGCTTATTTTTGCACCACTGCTCAACTTAAGGAAAAACCGACATTGTTATTGATAGGATTGGTATTTAAAATATGTGCTATATAGCAGTTTATAACAAATTACTTTTATTATAAAGTACTACTATTATTTTTATTATTACTTCCGTGCTGCAGACTCATCAACCAGAACAGGGCAGGGCTTTAGAATACTACAGAAGTCTGTTGCTTGCGGCTTGCACGGGTTTGTTTCACCCACCGTCAGTCAAATCAGATTTCACACATTGGTGGATTTGCACAAAATGTCATGTTTAAATGTGGGACCTGTAGTGAGCGTGTATTCTCACTGTTTGTATGCATTCTGTACTGTGATCTCTGCAGGAAAATACGCCAACACCTGCCCCAGCAACATGGTCTACTCCTACAACATCACATCCATCAGCCGCACCTGCCGCTGCATCAGCGCCACAGATCTCAGCTGTCACTTCTCTTTCCCTCCTGTCGATGGCTGCATCTGTGCAGAGGGCACCTATCTTGACGAGTCTGGGAAGTGTGTCCCATCGAAGGATTGTCCCTGTTATGACAAAGTCTCTGTGGTGCCTCCTGGACAGGTTGTCAACAAGGAAGGAGTCATGTGGTATGAACACAATTTGTTATGCATTATACATTTTCCCTTAGGCAAATACAGGTCCTTTGGATGGGATTTGACATGTTCACGAGTAAATATTATGCATGATATCATAGCTCCTTTCCCTATATATGTTTACCTTATACGTGAAAAAGCATTTTGTATAGTTCGAAAATCATTAACATTTGTTTGATAAGTGCCTTACCAATTGGACATAATATTTATAATATACAATATTTAAAAAGATGCAATTCTGAATATTAATATTATTTTACTTGTACACCTTTATTTATTTTCTATTGACACACTGTATAGATTGTCAATATGATATTTTTCTGCCTATTTCTCCACTAGCACCTGTAAGGAAGGCAAACTCAACTGCATTGGGGAACCTTTTATACAGCCATGTAGGTAACATAATACAGAATAATGTGATACGTTGGACTTGCTTACAGCACAAAGAGTAGAATTTAGAAAACTTTTGGTTTAGAGACTTTGGCACATAACCAGAATATTTTTCTAAATGTTCTCTTATTTTCTCGTCTTTCTATTCTGTAAGCAAACTTGGAGCTAATGTTACTAGATGAATTTGCTGTAATCTGCAGGGATCCCCATCCTCTGAAAATAGCATTTATTCATTATTAAATTTAAAGTTTAAAGCAATATGCTTATTGTAGAATATTTTGCCAATTTGGGGTAAAGAGTTATAAATAAATACATAAATAAGAAAGTGCAAGACTCATTATGACTTTTTACATGTCAAAGATGATAATAAATCAATTATTATTAAATAAGTTTCAATTATTTAGGCATCTAAGGAACTTGAATGTGTATTAGCCTTGTCCTGATTTGGATAAAATCAGGTATGGTCATGTAAAACTGGTGTTCAAGATCAAGTCATTGTAGAAATGTCGTTTCTCAGCAGCCTGTGCTCCCCCAATGGTGTTCTTCAATTGCTCTGCCAATGGTCCAACGGCAAAAGGATCTGAGTGTGAGAAGAGCTGCAATACATTAGACATGACCTGTGTAAGTCATTTTTTCTCAGCAATGAAGATTTACAGGCAAAAGTGAATGACCAGTGTTTATCTGGGAACAAATATTTCAATAATCTGAGGACTGAGGTAAAGTTAAACTTTTGTCACAGAGGTTAACTGAATTGCATGTTGTTCTCCAGGTGACCACAGGGTGCATCTCTGGCTGTATGTGTCCATCTGGAATGGTGTCTGACAATAAAGGAGGCTGTATCAAACCAGAGGCTTGTCCCTGTGTTCATAACAGCATCGCCTACCAGCCTGGAGAGACTGTGAAAGTGGACTGCAACACCTGGTAGGTGAATCAAAAGGGAAATGAGAATAGGAGAAGGATGCAGCCGGTATTTCATTTTGTGTCGCGGTTGGACTCCAGCCATCTGGAACTCAAATGTATGAACAAAAACACGTTAAAAACCTGTGTTATCTTCACAGCACTTGTGAAGATAGAAAATGGAAGTGCACCACCAACCAGTGTGATGGAACATGCTCTGTGTATGGCGCTGGACACTACATGACTTTTGATCAGAAACGCTTCAACTTTGATGGCAGCTGTGAATACATCCTCACTCAGGTACAAATGAGCACACAGTCCGAGAATAGAATAATGGAACTGAAGTGAGGATCCAGAGAAGAAGTAGCAGTTCCAAAATCCACCGCTGAATGTGCAATTAAGATCAGTCTCATGAAACTCAGTCTAATAATGAACAATTGAATACTAATACTAATGAATGCTAATATTATCAAGGCAACATAAGTCCTTTGTCACTGTCAGATAACATTACAACGGCAACCGTAACCCAGCAGGTTAAGGTTTATGACATTAACATACATTAAAAGAATAAACCAAACAGACAATACTATTTGAATACAATAAACATAAGAACAAACAATAAAACCTTACATTGTTAGATTTCCAAAAACTAGATTGAGGTGACTGTAAACATATGCACATGTGTGTACTTCTTCAGGATTACTGTGGTAGTGCTCAGACCAATGGAACCTTCAGAGTGATCACTGAGAATGTTCCATGTGGAACCACTGGAACTACATGCTCCAAGACCATCAAGATCTTCCTGGGGGTAAACACAAATATATACAATCAACATAAATCCTTTTTTTTAACTATCAGCAGTATGAGAGTTATTGTTGACTGTTGGTGTAATGCTAAAAATGCAAGACTAGTTTATTACATATGTAAAAGTGCTGTAAAATTGGACTTGCTACACAAATTGTTTAAAATGTAAAGAAAGACCTATAGATGTTGAGATAATATTTATGTATAAGTGGAATTCAAAAACAGTCAATAACAAGTTCTGTTTTCTCTGTGTGTGTGTGTGTATGTGTGTTTAGAGTGCAGAACTGATTCTGACAGAGGGGGGCTACCAGCTGCTTTCAAGTGGAAATGAAGAAACGATTCCATTTCATTACAGCACTATGGGTATCTACTTAGTAATTGAAGCCAACAATGGACTAATTCTCATTTGGGACAGGAAGACCAGCTTGTTTATCAAGCTCAGCCCAAAATATAAGGTATTGTTATTGCTTTAAATATGCACGCAAATACACAATGTGTTTCGATACTTGAACAACAATGATACAAGGAGTTCTGCTTTTTCAGGGTCGCGTGTGTGGGCTGTGTGGCAACTATGACGACAATGCCAATAATGACTTCACTACAAGGTGCCATGCTGTGGTGGTTAACCCTCTGGTGTTCGGCAACAGCTGGAAGGATTTACCAAGCTGCCCCGACGCTCAGAGCATCACCAGCCCCTGCACAGACAACCCATACAGACAGTCATGGTCCCAGAAACAATGCAGCATCATACAGAGTGACATCTTCTCTGCCTGCCACTCCATTGTAGGTTGAAGTCAAGCTCAGTGTTGTTCTGTGAAAGTGTTCCGTTGTTAGCCTGCAAACAGTAGTGCCCGGTGTTGCAAATACTAGTGAGTGTTGTACCTGTTCCTCCAACAGAGATTAAGAATAGGGACGATGCCAACTGACATTATGAAAAACATGGATTATTATTGTAGTAACTGCATAACATTTAACTTTATACTTGTCTTTAGTATCTATAAAAAGAGTCTCACAAACAAATTTGATAGATGCAATACGATCATTTTTTTCTGATCCCCAGTTAACGAGAGAACATATCAGACAGAGCTCTTCTGTTGTGCTTTATACTACATACAGTTTCATATACAGTATGGTGTCATCAATTTGTTGGTGGAAGTGTTTGGGTGGATGTGGAAAAGGAGCAGCAAAAGCTGAAGGTCATCTTCTTCACGAGCACTTCGTAACATTACTGCTTCACAACAAATAGTACCGCATATGAAATTACTTACACTATTTAGACAAGATTAATGTTATTATTAAAAATATCAAAAGTAAAGTATTTTAGAGGATTCAACGTGTGCAGGGATCAAGCTCTAAATCACACAAAATTCTTTATATTTTCAGAGTATAATAAATAGAAGTTGGTCATGTAAAATACTGAAATGTTTGTACTTTTGACAGATAAATAAATGTTCAAGCAAACTGAAAGATCACAGAATTTGCAGTGCCTATAAAAATGCTTTCACTGCTTTTTTCTTTACACATTAAACCATGGTCGGAGTAATTAGGCTTTCTTGACAAAATGTCAATAAAAAACTAGATTCTTAAAAGTAATGTCATTTTATAATAATAAAAAAATGAGTGTTTTAGCCCCTAAGCAGATGCAGCATTTCCTAGTGACAACATTGTCTCAGCTTTGAACATCTGGACATCTATATTCTGTATTTGTAAAGTTGTTCTTTCATACCCTCTGTCTTATTAATGCACTGTTATGTTTTTGTCTGTAGGTGGATCCTGCTCCGTACTACGAAGCATGTGTATTTGACTCATGTGCTTGTGACACTGGTGGGGACTGCGAGTGTTTCTGCACTGCTGTGGCCACCTATGCCGAAGCCTGTAATCAAGCTGGCATTTGTATAAAATGGAGAACACCTAAGATCTGCCGTAAGTAAACACAATGAAATGTTTTTGGCGTCATGGGTAAAGCAAAAACATCCAATTTTTACAGTAACTAAACATCTACTAGCTTAACACTCTAACAATACAAAAACAACGTAGGTTTTTACAAAGATCACAGTCACACTCACTATGCCTGCAGACAGGCAGTGGTGAAACATCCCTGCATTATCTCTGACTGCTTATCCTATTGGGGTCTCGGGGGTCAGGTGGGGGGCTCTATCCCAGCTGTCATTAGGCGAGAGGCAGGGTCCACCGTGGACAGGTTGCCAGTCTACCTCAGGGCCACATAGAGACATAGACAGACAGAAAACTACACCTACAGGTAATTGTAGAGTCACCAATTAATGTAAGACTCGTGTATTTGGAATGAGCGAGAAAACTCCATGCAGAAAAAGACCTTCAGGCTTCTAGCTGTGAGGCGGCAGCACAATCACTCCAACACCATCCTGCCCTTTAGTGAAACAATACTGCTCATATACACACCCTGCTCCCCTGTTGCACTTTGATGCAACTCATTCCAAAGTACTGATGGTAAAATATAGGTTAGTACCATTTTTAACAGAAGGGTAATGCAATACCTTCCTAGCATTGGTACACGATGCAGCCTCCACCAGCAGCCTCCTTGTTCTTTTTAGTCAGTTTACATGCTTGCATGGTATTTGATGACTGGCAGGGCATATGTGTTGATGACTTGGATCTTATTCTTCCTATTGCTCTTCAAGACCTGTCTTATCTTCGGGTAGCACTAGGATGTTGCTTTTTCCTTGTTCACTCGTCGCAGTTTTGTGACATGTGGCTTAGATACTAAGGTACTTGTAGATGTTCTCTGTGTCTATTAAGTGATCAACCCAGTATTTTTTCTTTAACTTTTCCTTGGCTTTATCAGCATTGTCTTTCCTTGTATTAGCCAATTTGGATGGGAGCTTGCTGGTGGCTACTAATTCATCTGTGCTCCTTGGTGTTCCAGTGCCACTGTTTGGTTCGTTAGCCAATAGGGCATCATGTCAGGACTGGGTGCAGTCTTTAGAGCAGCTCTTCATGCTTCTGATTTGTTGTTGAATGTCTCTTCAGTGGGACATACCTGTGGTCTGCTCTCAAGTCCTGCAATCACTGGGCACCTCCTATATTCTCTTTCAGTACAGTTCCGTTCTTGGTAACCCTGCTCAATCACGCTAGTGATTCTGCGGCGCACAATACAGACACAAGAACTACAACTGTGTCAGCTCCGCCATATTCTTAGGATGTATGAAGCGAACATCTCTTTGTGAGTCATTCCTCAGCATATCTATTGGGTTAATATCTGGGATTTGACTGGGCGACTCCAGAAGGTGTATGCAGTTCTGTTTTTATGCCATACATGATACTTTGTGGAGTGTCAAGATGGTCTTTGGCAAACGTTCTTTTGAAGGGCAGCAAGAGAAGGCTTTGTCCACTGTGTGCTTTCATGGACAGTGTGTCTTTTCAATGTTTTCTCTATTGTTGACTCAGACGACTGACTCTTACATCTAAGGCACGGTCACGTGTTCTGATCCATTGGGTTGTCCACAAGCAGGAATCGGTGTGTGAGGGGGTGGTGATGTAGCCACTAAATTGTAGACCCACTATGTGTGTATATTAATAGTTTTATTTTAAGTTAAAGTTAGTTAGCTAACATAAATGTATTGTCTTGCTGTTGTGATTTCAAATTGACAATATTCAACCTTCAATTCAGGCAGTGGTGACCTGTAACTTCTAGTTTTTCTTGAATCACTTTGGGACACTGTTTCATAGTTTGGTCAGTGCAAAGCCCATAAAGCAACGTGAACATGTGATGTTAATCTGAAATGTTTTTATTTAATATAGTTTTCTAAAATAATAAATAAAATTACAAATTAGTATACATCATGCTTGTTCGGTTTTTCATCCTAAATAAGTGTTATGACTATTTACAGCACTCTTCTGTGATTACTACAACCCCCCTGGTGAATGTGAATGGCACTACAAGCCATGTGGATCTCCATGCATGAAAACCTGCAGGAACCCCTCAGCCATCTGCTCTACACAAATACCTCCCCTAGAAGGTACAAGACGAGGCTTTAATACTTAACCAGACGGCTTGACGAAACAAGTAAATTAAATGCAAAGTTATTAAAATTAACTTGTACCTTGCTTTGAATTTTAATTTTATTTAGGATGCTACCCAAAATGTCCTCCTGCTAAGCCATACTTGGATGAGGATACAATGACATGTGTTTTAAAAGAAGAATGTGGCTGCTACGATAAAGAGGGAAGACACTATATTAATGGCGACAAAGTGCCAACTACTGAAAACTGTCACATGTGGTAGGTCTTTAAAATTATGCCAAAGATAATAATATAACTTTGAGGCCATTTCTAATGAAATAAAAACAAATCAAAACGTATGATTTATTTCCTGTTTGTGTTTCTCCTGAAGTACATGCAGTTCAATGACCATCCAATGCAAGTATGATGCCCAAGGTATGCAAAGTTTTATAAAGACTTTTGGATTTAACAATATTTGTGTTATGGTAGGTTAATATGTAATATATATAATACTGTACATCTTCTCTCTTGAAAGCCTGTACTTGCACATATAATGGACATAAATATCCCACTGGGCATACGATCTATAACACAACTGATGGACATGGTAACTGCATGATAGCAGTGTGTGGAAAGAATGGTACCATTGACAAGAATTCCTACAAATGCCCAGCAACTACAACGACAACCCCTGCCACAGCCAGCCAGCCTTCAACTGTCTTTGTTTTTACATCAACCACACCAGGTATGTGCTAGGTATCTTTAGAAACTAAAGACAGATTCACTTGTATAATTTAACACATAACCAACACCTTCATTCTATGTCTCCACAGAACCAGTGACAGCTACATGCAGTCCTTGTGAATGGTCGCCTTGGTATGATACCAGCTTTCCCACACTGGGAACTCCAGGAGGAGACAGTGAAACCTACGAAAAGATTAGAGAAGCAGGGTACAGAATTTGTGAAAAACCAAGTGAAATCCAATGCAGAGCTGAAAAATTCCCTAATGTCACAATTGACAATGTTGGACAAGTAGTGCAATGTGATCTGGCTAAAGGGCTAACATGTAAAAATGAAGACCAATCAGGGCCATTGGCCTTGTGCTTTAACTACCAAGTCAGATTTCTGTGTTGTGACTATAGTGTATGCCCAACAAGGCTTCCTGCCTCAACCATACCACCAAGCTCAACAACAAGTGCCCCACCCAGTTTACCTACAACAACAAAACTTGTTACTGAAACACATTGTCAAGAAACATGCTACTGGTCACAGTGGATAAATTCAGATTATCCTGAGTATGGTCCTGGAGGTGGTGACACTGAAACTATCAAACAAATCATCCAGAAAGGATATGACATCTGTGAGAATCCAGTGGCTGTGGAGTGTCAGGCTGTACACTATCCAGGAGTTCCCCTAGACCATCTGGGACAAAAAGTAACATGCAATACCCAAGTAGGATTCGAGTGTTACAACAACATGCAGTATCCTCCTATTTGCATGGATTATGAAATGAAAGTAAAGTGTTGCAAGTCAGTAAGTTGCAATACAACACCAAAATCTACTACTACCACTGAACCAAGTACACCTTCGACCACGACAGAAACAACTACAACTCAGCCACCCACGACAACTACTACTACAACAACTACACCTCCGACCACGACAGAAACAACAACTCTTCCACCAACTACAACTACTACTACAACAACTACACCTCCAACCACGACAGAAACAACAACTCTTCCACCAACCTCAACAACTACTACAACAACTACACCTCCGACCACGACAGAAACAACAACTCTTCCACCAACTACTACTACTACTACAACAACTACACCTTCGACCACGACAGAAACAACTACAACTCAGCCACCCACGACAACTACTACTACAACAACTACACCTTCGACCACGACAGAAACTACAACTCAGCCACCAACTACAACTACTACTACAACAACTACACCTTCGACCACGACAGAAACTACAACTCAGCCACCAACTACTACTACCACTGAACCAACTACACCCTCAACAATTGAACCAATGACAACAACACATCCACCTACAACTACACCTTGTCTTGGTGGACAAAATAAGACATGTGGCTGGTCAGAATGGATCAATCTGGGAAAACCCACACAAGGCCCTAACGGTGGGGAAGACGAATCTATCCAGAAAATCATCTCTGCCGGTTTTCAGGTTTGCTCCAATCCAGAAGAAGTCCAGTGTCGAGCTGTTCTCTACCCAGGTCTTTCCATCTCACAGGTTGGACAAGATGTAACTTGCAATAAAGATGTGGGTCTCACATGCATCAACAAACAACAAGGGCTTCAGCAAGAGTGTTTTGATTATGAGATTAAGTTCAAATGTTGTGGATGTCCAATTCCTACACCTACAGTTCCTACAACACATTCAACAACGATTACAACTCATCCACCAACTACAACTACTACTACAACAACTACACCTCCGACCACCACAGAAACAACAACTCTTCCACCAACTACAACAACTACACCTCCGACCACCACAGAAACAACAACTCAGCCACCAACTACAACAACTACACCTTCGACCACGACAGAAACAACAACTCAGCCACCAACTACAACTACTACTACAACAACTACACCTTCGACCACGACAGAAACTACAACTCAGCCACCAACTACTACTACCACTGAACCAACTACACCCTCAACAACTGAACCAATGACAACAACACATCCACCTACGACTACACCTTGTCTTGGTGGACAAAATAAGACATGTGGCTGGTCAGAATGGATCAATCTGGGAAAACCCACACAAGGCCCTAACGGTGGCGAAGACGAATCTATCCAGAAAATCATCTCTGCCGGTTATCAGGTTTGCTCCAATCCAGAAGAAGTCCAGTGTCGAGCTGTTCTCTACCCAGGTCTTTCCATCTCACAGGTTGGACAAGATGTAACTTGCAATAAAGATGTGGGTCTCACATGCATCAACAAACAACAAGGGCTTCAGCAAGAGTGTTTTGATTATGAGATTAAGTTCAAATGTTGTGGATGTCCAATTCCTACATCTACAGTTCCTACAACACATTCAACGATTACAACTCATCCACCAACTACAACTACAACAACTACACCTCCGACCACGACAGAAACAACAACTCTTCCACCAACTACTACTACTACTACAACAACTACACCTCCGACCACGACAGAAACAACAACTCAGCCACCCACGACAACTACTACTACAACAACTACACCTTCAACCACGACAGAAACAACAACTCAGCCACCAACTACAACTACTACTACAACAACTACACCTTCGACCACGACGGAAACAACTACAACTCAGCCATCAACTACTACTACCACTGAACCAACTACACCCTCAACAACTGAACCAATGACAACAACACATCCACCTACGACTACACCTTGTCTTGGTGGACAAAATAAGACGTGTGGCTGGTCAGAATGGATCAATCTGGGAAAACCCACACAAGGCCCTAACGGTGGCGAAGACGAATCTATCCAGAAAATCATCTCTGCCGGTTTTCAGGTTTGCTCCAATCCAGAAGAAGTCCAGTGTCGAGCTGTTCTCTACCCAGGTCTTTCCATCTCACAGGTTGGACAAGATGTAACTTGCAATAAAGATGTGGGTCTCACATGCATCAACAAACAACAAGGGCTTCAGCAAGAGTGTTTTGATTATGAGATTAAGTTCAAATGTTGTGGATGTCCAATTCCTACACCTACAGTTCCTACAACACATTCAACAACGATTACAACTCATCCACCAACTACAACTACAACAATTACACCTCCGACCACGACAGAAACAACAACTCTTCCACCAACTACAACTACTACTACAACAACTCAGCCACCAACTACAACTACTACTACAACAACTACACCTTCGACCACGACGGAAACAACTACAACTCAGCCACCAACTACTACTACCACTGAACCAACTACACCGTCAACAACTGAACCAATCACAACAACACATCCACCTACGACTACACCTTGTCTTGGTGGACAAAATAAGACATGTGGCTGGTCAGAATGGATCAATCTGGGAAAACCCACACAAGGCCCTAACGGTGGGGAAGACGAATCTATCCAGAAAATCATCTCTGCCGGTTTTCAGGTTTGCTCCAATCCAGAAGAAGTCCAGTGTCGAGCTGTTCTCTACCCAGGTCTTTCCATCTCACAGGTTGGACAAGATGTAACTTGCAATAAAGATGTGGGTCTCACATGCATCAACAAACAACAAGGGCTTCAGCAAGAGTGTTTTGATTATGAGATTAAGTTCAAATGTTGTGGATGTCCAATTCCTACACCTACAGTTCCTACAACACATTCAACAACGATTACAACTCATCCACCAACTACAACTACTACTACAACAACTACACCTCCGACCACCACAGAAACAACAACTCAGCCACCCACGACAACTACTACTACAACAACTACACCTTCGACCACGACAGAAACAACAACTCAGCCACCAACTACTACTACCACTGAACCAACTACACCCTCAACAACTGAACCAATGACAACAACACATCCACCTACAACTACACCTTGTCTTGGTGGACAAAATAAGACATGTGGCTGGTCAGAATGGATCAATCTGGGAAAACCCACACAAGGCCCTAACGGTGGGGAAGACGAATCTATCCAGAAAATCATCTCTGCCGGTTATCAGGTTTGCTCCAATCCAGAAGAAGTCCAGTGTCGAGCTGTTGTCTACCCAGGTCTTTCCATCTCACAGGTTGGACAAGATGTAACTTGCAATAAAGATGTGGGTCTCACATGCATCAACAAACAACAAGGGCTTCAGCAAGAGTGTTTTGATTATGAGATTAGGTTCAAATGTTGTGGATGTCCAATTCCTACACCTAAAGTTCCTACAACACATTCAACAACGATTACAACTCATCCACCAACTACAACTACTACTACAACAACTACACCTCTGACCACGACAGAAACAACAACTCAGCCACCAACTACTACTACCACTGAACCAACTACACCCTCAACAACTGAACCAATGACAACAACACATCCACCTACGACTACACCTTGTCTTGGTGGACAAAATAAGACATGTGGCTGGTCAGAATGGATCAATCTGGGAAAACCCACACAAGGCCCTAACGGTGGCGAAGACGAATCTATCCAGAAAATCATCTCTGCCGGTTTTCAGGTTTGCTCCAATCCAGAAGAAGTCCAGTGTCGAGCTGTTCTCTACCCAGGTCTTTCCATCTCACAGGTTGGACAAGATGTAACTTGCAATAAAGATGTGGGTCTCACATGCATCAACAAACAACAAGGGCTTCAGCAAGAGTGTTTTGATTATGAGATTAAGTTCAAATGTTGTGGATGTCCAATTCCTACACCTACAGTTCCTACAACACATTCAACAACGATTACAACTCATCCACCAACTACTACTACAACAACTACACCTCCGACCACCACAGAAACAACAACTCTTCCACCAACTACAACTACTACTACAACAACTACACCTCCGACCACGACAGAAACTACAACTCAGCCACCAACTACAACTACTACTACAACAACTACACCTCCGACCACGACAGAAACAACAACTCAGCCACCCACGACAACTACTACTACTACAACTACACCTTCGACCACGACGGAAACAACTACAACTCAGCCACCAACTACTACTACCACTGAACCAACTACACCGTCAACAACTGAACCAATGACAACAACACATCCACCTACGACTACACCTTGTCTTGGTGGACAAAATAAGACATGTGGCTGGTCAGAATGGATCAATCTGGGAAAACCCACACAAGGCCCTAACGGTGGGGAAGACGAATCTATCCAGAAAATCATCTCTGCCGGTTTTCAGGTTTGCTCCAATCCAGAAGAAGTCCAGTGTCGAGCTGTTCTCTACCCAGGTCTTTCCATCTCACAGGTTGGACAAGATGTAACTTGCAATAAAGATGTGGGTCTCACATGCATCAACAAACAACAAGGGCTTCAGCAAGAGTGTTTTGATTATGAGATTAAGTTCAAATGTTGTGGATGTCCAATTCCTACACCTACAGTTCCTACAACACATTCAACAACGATTACAACTCATCCACCAACTACAACTACTACTACAACAACTACACCTCCGACCACCACAGAAACAACAACTCTTCCACCAACTACAACAACTACACCTCCAACCACCACAGAAACAACAACTCTTCCACCAACTACAACAACTACACCTTCGACCACGACAGAAACAACAACTCAGCCACCAACTACAACTACTACTACAACAACTACACCTTCGACCACGACAGAAACTACAACTCAGCCACCAACTACTACTACCACTGAACCAACTACACCGTCAACAACTGAACCAATGACAACAACACATCCACCTACGACTACACCTTGTCTTGGTGGACAAAATAAGACATGTGGCTGGTCAGAATGGATCAATCTGGGAAAACCCACACAAGGCCCTAACGGTGGCGAAGACGAATCTATCCAGAAAATCATCTCTGCCGGTTTTCAGGTTTGCTCCAATCCAGAAGAAGTCCAGTGTCGAGCTGTTCTCTACCCAGGTCTTTCCATCTCACAGGTTGGACAAGATGTAACTTGCAATAAAGATGTGGGTCTCACATGCATCAACAAACAACAAGGTCTTCAGCAAGAGTGTTTTGATTATGAGATTAAGTTCAAATGTTGTGGATGTCCAATTCCTACATCTACAGTTCCTACAACACATTCAACAACGATTACAACTCATCCACCAACTACAACTACTACTACAACAACTACACCTCCGACCACAACAGAAACAACAACTCTTCCACCAACCTCAACAACTACTACAACAACTACACCTCCGACCACGACAGAAACAACAACTCAGCCACCAACTACAACTACTACTACAACAACTACACCTCCGACCACGACAGAAACAACAACTCTTCCACCAACTACAACAACTACTACGACAACTACACCTCCGACCACGACAGAAACTACAACTCAGCCACCAACTACAACTACTACTACAACAACTACACCTCCGACCACGACAGAAACAACAACTCAGCCAACCACGACAACTACTACTACAACAACTACACCCTCGTCCACGACAGAAACTACAACTCAGCCACCATCTACTACTACCACTGAACCACCTGTTGTGACCGGTTCCACCTCATCAGTTGCTACCTTACCGGTTTGCCAGTGTCGTCACAATGGTACAAAGTTCCCCGCAGGTAAGTTCTAAAAAAAACACTGGCTTTCCATATTTTCTGAGTTACATCATTTACATTTTGAGTTACATCATAATTTATCACCATTTTAATATTTCATATCAAAATTAAAGTTTTCTAACTTCTTTTAGATTGCCCTCAGTTGCTGCCAAAGTCTTTGACGATAAAGTCAGTCAAAATCAGCAGGTTTAAAATAATAATGGTTAAAAAAACAGCTTCATGCCACTGAAACTCAATACATTAGTGAAGCAGTTATCCTTTTGTTTGTTGGAGCTGTTCTGTCAGCTAAATTCATAGCAAAATTTGTTTCGGATATTAAAGTAAACATTAATTCATATGTGTTTTTGAGTATGTTATTACACATTTGTGTAATGTGCTAACTTTTGCAATACTGTATATGATAACAGATATCTGACATGTGGCCTACTCTTCTTCAGGCTCAGTAGTCTACAATGAGACAGACCATGATGGCTACTGTTACGTAGGTTACTGCGATGAGAAGTGCAATATCATAGTACACCAAGAGTGCGTTCCATCACGGGAGTGTATTGATGTATTTCCTCCAAGAAAGGTAATTTTTAATTTCCATTCGGTACATGTTTTACTTTGTTTCCATTTGCAATTGTTAAGTAATGTCTCCCAATCCTAAAAATTCTACCATTTGAATAGTTGTGCATTTTAATTGAGAAATTAATGCAATGCAACCTTGCAAATAAAGCTGGCTGTGGTACCAGGCTTTAAATCTACTCTATATTCATAGTGTGTTTGAAGCCTGTGGCATCTCATAGATATGTGCAGGGCATCCTCTCGCATTAGATTGTGATTAATATGGTTTGTCTGATTGGTTGTCATAGCAGACGTTGACAGTAACCAAAAAAATAAATTAAGCATCTTTACTGAAATAAACAAATAGTATAAAAGAGTTATTTGTTGTAGCTTTAACATGGGATTGTATGACAACAACAACCCTGTCCTTCTGTAATTTCCAATCTATGCCCCACACAGGACGGTGAAAGCTGGAAGGAGAGTAATTGTCGTATAGCAACGTGCGATAATGGCAAGGTGACCTATGAGGACTTACCTTGTCCACCCCTAAAGCCTGTAGTGTGTGCAAATAATTTTCCACCTGTTGTGGTGCTAGATGGTGATGGATGCTGCCCCCACTATGAATGCCAGTGTAAGTCTGACTTTCGAATATGTTGTTAGGTCATAAAATACCTAAGTTTCATAAGCAATTGCAACAACATTTTTCTTGTCTTTTTATTTTACTTTTGGTTTACATAAATATATAATATATTTCTAACGATTCAGACGGCATGTAATGTCATTGCAAAAATGTAACAACTATATTATATCCAAAGGTATTTGCTACGGTTGGGGAGACCCTCATTATGTCACCTTTGATGGAACCTACTATGGTTTTCAAGGCAACTGTTCCTACTGGCTGGTTAAAGAAATCCTGCCAAAATACAACTTCAGTGTTATGATTGATAACTACTACTGTGGGGCACCTGATGGCTTGTCCTGTCCTCAGTCCATTACTGTATTCTACAAAAGCTACAAGGTCTTTATTACACAAAAGAACATCAATGGCGTGTTCACAAACCAGGTAACTACAGCCTCTTTTACGTAGAAATCCCAGTGTCAGGAGAGGTCAGCTCTTGTCATTGGTCATAGTTGTGATTCTCACACATGTAAGAAACAGAGGGAAATTATTTGTGCCACAAGTGTTCTCTCAGGAAAAACTCTCCGTCATTTCAGAGGGTTCAGTGTGTACAAGAAGCACGACATAAAAGAAAAATTAGACTGCAGAGAACTGAGTTTTGTGTGCAGCATATCGGAGCCATGCTTCTAAAAAGAAAGACATGGCCTTGGCAATTGACTGACTCGCAAATAGACATTAAAAATTGTGGATTATTGTAAAGTAAAACTTCATTAGGAATTTTTATCCTTTAAATTTGTGAATTCTAGTTCTTTTCTGTAAAAGGATTTAGATCACATCATATCATCTGTGCAGTGTTTTAATGCAGAAACAGGCTTGAAAATTGAAGACTCACCAGAAGTAAATCTTACCTGTAACCATTCACAAAATCAGTTGGGAAAGTTCTTAAATATAGAACATTAAAACATTTTCCTTTAGCTGTGATTTTTCCAGTAGAGGATTACAGGGCAGGTGGGAAGCCTAAGCTTTGGCATGTTACAGTTCATTTCAAGAATTTATTTAACTATATATATATATATAGTCAATTAGGGTTAGTGAACCACACACTTTGACTCATTGTGTAATATCTGTTAATAGTACATGTATGTAAATACTGCATATGGCCAGAAGTGCACAATGATTTCCAAATATGTGTAACCCTAAACCTAACTCAGTACATGTAGATTGACCTGAGCATGATTTGAAAAACGTGCCATACCACTTCTGTAGATATATTTAAACTTTCATAGAATTTTGTGAAGGATTATTTCTGACATCAATTTATTGCTTTTGTTGTAGATTTCAGTGAATGGCAGGCCTGTAAGTCCTGCTTACCAGAATGATGACTTCCTTGTCACCACTACTAATATTGACACAGTTCTTGTCATCCCTAAAATCCATGCCAAAATCACCTTCTCAGGGCTCATATTCAGCATTTATTTGCCCTATAGTGAATTCGGAGGCAACACAGAAGGACAGTGTGGTGAGTTATGCAGCTAAATGTAAATGTGAAATGTAAATGAGTAACATTTAACCATATGAACATTTTGAACTGACAAAATCAAAAGTCAGTTTTTACAATAATTGATATTTTTAGCGTACTACTTACATACAGCACATTATACTAACTTCACACATACTTCATTCAGTATAATTAGTTCTTTGAAGGAAAAAAAGTGTGTGTATTTTGCTGTAGGTACGTGTGATAACAACCGGACAGATGATTGCCTGTTGCCCAGTGGAAAAATCGATCCATCGTGTCCTAATATGGCACACGAGTGGCATGCTAACAACAGTCACTGTGAACATCCAGTTCAGCCCACACCAACTCCTGCACCCAGTAGCTGCAATACAACCATCTGTGAGGTCATTACGAGCAGGTAGGAGGGAGGAGGATACATCAGAAATGGCACCAGTCATGTGCTGTGAATTTAATTTGACAAATTCTGACATATTAACTCTGACTATTAATCTCATCTTCTCCAGTATTTTTGAAGCTTGCCACAAGATTATTGACTACAATCCATTTGTTGTGGCCTGCAAGTTTGATGTGTGTCAAATGCACATTGATGACATTGGCTGCACCAGTGTACAAACCTATGCTGACGCCTGCGCTCAGGCTGGAATATGCGTTGACTGGAGGAGTGCCACCCACGGACTCTGTGGTAGGGAACACTCATCAGGTCACAGCTCACTAACAATGCTGCAACAGTTGCTTCAATTAAAACACAATGTTATTTCCATCTTCCTCTCTCGAAAGATCATAACTGTCCAAGCCCCAAGGTGTATAAGGCCTGTGGTCCCCTGGTGGAGCCTACCTGTGATTCCTGGTACAGTAATTCACCAGCACATTGTCCCTCACATCAGTTTTCATTAATTCACACTTTGAAAAGCTGTGGCCTTCAACTGCGTGCTTCCGTTTCTGCAGGTACAATCAGAAATTCATCTATGCTGTTAATGAGTTCAGTGAAATGTTAAATGTAAAGCTGGAGGGTTGCTACTGCCCGGATGACACCTTCCTCCTCTCATCAAACTCCAATGAATGTGTCCCCACATGTGGTAAGAAGCGAGACCATGTGGAAAGAAGCACTCAGATCATTTACTCAAGTATCTATTGTTTTCAATCAATAACTATAACAATACTTTTCTTGTGCTTTTTTTTGGCCCAAGACCCCATAATTGATCTATTCTATTCATCCGTAGCAGCAGGTTTATATGTGTACAGTGTCCCTAAGAAAGTGAGGCTTTTAGCTTCCTGAAGTCAAATCAAATGGCTAGTTCCACATATTCTTATGTGGTATATTTAGGTAAAATTTAAAATATTCAGAAACCGCACAAGACTTAACAAATAACTCATCTTTGTAGTTTATCTCTGGCTGGCAGTTAATATTGCTTGTGTGCGTCACTGCAGTCACTGCAGACAGTATTTTATAACTTTTTACCAAGGATTTTACCATAGCTTTAAATAACGCGGCTGAAATAATTTTTAAGAATAATTATACAATCATTAAAATTGTGTTTATTAATCCATCTGTGCGAATTAGCACCTCAACAAGTCCAGCAGCCTGAATTGTCTTCGCACTGGGTTCAGGGGTAAAGACTTTGAATACATCAGTGTGGGGAAGCAACAGAAAAAAATTGTTTAAAAACATAAACCTGATTTCATAGAGGTTACATTTGCTGTTTAAGTATTACACTAACCTAACGCATGTTTTTCCTCAACTAGAAATTTGTCGCTTGGCAAATGGCAAATGGACTAAGGTAAAGTATATTCCTGCCAGCTTGTTTCACATTTGACGAGCCTGAAAACACCACGTCTTCTGTCCTACAATAAAAAATGTGTCCACAGGCCAATACGACATGGACAGAAGACTGTAAGGAGTGTATATGTGAAGAGGACACACTGCAGGTCACCTGCAATCATGTCGCCTGTCCAACAGTACCACCCCTTATCTGTCATGAAGAAGGTCAGATCAAGGTCCCGGTCACTGGCGCTGACAGGTGCTGTCCAACTGAGCAGTGTGGTAAGTGAACACCAACAATGTAGCAACTCCTAATACTGCTCCTCTGCATTTAAGAATGATACTAGTTTATGTAACACCGTATATGTCTCTGAATATAAAGACACATAATGACGAGCCATAAATTCACAGTAAAAGGATTCGGGCTGCATGCAAGAGCTCAGAGTAAATAAGAAACATCCTATGGATGACACAAAGGCAACAAAAGGAAAGATCACATTTTGCTCTTTGGTGATGTAAAAAAAAATAAAGCTCAGCCCGGCCATTTTCTACCGAAACTGTGGTGTATTGGTGCAAGGCAGACGTCTAATCAAGCATTTTAAAGAATTTTTAAACTCTTCTGCTATCTTCATCCCACTACTTGTAGCCTATGTTGTCGCTGTCCTTTGTGTGTCGCTTTGCATTTATCCGCCAGCGGAGAGCCTCACCACTCACACACACTATTCCATTCCAAATCTGACCACATTTCCCACAATCCACAATAGCTTTGCTAACCATGATCATCACTCCCTGAACTGATCCCTCCGTCTTTGAACAGTTTGTGACAGCAGCCTTTGCACCAGCCATGTGCCATCCTGTCCTACTGGTTATATCGTCCATACTATAAAGGGAGCCTGCTGTCTTAATTACTCCTGCGGTGAGTGTGCTCACATGTGTGTGTTTTTGTAAGTGCGTGTCCATATTTTGCCACCAGATTTGTTGCGGCTTTCACTGATTTTTCCTTTTTTCTTTTGTAGTGCCTAAACCGGACATCTGTGTTTATAACAACCATGAATATCAGGTATGTTCAGATCCTTCACTTCTATTGGAACCTCACCTAAAGTGGCTAAAATGCAACAGAACTTATATTCAGAGCCAACATATTCAGAGCTTTGGCACTGATATCACTGAATTTAGTCTTGTGGTTAGAACATTTTGAGGCAAAAGTTTTTCATAAGGCAACTGTAAATACACTTCAACTGAGAAGTTTTAAAAATTCCATTTGAAGATGGTTTATAAATAACTCAGTGGCAAGTTTAATTATTAAAGATGATAAATGCAGTTTTTAACTAATGCAATTCTGAATTCAACCAAGAAAATGTTTTATGCTGTTAAAATGTCAAATATAAAACAAAGTATTACCAAACAAAACATTAGTATTAGCACACAAACAAGAGAAATGTATTTATACATGTGCAGACAGTGCAGTGTGGAGATGAACAGGCCAAATCAGATGAATGCAGCATTAAAACTAGAGGAAGCTTAATAAAATATGAACAGTGCAGAAAATGGTACTCAAAGCACTTTACTCTGCTTAATTTTTTACCCCATAACACCTGTAAATGAATAGGGGCCTGCTAAGCAGCTGGCCAACACTCACCAGGAGCATCTAGGTGGGGGGTTACCACAGGAGCCAGGGATCAAACCAGCAACTGTAGGACTGGTGGACAACCGCTCTACCCATTGTGCCACAGTCACCCGTTCAGATGCCCTGTGCAAACAATATTTTCAATTCAATTCAACTTTAATTATTGAATTGAAAAATTTGTTTTCAGCCTCTGCACTGTTCGTATTTTATTTATGTACAGATACAGACAATGCAGAAGATGTTTCAATTTTCTTCAATAAGAACATGGTGATGACCATGAAGGGGAAACACAGTACACCAGGTAGAGTTTGATTGCGTGTGTGTATGTGCGTCCGTGCGTCCGTGCGTGTGTGTGTGTGTGTGTGTGTGTGTGTGTGTGTATACATTAAACGGCTCGGAGGTTTTCACTACCTAGGACTATGATCTGTGGAGAGCCGCAGACACATATGCTATATGTGCTGAAGAGAGAGTAGTTTACCTTGAGTGTTTGTTCGCTCACCGTCTCACTCTGTCCATTAAGGTTGGAGATCAGGTGCCCATGAAATTATGTGAGAAGTGCATCTGTGGTAACCAGATAGATGCCAGCAGCCACTGGCATGTCATCGAATGTCAGCCAATTCCATGCGAGACAAACTGTCCTGCGGTAAGGCCACTCTCACACACGTACACACCTACATTACACACACTTTCTTTGTTCTTTGTTACATACATGACATCGTGACTATACAGATCAGCACAGTGACTGACCACATCCAAAATTTTTTTAAACAACTTAGATTTGCATGTTTTTTCCCACAGTTTTATCATTCATAACTTCCCATTTATAGTTACACATTTGATAAAAACTTACTGTAAGCCTACCCAACAAAACACGAACGTTGACTGAACCCAATATTCTCATCTACTGCTCATCTCGTCCATGTTTTACACTTTTCTGTTTTGTTCCTCTATTCAGGGATATGAGTACCAGATCCTCGCCGACCAGTGCTGTGGGCAGTGCGTTCAAACAAGCTGCATTGTCAAGCTGTCCGGCAACTCCACACACACAATAAAGGTCAGTACGTGTGTGTGCATAAGGAGTGTGTGTTTGGAACTGTGGCATAGCATTACAAAAACGTTCAGTTTTTTCATCACAAATGACAATAAAAAACAAAGTTAAAGTCGGGGGTTCATGAGGGATCATTTCTTTTTGAAGCCAAGACAACAAAAACTCTAATTTATTTTCCAGCCTGGCACTATTTGGACCCCTGCTGGAAGCCCGTGTGTGAAGTATGAGTGTGTCAAGATCGACAAAGAGTTCATCACTGTCGAGGCCAAGACCACCTGTCCCCCCTTCGATCCTAACAAATGCATATCGGTATAACCAGACGCACACACAAAGAATCAAACAAACAACAGATCTTCGTGTAGCTTGGGTCCGGGTTACGGTTAAGATTTTGGTCCTTCTGTTTGGAATATAAAACACACACATTTAGTGATAACTTGATGTGCATGATTCACGAACATATGTAGAGAAAAATAATGTCGCTATTTGCCAACAAGTACTGATGTAAATATGTGTGTCTCCTGCAGGGAACAGAAACCATAGATCCAGATGGATGTTGCCGTGTCTGTACGTATTGTTTCTATTCATTTTTACATTGCGGTTCCTAACAACACTCTCCTCTTACTCTGGTTAATCAAACCCAAACAAATTCTATTAGACCTTTAAAGTGATGTAAGAAAAACCACATCCTGTATCCATAATAAGTTCCATTTTTTAGTCTTGTTTCAAATCAAAAACAGTTTTAAAATCTTTCAAAGTTTGCCTGATACTTCAGTAGCTGGATCCGTATGACTGCAAGAGTAATAACATTATTAATAACAATGACAGTTTATTCAGATGGAAGTTGATGGTTCCATTTGAAAAAAGGACATAATTATTTTCCCAAAACAAAATCTTCCTGCTTGGAACAAATGAAACAAAACTATAACTGTCCACAAGGTGTCACTGTAAGCCATTTTGTGAAGTGTGAAGAATTTTAGTTTGTCATTTAACATTCTTATTTTTACATATTATTTTAGAAAAACCTCGACTGTTTAAGGCACCATTTGACCACTTATATTGTTTGTGTGTTTTTAGCCAGTGTCTTGATATTGATCCATAAAACCCATTAGGTGCACACAGAGAACATGGTGACATATGATAAGACAGATGTTATCTATGTATTATTCTCATCCCATTCCTCCTGGCTTCCTTAGGTAAATGCCATACATGCAGTGTGTACACCACTGCTGTGCATCTGGAGAGCCAGGGCTGCCACTCCAAAGACCCTGTCAATGTCACATCCTGCAGTGGAGCATGTGGCACCTCCACCATGTGAGTTCCCCTTCATTTTATTGTGATAATGACATTTATTACATTATGTCAAATATGGTCAACTGACTTTTTTGTATACGACGCCATCCCTTACTTGCTGCTGCCACCATATTTGGAGATCCTTATGAATCATGTTATTATAATTTCTTCCTGTTTAAAGTCCCAAAGCCTCAGACTGAATTATTTGAAACATCATTCAAGTCTGATGTTGCTGCTTCTTGAAATGAGCTACAACATTAAAAGACTGGGAAAATTTGACGACACAGGGGACTCAAATCCATTGTGACGGGTTAATTTACCGTCACGTGACTGGCTGTGTCAATACAGTTGGGTCCAATAAAATTTGTTAATTTGCTTTAAACTCTTTTGTTGCTATGCTGTTGATTCTACCCTCTTGGCCACATTTCTCCTGAAGAAGAGATTTTAGCTGGTTAAATAGTTGTTTATTATAATAAATAGGCATTTTTATAAAATGTACAAGCACAAATGATCAGGGTAAACGCTGATGGTGGCTGCCAGGCGAGGCATTTACATGATCCCAGTGGGTCAGGTACAAAACTTGTGATTTAGGGTCTTGCCAAGGGCAAGCCAATGCAATAAGAAGTCGAACCAGTGATGCTGGGTCACCTGGACAACTGTCCTGCTGAATGAGCTACAGCCGCCTCATGATCACAAGCTGTTTGTTCATATTGTTCGTCGAGTTTTGTGATTCTGTTCCAGACTTCGTATTGATAACTCTGTTAAATGACCGAAAGATTGACAATCAGAAAAATATTTCTAAATGATTAACAAAGCACTGAAAGATATTCATAAATGTGACTCAAAAATGTAACAAAAGGTTTATACCGGAAAACGACCTTATTGCGACGCTTTCTTGACTTTGCAGGTTACTCTTGAATTTCACACCTCCCTCTTTTCACCTCCTTGACGTACAACTTCTCTCTTCTCTCAGGTACTCTCCCAAAATGGGATCCCTGCAGCACAGCTGCTCCTGTTGCCAGGAACTGGCCACAACCGAGAGGAAGGTCCAGCTTTTCTGCCGCGACAACACTGAGATCACCTACACCTACACACACATCGATGCCTGCGGGTGCCTCAAGACTGAGTGCTCTGCAGTTGGCCGCAGTGAAATGGTGACCACTCCCTCTACCAATAAATCACATCGACGCAGGAGATAAGGCAAACACCCGGACCGCACATACACACAGCACGTGTAATGAGCTTGACTTATACGGACGTAACAGAACAGTACTCTATTTATATCTAATGTATTAGCATACATAGCTTTAGTGTGTTCAAATTGTAAACTCACATAACTCAATAATAAAGATCAATTTGTAGCTGCAGACTGAGCTCATGTGTTTTTGTCTCGGTACATGTAGCAACTGACAGGCTGCCACACCTTCATTTTGTGTCTACATAATCACACATTGAATCGCTGAAGATCATATTCTAAAACTTTAAGTTAACATTAATAATATGTTGAACCTTAATTTGAAACAAGTTAAAATCACTTCGAATATAAATTTTTTGATACAAATTTCACAAACAAAACTTGAGGACAAAATTTCACGGTATAATCCAGCCATCCAGTCACAGTCCCTTCACTGCATGGCTTCCAAGCTTAAAGCAGCCTTTTATGTTGGAGCGGGTGATGTTCAAAATCAAAATTCATTAAAAAAGAAAAAGTCACTGTAAACACAAATTTTTTTTAAGGACACGTTTCCTCTTTAAAAAAAAAAAATATTATGTAGCCTAGGTTTGGAGACTTCTGAGTGTGTTTTTTTGGAAATATTTAATTTATCTTCAAACACCACAAAAAAAGGTTTAACTTAAAACAGTCCTGATTGGACCACGCTGTGTTCTGGGGATTCCAGTTAAACAAGTGAATATTTATTGGAATTAATTTGCGATGCAAACTATTTTATTTAATCTTCAGCTAACCTGCTGTGTACTCACTAAAAGGCTATATAGTTCACATTACCTTTACCCATTACCTCAACACTGTCCTTCTATAACAAAGTTCATATTTCATTATACATATATTTTTTTCTTTTTTCCACATTAGCAGCATTAACATTTAATATGTGCTGCATTCCGAGCTGCTCATCTACGATAAACAGCAGGACTTTGTCTAGTAGCAGTTTTTTGCAGCACTGTCTTAGAAATTAGTTTAGTTTACTACAAACTCTGGGCATTTCCGAATTATGTGGATATTTACCTGGATATTTCCCACATTGGCTATCAGGATGTTGATTTTCAGAATTCTGTGCCTGTGTCCAAGTCTTTTAATTTAATGCGAGTGACTAGACTTGTATTTTGAATTTTAGATAGGAATAACTTTAAACCTGAATTTTTAAATAAACAATACAATTTGTTTGTATAAAAAAACAATACATAAAAATCTGAGCTTGAAAAATAAACTTAGTAAAATGCTGGAAAAGGCCTAGGGAAGGCAAGTTATGGAATAAAAATGTTATCAAAAGTCCAGCAACAGGCACTATATTGAAAGAATTGTGGCTCTCAGCTCCATGGCCTCATGAAACTCTTCAGATACTTCAGCCCAGTGACACAAGATCAGACAAGTTTGATTTGTGCCGCACACATATGCAGTTGAAGGCCAGTCTGCTTAATGTAGCGGCATCTGTGCCCACAAATGTCAACAGGAGCATTATGATATTACAGTCCAAAAAGCTGGCCTTCTATCTCAAGCTTTGAAGTCCAACCAGGAACCAGAAAACAAGCCCCACACAGTCACACTACTGCGGGTGGAGAATTCTCCCTGCCTGGTGTGACGCTGGGTGGATCTTGTTGAGGCCTCCTCTTGTTTTATCTCTGTCTCTGTTACACTTTGCCGATGGCTGCGAACATTCTTGTTCCTCAGTGTTTCTTTTGCTCATGTCCTGGCCTTCACCTGGTGTTCTTCCTGCCACGGTCCTGCCACGGTCTTATGTTTGCACCTATCTCTGTCTGTTCATCTGCAGCTCCTCTTGGAGCCCACAGCACAATCTTAACAATGCTTTTCAGGGTGCATACAGCCACTGTATTGACTGATGACTTAGTCACGGGTGTCTCTAGTTCGCAGTCAGGTACAGGACAGTAAAGTCCGCAAGCACGCAAGTAAATGACCTCAATAAAAGCACATGTGTTAACATAAAAGCAGACTTAAACATGCAAAAAATACATAAAATACCAAGAGAAATGGACGTAAGCAGCGACCTGTGATGCTGCTTATTCCGTGTAACCATTGTGATATTCGTACATTGTTGATATGCACAAGGTGAACAGTCATGTGCGTCTATTATCTAACTGACTCTGGCTTCTTCACAGGTTCCATTGCTTCACATGTCTGCAAGGTGTGTAGTTTTTCCAACACTTCGAGGTTTAGGGGCTAGGAAATGCATTATGTCAATGACAGTCCTAACAAGGTTGGTAATACACACCTGAGCACATGTCTTTATAGATTGGGTTTTAGGGTGAAAGTTAGGTTTTGGTTAGGGTCAGGCATTTAGTTGTGATGGTTAGGGGCTTGTGATTGTGTCATGTCAATGAGTGTCATCGTTGACATGATGCACAGAAAGACAAACGTGCGTGTGTGTGTGTTTGGATGTTCCAAGCTGCTTCTGCCTCTAAAACTCATCGTTCATCTGTAGCCCATCAATTTAATAGCTGTGTGACAGGTCTATCACTTGCACACATGCAGCCTGTGGCCACATCCTGATTCTAGCTTATTTCTTAACACTGACTATTTGCCCAGGAGTTCGTACATAAAGGTTTCACAGAAAGATCGAGGCAAAATTGTCATGACAGAGAAGCCAAACACCGCACCTGGAAGCAAACAGCTACACACAGAGTGGCAGACAAACACTCCCAGAGTGACACAGCGCCTTCGGGCGAGGTGGGTACAGCACAGTACACATTCCCAGCTAGATCGTTCATAGATAAATGGGTGGAGAGGACAGGTACTCCTATAAATCTTGGTAAACAAGGATGTTTACTTAATTAAACATTTGTCTAAACACATGAGTCTATGAAAGCAAAGTGCCATCGCTTGTGTTTCAACACCACTATGATTTAAAGACGCGCCCAATTAGTCCATGAGTGACTTCAAAACAGTATGAACAATAATTGAAAACCACTCGACTGAAAATGTTTTCTGTTTTATGCTGTACGTTAATGGACCGTCCCTTTAAATAAAAAAGGATTGTGAGTAAATGGCTCTAACGTGGTCCATACATTCAAACCTGTGACGCAGGACACAAGCAGTTACATTTTACAACTATATGCACGTTTTGCAACATCTTAGAACCTTTGATTTGAGTATTTAAGAACCTGTTTTTAGAGGGCACTTGACTAACAGGCTGCTTTCTCCTGTGTGTTTGTGTGTATGTGTGTGTGTGTGTGTGTGTGTGAATTGAGGTGAACACTCACCAAAATTTATGAAAAATACATAGGAGCATGCGTGAACGGTTGATTTTCGAAAACCTAATGAGTGCATTCAGATCATGTGACAAACCAAACCACCATGGAGGACGTATGTGAGGGGTTCTCACATTATCTCACAGTTACTAGACCTCAAGGTAACTAATGCATATTAACGGGACTGTCAATTTTCTGTTTACTTTTATTTATGTTTTACTTATGGGACTGTCCTTTATTCATGTTTTATCTTCTACAGTTTTTTTCTTTTACTCTTGCTGTTAATTATAATGTGCAGCACTTTGAGATTTGCTCACAAATGTAAAGCGCTTTATAAATAAAATGAATTATTATTATTATTAATATTATTATCAACTAGATTTTAGCGCAGGGGTGACCAACTCTGGGCCTTGAGGGCTGCAGCCCTGCTTGTTTTGAGTTGGTCACCCCTGTTTTAGGGGCCAAAAAGTTACATATATGTTCCCAAGCAGTAGAAGGTACCTATGTGCACCATTTATTCATCTGCAATTTCAGGATACAGTTGATCAGAGAGTAGATTTGTTGTTCAGAAAATGTCTTATTAATAATGCGAGTAGTTTTAATTGACTAATTTAGTGGAAAAGCAGTGACATCTGTGCACTGAACCGGATAGGAAGTGAATAAAGGTGTCACCACAGGCGTGCAAGTAAGTACCCAGTGTGACGAGGACAAATGTGCAAAGCTCCTTATCAAACCTCTAAAGGTTCAGTAGTGTCACTAATGTCACATAACATCTCATTCATGTTGTTGCATAAAGCCTCACAGAAAAATTTTCCAATTAGTGTGGCTCTTTTAACTCCATATGTAGGAGTAAAAAATGAACTGTCAAACAAGATTTTGTAAGGAAATCATGTTCAGGCATTAGAGCAAGATTTCTTTTTATGAACTATGGAGCATAAAGTCACGCACATTTTGTCACTGTAGATGTTTTTTGAAAGCCTCCAGTTTCTGCGTGTGATGAACAAACAGATCTTGTTGGGGGGCGACTGTGGCGCAGTTGGTAGAGCAGACGTTCACCAGCCCTACAGCTGCTGATTTGATCCCGGCTCCTCTGGACACTGAACCCCACTTAGCTGCTCCTGGTGAGTGTCGGCCAGCTGCATAGCTGCTCCCCCAATCAGAGTGTGTGTGTGTGTGTGAATGGCTAAATAAGAAGCAGCGTAAAGCGCTTTGAGGACCAACAGGTAGAAAAGTGCAGAGCATTTTGTTAACTTCATCATTACAGAAGAAATCATTTAATTGTGCTTTATTTATTATTTTTTGCAATAATATACAGGATGTGCAGTGTTTCTACACTAACACAGTTCATTTAATAATGCTACAACAGAAACACTTTAGTTAGTAAAACAGAACAAAAGTTTTTATTCACAATGTAGCACAGGATGCATATCCTGGACTGAGGCAGCTGAGTCACTGAAGTGTATTTACGCAGGACTCTTTGCATCAATACCAACAATCCTTCTCCTCCTTAGAGCAACACACGTCAGCCGAACAATGTGCCATATTGTGCTTATTTCCACAGCTAACTGAGTGATGGGTGTGGAGGTGCACACTGAGACGTCTTGCACTCTGAATAAGGCATTGATTAGATATTCAGTGTCAAAGTGATGTTTGCTGTGTGCAATGTTTGCATTTGTCATTCATTTTTCTTCAACATGTTTAGTCTGCTGAGTGATTTGTATTTGTTAACTTTTGAATGTGACACGTAATAATTATTTAAAGTACAGAGGAGGCACGTATGCCTTTGGTGGTCTCATTATAGTCCCTCGTTGCCCGATGATGTAATACACAGATCTCTTCTCAGCATGGACAAACTGATGGATTAGATCTCTCAACACAACTGTACGACGCCAAAGATCAGGTTTTACCTTACAGGTGTCAAGTAGATTCATCCTAGTTAACCCAGTCTTCACAGGTCTGGCAGGACCCAGCTGGGTACCAAAAACACCTCTCAGTCACATGTTCTCTTGTTGCTCCCTTAGACGCTGGGTGACCTGCTTACCAAAAAGGAAACGTTTGCATTGCCTTATTTTGAAAGGGCAGAAAGTGCAAAACAAAGGATTTTTTCATCACTGTTACATTTATTGCAGATTGAGCTATTAGAAATGTTCCTTAGTTCCTGCGTATGGAGCATGCGGAACTATCAACCCGGGGGCCGTAATGAAACGTTGGCTAAGCCAGAGGAGATCAGCTGTGTAAGACCTGGTAACTCTTTGTGTTTATTATCGTGGTTGCTGATCTTAATCTCTTGTGGTTTCTTCATGTTTTCCAGAGTCTGTGTTCAATAGAGTGTAAGACATACACTCGCCGGCCACTTTATTAGGTACACCTAGACAATCTAATGAAAAGAATTCTACTTTCATAATGATTTTAAAGTTAAAGACTTTTTTTTAAAGTGACACTGGTAATATTTCTCCCGTGTGCTTATTACCGAAATCATAGTGGGTGTTGGAGTACAGTATAAGAAGAAATTATGACATTGTAAAAGTAAAATACTTGTCAGAGCTGCAGTATTGGACTGCAATTAAATTTTTATTTAAATTTTTTGCACATTACGGTGCACATTGCATTACATACAAGTAACTCTTGTTGTTTTCATTTTTTTTATTGCCTTGTATACCTGGGAGCTGTGTTACATGTAAATTTCCCCGATGTGGGATCAATAAAGATTACCTTACCTTAACTTACCTATTAGATTGTACAGGTGTACCTAATAAAGTGGCCAGTGAGTGTATGTTACAATGACTACCAGAGGTGGGATGTAATAAAGCTTTGCAACGATGTAAGGAAGTACATTTTAACACATATATTTGTACTTTCTACTTGCTTTTTTAAAACTCTCTTTACTTTTACATTATTGTATTTAAGGCTCACGTTCAATTCAAGTCAATTCAACTTTATTTATTTAGCGCCAATTTACAACAAAGTCATCTCCTTTACATAATAAAGTCACGGCTTTAAAAATATGTACAGAAAACGTTGTTTTCCTATAATGACTTGATGCAGTGTCTGTGTGTGTGTGTGTGAAAGAGAGAGAGAGAGAGAGAGATCCTCTGTGCACACACCCAGGGTGGTTCCCGCAGTTGGTCGGGGGGCTTGTTAAAGTCTGTGTTGCTACACACACGCACACATCCACAGCTGCAGCAGCTTCTGAGAACATTTACATTAATTTACATGAATAATAAATTTTTTATAATAATGTGATTATTTTAGACATTTTCAAACATTTTTCACAATTGAAAATAGGCAAAATTAGAGCCTTCCCAACACAGGTGGATCCCCCCAATGCATCAAACAACAAAAAACAATAAAAACGCCTTAACAGGTGCCTCCTACATCAGAACAAGCACAATAAATCGTCCTCATCGTGGATCAGATATAATAAACTAACCTGTGCCCTGACAGTGAAGCTAATGCAAAGGAGTGTCCCCAAAAACACTTCCATAGTAGAGACTATAGAAGAAGTTCAGCTTCTGAGTTGTACATTCTAAATATTCCGGGGCTGTTTTTATGTTATTTAAAGTTAGACGGTTTAACAATCTTCAGCATAAAAAAATATAGCCTGAGATCCAGTGAGCTCTGCACAGAAGCTGGTGAAAATGTACTGTACGTTTGTACGTTCCAAAGCCCGTACTTGTCATGTTTACTTGAGTAAGGACGTCGCCCTTTCTTACACTTATTTGTCTTGTATAGAGAGTAAAACGTCATTTTACATGTCACACGTTGATCTGTTTGGTGATACAGCATCTTGGGCAGGAGGTTCGGCCATGCTGACTTCGTTCAATAGAACTGGGTGTCCATTTGTGGCCTGCCAACATGTTTTAAATTCACAATCAAATTCCAACTGGTCCAAAACAACTTTACAAATAGGTCTAACCTGCTTTATTAAATGTCAGTGTTGCTGTACTGTGTTAATGAAATGTTTAAGGTTTTTAGAAATTGAGCAATAAATATAACAGTTTTAGACACTAATAGTCATAGAGATTTGTCACATCATGTTACCCACTTTATTAGTAACATTTTGTAGAAATAAAGGACTTGCACTATGATTCAGTGAGCTCTCAAATGTTTTTAAGTTTCGAAGGAGGAACGTGTGTGTTTGTGGAATAATTAAAATCTACCTGTACCTCTAACAAAGCACAATTATCCTCGTACCCCCTCAGTTAAGTTTGATTTTTGTTTGCAAGGGTGTCTTCTTTAAGGAGGAAGGAGGGCACTGACAAATTCATGGATCATGATGGTAAGTCAGTCCTCAGTCTGTGATCATCAAACCTTAAAATGCATGTTGGAATAAATAAAATAAAAAGAATCAAACCTGTGTTTTGGTTACTTGGTTTACTGAAATGATTGGTTAATACAGTTGCTTGGTGGATGTATTCAGATCATCACGAGAGCTGACATTTCCTGATTTATCACTATTGAAGTATTATTTTAAAGGTTTAGTTTGTCTTTTAGTTTCATTTAACCCAGTTGTCACAGAGACGTTTTCTACTTTTGTTTTTACAGGACAGCAGGTATGGGAGAATAGCGTGGGGATACAAACAAAGGTTCATTGACAGAATCTGTGTGAGATTTGGCTATAAAGTTCTTTAAAGTAGGTTACTGTAAGTGACCAGGGTTCATTCTCCATGTTGTTTAAGGGTTTAGAAAAATGTGCAAAAACTTTAAACACATCCAGCTTAACTTGTCATTTAACCCATAAGATCACGCCGAAATCATCTTGTAACTTGTTTTACCAACATACTAATTTCTAAGCTGGCAGGCAGTGGTTCATCGGAGGCCTTCAGTGTGAACTAGCTGCTCAGTGCAGTGATGGAGGTGAGGACGTGTTTGACGATCAAACAAATGTTATCCTCATGTACAATTTCAGATATTTATTTAGCAGCTAATGTCACAGGCCAACCACACAGAAGATATTTTCCATGAAGCATGAAGAGTAATGGAATTGCCTCCCTCCCTCCCTCTCTACCTCAAACACTTGGTGTAGCTCCACCTTGACTTGTTATAAAAGGATTTGTTCAGCAGGTGACTTCTCTCATATCGGTGAGGTTTCTCAGTCCTCAGGACCAACATGGGGACCACAGGACTTCAGTCCATATTATGGGTCCTCTACCTGATGCTAGTGGTCGGCTCACTCTCTCAGACTGGTGAGTGATGAAAACTGCTCACTGCTTCACATTCACTGAAGACAGTAAAAGGTGTAATTTTGGTGCATGGTGGTGGGGAAAAAATTACTTATTTCATTTTAATTTAGATGGTTACGTAACTTTCATATTTCATTTTTCAGTTTGTTTTAAAATATCAGAAACTAACTCTAAAACTCTGAAACTACGGCTACTCGAATTCATGCAAACAATGTCTATAAACCAGTTTTCCAAAGACACAGAATATGAACACAATCAGCCACAACATTCAAGTCTGTGGTATCATTATCATAACATGCGCTAACGGGTCAGAACAATCTCATATGTGCTTTTGATGCTGCGAGAAACTTTTTTCTAAAGTCGAAAGTCTTCCGTCCACAGCAGTAAACATCATTCCTTCTCTGAACACCCAGCAACTGAACTCAGGTAAGGATGAAAAAGATTGTTAAAAAAATCTGTTTTCTCCTAATGTCACTTTGAAAAGATGTTCTAATATGTTAATGTTGTTGTAGTCAACACATCCCACATCGGTCGAGTGTGCACAACTTGGGGAAACTTCCACTGGAAGACCTTTGATGGGGATTACTTTCAACTCCCCACCAGCTGTAACCATGTCCTGCTCTCCCAGTGCAAGAGCACCTACGAAAGTTTCATCATCCAGATGAGGCGCAAGGTGGTCAACGATGTCCCCACGGTCGCACAAATCATGATAAAGGTGGACGGTTCTGTGGTGGAGCTCTCCAGCAGCTCAGTGATTATCAATGGAGAGACGTAAGTCCAGTCTAGACCGCATATAATATATGTACAAAATACTTTATGAACACACTATATTAAAACTTCATTTAATTATAAAAAGACCTATAATCCTTTTTTAGGGTCATGGGGTGAAGATGGGTTAATGATCTGGGCTTTTTTTATTTACTGGTTCCTCTATCACCAACACAATAAGTTAAACATTTCCCCAAATTTCTAATACGTCAACTTTTTGTTGCATAAAAAACTATTTAAACTCAAGACTGTCAGACAAGAATGTTTTCTGTCTCATTTCAACTCTTGTCTGCACGTGTGTGTCTGCTGCAGGGCGTCTCTGCCATACAGCGACATTGCAGTGAGTGTCAAGGAGACCACATCAAGCTTCATCGTCGAAGCTAAGCTTGGAATCAGAGTTATTTGGAACCTGGATGACTCCTTGGATGTATGAAGCACACGCTCACATATGCACCCACATTTGGACACATGCAAACATAGGAACATACTGAGCATTATAGTCTGAAAGGAGTGATTATGACAGGGCTGCTGCATTAGTTTCATGTAGGTGTACCTAATAAATTGGATCAGCCAATTTTCAGCATGCTGGGGTTTGGAACACCTTCCACAGTTAAATAAACTCACTGAAAAGTCGGGGATTTGATTTCACTGTTGATATTAGCTGCACATCCTCCACTGCAGTTCTATATTTGTCAGTTGCATTGTTTTACTGATGATGGGGATTCAGCTCCAACATTCATGTTACCAAAGACTTGCATTACCCCAACACTGGTCATAACTGCTGGGCTCATTGCTACAGTCGAGATTGTCCGTCAAGGATTTCCAGTGTTCAAAGAAAGGTTTCTAATGTAGGCTTTAGGCAGTGTGAGTCACTGGATACAGACATGCCCTGAATAGACAGTGAATCATGTGCGTAAGCCAAGCCTGAAAACCACAATGCAAATGTTACCGCTTGAAGTGAACTCTCAACTGAGCGCATTATTTCATGTGGATGGATGTGATTGATGATTGTGATAGAGAATTTGCCAGTAACAACTCTATGCTTGGGGTGTGTTAACAGATTGAAATAGATGACAAATTCCAGAACCAGACATGTGGGCTCTGTGGGAACTTTGACGGCACATCCAATGATTTAATGAAAGACGGTAAGATGCACTACATTGGACCTATGCTATCTTAGACAAACTGTACTGTTGTGCTGTTTTGCTGTATGTTTCTGCAAGTTCACAAGCACCGCGTGTTTTGACAAGTGTTTGTAACTTTCTAATAGTATATATTTGCCAAATTCAAGCCAAGTAATTACGTAAACTGAACTACACCAGCCATTTGATTTGGCTCAGTCGTCCGTTGGCGTGAATGTCTATAAGAGCTGGGATCAGATTACCAGGACAGGCACTGTACACTGTAAACATTTGTTGACTGAAATATTCCACCAATTTTAACTGCGTTGCAAGTTTTTCCTAGTCGGGCAATTGTCGGGCTGCATAATCACACTAACGGCTGTTGTGTGATTGACCTTCGCTGTAGGAACTCCACTGTCTGTGGTCAACTATGCTGAGAACTGGAAGGTGAACGGCCCGACAGAAAGCTGTGAGGAGATAGACACCGAGCCAGCTACGGACTGTAACGATGAGGTAAAACTTACCACTGTAATATTAAGGACGTATGATGTAAACACATTTAACAGGTTCTACATTTTTTCATAATGCAAACTAGTTTCCAGGAGGACACTAACCATATTTAATAATGGAATAATTATGTTTAGTTAATTACCAAAAACAAAGTCTGTTTGTCTTATTGTTTTGGAGCACAAAATAAATCCCAAACATACTGTAGCATTTGTGAAGACTGTTAGGAATCTAAATTGAATGTTTCTAATGTTTCCTTTTTATTTCAGGACTTCTGTAACGAGATCTTCAACAGCGCTACATTCAGCAGTTGTAAAAACCTTCTGGATGTGGAATCCTTCAAGAAAGCCTGTATGGTTGACATGTGCAACACTAAACTCAAAACAGACTTCGTCCTCTGCAAAACCATCTCGGAGTTCTCCAGAGAATGTGCCCATGCGGGTGGCAACCCCCAGCAATGGAGGAATGAAACATTTTGCTGTAAGGAGCCAATACCTGCAGATGACTACACTTGCCAACAGTTCATTTGAATTTTCTTGTTCTGAATTACAGACATGCTTGTGATGGTTTGCAAAATTGTCTGATTGCCATTTGTCTCCACAGATAAGACGTGTCCGTACAACATGGTTTTCTTAGAGTGCACCACTTCATGTCCAGACAGCTGCTCCACCCCTCACAGCAGTGAGACGTGTAACAAACACTGCCACGACGGCTGCAGCTGCCCTGCTGGTATCCACACATTTCATATGCATCACATTCATACATTTCATCCATGGTAGTTACTATTACTATTCATTTTATCTGTTCATCCCTTCCCAGGAACTGTCTTTGATGACATCACTAAGACAGGCTGTATTCCACTGGATCAGTGTTCATGTCAGCACAACTCCAAGGTCTACAACTCAGGACAGTCGTATTCTGACAGATGCAAATCCTGGTAAGATAAGAGTTCCTTTATTCAGCTGGTCATTCATAAACCCAACAGACCCGACCTGACTCGGTTTGTCTGATCGGGCTCAGCAACTTATCAGCCTTTTCGTCTATTCAAAATGCTCTTCCCTCATTTGTAATTATATCTAAATTTACATTAATAATGTAGTGTTCTCCTTTTTCCAGGATGGTTCATGTGTGGAAAAACATCTTATAGTTATGGCCAAAGTTTATATTTTGGTCCAATGGCAAAAAGTAATGCACGATTTAGACACTGGTTATGCGGCTGCAAAAAGAGTGACTGTTGCTGTGTGTGTGTCTGTGTCTGTGTTTGCGTGTGCGTTTTAGTACGTGTTACGGTGGTAAGTGGGTGTGTTCGGAGGACAACTGTCCAGGAACCTGCTCTGTGGAGGGAGGAGCTCACGTCCGCAGCTTTGATGGAAAACAATTCACCTTCCATGGGGCCTGCAGCTATTTAATGGCTAAGGTACTGTACTACACAACATCGTCCGCTTTACTATTTCATGCCAGTAACACGAAGATGTAAAGCATGTGAACCTCATGCTTCATGATATGTATAATATTAATAGAGTCTTTTAATGCTTCCTAAGACAGTGTTTATAGATGGTGATATTTTTGTCCCCTTGTGCTTCGCAGGACAATACTGGCTCCTCATACTCTGTACTGGTGGAGCTGGTCCAGTGTGGTTTGACTGAGACTAGCACCTGCCTCAGAAGCGTAACTCTGTCCCTATACAACAGTTCTCTGGTAATTCCAGACATGGACACACCCTCACACACATATACAGACACACATACAGCATATAGACTTTTCATTATTTGTTCAGAAAATTCACTGATGGACTGAAATTCCCAGTACTGTCCTAACACGATGGACCAAACACCTCTTTAAAGGTTTTAGATGGAGAGACTGATTGATTGATTGATATTAATCCCTTTATTAACTGATTGATGCCTTATTAAAATGGACATTTTGGCATTGCAGTAGCTATTACACTCTAATACTGCATATATACAAAGTGATGATATATTAATAAACGTAAAATAAATTATATTAACACCCCGTATATTGTGCAATTAAGTGAAGTGAACTAGCATTTATGATACAGTGTCCTGACACTGCAGAAAGTCAGTCACAAGTTCAGACTTATGGCTGAAATTAGCTTCCGCACTGTCACTGCTCGGTTGCATGGGATCCTCTTCTCCGCTGGTCCCCAGCACAGAGCCAGCTTTCCTAATTACTTAGTGTCACTGGCTCCGATGCTGCTGCCCCAGCAGATAGTGGCAAAAACGACTGCTAGGGCCACAACAGATTTTTAACAAAATCCATGAACTTGTGTAAAAAAAAAACTGCAGTTAAACTCACATTTGATGTAATCTAAAATGTGTTTCTCATTTTTCTACAAAATGACAGGTTGTTAAAATTCCAGCATCAGGGAAGGTCTCTGTGAACCAAATTCTTTCCCAGCTTCCACTTTATACACGTGAGTCACTTCGTTATGTGGTTTACACCAAAACATACACTGAACACTTGACAACATTTAAACATTTTAAGTATTTGCAAAACAATTATCTGACCTTCTGCATAGTTTGTTTAAGGACTTTCAGTCAGGATTTTATCTTAGTAATGAAACAGCAGTTTCATTACTAAGATTAAGATGAGGGACTCGTCTCTATACTGGTTCTCTTAGATCTTAGTGCTACATTTGACACCATTGATGACATTTTATTACAGAGACTGGAGCATGGCATTGGCAATAAAGTTGTTTTAAGTGAAAATTAATAAGTGAATTGGTTTAAAAACTATGTCACAGTATAAGTTAGACAGAAATCACCTCAGTGCAGTGAATGTGTTTGACAGATTGTAGTATTCATTAAAAGTACAAACAGATTATAATTTTAATGCATTTACATCATTGTGTACATGTCTATTTTCACTTAAAATGACTAAATTTTGCATAAAAATTAAGAGTGAAAGCCTCCAAGGCGGTGGATGCCATTTATAAGTATGCTTCTGCAAAATACAAAATGATTCAAACTTTGAAGTTGTATTGCACATACTGTAAATGTTCATAACCACAATGAAAGGTTGCCACTGACCAAGGAATGTCCACCCACTAATAATATGTACATGTTTGTGACATATTGGAGAACTTGATAGTAATGTTGAGTTTTTCAATACCTTTTGATTTCTGTAGAGGATCTGAGTGTCTTCAGTCCATCAACCTTCTACATCTTCATAAGCACCAAGGTGGGCATACAAGTGATGGTCCAGCTGAACCCTATGATGCAGGTCTTCATTACAGCTGATACATCACTCAAGGGAACCACTGCTGGTATGGCTTTAGTTTACTGTTTCAGCATCTGGGAAAGGCCTCTATCACGTTTTATGTGGATCGTAGTCTTGAAAAGTCTGTATTTGGGTTGCACTCATGTGTAAATGTGTATCATTTAATCCAACAGGTTTGTGTGGTAACTTCAACAACATGGCGAATGATGACTTCAAGACGATGAGTGGGCTGGTGGAGGCAACCTCCACTGCATTTGTCAACACACTGAAAACCATAGCTGCCTGTCCTGACATCACAACACAATTTGGAGATCCCTGCAGCCAGGGCATCAGCAAAGGTACAGTTAGACGCCCTCCTTATCTCCCATGATATCATCTAAATACCATGCCATGTTTTTTAAAATCTCTTTCTTTCCCTTATAGAGAGCTATGCCCAGTACTGGTGCTCTAAGCTCACAGATCCCAATGGACTGTTTGCTTCTTGTCACTCTGTCATAAGCCCCACATCATACAAAGACGTAAGTGTAGACACACAAAGCTGTAGTGAAAAATAAAGTGGCCCATTCTTGTTAATGGATCAAGTTGACCGTGTCTCCTCACAGAACTGCATGTATGACGCCTGTAGATGTGAGAAAAGTGAGGACTGCATGTGCACTGCAGTCTCTGCCTATGTCTATGCCTGTGCAGATGCAGGAATCCATATCAGTGGATGGAGAGAAACTAATGGAGGAGTCTGTGGTGAGGCTTTTAGTTTTACTGAGAAACTACTAGTTTATTGACACAGAAACATTATGTCACAAATTGCCTTTCTGCCTATCCTAAAAATGTAATGAATGGAAAAAAAAGAAATCGTACTACCTCTAAACTCTTCTTTCTCCCACCAGGAAAAGTGGCCGAATCGTGTCCAGCACAAACAGTATATGGTTACAACATGACCTGCTGTGGTCGTACCTGCCGCTCCCTCAGCCAGGCTGACTACTCCTGCCAGGTAAACGTCCCCCCAGTAGACGGCTGTGGCTGCGCTGAAGGAACTTACATGAATGAAGAAGGGCAGTGTGTGCCCAGTGGAAACTGTCCCTGCTATGATAAAGACACCATTATTCCTGCTGGACAGGCTGTCACTAAAGATGGCACAACATGGTAAATCAATGCCTCAAAAGACATAATGACCATTCGACGTCATCGCAACGTGTTATTAAGGGAGGCGGACAATGAATTTTGGTTGCCAGCTGATGACATTATTTCTGTTTCCTTTTAATCTATTCTCACAGTATGTGCAAACAAGGAACTCTTAGCTGCTCAGGAGCAACAGAATTACTAGGTAGGTTTTTTTACATGATCAAAAGACCTGTATGAAAATATGTACATAATAAATAAAAGCACTCATTAAAAATTATATGAAGATCATGAGCAACCCTGTGTTACCCCAGAGGCCTGTGACTTAATTTTGAGAAATCTAGACTTTTGACAGGATCACGCTGCACTTTGTAATTCTTATAAAGCTTCTCTGAAGTTGAATCTTTTATTTCTTATTTAGCCTCACCGTCATGCGTTTCCCCCATGGTGTACTTCGACTGCTCCAGCGCTCCACCTGGGACCACTGGCACTGAGTGCCAGAAGAGCTGCAGCACTCTGGAGATGGCTTGTGTATGCACAAACACAGCAAACACACACACAGATGTGAAATAATTCAATGTGAATACACAAACCATGTCTGGCTCACTCTTTATTTTGCTTTCCTCTCTGGCTGGATACAGTTCAACACTGGCTGTGTATCAGGCTGCATGTGCCCTGATGGTCTGGTGGCAGATGGAGCAGGAGGATGTGTCGAAGAAACCAACTGTCCATGCGTCCACAACGGACAGGTCTACCAGCCTGGACAGACACTGACTGTGGACTGCAACACCTGGTTTGTACAGTGATTTCCATACACATCATCACAGTGCTGACCTGCATGGAAATGCAGATATGCTAAACAAAGCGTTACTTACTCTTATAATTCTTTTGATTGTTGTTGTCACAATATAACAAAGGTAAAAGATGAACCTTGATGAAAATATTAAGAAGCCAAGAAGCCCAGCATTAATAATAAAATGCCCCCAGGCAGGGACATATTTACATAGAAGGTTTGACTAAGTATTTGTCTCTGCAGCTACTGCAGTGGAAGGCAATTCACATGTACCACCAACGAGTGTGATGCAGTCTGTTCAGTCTATGGGGATGGTCACTATATCACATTTGACGAGAAGAGGTTTGACTTCAATGGACAGTGCGAATACACGCTCCTCCAGGTAAGTAGCATATGTTCTGATACTGAACAGTGGAGGCTGGAACCTCCGGTAATGCAACACGAAAAAATAAAATTAAACGCTGACAATGTGGCTTGATTTTATTCAAATGTTATGAATTGTAACTGTAACATAATGGTGTCCACTAACTGCATGATCTGTCTGCGTCATCCTCAGGACTACTGTGGCACAGGTCAGGGTCAAGGATCCTTCAGAATCATAACTGAGAATGTGCCATGTGGCACCACAGGAACTACCTGCTCCAAGACCATCAAGATCTTCATGGAGGTACACACTTTCACAAGCACATACTCTGGCTGAAACACTATATTTCAGAGAGAATATAAACTTTTTTAATGTTAAGGTTAGACTAGGATCCCGGCACAAAGATCATGAAAAGATTATTACTCAATCAATCAATTAATGACTGATAAGGCTTCTAATGCCTTACAACAGTAGGCAGTGTGAGTACAAGAACACAAGAAATAGACAAGACAACCATTCCCACTCACACTCACACCTATTAACCTGACCACATGTCTAGACTGTGGCAGGAAATCCAAATAAGTCAATGGAACCCACACAAGCATGTAGAGATCCACACAGGCTATGAGCACTAACCATTCCACCATTGTGCTGCCCATTATTCAATGTCTAATTAAAACAATAGAAGTCTGTTCCTTGCTTTTGCTGTCTGAAAATATTGTGTAACTTTTAAATAAAAACTAAATTCTTATTTTATTTTTGTACCTACAGGATAACGAATTTCAACTTACAGATGAGAGCTTCCACGTTGTAAAGGGAAACAGCCACGTGCTCCCTGCCCAGGTACGCAAGATGGGTATTTACCTGGTGCTGACAATCAAAGATGGACTTGTTCTCATGTGGGACCAGAAGACCAGTCTTTTCATTAAACTCGGACCACAGTTCCAGGTAAACGATCAAGTTTGCATGTCTTCATTTACAGCTTTGGAACAAAGCATAATTAATTAACACAAATGTGCAAATCTAAATGAAAGAATTTTAACTACTCAGGCCTTAGGCTGAATTACAGATTAAAGTTGAGATCTATTGAAAAAACACTGACGAAAGACTGACAAATGTGAGTTTCACTGACAACTTTTAAAAGTTGCAACTTTACAATGTGATCACTTTAAGGAAAATAAAAAATGTATAAAACCGGTAAATGAGGGAGGAAGGCTACATCATTGATATCTTTATAGGGTATCTCCAAATCAATAAATTCTCACATTGTCTTCCTTCCTCAAAGGGCCATGTCTGTGGTCTGTGTGGGAACTATGATGGCAACAGTAAGAACGACTTCACCACACGCTCCCAGGAGACTGTAGCGGATGTCTTAGCATTTGGAAACAGTTGGAAGGTTTCTTCCAGCTGCCAAAACGCCGAACTAATCAATGATCCCTGTTCCTCCAACCGCTACCGGGCAGCTTGGTCCCAGAAACAGTGCAGCATCATCACCAGTAAAACCTTCGAGATCTGTCATTCCAAGGTAATTATGGTGACGACAAACACACTCACATGGATGAATACATGCGTTCACAACATGATCATTTTACTCCACTGTGGTATTTGGGTAATGACATAGATTTATTGTTTGCCTCCATCTTTGGTCTGCCCATTCACCTGTGAATTTACTACTATAGCTACCAGGTATCTTTTAAAATTTTGCCAAAAAAGATATTATCGTGTGTTCAAGGTTGACCCTGGTCCATACTTTGATTCTTGTGTGAGAGATTCTTGTGCATGTGACACTGGCGGGGACTGTGAGTGTTTCTGCACAGCTGTGGCTGCCTATGCCAAAGCTTGTAATGAAGTTCACGCCTGTGTTAGATGGAGAACTCCAAATCTGTGCCGTAAGTTTCGCCAACATCACACAAGGAACTCTTTGCAATTGAGGATTTAGGGCATTCTAAAAGAGTATTTGTTTGCATTTATAGCTATTTTCTGTGACTACTACAACGCCCCTGATGGGTGTGAGTGGCACTATAAGCCTTGTGGAGCAGCATGTATGAAGACATGTAGGAATCCATCAGGAAACTGTTCCAACCTCATCACTGCCCTGGAAGGTACAGCTAAAACCGTTTGGAACACACAGCCAACAGTACTTGTGCATGTTGGTTTTATGTCAAGAATGGAGATTTTCAACACTGAAGCAGCTGATCTAAATGTTACAATGGTTTTGCAGGCTGCTATCCACAGTGTCCCCCAACAAAACCCTACTTTGATGAAGACAACATGAAATGTGTGAAAATATGTGGTTGCTATGATGACAAGGGCACCCATTACAACGTTGGAGATGACGTTCCATCGGAAAACTGTCACACTTGGTAAGTTTCATCCTGTTCGTCTTCTCACCAAAACTTTGTGTGTGTGTACATTTTCATGATCACTGGTGATGGTGTCAGGTGGAACCAGGTGCAATGTGACAGACAGGTGTACTAGATTATTATTTGAGAGCGTGGTTTATGAACAGGTAAAGTTGGGGCAAGCAACTACATTCACATCAGTTCCTTTCACCCCTTTTCAAAGCAGCAGGTAAAACGGTGACACTGAGGTCTCTAAATTCCACATTTTTGTTTCTATTATTTTTCAGAGCTGATGCTTTTTTTTCTTTCATTTCTTTGTTGTAACCTGCTTTAAGTAAATCAAGCTTCAGTAAATCAAGTCTTTTCTGTTTCTACTTAATACTTTCTGTTTCAATACATTTCCAATAAAAGTTTTGTTACAAGTTACAACAACATGTTCAAAAGCTTTTAAAACACTGCACTTTTTCTGTTTAAAATGAAAATGCAACTTGATTAAATTATTCATCCCCACACAACCTGGTTGATAAAGCTGACCGCTCTTAATGACAAGACTGATGTTCTCGCTTCCTTAACCTGTGTTGGCTTTACGAACAGAAGCCCAGAGTTGACGCAGACTAAATGACCAAACTTACTGGGTTTGGATTTGCATCCTTAGAAAATATTGTTACTTCATAAAGAACAATTGCACTTGCTTGTGGCACATACAGTGTTTGGACAATTATTTTTAAATAATTGTATTATCATTTATTTTAAAGCTCCTGTGAAGAATCCGGTATAAGGTGCAGCTACAATGTAAACTGTAAGTACATGTACCGTGTACAATATGTGCTCACATAACTCATATCACAGGGTTTACATACTTTTTCTTTATGTAAAAACTCTACCTACAGCCTGTAAATGCTTCGTTAATGGAAAAACCTACAAATATGGGGAAACGGTCTACAACACCACAGATGGGCTAGGACACTGCATCACAGCTGAATGCGGGGTTGATGGGAACCTGACAAGGAGCACGTACCCATGTGCCACTACCACCCCTAGCCCTACTACAACCCCATTTACATTCACTACACCTGAAGAAACAACAGGTATACAAATCTGCACAGTACAATCAAACCTGTTTTCATATTACTGATAACTTGTAAAAACAAAAACATAAATGTTATAAGCATTATAACATTTTACAGTAATCTGCAAAAGTTACTACCCCCTTATTTAATTCAGTTTTTTGTGTAAGCATTGTGTAGCAGTTCTTAGTATTTGGCAATTTCAGACTTGGTAAAAAATAAAATAGGAATGTAAAAAGTAAATAAAAGTAAATGTTGCTGTTCATCTAAGTATGGTACTTACTAAATAATAGGACCGTCTACAATAATCAGATGATTTTTATTATTACAAAAGAAACATAAACATGACATCAACATGACATATTACGTACATATTACTCACAATACCTTACTGTCCATTGAATTTGCAGGTTAGGCCACAAACAATGTTCTTTCATCATTGATAGTAACAAACTGGGGAATGAGTGTTTCAGAAAAGCGATACTAAAAATTAAATTGGTGCAAAACTGTGAATCCAATTTCAAAAAGTGATTAATTTTTTTATTAGTAATTATTTTTTATTATTAACTAATTCAGATGCAGGAACATTTAAATTAACTTATGGGTGCATTAACAATAATATATCTGAAAACATATTTTACTATAATTTCAATGTGAACATGTTACAGTCAAAACACATTCTAAATGTTGCTAGAATGAATGCAGGAATATTACATAGACTAACAAATGTCTCCTATTATGACAGTTGTTACTATTTCACAATCAACACCACCATCTGGGACCACACCCCTGGTTGAAAGTACGACATCAGTAACAACGGTTGTAACACCTGAAGGAACAACTGTATCAGAAACAACACCAGAGGGTGAGACAACAACAATACCACCTGAAGAAACCACCACAGGACCAGAAACAACTTTAACCACACCTGTTGTTGAAACTACCACAGTGGTGCCACCTATCGAGACAAAATCTCCAGAAACAACCATTGTAACATCAGAACCATCCGTTAGCACAACAATAAGTGAAGTACCTACAGTAACTACTGAACAAACTACAGCCCCACCGGAAGGAACCACTGTATCAGAAACAACACCAGAGGGTGAGACAACAACAATACCACCCGAAGAAACCACCACAGGCCCAGAGACAACTTTAACCACATCTGTTGTTGAAACTACCACAGTGGTGCCACCTATCGAGACAACATCTCCAGAAACAACCATTGTAACATCAGAACCATCCGTTAGCACAACAATAAGTGAAGTACCTACAGTAACTACTGAACAAACTACAGCCCCACCTGAAGGAACCACTGTATCAGAAACAACACCAGAGGGTGAGACAACAACAATACCACCTGAACAAACTACCACAGGCCCAGAGACAACTTTAACAACACCTGTTGTTGAAACTACCACAGTAGTGCCACCTGTTGAGACAACATCTCCAGAAACAACCACTGTAACATCAGAACCATCCGTTAGCACAACAATAAGTGAAGTACCTACAGTAACTACTGAACAAACTACAGCCCCACGGGAAGGAACCACTGTATCAGAAACAACACCAGTGGGTGAGACAACAACAATACCACCCGAAGAAACCACCACAGGCCCAGAGACAACTTTAACCACACCTGTTGTTGAAACTACCACAGTGGTGCCACCTGTTGAGACAACATCTCCAGAAACAACCATTGTAACATCAGAACCATCCGTTAGCACAACCATAAGTGAAGTACCTACAGTAACTACTGAACAAACTACAACTGCACCTGAAGGAACCACTGTATCAGAAACAACACCAGAGGGTGAGACAACAACAGCACCACCTGAACAAACCACCACAGGCCCAGAGACAACATTAACCACATCTGTTGTTGAAACTACAACAGTGGTGCCAACTGTTGAGACAACATCTCCAGAAACAACCACTGTAACATCAGAACCATCCGTTAGCACAACAATAAGTGAAGTACCTACAGTAACTACTGAACAAACTACAGCCCCACGGGAAGGAACCACTGTATCAGAAACAACAACCAGAGGGTGGGACAACAACAGCACCACCTGAAGAAACCACCACAGGCCCAGAGACAACTTTAACCACACCTGTTGTTGAAACTACCACAGTGGTGCCACCTGTTGAGACAACATCTCCAGAAACAACCGTTGTAACATCAGAACCATCCGTTAGTACAACAATAAGTGAAGTAACAGTAACTACTGAACAAACTACAACTGCACATGAAGGAACCACTGTATCAGAAACAACACCAGAGGGTGAGACAACAACAATACCACCTGAACAAACCACCACAGGCCCAGAGACAACTTTAACCACACCTGTTGTTGAAACTACCACAGTGGTGCCACCTGTTGAGACAACATCTCCAGAAACAACCATTGTAACATCAGAGCCATCCGTTAGCACAACCATAAGTGAAGTACCTACAGTAACTACTGAACAAACTACAGCCCCAGGGAAGGAACCACTGTATCAGAAACAACACCACAGGGTGAGACAACAACAGCACCACCTGAACAAACCACCACAGGCCCAGAGACAACATTAACCACACCTGTTGTTGAAACTACAACAGTGGTGCCAACTGTTGAGACAACATCTCCAGAAACAACCATTGTAACATCAGCACCAACTGTTAGCACAACAATAAGTGAAGTACCTACAGTAACTACTGAACAAACTACAACTGCAGCTGAAGGAACCACTGTATCAGAAACAACAACACAGGAAGTTGGGACAACAACAGCACCACCTGAAGAAACCACCACAGGCCCAGAGACAACATTAACCACACCTGTTGTTGAAACTACCACAGTGGTGCCAACTGTTGAGACAACATCTCCAGAAACAACCGTTGTAACATCAGCACCAACTGTTAGCACAACAATAAGTGAAGTACCCACAGTAACTACTGAACAAACTACAACTGCAGCTGAAGGAACCACTGTATCAGAAACAACAACACAGGAAGTTGAGACAACAACAGCACCACCTGAAGAAACCACCACAGGCCCAGAGACAACATTAACCACACCTGTTGTTGAAACTACAACAGTGGTGCCAACTGTTGAGACAACATCTCCAGAAACAACCATTGTAACATCAGCACCAACTGTTAGCACAACAATAAGTGAAGTACCTACAGTAACTACTGAACAAACTACAGCTCCATTTGAAGGAACCACTGTATCAGAAACAACAACACAGGAAGTTGGGACAACAACAGCACCACCTGAAGAAACCACCACAGGCCCAGAGACAACATTAACCACACCTGTTGTTGAAACTACAACAGTGGTGCCAACTGTTGAGACAACATCTCCAGAAACAACCGTTGTAACATCAGCACCAACTGTTAGCACAACAATAAGTGAAGTACCCACAGTAACTACTGAACAAACTACAACTGCAGCTGAAGGAACCACTGTATCAGAAACAACACCAGGGTTGAGACAACAACAGCACCACCTGAACAAACCACCACAGGCCCAGAGACAACTTTAACCACACCTGTTGTTGAAACTACAACAGTGGTGCCACCTGTTGAGACAACATCTCCAGAAACAACCACTGTAACATCAGCACCATCTGTTAGTACAACAATAAGTGAAGTACCACAGTAACTACTGAACAAACTACAACTGCAGCTGAAGGAACCACTGTATCAGAAACAACAACACAGAGGTTGAGACAACAACAAGCACCACCTGAAGAAACCACCACAGGCCCAGAGACAACATTAACCACACCTGTTGTTGAAACTACAACAGTGGTGCCACCTGTTGAGACAACATCTCCAGAAACAACCACTGTAACATCAGAACCATCTGTTAGCACAACAATAAGTGAAGTACCTACAGTAACTACTGAACAAACTACAGCTCCAGCGGGAAGGAACCACTGTATCAGAAACAACAACCAGTGGTTGAGACAACAACAAGCACCACCTGAAGAAACCACCACAGGCCCAGAGACAACTTTAACCACACCTGTTGTTGAAACTACAACAGTGGTGCCAACTTTGAGACAACATCTCCAGAAACAACCGTTGTAACATCAGCACCATCTGTTAGTACAACAATAAGTGAAGTACCCACAGTAACTACTGAACAAACTACAACTGCAGCTGAAGGAACCACTGTCTCAGAAACAACAACACAGGAAGTTGAGACAACAACAACCACCTGAAGAAACCACCACAGGCCCAGAGACAACATTAACCACACCTGTTGTTGAAACTACAACAGTGGTGCCAACTGTTGAGACAACATCTCCAGAAACAACCATTGTAACATCAGCACCAACTGTTAGCACAACAATAAGTGAAGTACCTACAGTAACTACTGAACAAACTACAGCCCCAGCGGGAAGGAACCACTGTATCAGAAACAACTCCAGAGGGTTGAGACAACAACAGCACCACCTGAACAACCACCACAGGCCCAGAGACAACATTAACCACACCTGTTGTTGAAACTACAACAGTGTTGCCACCTGTTGAGACAACATCTCCAGAAACAACCACTGTAACATCAGCACCATCTGTTAGTACAACAATAAGTGAAGTACCCACAGTAACTACTGAACAAACTACAACTGCACCTGAAGGAACCACTGTATCAGAAAAACAACACAGGAAGGTGAGACAACAACAGCACCACCTGAAGAAACCACCACAGGCCCAGAGACAACTTTAACCACATCTGTTGTTGAAACTACCACAGTGGTGCCACCTGTTGAGACAACATCTCCAGAAACAACCGTTGTAACATCAGAACCACTGTTAGCACAACAATAAGTGAAGTACCACAGTAACTACTGAACAAACTACAGCCCCACCTGAAGGAACCACTGTATCAGAAACAACACACAGGGTGAGACAACAACAATACCACCTGAACAAACCACCACAGGCCCAGAGACAACATTTTTTAACAACACCTGTTGTTGAAACTACCAACAGTGGTGCCAACTGTTGAGACAACATCTCCAGAAACAACCACTGTAACATCAGAACCATCCGTTAGCACAACAATAAGTGAAGTACCTACAGTAACTACTGAACAAACTACAGCCCCACGGGAAGGAACCACTGTATCAGAAACAACAACACAGGGTTGAGACAACAACAGCACCACCTGAAGAAACCACCACAGGCCCAGAGACAACATTAACCACACCTGTTGTTGAAACTACAACAGTGGTGCCACCTGTTGAGACAACATCTCCAGAAACAACCACTGTAACATCAGAACCATCTGTTAGCACAACAATAAGTGAAGTACCTACAGTAACTACTGAACAAACTACAACTGCACCTGAAGGAACCACTGTATCAGAAACAACAACACAGAAGGTGAGACAACAACAAGCACCACCTGAACAAACCACCACAGGCCCAGAGACAACTTTAACCACACCTGTTGTTGAAACTACCACAGTGGTGCCACCTGTTGAGACAACATCTCCAGAAACAACCACTGTAACATCAGCACCATCTGTTAGTACAACAATAAGTGAAGTACCTACAGTAACTACTGAACAAACTACAACTGCACCTGAAGGAACCACTGTATCAGAAACAACAACACAGGGTTGAGACAACAACAGCACCACCTGAAGAAACCACCACAGGCCCAGAGACAACATTAACCACACCTGTTGTTGAAACTACCACAGTGGTGCCAACTGTTGAGACAACATCTCCAGAAACAACCGTTGTAACATCAGCACCAACTGTTAGCACAACAATAAGTGAAGTACCACAGTAACTACTGAACAAACTACAGCCCCACCTGAAGGAACCACTGTATCAGAAACAACACCAGAAGTTGAGACAACAACAGCACCACCTGAAGAAACCACCACAGGCCCAGAGACAACATTAACCACACCTGTTGTTGAAACTACAACAGTGGTGCCAACTGTTGAGACAACATCTCCAGAAACAACCGTTGTAACATCAGCACCAACTGTTAGCACAACAATAAGTGAAGTACCTACAGTAACTACTGAACAAACTACAACTGCAGCTGAAGGAACCACTGTATCAGAAACAACAACCAGGAGGTTGAGACAACAAGCAATACCACCTGAACAAACCACCACAGGCCCAGAGACAACATTAACCACATCTGTTGTTGAAACTACAACAGTGGTGCCACCTGTTGAGACAACATCTCCAGAAACAACCGTTGTAACATCAGAACCATCTGTTAGTACAACAATAAGTGAAGTACCTACAGTAACTACTGAACAAACTACAACTGCACCTGAAGGAACCACTGTCTCAGAAACATCACCAGGAAGTTGGGACAACAACATACCACCTGAAGAAACCACCACAGGCCCAGAGACAACTTTAACCACACCTGTTGTTGAAACTACCACAGTGGTGCCACCTGTTGAGACAACATCTCCAGAAACAACCGTTGTAACATCAGAACCATCTGTTAGTACAACAATAAGTGAAGTACCTACAGTAACTACTGAACAAACTACAACTGCACCTGAAGGAACCACTGTATCAGAAACAACACCAGGAGGGTGAGACAACAACAATACCACCTGAACAAACCACCACAGGCCCAGAGACAACTTTAACCACACCTGTTTTTGAAACTACCACAGTGGTGCCACGTGTTGAGACAACATCTCCAGAAACAACCACTGTAACATCAGAACCATCTATTAGTACAACAATAAGTGAAGTACCTACAGTAACTACTGAACAAACTACAACTGCACCTGAAGGAACCACTGTATCAGAAACAACACCAGTGGGTGAGACAACAACAAGCACCACCTGAAGAAACCACCACAGGCCCAGAGACAACTTTAACCACATCTGTTGTTGAAACTACCACAGTGGTGCCACCTGTTGAGACAACATCTCCAGAAACAACCATTGTAACATCAGAACCATCCGTTAGCACAACCATAAGTGAAGTACCTACAGTAACTACTGAACAAACTACAACTGCACCTGAAGGAACCACTGTATCAGAAACAACACCAGAGGGTGAGACAACAACAATACCACCTGAACAAACCACCACAGGCCCAGAGACAACTTTAACCACACCTGTTGTTGAAACTACCACAGTGGTGCCACCTGTTGAGACAACATCTCCAGAAACAACCGTTGTAACATCAGAACCATCCGTTAGCACAACCATAAGTGAAGTACCTACAGTAACTACTGAACAAACTACAGCCCCACGGGAAGGAACCACTGTATCAGAAACAACACCAGAGGGTGAGACAACAACAATACCACCCGAAGAAACCACCACAGGCCCAGAGACAACTTTAACCACACCTGTTGTTGAAACTACCACAGTGGTGCCACCTGTTGAGACAACATCTCCAGAAACAACCACTGTAACATCAGAACCATCCGTTAGCACAACAATAAGTGAAGTACCTACAGTAACTACTGAACAAACTACAACTGCACCTGAAGGAACCACTGTATCAGAAACAACACCAGAGGGTGAGACAACAACAATACCACCTGAACAAACCACCACAGGCCCAGAGACAACTTTAACCACACCTGTTGTTGAAACTACCACAGTGGTGCCACCTGTTGAGACAACATCTCCAGAAACAACCACTGTAACATCAGCACCATCTGTTAGTACAACAATAAGTGAAGTACCTACAGTAACTACTGAACAAACTACAACTGCACCTGAAGGAACCACTGTATCAGAAACAACACCAGAGGGTGAGACAACAACAATACCACCCGAAGAAACCACCACAGGCCCAGAGACAACTTTAACCACATCTGTTGTTGAAACTACCACAGTGGTGCCACCTATCGAGACAACATCTCCAGAAACAACCGTTGTAACATCAGAACCATCCGTTAGCACAACAATAAGTGAAGTACCTACAGTAACTACTGAACAAACTACAGCCCCACCTGAAGGAACCACTGTATCAGAAACAACACCAGAGGGTGAGACAACAACAATACCACCTGAACAAACCACCACAGGCCCAGAGACAACTTTAACCACACCTGTTGTTGAAACTACCACAGTGGTGCCACCTGTTGAGACAACATCTCCAGAAACAACCACTGTAACATCAGCACCATCTGTTAGTACAACAATAAGTGAAGTACCTACAGTAACTACTGAACAAACTACAACTGCACCTGAAGGAACCACTGTATCAGAAACAACTCCAGAGGGTGAGACAACAACAATACCACCTGAACAAACCACCACAGGCCCAGAGACAACTTTAACCACATCTGTTGTTGAAACTACCACAGTGGTGCCACCTGTTGAGACAACATCTCCAGAAACAACCACTGTAACATCAGCACCATCTGTTAGTACAACAATAAGTGAAGTACCTACAGTAACTACTGAACAAACTACAACTGCACCTGAAGGAACCACTGTCTCAGAAACAACACCAGCGGGTGAGACAACAACAATACCACCCGAAGAAACCACCACAGGCCCAGAGACAACTTTAACCACACCTGTTGTTGAAACTACCACAGTGGTGCCACCTATCGAGACAACATCTCCAGAAACAACCGTTGTAACATCAGAACCATCTGTTAGTACAACAATAAGTGAAGTACCTACAGTAACTACTGAACAAACTACAACTGCACCTGAAGGAACCACTGTATCAGAAACAACACCAGAGGGTGAGACAACAACAATACCACCTGAACAAACCACCACAGGCCCAGAGACAACATTAACCACATCTGTTGTTGAAACTACAACAGTGGTGCCACCTGTTGAGACAACATCTCCAGAAACAACCGTTGTAACATCAGAACCATCTGTTAGTACAACAATAAGTGAAGTACCTACAGTAACTACTGAACAAACTACAACTGCACCTGAAGGAACCACTGTATCAGAAACAACAACCAGAGGGTGAGACAACAACAATACCACCTGAACAAACCACCACAGGCCCAGAGACAACTTTAACCACATCTGTTGTTGAAACTACAACAGTGGTGCCACCTGTTGAGACAACATCTCCAGAAACAACCGTTGTAACATCAGAACCATCTGTTAGTACAACAATAAGTGAAGTACCTACAGTAACTACTGAACAAACTACAACTGCACCTGAAGGAACCACTGTCTCAGAAACATCACACAGGGGTGAGACAACAACAATACCACCTGAAGAAACCACCACAGGCCCAGAGACAACTTTAACCACACCTGTTGTTGAAACTACAACAGTGGTGCCACCTGTTGAGACAACATCTCCAGAAACAACCGTTGTAACATCAGAACCATCTGTTAGCACAACAATAAGTGAAGTACCTACAGTAACTACTGAACAAACTACAACTGCACCTGAAGGAACCACTGTATCAGAAAACAACACCAGAGGGTTGGGACAACAACAATACCACCTGAACAAACCACCACCAGGCCCAGAGACAACTTTAACCACACCTGTTTTGAAACTACCACAGTGGTGCCACGTGTTGAGACAACATCTCCAGAAACAACCACTGTAACATCAGAACCATCTATTAGTACAACAATAAGTGAAGTACCTACAGTAACTACTGAACAAACTACAACTGCACCTGAAGGAACCACTGTATCAGAAACAACACAGTGGGTGAGACAACAACAATACCACCTGAAGAAACCACCACAGGCCCAGAGACAACTTTAACCACATCTGTTGTTGAAACTACAACAGTGGTGCCACCTGTTGAGACAACATCTCCAGAAACAACCATTGTAACATCAGAACCATCTGTTAGCACAACCATAAGTGAAGTACCTACAGTAACTACTGAACAAACTACAACTGCAGCTGAAGGAACCACTGTATCAGAAACAACACCAGAGGGTGAGACAACAACAATACCACCTGAACAAACCACCACAGGCCCAGAGACAACTTTAACCACACCTGTTGTTGAAACTACAACAGTGGTGCCACCTGTTGAGACAACATCTCCAGAAACAACCGTTGTAACATCAGAACCATCTGTTAGCACAACCATAAGTGAAGTACCACAGTAACTACTGAACAAACTACAGCCCCAGCTGGAAGGAACCACTGTATCAGAAACAACACCAGAGGTTGAGACAACAACAGCACCACCTGAAGAAACCACCACAGGCCCAGAGACAACTTTAACCACACCTGTTGTTGAAACTACCACAGTGGTGCCACCTGTTGAGACAACATCTCCAGAAACAACCGTTGTAACATCAGAACCATCTGTTAGTACAACAATAAGTGAAGTACCTACAGTAACTACTGAACAAACTTCAACTGCACCTGAAGGAACCACTGTATCAGAAACATCACCAGCGGGTGAGACAACAACAATACCACCCGAAGAAACCACCACAGGCCCAGAGACAACTTTAACCACACCTGTTGTTGAAACTACCACAGTGGTGCCACCTGTTGAGACAACATCTCCAGAAACAACCACTGTAACATCAGCACCATCTGTTAGTACAACAATAAGTGAAGTACCTACAGTAACTACTGAACAAACTACAACTGCACCTGAAGGAACCACTGTATCAGAAACAACACCAGAGGGTGAGACAACAACAATACCACCTGAACAAACCACCACAGGCCCAGAGACAACTTTAACCACACCTGTTGTTGAAACTACCACAGTGGTGCCACGTGTTGAGACAACATCTCCAGAAACAACCACTGTAACATCAGAACCATCTGTTAGTACAACAATAAGTGAAGTACCTACAGTAACTACTGAACAAACTACAACTGCACCTGAAGGAACCACTGTATCAGAAACAACACCAGTGGGTGAGACAACAACAATACCACCTGAACAAACCACCACAGGCCCAGAGACAACTTTAACCACATCTGTTGTTGAAACTACCACAGTGGTGCCACCTATCGAGACAACATCTCCAGAAACAACCATTGTAACATCAGAACCATCTATTAGTACAACAATAAGTGAAGTACCTACAGTAACTACTGAACAAACTACAAGCTGCACCATTTGAAGGAACCACTGTATCAGAAACAACACCAGGGTGAGACAACAACAATACCACCTGAAGAAACCACCACAGGCCCAGAGACAACTTTAACCACACCTGTTGTTGAAACTACAACAGTGGTGCCACCTGTTGAGACAACATCTCCAGAAACAACCACTGTAACATCAGCACCATCTGTTAGTACAACAATAAGTGAAGTACCACAGTAACTACTGAACAAACTACAACTGCAGCTGAAGGAACCACTGTATCAGAAACAACAACACAGGAAGTTGGACAACAACAGCACCACCTGAAGAAACCACCACAGGCCCAGAGACAACTTTAACCACACCTTTGTTGAAACTACAACAGTGGTGCCACCTGTTGAGACAACATCTCCAGAAACAACCACTGTAACATCAGCACCATCTGTTAGTACAACAATAAGTGAAGTACCACAGTAACTACTGAACAAACTACAACTGCACCTGAAGGAACCACTGTATCAGAAACAACACCAGGAAGTTGAGACAACAACAGCACCACCTGAACAAACCACCACAGGCCCAGAGACAACATTAACCACACCTGTTGTTGAAACTACCACAGTGGTGCCACTGTTGAGACAACATCTCCAGAAACAACCACTGTAACATCAGCACCATCTGTTAGTACAACAATAAGTGAAGTACCCACAGTAACTACTGAACAAACTACAACTGCAGCTGAAGGAACCACTGTATCAGAAACAACACACAGTGGTTGAGACAACAACAATACCACCTGAACAAACCACCACAGGCCCAGAGACAACATTAACCACATCTGTTGTTGAAACTACAACAGTGGTGCCAACTATTGAGACAACATCTCCAGAAACAACCATTGTAACATCAGAACCATCTATTAGTACAACAATAAGTGAAGTACCTACAGTAACTACTGAACAAACTACAAGCTGCACCATTTGAAGGAACCACTGTATCAGAAACAACACCAGTGGGTGAGACAACAACAATACCACCTGAAGAAACCACCACAGGCCCAGAGACAACATTAACCACACCTGTTGTTGAAACTACAACAGTGGTGCCACCTGTTGAGACAACATCTCCAGAAACAACCACTGTAACATCAGCACCATCTGTTAGTACAACAATAAGTGAAGTACCTACAGTAACTACTGAACAAACTACAACTGCAGCTGAAGGAACCACTGTCTCAGAAACAACAACACAGGAAGTGGGACAACAACAGCACCACCTGAAGAAACCACCACAGGCCCAGAGACAACTTTAACCACACCTGTTGTTGAAACTACCACAGTGGTGCCAACTGTTGAGACAACATCTCCAGAAACAACCATTATAACATCAGAACCATCTGTTAGCACAACAATAAGTGAAGTACCCACAGTAACTACTGAACAAACTACAACTGCAGCTGAAGGAACCACTGTATCAGAAACAACACCAGAGGTTGAGACAACAACAAGCACCACCTGAAGAAACCACCACAGGCCCAGAGACAACTTTAACCACACCTGTTGTTGAAACTACCACAGTGGTGCCACCTGTTGAGACAACATCTCCAGAAACAACCACTGTAACATCAGCACCATCTGTTAGCACAACAATAAGTGAAGTACCCACAGTAACTACTGAACAAACTACAACTGCAGCTGAAGGAACCACTGTCTCAGAAACAACACACAAGAAGTTGAGACAACAACAGCACCACCTGAACAAACCACCACAGGCCCAGAGACAACATTAACCACACCTGTTGTTGAAACTACAACAGTGGTGCCAACCTGTTGAGACAACATCTCCAGAAACAACCATTGTAACATCAGAACCATCCGTTAGCACAACCATAAGTGAAGTACCTACAGTAACTACTGAACAAACTACAGCCCACGGGAAGGAACCACTGTATCAGAAACAACAACACAGGAAGTTGGGACAACAACAAGCACCACCTGAACAAACCACCACAGGCCCAGAGACAACTTTAACCACACCTGTTGTTGAAACTACAACAGTGGTGCCAACTGTTGAGACAACATCTCCAGAAACAACCGTTGTAACATCAGAACCATCTGTTAGTACAACAATAAGTGAAGTACCACAGTAACTACTGAACAAACTACAACTGCAGCTGAAGGAACCACTGTATCAGAAACAACAACACAGAAGTTGAGACAACAACAGCACCACCTGAACAAACCACCACAGGCCCAGAGACAACATTAACCACATCTGTTTTGAAACTACAACAGTGGTGCCACCTGTTGAGACAACATCTCCAGAAACAACCGTTGTAACATCAGAACCATCTGTTAGCACAACAATAAGTGAAGTACCCACAGTAACTACTGAACAAACTACAACTGCAGCTGAAGGAACCACTGTATCAGAAACATCACACAGGAAGTTGGGACAACAACAGCACCACCTGAAGAAACCACCACAGGCCCAGAGACAACTTTAACCACACCTGTTGTTGAAACTACCACAGTGGTGCCAACTGTTGAGACAACATCTCCAGAAACAACTGTTGTAACATCAGAACCATGTTAGCACAACAATAAGTGAAGTACCCACAGTAACTACTGAACAAACTACAACTGCAGCTGAAGGAACCACTGTATCAGAAACAACAACACAGGGTTGAGACAACAACAGCACCACCTGAACAAACCACCACAGGCCCAGAGACAACTTTAACCACACCTGTTGTTGAAACTACCACAGTGGTGCCACCTGTTGAGACAACATCTCCTGAAGCAACTGTTGTAACAGGAGCAACATCTGTTAGTACAACAATAACTGGAGCACCTTTAGTAACTACTGAACAAACTACAACTGCACCTAAAGGAACCACTGTATCAGAAACAACACCAGGAAGTTGGGACAACAACAGCACCACCTGAACAAACCACCACAGGCCCAGAGACAACATTAACCACATCTGTTGTTGAAACTACAACAGTGGTGCCACCTGTTGAGACAACATCTCCAGAAACAACCGTTGTAACATCAGAACCATCTGTTAGCACAACAATAAGTGAAGTACCCACAGTAACTACTGAACAAACTACAACTGCAGCTGAAGGAACCACTGTATCAGAAACAACAACACAGGAAGTTGAGACAACAACAATACCACCTGAACAAACCACCACAGGCCCAGAGACAACTTTAACCACATCTGTTGTTGAAACTACCACAGTGGTGCCACCTGTTGAGACAACATCTCCAGAAACAACCGTTGTAACATCAGAACCATCTGTTAGCACAACAATAAGTGAAGTACCTACAGTAACTACTGAACAAACTACAACTGCACCTGAAGGAACCACTGTCTCAGAAACAACACCAGCGGGTAAGACAACTACAATACCACCCGAAGAAACCACCACAGGCCCAGAGACAACTTTAACCACACCTGTTGTTGAAACTACCACAGTGGTGCCACCTGTTGAGACATCTCCAGAAACAACCGTTGTAACATCAGAACCATCTGTTAGTACAACAATAAGTGAAGTACCTACAGTAACTACTGAACAAACTACAACTGCACCTGAAGGAACCACTGTATCAGAAACAACACCAGTGGGTGAGACAACAACAACACCACCTGAAGAAACCACCACAGGCCCAGAGACAACAACTATTGAGCTATCAACAACAGTTACAACAGTTATAGCTTCAACTTCAATTGGCCCAATAACGCAGACACTTCCACCAACCACAATTTTTTACACAACTGTCCCAACCAGTGCACAGCCAACAACTGTTGCTTCTACTATTTTTACACCAAGTACAACATCATGTGTCTGTGATTACAACACTACTGTGTATTATCCTGGTAAGTTATTTGTCTGTTTTCTTTCAAATTTTTTATTTCATTGTTCTTATTTTTCTGGCTTTTGAGCAGGGAAGTTGCACTGATTGTTGTCATGCTATCTGTTTTGCCACAGAGCTCATCAGAGCCGCTGCAGACTGTACTACTCTTTCAAATTAATGCCACTTTGCATGTTGCAGTGTATTGACTTAGAGTATGTCATAGAAATAAAGCAGAGTTTTTAAGGTTTGACCATATCACTAAATCAGGTTTTCAAAATACACAGCCTTAGCAAAATCCGACTTTTTCTGTCCCGTGACTTTAGTTTGGTTATGCAGAATAAGTTCATTTTTCTAAGCATGTGTTTGCAGAATGCATTCCCTTGGGTTTTTGTTATATTAGCAAAGGGCAGGTTTTGGACTGATAACTGACATCCTAAATTAAAGTGTAGGTAATTATGCATTTCTAGAAAATAAATTTGAACTATATTGAATGAGTTATTATTAATTAATATATAATTATCTGTTCATAATCATCTATAAATGGGACAATGAGAATGTATTAGATACATGTCTTTATGAAACTGCATAATTTAAACGTTTTGCACTACATTGTTATCTCTGCTGTTTTTTTCACAGGAGACTTGCTGTACAATGTCACTGACGGTTTAGGGTGGTGTTATGTTGCATATTGCAATGCATCCTGTGATGTTGAGATTCATTCCACTCCATGTCCTACAACACCAACACCCAGCACAACCGCTGAAATGTCAAGCACAACTGTTCCTACTTCTACAACTACCATGGACTGCAATGATGTTGATCCACCAAGAAAGGTGTGATATCCATTGATCAAAATGTATTTGTATGTGAATTGCACAATGCAGTTTTAAAAATGATAACAACACAAATAGTTGACGAATAGTATGTGCAAACCCCTACTTTTTTAACATTTTATTTTTTTTATTTTGCTCTTTTATTGTTGGTTGTTTTATACACCTGTGGCTTGCTACATGATTTACTTCTTCTCAATCCACTTCCAGAATGGAGAGACCTGGAAAAGCAGCAACTGTACCACAGCTACATGCACAAATGGCGAAGTCACAGAGACACCTGTTCCTTGTCCCACAGTCCAAGAACCGATCTGTGCCAATGGTCGTAAAGTTGCCAAAGTCTTTGATGAGGATGGCTGTTGCTTCCATTATGAATGTGAATGTAAGTCGAGAATGTAATTTTCACTGCAACACTTTTGACTTTTATAAACAGCAGTAATACACAAAAGCAATTAATGATCTGTTTGCATTTTGCATAAGCCAAACATATTTCTAGCTTGATAGGTTTGTTTGACCCTCATTGCATATTTTCAGTATTTTTCTCACCGGATCCTTCTGCATAATCCCACAACACCACATTTATAACTGGCTTACTCCGCATGTGTGTGTAATGACAACTAAAATTTGGGTGATCTGGAAACATCTTTTCAAATATAAAACTTTATAAAAGTAGGTATATATAAGAGTCATAAGGGAAGGGGTTCCCTGTCAGCTGGTTTTCATATTTTTGACTGTAGGTGCCATTGCACAGTGACTTTAGTGTTATATGTTGAAAAATATATAAAAAGCAATAAGAATTAAATAGTTTCATTCAAATATGTTATCAAAAACTGGGTAAGGTTTGGATAAGATTGGATCATAATTTGTTCTTATCCTACAGGTGTGTGCAGTGTCTGGAGTGAATCCCACTACATGACATTTGACGGAAATTCATACACCTTCAACGAGAACTGCTCCTACTACCTAGTCAAAGAAATCATTCCTAGATATGGTTTGACTATTATAGTGAATAAGCATGACTGCGACCCCTCAGACAGCACATTCTGTCCCCAGAGTCTAACTGTTGTATACCAAAGCTACACTGTGACTTTGACTCAGTTGATGACTGATGGCACACCATCTAATGCGGTAAGCATGTGTTGTTCTAGTGTCAGTACGTAACATAACATAACATACGTTAACATAAATGTTGCTGTATGATTTTGAATTGTGTTTTATTGTTTTCTTTGAGTATCTGAGGTTTGGGGAGATGATTTTATGCTTGTTTACTGCTTTGCAAATGGCCATTGTGCTGCATGCATTAGACCAGAAATGAAATGAACTACGGTACACAGCTGCAGTCGTGATTTTTCTCTCTCTCTCCTAGGTTTATGTAAATGAGAAACGCATCTATCCTGCCTACACCAATTCTGTTCTGCAAGTGACTGCCACAGACATGCTGATCACACTGGAGATATTTGAGATCGAGACTAAAGTTGTCTACAGGGGCTCATCATTCAGCATTGATATTCCATATTCGCTCTTCAATGGGAACACTGAGGGACAATGTGGTGAGTGACCACAAGCTGCCAACCTAACACTAATCCGACTCGGTGACCTTCAGTAATTTGACAAAATTCGTCCACCATTTATGACCAGGCTGCTTTGTGGACAGAGCTGCCTACTATCACTCAATTTTACCTGCCAGGCTTCACTTGTGCTGAATATTAATTATTTGAAATAATTCCCAACGTTGTTAAACCACAACTGATGTTAGGACGCCCAATACTGAAGCCTAATCCTGCCGCCTCTCCTTTTCCAGGAACCTGTGACAACTCCAAGAACAATGACTGTCGTTCTCCCAATGGCCAGCTGGAAGACTGCTCACACTCTGCATTCGAGTGGCAAGTCCCAGATAGATCCTGTGTCACCCCAACACCTACACCAACACCCACGGCTACCTCAACTACACCTTCAACAGAGAAGCCCCCGTGCAAACCTGACATCTGTGATATCCTAACTAACAGGTAATTTTCCCCACAGAAGAAAAGTACTCGTGAATTCAGTGAAATACTGTTTGTATGTGCATTTTCTTGTCCGTCACATCCGTCACATCCGAGTTTCTGCTGGACTCTCTTCAAAACATAGAGTCAAATGAAATGAAATCAAATAGATTTATTTATAAATTATATCATTATAATACGTTCATTGATATTTATACTCATATGATCACTTTTTCCATGTCTCCTCTAGTGTGTTTGCACCGTGCCATGCAGTCTTGTCCCCTGAAAACTTTGTCAAATCCTGTGTGTCGGACGTTTGTGGCGAAACCAATGATACCTGCTCCAGCTTAGAGGCCTATGCCACTGAGTGCTCAAATGCTGGAGTCTGTATCGACTGGAGGAACGCCACCAACGGGCTGTGTGGTAAGAAATATGGCAGTGCGCAATGTTACATGGAATGCAAGGACTTCTGGAAAACGTGTACATAAATTGTTTTTCATCCTGCAGAGCCCAAGTGCCCAAGCAACAAAGTGTACATGGCTTGTGGCCCCGCTGTGGAGCCCACATGCAATGACAGGTAACCCACATGTTGTGATATTTATCCAAATATGTTTTAATACAGAACTATAAGAGATGGAAAATTGATTACAATCGCAAAGCTATCTTCTGAAAAACTGTATTTTGGTGAAAACGCTCAGCGGACTCCTTGTCATTTGCAATGACTGTGGAATTCATTTCTCACATCAGGTACAACAAGAAGTTTCAGACAGGTGACAACCAATCCCCTGTTTACGCTAAGGAGGGTTGTTTCTGTCGTCATGGCACCATCTTGTTTAACACAGTCTATGACACATGTGTTACCTCCTGCGGTAAGCAGAGACAACTTCTCTTTGTTAATACAATATAACAGTTTTCACATTTGCTCTCAGCTACAAATCTGCAAACACTTTTTTTTCAACTTTTTAGATTGTGTTGGCCCTGACGCAAAACCCAAAGAGGTGAGACGTCTGTCCTCGTCACACGCTCATGCACACTGCCAAAGCTGTGTAAGCCGCGAGTCTGAATTGTTTCCTTTTTCTCAACCAGCCTGGCGACACGTGGACGAGCGAGTGCAACAACTGTGTGTGTGACAAGGATTCGATGAGCATCCACTGCGAGCCCATTAAGTGCCCCTCAGTGGAGGAGCTTAACTGCACTGAGGCCGGCCAGCAGCTGGTCAACAAGACAGACGGCTGCTGTGCAACACAGTCTTGTGGTCAGTTGTAGTGCCATTTAATTTTTGTTTTTTTTTATACACATAAATAGTTGGTGGCAGTGGAAGCTGCTGGTGTTCATCTACTACTACTACTTCTCTTTCGGCTTTTCCCATCAGGGGTCGCCACAGCGAATCATCCTTTTCCACTTTACTCTATCCTGGGCATCTTCCTCTCTGACACCAGCTAACCTCTTGTCCTCTGTTAGAACGTCCATATATCTCCTCCTTGGTCGTCCTCTCGCCCTCTTGCCTGGCAGCTCCATCTCCAACATCCTTCTACCAATATAATCACTATCCCTCCTCTGCACATGTCCAAACCATCTCAATCTGGCCTCTCTGACTTTGTTGCTAACACAGGCAACGTGTGCTGTCCCTCTGAAGAACTCGTTCCTAATTCTGTCCAACCTTGTCACTCCTAAGGAGAACCTCAACATCTTCATCTCTGCTGCTTCCATCTCTGCCTCTTGTCTCTTTCTCACTGCTACTGTCTCTAACCCATAGAGCAGAGCTGGTCTCACCACTGTCCTGTACACCTTTCCTTTGAGTCTTGCTGACACTCTTCTGTCACACAACACTCCTGACACTTTCCTCCACCCATTCCAACCTGCCTGCACTCGCCTCTTCACCTCTTTTCCACACTCCCCATCACACTGAACTGTTGACCCCAAGTACTTAAACTCCTGCACCTTCTTCACCTCAGCCCCCTGTAACCTCACATCTACCTGGATCCCTCTCTTCTACCTGCTGGTGTTCATACAGCGCCTAATTCTTTTTATGGCGCTGGTGTAAAAGCATTAATCTCATAGCCACGTTCTACTCCAGACTGCACATTCAGAATTATCTCTGTATGCGGTATACTGTCTTATCAAGAAAAACAAAGCTTAAGGCAAGTGCAAACAAGTTTTGTTGAAATGCTATTAGTTTTGCCAGAACTAATCTGGGTCTTATCTCATTTACAGTTTATTTAGTTGGTTTCATTTAGTCAAAGTATTTGTTGAACATTTTGGAAAATACAAGCATTTGCATGTTTGGAGTGGTCAATAACCGGGCCGCATCTATGTGTTGAAGGGTCTATAAACAAGAAACTAACCCTCCTGTGGTAGCACCAACAGATATGATTTTGGGGGATAAATAAGCATATATAAACTACAAGTAAACTAAATAAATGAGATATTAATAGTGAACTGTCCTTGCTGTTGAGTAAAAGTACCATCAGCAGCTTGGTTGTAATATCCCAGCTGTTCCCCACAGAATGTAATGTTACCTGGGCTTCTACGAAAGCAATAACTACAACATTAGATGTATCATCTGCATTCGCTGCATATATGTAGTAATGTATGTAAAAAATAATGACTGTAGGAACAAAAAAGGATAATTATCTCACTCAGCACAGCAAAGAGCACGCTCTGATCTCTTTATATGTTCACAGTGTGTTTATATATTTATACAAGAATTTCCCCACGGTGGGATCAATAAAGTCTTATCTTATCTTATATTTAATCAAAGTTAGCTGGTACAGAACCGCTGTCATTTTAAGAGAGACTTGAGAAAACCACAGTGTCACTGTGACGTAACACTGAGCTGAACAGGATAATACCAGCAGGTTAGTAATGAATGGAAATCGATGACTAGGTCACTGGTATAAGCCCCCCCCATAAGAAACTGAAGTTATTCATTTTGCTTAAGTTTTCTTTTTTGTTTTTTGGTCAGATTTTAGGGCAAACCTCGATATTAACATCCTTATCCCCAACAGAATGCAACGTAAACCTGTGTCTACCACCTCCCACTTGCTCACTGGGCTTCGAACTCAGCGTCACCAACGGCACTTGTTGCCAGTCCTACGAGTGTGGTATGTTACTCTAGTCTTTCAACATTGCACTTTGTCGTTACTGTTGCCTCACATTTGTATTGTCACATAGTTATTGTTATGTCACATTAAAGATACATACTTCGGGGGAAAATGCCTGATTAGTCTCAGCTCCCACCTCTGCTTTCTTTTGAATACACTCGTGTCTCTTTTTTGTCTCTACAGTTCCTAAAGGTGTATGTGTCCATGACAAAACTGAGTACAAGGTGAGCACACATACAGACACTGTATGTGTCTGGCTTCAGTTACAGGAGAGAATTCGAATGTGGACACAGGCATTGGTGGTGCCCAGTAAACAGAGTTACGGTAGATTTACAGATCAAAAAGGGTTAGAAGAGCCAACCAGGCCGCCAGTGGCCACCCCTTTAAGTCCTGTATGTGGAGACATGGAGCCACAGGGAGGAGGCTTCCTGCACAGATGACTAAAGTCTAATTTGGGAAATACAAAGGCCGACAACCCATTCCCGTTTTTTGTGCACACTAACCTAATGAACAAAAGCTGTTACTGTCAAACAACATCCCAGCTTAAAAGCATAAGCTAAGGCACCGTTTCAGAAGAAATAAGTCTAAGTGAACAAGCTAGAGGAAACAAAAAAAGCCGATGCAAATTTTTAAACGACGCACAACAAATCACAGTGCTAGTGTGAACACGTCTCTTAAATACTGCATGTTTATTTTTAAGAATGAAGTATTTTTGATTGTGTATTCCGTAGCCTGGGGCCAACATCCCAACGCCAGACAGACCTTCTGAGCCACCACTGGAAGCACCCGGACAGACACCAACAACCAGCCCACCCCAACCAGGAGCAGATTCTCAGCCCGGGCCTTGCAAGGAGTGTCATTGTGGTCCTGAAATGAATGCTGTCACCAAGCTGAACATTATTGTTTGCAAACCTATTAAGTGCAACACGACCTGCTCTGAAGTAAGTTTATTCAAGAAACACACACACACACACACTCGCTGTGAATAGAAAATCTATGACAGACCTGTTTTGCTTCCCTGCCTTAGACTTAAAGTGATGCATACCTGTGCTACCTCTTCTTTTATTTGTCACCTGTTTTTCTTCCTTCATCTTGTGTGTATTGTTTTAAAATGGATTTTTTTTGTGTGTGTTCCTTTTATGTGCTTGGAAACATGACATTATGAGTATTTTGTCCACATGCATAAAGGAGTTTCTTCCACAGTAGTGAACGTTTGTACAGGGAGTATTTCAAAGCTTCATCCAGCTGCTTTGGTAAAAGGATGAAGGGTTCAAATACACTGTCCAGCACAATGACAAAATGTACGTCCACATGCCCTGAAACATAATTTTTTTCTCTCCCACGTTTACTCATTCTGCCTCTAGGGTTATGAATATCAGGTGACATCTGACAAGTGCTGTGGAACCTGTGTTCAGAAAAGCTGTGTTTTCACAACACCTGACAATACAACACACACCATTGCGGTCAGTATTACAGATGCGTGTTGCCTTAATTTTTGTTTCAAAAATATAAGATGTTAGTTCTAGCTAACGTTATGTCACTTTGTTTTCATAAAAATTAAGAAAAGTTTGAAGCCTTTGCAAAGTCAATTAAAATATACCTTATGATAATTAATAAACTAAATTCAAAATTTAGCTACAAAAGACTGTAACCAAACACTGAGACAAGCTGCAAATAAAGATTCATTCAAAACGAGCAAAGACTTAATAATAATACCAGAATTTGGAAATACACGTTAAATGAGACATTAGCCCATTAGATTTGTGTTTGTTTTGTTATGTATATGTATGTGAAGTGGAATTTAGGCCAAAAAGCAAACAACAATTTAAACTCACTTTGCTTCTGCTCTGTTTGTTGGCACAGGTCAACAGCACTTTCACACCCTCTGATGACAAGTGTGTGCACTACACTTGTGAGGAGATCAATGGACATTTTGTCACCAAGGAGACCAAGATCTCTTGTCCTGCCTTCAACCCCCTGGACTGTGAACCTGTGAGTTCCTAAAACCTCCAGTGCTAATAACCTCCCACAGGTCAGCTGACCTACTACTGTCCATGTCTACACACATAACTTGATATGTCTTTCTTCTCCAGGACACTGAGACAACTGATGCAAATGGATGCTGCAAATCCTGTAAGTTACATTGTAGTAACTCCAAAACCATGGAGATATCTTATGAAAGAATTGAATGGTGACTTTGATAGATACATTTGTATTTTGCTATTGGTTGACTTGCTTTGTGTTTCAGGCAAGCCCAAGAGTGACTGTAAGGTCCAGAGTGAGCCATCAGTTATAGAGGTTAATGGCTGTAAAAGCACACAAAAGGTCGACCTGACGTCCTGCGCTGGACACTGTGGAAGCTCGTCTGTGTAAGTAATGCCATCTTTAATTTATTCAGCAACAGCACGTAGTTTTCACTGAAATATAAAGTGATTATTTCCAAGGTATGTGAAACCAACAACGGTAAACGCAGGGATTACTCAATTAAAAACTAAAGGGGCTTGTAAGCAACAATATTAATATGAACCTTTTTGCATTTGATCTATATCCGTATATATATAGTGAGACTACGTTTTGGCGAGGTGTAGGAGCTGACGTATTTACGCCTGTGTTTTTGTACTTGAAGTTATTCGCCAGCAGCTAACATGATGATGCACCAGTGTGAGTGCTGCCAAGAAGAAACCACCAGTCAGAAGCAGGTGGAGCTGACCTGCCCAGACGGTTCTAGCGTCCAGCACAGCTACACTTTCGTGGAGTCGTGCCGCTGCCGCAAAGCGGAGTGTGTGCCTGGAGCGACATCCATACCACAACGCCGCAGAAGACGCTGATCACCTTGAATACCATGTTCCATCTAATCTTTGGAAACACTTTGGAAAACTGACCCCTAATCTTTATTATTCTACTCAGGTTTTATTTTAAATGACTCGACATTTGCTCTTTTCTGCATTGTCCCAAGATGTTACTGTAAATTAAACGTTCTTCACCTAAGGGTTTCTTGAATGCTAAATATTAAAAATCTATTTCTGCAATATGACCACCCGTGTCACTGTTTTTCTTGGTTCTGGTGGAAGAATAATTATTAACAAAGAACACAATATACAGTATATTCTATGCAAAGGGCAAAATTCAATTCTAACCGACAAACGTGTGTGAGAGGAACTCTTCTCAGAGGCTTTTACAATAAATCCATTAAATCCTGACAGCACATTAGCTTCAGCTAAGTTTTGATAGCGTCTGCATTTCTCTGAGTAAATATATTTACAAAGGAGCTATTGGCATGGAATGTTCACCAGATGTTGGTAACAATAACTCCTGCAATCCATCAACCCACAGATGTGCATAAATAAAGTAATGAAATGTCACAGGGAAAAAGTAGTGAACACTTGAAGAAAGGGAGATGCAAACAAGCATGAAAAGCCAAGACACCAGCTGAGATTAAATGAAGCAAAGGTGTCACAGGAGAAACATCTCATGATCTCAGACTTTTTCATACTTCTTCCACACTTTTTCTTGTGTCTGCACTGCAGAAATTTTGAGATATAAAACTATCAACTTAATTTTTTAATGAAACAAGTACAACACATTTCGGTTTATATATATCTATAAACTTGATCTTATAAGGAGAACCTGAGTAGATCTCAGACCTCTGCGGCCTCTGGTCCAGCTCCTGAAAGCAGCTGACTGGTCTCTGCATTCTTCGGGCGCCAAACAAGTTTATTACAGCAAACAATATTAATTAACATCTGGCCTGTGTTCACGTCATTTCATATGTCGTTAAAATAATTCTGGAAGATAAACACTGCTGTCAGAGTTGCAGACTCAGACTACATCAATATGGGAATAGATCAAAACTGTTGTGTTGACTGTGAATGCAGTTCTGGGGTTAAAGCTCCACAAGTCTAATTACATGCCTGTGCGTGGAGAACACTGCTCTGTCGGGCCGGTTTAAAGGGAGCCAGTGAACATGTTTTTCTGAAAGTTCTACTTCATGTGTGAAACAGGATCCAGTCCGTTTTTCCTGTTGTTTCCAGCGTTTATAGCGTAAAATTAAACGTAAGAGAACGTTTGAGTGCACTCCTTACTTGGCAAAGACGCAAAAACAAAGATTGTTTTTTAAATTAACGTAATATTTAATGCACATTCAGCTAGGATAAATGTTTCTGCATTACCAAAAGCAACAAAAAAAAGTTAATAGAATGACAGCTAATTAATACGTATATTATCACTGCCAAAGTTTGCATTCATGAAACGTTCTTTAATACATTTGCCTTCACAAATCCTCCGATCTCTCTTCAGATTGAGCAGTGTTAGTATTCTTTCAGGTGTAATCGTATCCTTTCTTCTTCATGGAATAATGGTTCCTGTCAACCAATCCGTGAACCACATTGCTCCGTTGTCTTCCATGTACCTCCTGCTTCAAGCCTGTCTACAGGTCATAAAATTCGTTCTTTTAAACCTGAGCTGACTCTGCTTGGTGCTTTTTTAAAATCCGCTGCCTCTTCATTTCCTGCTGTAAAACCTTCTAAAACTGGACTGGATTTGTTCTTCCTCCCACTTTAAGCAGAGCTCCTGTGCCTGATGCAGACTTCCTGTTTGAAAGTGGGAACAGTTTTCTCACCACTCTTTTGAAATAATTTAATCACACAATCCAATTCTAAACACATTTAGTTTGTTGTTGCTCCTTAACACATTATGAGCTCACCATTTTAGGTCTAGAAGGAAGCTATGGAAACATTATTTCACGACTTTCACATTAGGGCATATGTGGATCCACTGACAAGACTAAACCAACTGACAGCACATAAAGTGGGTAAAACCACCTCAGCCTTTCCCGAGCATGATCAGTTTGTTTGAAAATGCATTGCTTTCTTGGTTGAGTAATTTTACATTTGTCCTTAAAGTAACCCGTATATAATCTGCTTTACTACTTTTACTTTAGCAAAGTAAGTAGTTGTTGTGTTGAAGATTTTCTTAGGCCAATGTTATACTACTAACACGTTTGTGTACATCTACCACCTCGGAACAATGTCACGCTGTTTTAATTTAGAAGTAAATGGTCTGCACCTATATAGCATTATTCTACCTGTTTGTACTCAAAGCTCTTTACACTGTTTCTCATTTACCCATTCACAAACCGATGGGGGAGCTGCTGTGCAGCTGGCCAACAGTCACCGGGAGATGCAGGTGGGGGTTCAGTGTCTTGCTCAAGGACACTTCGACATGTGACCAGAGGAGTGGGGGGATCAAGCCAACCGCTGTAGGACTGGTGGACGACCGCTCTACCTACGGCGCCACAGTCGCTCCACAGTGTGGACAAATGTGACTTTCAGGGATTATTTTTTTCTAAAGCACAATTTGCTCAGATCATTTTATTCATTGGCATAAAGTTCTTTATAATTAAATACATTCATAATAGTTTATTCAATTTGGGGTTCACTCAACATTTGACAGCTATGTAGCAACAGAAGCTGCAGGTTACTACAATCAGGTTTCCACAAACAAAAACAACATCCATATAAACATTAGTTAGCTTGCTAGATTAGTCTCTGCAAATAAAACTGTGCAAATCAAACCCTGTGATCAGTGGATATACAAGACTTGGTTACTATGGATACAGCAAATGACATACAGAGAAAAAGGGCTAGTGACATTTACATGAGTAATTAATAATTTCACACTATTGCCATTTGTCTGTAATGTGATGCAAGTCGTTCCCAAATACATCTTCTGTTGATAATTTAAAACCAGCGACTTCTTCCACTTGTCAAACTGAAGAGAGCTGATGCAATGGTATGAGAATTAAGTGGCAGCTGTTTGTAGGGGAAAAAAAATGAAGAAAAGAGAAAGTTAAGGGAGAGGAAACAGATCGCTGTGGTTACCAGCTAATGGAGCTGGTGGCAGCTCAGATATGGCTCACACCAGCTTAGTGTCGGGTTGTTTGTGTTATGTATAGTCGTACTCTTATTACTACTTTTTGCACCAACATATCATGGCAAATTCACTTTATGTGGAAACCTACTTAACAAGAAACATAGTTTGAATCTGACGATATTTTTAATACTACCAGCATTTATTTTGACACTGTGCAGACATTTGGGTTGGTCCGAATATTTGTGGGTTAGGCCTTGGTTTTAAGGTTTGGGGTTATGAATAAGGGAAAGGTCGTGGCAAGCATTTCCTTGTGATGGTCAATCAATGTTCTCACAACTAAATAAACCAACATGTTTGTATGCAAAAAATAGGAATTCTCTCCATGGCCAGCGAGGAAACATTATATACATCTGTGTGCATGCATACGGTATGTGTGTAAAGCTGACATGTCCACTGCGAGCTTGTGTCCTTCCATTAGAGCTCCTCAGCCATCTGTAGCAGAGAGTTGATGGCAGCATCTTTGTTGCCCTGCTGTGCCTCCAGCACAGTGCGAACCACTTCTTTATCCAGGTTTGGGAACATGTCCTGCAGAGCCTTCAAGTCCTCCTCGCTGCATGCCGGTCCTTGGCTCCCAACAGCTGGCATGGCTGCCGGCATTGACATGGGCACCATGCCTTGATTGTAGACTGCAGGCACACCTAGCAACACAGGAGACACACTGGTGATAAAAGAGCTGGCGGAGAGCTCAAGTGGCAACTGTGCAGCTCACATGCAGCACTCCCCCCCGCTCCTCTGCTGATGTATCTGATATTGTGGTTTGACTTTGGATATATATATATATATATATATATATTTCAGTCACAAGACTTGCCCAGAGCCCTGGAGGCAGGAGAAACACCAGAAACCCCATAGCACTGCAGAACTGATTTATCAATTTTCTTCTTTCTATAGCAAAAAGGACCCACTACCCACAGACTGGGATGCTGGTCCTATTTAGTGTCCCTGTCTGCCAGGGTTGGAGACGTGTATTCACATGTAATTAGTATACATACGCTTTCAGTTGCCCTCCAGGTGGGCGGTTGCACAAAGGTGTGATGTATTGTGAACTCTATTAATTAAAACAATACGGTTGTTGGGAGGACATTTTGGCTGGTCCACACAACTTCAAAAGGCTTTCTGAGGGTCAAGACTGGGTTTTAGGGTCAGGGTTAGCATTAGGTTTTGGTTAGGGGTAGTTAGGGTAAGGGACTAGGGATTGCATTATGACTGTGTGTGTGTGTGTGTGTGAGAGAGAGTCTGACCTGCAATAGGCACATAGCCTACTCCTTGCTGATACACAGAGGGCATGAGGACAACAGGTTGAGTCATCACCCCTGCTGGCATAGACTGACAGAAAGAGGCAACACAGATAAGGTTAGGAGAGTCACCGCATGCTCTGAATGTGATTTACACTCACTGGCCCACCCCATTACCTTCTACAACCCACTCTGACCTCTATAACAAACACATAAAATAAAACCTTTCTGAGCATCTCAAATTAAAAACTGAGGAATTGTAAAAATATACTCTAAAACACTGACAGATAAAGTAATCCCCTATCAAACTATTCAATAATTTTGTTTGATTTGGATTCCAATTTGGTCAAATTCAGTCAATCAATTCAAACTGTAAGGGGAGGAGAAAGGTCTGTAAGTTTTGTTGTTGGCTCTTGTGCGATTCTCTGGATGAGTCACTACTGTGCTTCTGTGTTCTTTCAAAGCAATAAATGGCTTCGTAGTTCCTCCCAGAAGATATTTCAGATATACAGATATCAGTCACCTTCTTCATCATCTTTTTTGTGCCATCTTGTTATAACCTTTTTTTTTCTACCAACAGAAGTTGGTTCAAGGTCTCACTACAATGAACAGAAGTAACAGGTCTTGTTTGTGTGGCCTTACATAGGATGAGGTCTGGGCTCTGACTGTACCACTCAAAGGTGGATTAGAGTTTTTGTCCTGCTGCATTGCTGAGCTTCTTCTGAGCTTCAGGTTGCAGACAGCAGCCCTGATCACCCTGATATTAGCCTCAAGAACACCAAGCTTAGGAATTCATTTTTAGCTTAGAATTATTGTTCTTGTTTGTGACCAGATTAGATCACAATTCATTATATTTTTTTAAAATATCTATTGTGTCCTAAGAAACTGGGTACATCTGTAGAAGCATCTTTCTCGCTCAGTTTTAGCTGTGTGTCATGAGTGACATTCGTGTGGTTACTTACAGCAAAAGACATCACCAGGTTGATCATTCCTTCCTTATCATCGCCCTGCCTGCCACTAAGGCTGAACCACTCATCCACCACTTTGCCCTCCCGCAGGACTTCAGGGATGGTGACATGAGTCCATGCTATCCTGTCGTCCATGGAGAAGGCTCTCTTGGGTCAGCAAACACATGGAAAGAAACATGGGGACAAAGATTTATTTTTTTACACAATTTATTTATACAACAGACATGCACTAAGTAAGAGAGGCCAAAATGCTTAATTGGATTTAGTAGCATTTGAATGGTGCACATCCGGATACGGCATATGTGTCTGAGAAGGGTCTGCTCCTTGCGCAGAAACTAGGTGAGATAACAGCTTAACTTTGACACACGAATATATTGTCAAGCTTGAAAAATAACAGGGTTGACTGTGGCTTAGGAGAAGCAGCTGACCACTTATCCCAGGGTTTTTGGCTCTATTCGTGGCTCCTCCTGTCACATGTCAAAGTATCCTTGAGTAAGACACTGACCCCCATTGAAGTAATTGCTCCCAATGAGTAAAGAGCAACTGCACAGCAGATGACCAACACGTTCATCATTTTCTGACCTTGAAAGTGCTTTGTGTGTCTGCAAATTCGTTTCAGGGGGCAAAGTTACTCAGCTTAAGCCGTGCAAAGTGAGGTTTAAGTGTCACTGATCTGACATACACGGCGCCAAATCTGTTTGTGACGCAGCGTCTCTCTGCTGCACTCTGCTGGGGAAAAAGAGCAAACTAAATTCAAAACCCCACTGCACACAAACAACAGAAAGATGTTTAAAATGTGCAAAATATTTTAACCAATAGAGGGAGAAACAATTACGGATCTTGGTAAAGCAGTTTGTAAAATTTAATTTACTTGATTCTGGGACCATCTTTTATGTATTGGGTATCTCATTCTGTTCAAACACACGTTGTCTAAAGGCTACACCATCTAAACATCAGGCTACACACAACCATCCACTGTTTTTACATTGATGAAACTGTGAGCAAATAATAACACGCTGCTACAAAATAACCACACATTGTTCAGGACTCAGACAGGTTGGATTATTCCCATGTGCCGGGACACTTTTTCCATCCGTCCTTTTCTCAGCTATTCAGATTTTATTCTTGAAATGTCTTACGCCGCTGTAGGGATTGTGATGCAACATTAAACAGCAGAATGAAGACTGAAAAGGGATTGGAATGAAATGATCATTTAACAGCTTCACCAAACTGTTATTCCAGTCATGGACAACTACTACTATGTATGGAGCCTTGTTCTCGTTCTCTATAGCATTACTAACTGGAGGTACCTGTACACATATATTTGTTGTTATTTTTAACCTGGTTAAAATTCAGAGTGAAATATTGATATAGTTACTTGTCTATAGTTACTTTGCAGATTTATTGAACCAATAATTGCTGATGTATGATGACTGAAGTAGCTGTCAGTACATAGTGCAAAGGGGTTTACTGAGCTTCACTTTACCAGCTAAAAAAACAGTGACGTGTAGGCCTTAAAAAGTCAGAAAATAACTTCTGAATCTCATCATACAACAGGACTTCATTTACATCTGGTTATATTACTACATTTACTTCAGACTTTGTTAAAGTAATTTTTGAGCACATACTCAGTACTATTAATTGAGAGAATTTGAAGTGGTACTTCTTCTTGTAGTGGAGTACTTTTTTTAAACAAGTGTGTGAAAGAGCAGAGTTTATGTACGTGTACTTCTGCCACCTATGGAATTTCAAGGTTTTATGAGGCATTAATTTATCTTAAAATAAGAGAAATAGTTATCACCCTCACTCAGATATAGATCTGTTATTGTTTTTGTGGGGCTTTAAGATTTCATAGGACTTATCACATTCAATCTAGCCACAGGGGTTGCAAGCCAGTAACTTCTGTGCCAGTCCCAAGCCCGGATAAATAGAGAGGGTTGCGTCAGGAAGGGCATCCGGCGTAAAATTTTGCCAAGTACAACCATGCGAGTCATCCATACCACTTTAATACCGGATCGGTCGAGGCCCGGGTCAACAACGACCGCCACCGGTGCTGTTAACCTACAGGGTGCCGGTGTAAATTGGACTACTGTTGGTGGAAGAAGGAGAGGAGGCAGAAGGGTTCGTGGTCAGAGAGAGAAGGGTAAAGGCAGGAGCTTAGATCTGAGAGTAGGGACTCTTAACATTGGCACAATGACAGGGAAAGGTAAAGAGCTGGCAGACATGATGGAGAGAAGGAAGGTAGATGTACTGTGTGTGTAGGGGACGAGGTGGAAGGGCAGCAAAGCACGTAGTATTGGAGGAGGATACAAACTGTTCTACCATGGTGTGGATAGGAAGAGAAACGGAGTAGGAGTGATCCTGAAGGGGGAGTTTGTGAACAATGTTCTAGAGGTGAAAAGAGTCTCAGACAGGGTGATGAGCCTAAAGCTAGAAATCGAAGGGGTGATGGTGAACGTAGTCAGTGGGTATGCTCCACAAGTTGGCTGTGAGTTAGAAGAGAAGGAGAGATTCTGGAGTGAGTTTAATGAGGTCATAGAGAGTATCCCCAGAGGAGAGAGAATAGTTGTTGGAGCAGAGTTCAATGGGCATGTTGGTGAGGGGAACAGAGGTGATGAGGAGGTGATGGGCAGGTTTGGTGTAAAGGAAAGGAATCCAGAAGGACAGATGGTAGTGGACTTTGCTAAGAGGATGGCAAATGGCTGTAGTCAACACTTACTTCCAGAAGAGAGAGGAACACAGAGTGACATACAAGAGTGGAGGCAGAAGTACACAGATGGACTACATCCTATGTAGACGAGGTCATTTGAGAGGTTAGTGACTGTAAAGTGGTGGTAGGAGAGAGTGTAGCCTGAGAGCACCGCATGGTGGTGTGTAAGATGACTCTGGTGGTCAGGAAGAAGAAGAGAGGAAAGACAGAAAAGAAGACCAAGTGGTGGAAGCTAAAGAATGAAGAAACTTGTGAGAAATTCAGGCAGAAGTTGAGACAGGCTCTGGGTGGTCAGGAGGAGCTTCCAGATGACTGAGAAACTACAGCAGAGGTAATTAGGGAAACAGGTAGGAAGGTGCTTGATGTGTCATCTGGTAAGAGGAAAGATGATAAAGACACTTGGTGGTGGAATGAGGAAGTACAGGACTGCATCCAGAGGAAGAGGTTAGCTAAAAGGAAGTGGGATGTAGAAAGGACTGAGGAAAGTAGAGAGGAGTACAAGGAAGTGCAGCGCAGAGTGAAGAGGGAGGTGGCAAAGGCCAAACAGAAAGCTTACGATGAGCTCTATGACAGGTTAGACACGAAGGAAGGACAGAAGGACTTGTACAGGATAGCCAGACAGAGAGAGAGGGATGGGAAAGATGTGCAACAGATAAGGGTGATTAAAGACAGAGATGGAAAGGTGCTAACAACCCAGGAGAGTGTGCAGAGAAGATGGAAGGAGTATTTGCTGATGAATGAGGAAAATGACAGGGAAATAAGAGAGGAAGATGTGGATGTTGTGGAGCAGGAAATAGCAGAGATTAGAAAGGAAGAGGTGAGGAAGGCTCTGAAAAGGATGAAGAGCGGAAAGGCTGTTGGCCCTGATGACGTACCGGTGGAGGTTTGGAAGTGTCTAGGAGAGACAGCAGTGAAGTTTCTGACAGGTCTGTTTAACAGGATTTTAGAGAGTGAGAAGATGCCTGAGGAATGGAGGAGAAGCGTTCTGGTGCCGATCTTTAAGAACAAGGGTGACACGCAGAACTGCAGCAACTACAGAGGGATAAAGCTGATGAGCCACACAAAGAGTAGTGGAAGCCAGGCCTGGAAAGGACGTGGAGATTTGTGAGCAGCAGTATGGTTTCATGCCCCGTAAGAGCACCACTGATGCCATTTTCACTTTGAGATTGTTGATGGAAAAGTACAGAGATGGTCAGAAGGAGCTGCATTGTGTCTTTGTGGATTTAGAGAAGGCATATGACAGGGTGCCGAGGGAAGAGCTGTGGTACTGTATGAGGATGTCGGGAGTGGCAGAGAAGTACGTCAGAGTAGTCCAGGACATGTATGAGAGAAGCATGATGGTGGTGAAATGTGCCGTAGGTCAGACAGAGGAGTTCAAGGTGGAGGTGGGACTACACCAAGGATCGGCTTTGAGTCCCTTCTTGTTTGCTATGCTGATGGACAGGTTGACAGATGAGGTCAGACAGAAATCTCCCTGGACAATGATGTTTGCAGATGACATTGTGATTTGCAGTGAGAGTAGAGAGCAGGTGGAGGAACAGCTGGAGAGGTGGAGGTTTGCTCTGGAAGGAAGAGGCATGAAAGTCAGTCGTAGTAAGACAGAGACAGGGGGCAAGGTAGAAGCGTGAGGTTACAGGGGGCTGAGGTGAAGAAGGTGCAGGAGTTTAAGTACTTGGGGTCAACAGTTCAGTGTGATGGTAAGTGTGGAAAAGAGGTGAAGAGGCGAGTGCAGGCAGGTTGGAATGGGTGGAGGAAAGTGTCAGGAGTGTTGTGTGACAGAAGAGTGTCAGCAAAACTCAAAGGAAAGGTTTACAGGACAGTGGTGAGACCAGCTCTGCTCTATGGGTTAGAGACAGTAGCAGTGAGAAAGAGACAAGAGGCAGAGATGGAAGCAGCAGAGATGAAGATGTTGAGGTTCTCCTTAGGAGTGACAAGGTTGGACAGAATAAGGAACGAGTTCATCAGAGGGACAGCACACGCTGCCTGTGTTAGTAACAAAGTCAGAGAGGCGAGATTGAGATGGTTTGGACATGTGCAGAGGAGGGATAGTGAATATATTGGTAGAAGGATGTTGGAGATGGAGCTGCCAGGCAAGAGGGCGAGAGGACGACCAAGGAGGAGATATATGGACGTCCTAACAGAGGACATGAGGTTAGCTGGTGTCAGAGAGGAAGATGCCCAGGATAGAGTGAAGTGGAAAAGGATGATTCGCTGTGGCGACCCCTGATGGGAAAAGCCGAAAGAGAAGTAGTAGGACTTATCACATTCACTAACTTGTTTGTCAGAAAATGCTTCGCCAAATAATGTGTGTTCACTCCCTGGGTTTGCAAAGGTTCAGCTCACCCTGACTGTTGGCTACATAAAATGAAAAAACATTAACTATGGTAGATTCAATTTGTGTGTTAGCTTTGTTGGGTGTGGACTTTCGGAAGAGCTCCTGCGCTTGCAGCTGCGACTCATTCACCATGAAAGCTGCCTGCATTGTATATGAGAGAAATAAAATAGCACACCCAATATTTTAGCAAGCAGGAAGTGGAGATAGAGTGCTGGTCATACACACACTGCCCTGCTGTCACACATCAACGCATAATGCTGTCATTCATACAGTACCGGTATTAATACAAGGAGAAATAGTACAGTTATACCTTTTTAGATTACTACTGTAAAAACGGAATACTGTGCAATACAAATTTTAAAATATTCAGCGTTATAGAAAAGATCTTTGTGCTAGACTTATACATTATTTACATTATATTTGCCCAACTTTTTCCTGCACTCTAACTTCTTTACAGGCCAACAAGACTGTGTAAAACTTATCAGCAATAACCCAAATTGGAACAAAATTTAAAAACTGAAACCAGTTCCACATTATGTCATTTGCAGCAGGAAATTAAAAAAATAGACAATCATCCAATCATCTGCGACCCTGGGTTTGAGCTATAATCCATTGTAATCTGATTGAACAATAGTTCAGATGATTCATAACTGTGTAGCTTCTTTAAATTCCTCTACCTCCTCACCTCATCAAAGATTTCCAGATAGAAGGAGTCCACACCAGGAGGCACAGTGCACTGGATCACCTTATTCCAGCGTGGGTTCTTGGCTCCATTGTGGGCGGTTGGTGTCTCGTAAACAGCATAGCCTAGCCGGATCCTACAATATGGATCCATCCGGGTCATACCGTAATTTTTTGCCAGCTTGGCCTATACAGCAAAACAAACTGGTTAGGTCATAATTAGTAAAACTTTAACAATGTCACCACCCCATGTACATATACGTTTAACATTATAAATTGAGATTTTAAACTTAATATTTTACCGGAAGTATTTTTGGTAAAATAAAACGTGTGGATGGTTGAGCATTTGTTTGTTTTGTTTGTCTTCCTTCAGTACATTTAATCTTAGTCTAGAAACAAAATCTGAATACAGATAAGAGTTAGTTTTAACCTTAGGTTTATTTTTTTTATTTCTTTTTCTACGTGAATGATTTTTTGTTTTTTTAGAATGGGTTTAAATGGCACGTAATACTTTTCACATCATGTTCTATTAGTTAACCAATCTATTAGTTAACCAATTGCATGCCATGCAATTCCATTATTATTTGACAACGGAAATGGAAAACACTGAGTGGGTGCATGGTATAAAAATATATTAGTATCATATAGAAGTAGATATAAATCCAACTCACAGCCAGGAAAAAACACGAAAGGAGAGACTTGAAGACACGGTCATGTTTTTACAAAACTGATATGCATTCACCTGAACCACTGTAATGCTGAGCCGCCCTACAGCACCTATCGAGCCTCCATACTGCAGCTGTCTTGCTGCCTGGGCATCCAGCTGGACCTGCTGCTGCTGCTGGGTTGGAGTGATCCTCAGAAAACTCTGAGGAAGCTCCCCGATGAACACCTGAACAAACATACACACCACCGATTCAGACAAGGCACAGGAAAAGAATGCACACAGCTGATGTACAAGACTGAGAGATGATGGAGCGAATGAGAAAGACTAGAGCAGGAGTGGGCAACCTGCTTCTTTTCCAACTCCCCTAGGTAGGGGGCCACTTACTCTCACTGATGCCATGTCAGTGTTTTAAGATCAAACACACAATATAGAGTAAAGATCATAGTTCAAGCTGAACGACAATCCAAAACTAGGTGTCGGAAACTCATTTACAACAGCAAGTGTCGTAAAAACGTCGCTTTGTAACGTATTTGTTAACTGACGAATCAAAGTCCATTTTAGCGTCTTCTTTCGTGTCTTTCTTGTCCATAATAAGAAATAATATACTAATACATGTTGCTAAAGTATCTGCTTTATCCCCGCTAACACAGGAATACCAAGTAAGATACGATTTTAACTAATACATTTTTGAGATTGACACGCAAACGCGAAGCTCTTGGTGAACAACTGAAACGCATCGACGTCAGTTAACTCGGGATTAATGTGACTAACAGCCAAACGCACACTTCGAGCTGGGAGGAAGCCCAGGAAGTTTGTTAATCCGGGCGTGTGTGTGACTTCCTGGCGTTAAATCCGGATGCTAAGCTAGCTGGCTCCATCAGCACAACAGTTAACTTGCGGTCACTGGCTGCGATCACGTCAGCGATGTTGGTCTCCGTGTGCCGCAATATGACGGCGTTCAATGACTGAAGCTTGTTCGTTATCAGACAGGTTGACAATTTACAGCCCGGCTAGTTCCGCCTAGCGATCTGCCTGCGACTCCTGCTAGAAACGGAATGGAACCCGAGACCACCGTGTACCTGTCCCCGCTGGGTGCTGATGGTGGTCGCCATGCTGTCTCCTCAGTGTCCAGGTGGTTAGATTCTCAAGTCTTTTCTTTCCAAACGCAGACGTGGTTTTACCACATTCAATAACAACACACTGTGGGCAGATTACAGTTGACCCGGAAGTTGTTTTTTTTTTTAAAGAAAACTTTATTTTCGAACAAAAAAATGCAAATAAAGGAAGGAAGTGTAAATTATGCAAATAAAGGAAGAGCCAGAATTCAGCAGTTTTATGTAAAAACAGTTCTGGAAATAAATAATTTCATTTCAGTATTTAGACAAACGGGATTAATAAGTGGATTGCACAGTCTGATGAAAACTCCCAGGCAGCATGTTTTGGTTCCTGGTTCCGGTTGCCATTACAAACCAAGGAGAAGCACACGAAAAAAGAACTTTTAAAATACTGTAAAATGTAAAACAGAGTCAAAATTTTTGACAGTTTTATAATAACAAATGAAAATATAGGAATATAAATACACATATTTTACTAGAATAATAATCAAGAAGTTCTAGAATAAAAGATAATTGAAAATTTGGGTTTGTTCTGTCTTTTGTATTTTCCTGCTCTCATGTTGTGTCAGATAAACAAATAACTTATACATGTACATCACTAATGACACCACCTAAGATATCGGATAGGTGCCTTCTAAGCTTGCTTAAGTAACTGTCAAGGAAACCAATGTTTTTACTGTACTTCAGCTGTTAGAAACTGGAACAGCAAGTCGTTGCATTATACCAGTGTTTAGCTGTGGAGGCACACAGTTTTCTTACCGCATTCTGTGGAGTTTAGGTATTATGTCAACGTGATTTGTAGAACTATTGTCATCAGCTGTACTGTGGAACACAGAAGTTCAGAATATTTTTTATAATACATCGATCTCATCAATTTTTGGACCGTTGGACACGTGTGAGGCGGCCTCTACAGTGACTAAATATACACAATTACAATAAAAATAACTGGGTACAAAAAAGGCAAGGATGTCTTAAAAGCATTAATCCAGCAGGGACTGCAATAATGATATAAATACTGATCTGGCCTAGCTCTTTATAATTTTCTAACATTTCAATCACTCAAACTATTTGACAATGTGAATGACCAAGTAATGAATGACCAAGGTAAAAAGGAGTATTATTTAATTTCCAAGTATGTGTAAGTTTACACCAAATAGTGCAATAAACCAGATGTGCAATACTCATCTGTTACATTTGCCAATTTTAATCTGTACATACGCAGATTATCCTCAATTTTTAAATGCCTTTTTTGCACAGTTAACAATGCTGTTTTGTTTTTGTTTTTTCTTTTCCTTTTTATGTGGTTTAAGTTAAACTAAAAACGTATATTGTTCTGTGCAGATTCTTTGTTCTTTGTCTATGGCTGCTAAAACACAAGAATTTCCTCACTGTGGGATCAATAAAGTCTTATCTTAGTCAAAAGATTCAGTGTCTGAAATCTTTGCATCCCAGTAATCCATAACATAGATAATAAGATTTTATTAATCTGAGGGGAAATGCTTTTGTCCCAGATGCACCATGCCAGACTAGGAAATTGGGCTTGAGAATGTGACATATAAACATATTGTAGCGACCCGGCCGGTGGGCCAGAGGCTGGGCCGCTAAGGGCTATGGGAGGTGTAAGTAGTTGCTGTGTGTAGTGTGTTTTAGTGTACTTGTATTAGTGATTGTGGCTGTGGGGAATGTGTTGATTGTGTGGGGAATGTCGGATGTCTTCATGCATTGTTTATGTGTACTGGTGTTGGCCGGCACCGTGGGGGAGAGTGTTGTGTGTGAGAGTGACCCTCACGGTGACCAGCTCAAGTTGTCGTTGGCTTCTCTGTCTGTGTTTTAATAAAGCTGGTTATTCCCGTGGGCATAGCCAATAAAAGACAGAACTGCTCTCCTTGCTTCCTTGCAAGATCACTTGAAGTCGTGCGGTGTATCTCACAGCTGTTGGTTCAGTACCGGTCCGGTTAAGTTGCCAGCGCCCTACCTGGCCGTAGTTTAGCTGCACCAGTTAGCCAGGTTAGGAACTCCCTCTAAAACCCACCGTAGCTGCCACACACCACTAGCTGGCGCTACAATATAAAGATTAAGAAGTAGTAAAAACAAAATTAATCAGAGTGTCAGATATGAGAAGGAGTTAATTATAAAGATTGATGATGATTGATGGCTTTGTATTTTACTTTGGTAGTATAAGTCTTGCACTGAAAGTGCTTCTATGGGTCGCCAGCATTTTGTGCAGGGGATAGGAGCCAATGGCTATCCTATTCATTATACCTCACAGCTTAGACAGCATCTTTTTGCTCGACACTACTGATAAAGTGTTCAGTTCCAACCCCACAATGTCACTGGCCCTCTGATCACTTTATTGAGTCTGTTGGTGTCTGCAGCTCTCAGTCCACTGACCCAGCACACAACAGGGAACAGAATTGCTCTGGCAACCACTGACTCACAAAACACCCTCAGCAAGTTTCGACAGGACCTGAGCCTCTTCAAAAAATAAAAGTGTCTCCGGCCTTTCTTCTAGAGGGCTTACGTTCTTCCTTCTTACCGCAGTCCAATTTATTGTCAGTAAACATCCCCATTTATAATATTCCACAACTTCCACAATGCCCTAAATAGAACCTAGAGAAATTAGTGCCTTGGCTCTCCTAAGACCCACAACCATTTTTTTTGCCACATTCAGCTGTTCAGTCTGCAGATTAGCTATTGTAGAGTTCATGAGTTAAAGCAGATATATTGTCATCTGTTGAAACATGTAAACCCCTATATGCACCTACACAGATTAGCGAATTGTGGCTAACCATATAGACTGCAGAGGGTCATGGAGGCCCAGACATGCACAACTCCCAAATCTCAACAACGCGTTGAGTGGAGATGTGTGTTGAATAAGCTGATTGGAAAATGTTAGGAAATAACTGTTATCACCAGGGTCATTATTGGTAATTAAATTGTTGTGTGAGATAGTTTTGTTGTGTATCTCTCCTCCTCCTTGTGCTTTGTGTGGGTGTGGATGTGGGTGTGTCTGAGGGATGGGCTACAGGTGATGTCTCTGGATTGGCCAATTTGAATTGTCTCCACCGACTGGACAAGAAGGCACTGGAGACTTCAAATACACCAGATGTCAGCAGCCCTCTCTCTTTCCACCTCTGCTACTCCAAAGCAACCCAGCAGTCAGTTATTGGTCTTTGTAAGGAATTGTAGTATTGTTAGTTGTGCATGGTAGTGTTTGAATAACTATGTATATAGTCTACTGTAAATATTGAGCACTGGAAAGCAGTAGTAGGAGTGAGAATCCCTTTTTATTTTCTCATCTTTTCTCCTGTTTGTGGTTAGGAGTTCAGGTAAGATTTCCTGTACTTTTGTTCATATTTTTGTTTGAGTTGAAAAGGTAAGGTAGGGTTTTGTTAGAGTTTTGTATGTTGTTTTGTGCACTGCTCACATCCAAAGATAATAAATTGCTATCATTTAAATTTGGAACATTTGGCAGTGGCTGCCAGCCAAGGTGCTGACCAGACCCACCGGGATCAGTGTCTAAGTCTTTGAGACTTAGCCAGAAGGGTAGATAATCAATCTACAGACTCTTTGGTCCATGGAGAACTGCCTTACCAACCGAGCTACAGCTGCCCCTTTAAAAGCCACACCTTTCACATGACTTTACTCTACTATTTGCAGTAGCTCTTACAATTAGTCATTTAGCAGATTTATCCAAAGGATAAAAGTGCTCTACCAACTGAGCCACCATTTTGGTACATGTTACTATGTATATGAACTAAGACGTTCTCTGTACTTCTACATTAGCATCCTCAAAGCAAATACTGCCTCTGTTGTACTCTTTCCTTCATTCCCCTGGCATCCTCTCACTCTCCAAGATCTTGCTAAAGAAACTAGATAGAAACACTACTGCCACCTCTCCTAGGCACTTCCATACATCCACAGGTAAGTCATTGGGACCAACTGCCTTTCCACTCTTCATCCTCTTCAAGGCCCTCATCATTTAACTCTTACTAATTTTTGCTACTTTCTGCTCCATACCATCACCTCTTCTAGTCTTTGTTCTTTTTACTTTTCCTCATCATCAATGTCGTAACAAAAACTACAAGGCAAGCTGCAAGGCAACTTAGAAATTATATACTGTATAGTTTGTATATATATATATATATATAGCAGTTTGTATAGTCTTGACTTTATTATGTAAAGTGCCTTGAGATGAATTGAATTGAATTGATTATATAAATTTAAATGATAGGAACACACCAGAACAGTGAGGCATTCAGACTTTTAAAGGATGTGTGTGCCTTTTAACCTGTCAGCTCAGCAGCTGAATTCACACAAAAGGACAAAGGATCAGTCAATGCAAATCAACCTTACAGAACATACATCCAGGTGAATACACAGTGGTCAGGGACCTTATTAGCAAGTCTCTGAGACTTCTCATCTTCATCTCATGTGTTCCCTGCTGGGACAACCTACTGAGGAAGCACTGGTCTAAAGACAGTGCAGACAGAATGTCTGCTGAGGTGTAAAAGCAGACTTCATAAGATGTATTTGATCAGCCATGAACAGGCATTTGTAGCACATTTCTCTCATACATCTCCATTATCAGTCATAATGTAAATATAGTCACTATTCATTAGGTCTGACCTGTAATAGGTTGATCAGAAGTGTTCCTTCACAGGGATTTTTAAAAAAACATTTACATTTAGTCAGATGCTTTTATCCAAAGGGACTTTCAGAGTCATTTTGGTACAAACATACATGGTGGTATTGGCTGCCATGCAGGGTGCTCATCTGGCCCACTGGGGGCAGCCAGGGGTTTGGTGTCTGGTCCAGGGGCACTTTGGCATGCAGTGAACAGGGACTGGAGATTGAGCCACTGACCCTGTGGTCCATGGATTACCAACTGAGCTACAGCAGCCCAACATAGGAAAACATTTCATCAATGTGTTCCCACAATCATGCCTAATGCTGAATACTGATGTTGTTGTTCTAGTGTTATGGAGTTTCCTTATTAAGGATGTGAACATTCAGGGGAAACAGTGTCTCTAAGTAAGAGGAGGCTTTGGACAGTCATTTGGTAGGTGATAGAGTTAGCAATTGCATTCATTATCAATCCATGAGCACAGAGAATAAGGCGACATCTACACAAGATCAGTTAGGTAATACCTGCAAAGAGACAAGATGAAGGCTTTCCACCTTTAAAACATGAAAACAAACCAGTTGCAAGTGCTGGTGTTATTGTAGCCAGAATGTCCTCCTCTGTCTGTGAGCAGCATGTCTATTGACATCCCTTGATGTCGTGGTGTGTCTGTGCAATTGACGAGCCTCTGTTGGCTGTAATACAAGTAGTTGATATGTTGCATCCACAGGTTGTCAGTCATCAATGACAGAGATAACTATGTGGAGGAATATATGCCAATTTCAATTTGATTCAACTTTATTTATATAGTGCTAATTGACAACAAAGTCATCTCAAGGGACTTCACATAATAAAATCAAGACTATAAAGATATGTAGAAGAAACCCAACAAGTCATCCTTGAGCAGCAATAGGCAACAGTGGAGAGGAAAAACTCCCTTTTAACGGAAGAAACCTCCAGCAGAACCAGGCTCAGGATGGGCGGCCATCTGCCTTGACCGGTTGGGGTGAGTGGAAAGTGGAGAGAGAGAAAGAGAGATACAAGAAAAACGGCATGCTACCATTCGACGTGGTCATCCTTTGTTGTGAATTTTTCTTCATAACATAGGATGTGTAGTTCTGCTTTTTGAAATACACAAACATATTATGGTTTTTATCTATTGTGTAAGATTGGTTGTACTCTGATCCATGTCATCATGCAGCATACATGCCTGTTGACTCGTAGATTTCTTCACACATAACATCTCTGAAGAAAGACACTCGGTACCTGCAAAAGTTCATAATATTCCGGGTCGTAGGGGGCTGGAGCCTATTGCAACTGTTGTTTTGTTTGTCACTAAACCATCATGTTTATATTTATTTACATTTGTATCTGCAGAGCGAAAGGATAAAAAAAAAAATAGAGAGCAAAAAACTCGCCTCCATTGTGGTGCTCCTCAAGAAATGGTTGCTGCCACAGGTGTCATATCCTGGGGGTGACCAATCAGCAATCACAAATTGATGTACTTTTTCAGGTGCATCTGTCACTTTTGGTTGGGAGACCAGTGATTGATCGGATAAGGGCAGGGGCGGAGGCGGGTGGTAGCTGTAGCCAGTGCATGGTTGAAAAATGGATAAGGCAAACACAAATGTATAAATGTAAATAGTCTTGTTAAACTAAGATCAGTGTGCATATCTTACTGCTTGCAGAGTAAACCTATGTAATGATTTTTTTAGTCTTTTATTATTTTGATCTTTCTAATGTCTAATGTTTGTGAGAGGATATCTTCAGCAACGGGTTCTTCCTTCTGTGCTGGAGGACAGTTATGCACTGTGGCATCCAGGTGTCCAACTGGAGGATCAATAAAGTGTTATTCACTCAAACATCAATATGTTTATGTGAAACGAAGCTTTGAAGCTACCAACAGCACATTTGAAATGTGTCTGTAAAAAGATGAAGATTGTGCAGGGCAGAGTTCATTCAGATGTCAGAAGTGGTGTTCAACATTAATACATCAGAATTTATTGATGGTGCTTTATTTTTTAATAGTTTACCAAATGTCCCCATCTCTGTGCTAATGTACACAAAAATGTCTGAATGTACCTCTGTGAAGGAAACAGAGATAAAACTGTTATAAGTTTTGGAATCTGACTAAACCTTATTATTTGGCTTTAGAATTGCATTTGGTTCATAAAAAAAAGACATTTATGAAGTGATCAGTGTTTTTATTCTTTTCCATTTTTTAAAGCACTTTAATGACTTGTTCCCTCAGTCAACCTGCAAGTTCACAAGATGTGTAATGTCACTATGTGAGAAACACTAAAGAATGTTACAGACTGGCATTTCAAAATGGAGCTATGAAACACTGGAGACCGAGCACATGCAAAAAAAAACCAGGTGGATGGCAGCCACCACACTACCCAACCCAACATGTACAAGTATTCTACCATCTTGAACAGGAATTAAAAACACACCATAACCATGAAGAAGTAAGAAAATAAACGTCTCACTCAATCTACATACACTCAGTATGTGATATTGCACTTAGAACACAAAGCATTTTACAAAGCAGCACATCAGTATGATAGCGAACACAAGGTTTACATGAACAGACCCTTTACACGGATCAGTGTTGTGCTGGTGCATCTCCCCCCAGAGTCACTTTCACCTCAGTGAATTGAAATTATTTACATAATCGTCCGTCAGAGCAGAGAGCCACGGAGTGATACTGATAAGCATTTTAGCGAAGGTGTGAATTCATATGTGGATATAAATTCCTGGCCTCACAGATGATGCTCCACTATCACCAGGGGGACCTTCACAATATAAATGATTGTTAAAGACTTTGATCCAAAATTGTCTTTTGTGTTCACCGTTGACTTGACATCTCTTTTGTAAGTGTTTACAAGTACATGTATGAACAGAAATGATCATGTATCTGCAGCCACTCTTTGTGCCAACACAGTGTCAATGCAGGAAGCATTCTGTTCAACATTAGAGGAAAGTAAGGCTGTGCAGGCTTCTTCTTGCCAATGGAGGTTTTCATTCCCTTTCTGTCTACTCAATACAGTTTGAAGGGGACCTCCTTAGTATTAACTCTCTGGAGTCTTGCCTCATTTTTGTCAATTTGTTTTGCAGATCTTCTCTGCATTCATTTTTTTCTTCAAGTTTTTTTAAAATCATCTTTACTCCATTGTGTTTGGTTGGATTATACACAAGCTGTGTAGTGATAATTTTATCACAGAACAGCTCAACATTATAAAAAATAGCTTTACTGTTTATTTACAGAAAAGCAGCAGAAAATGTAAGAAAACAAAGATTAATGAACTCATTAAACTCAAATCTGTGACTGGAAGCCGCTTTAAACATGCCTTTATGTTGTCTATGGACAAAATCTTTATTTTGAGTTGGTTTTCTCAGCTGGTCTCTAAATATTTTAGAAATAAGATTAAATTGATGGTAATAAACATGCTTATGTGGGCTATATTTGTTCTTTTATCTGTTTAGCCAATTCTTAACCTTTAACCTCTACCTTTTCTGAAACATGGTCATGCTTCAAACTGCCACAAAGATATAGAATAGCAGAAATGTTGACACTGGCCAAAATGCTGGTTATGAGAAACAGTTCCATATCAACAACTCCATCAGGTACTAGGCTTTAGGCAATCACTATATTTTAAAAAGGGTGTTTTTAATTTCATTTATCTGTAATTCAGTCCGTTTCCCCTTAGTTCAGTTTCCTTTCACACATAGACAAATCCAGGCAAAACAACGCAAAATAAAATAACAAACTGCTGCGGATTTGGTTTGGGACCAGATGAAGGCCGTGTCTTGACTTTTTAATGTAGTGCGTGTCTGAATATGACTGCTGTGTTTAGACCTGCACAAGCAAAACTGCATAAGAACAGGGATTCAGTGTGTCTACCGAGCTGGAACGCAAACTAAAGGAAATCTCTTAAGAGTTTCAGTAGCATAGTTTGGTCCTTAGTTTTGCGGCTTTGGCCGTAATCTTGATTGACTTTTTGTATTTTGTTTCTCAGACATTGTAGCAGTTTGTTTTCAGTTAGTGTGAGAGAAAATAAGGAGTCCCCTTCCTTCAATCACAGGGCTCCAAATTAAAAGCGACAGGTGGACCGCCCCCCTGCTTTTATCTGACTAATCACAGCGCTCCATACCAAAAGTGACTGGTGCCCCGCCCCCTGCTCAAACACTCGGTCACTGGTTGGTAGGCAGATAGGCAAATGTATGAGCAGGGGGCGGGGCACCTTTCTACCTTCATACACTCACCCACCAACCAGTGGAGAGTGTATGGGGGTGGTAGGGGTGCCCCGCCCCCTGCCCTTATCTGCCTCAATCACTTCGCTCCAAACCAAAAGTGACAAGCGCTTTTCAGTTTTCAGTTCGGGGTTCTCGGTTCATGAACTCGGAGACAGTCATTGTTTTGGAAGCTGTATTTTCCATATGTACAGAAAAAACACACCAAATAATGAGTCTTTGGGCCTTGTGGTTTTTTTTTCACATATGTCTTGGCATTGAAACTCCACCTAGGGCGGAGTGCAGGATTTCCCGGGGGGTGGGCTGGTGGGCGTGGAAAAGGGGACGTTATTTAGGCCGGGTCGCACGGGGTGGAGGTGGGCGGGGCACCTGTCACTGACGAAAGGGGACTCTTTATTCTCTGAAAGGTAGAGATCAAATGACATGACTCAACTTTCACCACTGATAATTTCCTAACTATTAAAAAAGTTGCACATATAAATAAAGAGCAGTTTAAAGGACGCCTTTAGTGATATTGAACGTGCTTCTTTTGGTTCTACTTTGAGTAGTGTATGCAACCATGTGTATGAACACCATTAAGCTTCGCCTGACATCCCTATATTAAAATATCTCTCTAATTATAAAACACCTCCAGATGACATCACTTGGAGAAACCTTCACATTATGTTATATTGTACCTCACACTATGGGGTTTCTAAGTCAGAGCAGAGTTTGAAACGTTTAATGTACTTTGATACACTAAACAAAAGCCTTACAAAGCAAGTTCCCGTTTTAAAGAAAGAAATGTTTTTTACTGAAGATTTTATGCAGCTGTTGATATAAACTTTACATATCAGCAGTGAATGACAAAACTGGCTGATATTTTACTAAAAATAAAGGGCATTGTTGGCAAACCAATACTTCAGCCTAAGTCCAGGATCAGTGGTACATGTTCTTCAATAAACAATAATGTTATATTCTCTTTTTCTCATTTCACTGATCAATGATGAATCCAATTTTCAGTTTTCAGTCCAGAAACTCACTTTGACCCACACAGTGAACACTCATATTAGGGGGTTGGGTCCATATCAAGTTGGGTCCAGCTTTTGGCTCCATTCAATTTCCTTTTAGGAAGTAAAGGAATTGGACTAGACTTGTCCAGTTAACATATGTGCAGTTCTTGAAGCATCCACTCGACATTTTCCTTTTTCGTCTTTGTTCAGCTCCATCTGTTTAAGTGTAGTGGAATTAGAACCACTGACTGTCACTAGGTGGAGTCCTGTGAACACGAGCCACAGCATCTCTGTCTGTACGTATCCATGTGGCACAGCTTCAGTCTCTTCACCACACTGCAGTACTGGGTGTTATCTTTACATTCACCTGCATGGGAATAAAACTCTTAATAAATAACAGCAAAACATGTCAGCATACAGATTCTGTAGGTTATTAGTTACTTACAAGAAAAACAACAGATGTATAACTATTTTCCTGACGTGGAAGATTTTGCGGTTCAAGCTTTCACTGGGTTGCTGTGAAACACAGTCAAAAATGGGAACATCTACTGGCCATTTGCTTGATGTACTCCATTTTATTAGAAATTTGTTGTACACCTCTCTGATACAACAGTGACATTAGAGGCTAAGTAAATGACTCCTCCTCTTAAAGGGAGAGAACTGTGACTGACCTATCCAAGCACAATTTTCAAAGAAAGATGAAAAATGTATTTTATGTAAACATTAATTGTTTAAAAACTAGAATCTGCATAATAGGGAGCCTTAATTCCTCTGGAGGAAACTACTGCATTTAAACAGTGCAAGGCGTCTCAATCACTCTACGTGTTTTTAACAAGACCACATGTTTCTTGGTTAAAAAACTGATCAAGTAAAAAGGAACCTTTAACAAAGGAGCGCTGTTGCAGTGCAGACACACCCACCCCACACACACACATAGACAAGACTTACTCCCACAGGTGGAGGTGTTGCAGTGCTGCCAGGTGGAAGGCCGTTGGAGCCAAACACAGTGCTGGTCGGCCAGAGTCCTGCCACTCCTGCGGTGAACACAGTCCACCCTCCGAGACTGAAAACCGCTCCCACAGACTACTGTGCATGCTCTCCATGCACCAGGACGCCACTGGACATCACAAAGGTCAGAGGAACAGTTGCGCACTGACACAGGCCTGACAAAGAGAGAGCGTGAAAGGTTTTTGTTTTGTCTTTAGTGCCACATATTCTTGGCGTTTGACACTTTCTCTGTTTTTACTGGGTTATCTGGAGAAACATGCAGAGTATAACACAGAAACCTCTCAAATCTGGAACACAGACTGAGTTAGAAAACCGGATTTGTGTTTCAGTCATTTTTAATCTAGAAAAACGTATTACAACAAGGGACCTGTATGAAAAGCTGGGTTGCTATTAGCCTCCCTGACAATTGTCATTCCTTCAGTAAAATGTATGTATATAAATGTATGTATATTCTAAGAGTCTCTCTACAAGTAAAGAATGGCCAGAGGATTTGGTTAAACAAAACATTTAAATTCTTACTGATAAATCTGACTACGACGGGATCAGTAAATGCCACTATGGGTAGGTGGAACAATTAAAAGCTTCAAAACCTTTCAGTGTACTTATGGACATGTAAATGAATTTTAGAAAGAAGTCTATTATTACCATTAAATTACTTTTACAGTATTTAATATTACAGCATGTGAGTGATGTGAATGTATCTCATTTGGTGCAACAGGTTGAGAAGTCAGAGAAAGATTTGTGAGAAAATAGACCCGATATAGAGGTTGCACTAACACACCTGTCCTTGGGGTCACAGTCTGTGTACAAGGAGCCATTGGCATGTTGGCAGGTGACAGATCTCTTCTGAACAGTGCTGGTGGGGCCTAAACACCTCCCAGAACACTAACAACAGGAAAGAGAGAGAGCACATCTAACTCTAGAGCAATGCAGTGTGTACCACCCAAACATGTCTGACTCTGTGTCTGTGTGCACCTTTCCCCAGGGACTGGTTATCCAGGTGGGACAGTTATTAGCGGTGCACTGCTCAGTTTCTGTGGGTTGGCTCCTCCTCTCACAGGAAGCTGCTGTCAGTGTCCTCGCTGTGCCTCTGACATCCAGCTGCTGACAGGAGACTTGCCTCTGTTTGAAACCGCTGCCACACGACACGGAGCACTTTGACCACTCTGATACCGTCCAGCTGAACCAATGACATGAAACAAGACACACACATACCTGTGTCAAATCAGAGGAGCTCTCTGCAAAAAAACAGCTTCACAAGAAATAGGAATCCAATTTTTCTATCCTTTTGATCTGAGCACCAGAAATAGACAAAAATGTAAAGTTTAGGGTTGGAAAGAGATTGTGATATGGGTTAATATACAGAAACAACATGGACTGAGTAACGGTTCAAATAGGAAAGTTACGTGGTTTTCCCCACACTTACCTGTTCCCTCTGCGGGTCCAATTACATCACCACCAATGACATATTTTGATCCTTTCATATATGTCACAGGTACTAAGTGTTATGTTCCAGGTCGTGCTAATAATAAAATGGTGAGTGACCATCAGGTGAGAAGACACGATAATATTTGAATCATCTGTTGTCACTGTCCTTTCACCACCACCTTTCACACTCCACTAATGGCAATAGTTCTTCAGTCATTAGTCATTTAGCAGATGCTTTTGTCCAAAGCAACTTACCTTAAGCAGGGACAATTTGGGTGTTCAGTGTCTTGCCCAGGGACACTTTGACTCGTAGCCCCGACAGAACTACCTACCCTTTGGTTCATGGACCAGTTTTAGCTATAAAACCAACAGTCGTTGATAAAGATCTGTGTGTTTAGGGTCAATAAATTGGCTGAACTCTTGTAGAGACACTGAAGACAGCCCTAGTCATTAAATGTTATGTAGATTTTTATTATGACAACTACTGCAACAACCTAACGGATTTGATTTGTCACGTCTTCTGGTCTGTGTATCAGACATGCATGATCAGATGATGTGTGTCCTTGGATAGGTGTGTCATTTTATTAGGCCTGCTGAAAGCACAGTAAGCCCTTTCCCAGGGAAAGATACCTATGATTGTGACTCAGATTACAGTGTACATTTTTGCATGTGCACACAAGTTTCTTTCTCAGCTGAACAATCATGATAAATGATCTTTTGTTCACACCTAATGACATAGCTCCAATCACAATGTATCTCAAGAGTGCAGTCACTGTTAAATAGTGTCAAGGTTTTTCAAAGTTTAGGTTCTTTCAATGTCCCAACATTGGTTTGATTCGTGCCAATTCTGGATCATTTGTGTTGCATTAATAAGTGGATCTGGCTCAGTTTGTGGCGGGAGGGACAATGACCCACGGGCAGTATGGTGGATAAAGGCAGGCTGACTGGGTGAGGAGATTCTGCTGTGATCTGGTTGTTCATGAATTCGTTGGCAGCCGACCACCTGTGTCTCTCTCTCTCATCACAGTCACTGAAAAAAGAGTCTGCCCTGGGCGTGTAGATGAACAGCAGAAAAATATAATTTAGTCATGTAACGCAATACTGAATAACTGCACATGTGCAGAAATGTGAAGTTAAGTCACAACATGCTAACTGTTGGACGACCCCTCTGCCTTTTAGTTGGCGAGTTTGAGGGTGTATTTTTACTATCCGTCATGATTCTGAAAAGTGTCGCCACACTAAGTGCTTTGCAATTACGTCTGTACTATGGGAGTTTGCTGGTATATGAATTATCTCATTCTGCCCAGAGCCACAGAAAAACTTGGCATTTATAGTGAGTAGTTTTTCCAAAACTGAAAGTTTTAGTTTTTCTAAAACATGTAGAGTCTCTCACCCCTTAAACTCTTACCATTTCTGCTAAATTTAAACGTTTCAAACAACCTTTTAGTAGAACAAAAGACATGCAGGTAACCTGGTCTAACCACTGTACCAGGCCCAGGTAAACGGACTGTGTAGCTCATCAACATAAAATCTGTCTGGGTTCAAAGTGAAATGCAGCAGCTGCTCTGTGACATTGCTGTTTTAGCAGCACTCCACACTGCACTGGGGTTGAGTTTATTCTGAAATTTGTCGATCCCAAACTTAAATGTGCACACATACAAAATTCATTTTACACAAAGCTTATACCTTTAAGAATGAAATAATGATGAAATCCATAACCTTGGTGTTTGAAAAAATGAAACTTATAAAAAGACTTATATGTACCTGGGAGGGCAGTCCTGTCTGTTGCAGGGAACGGGGGAGGTTACGGGTTTTGGTATGTGCTGGCACATGGTGGGCTGAACGTCGTTCCCATCCAGAGAGACACAGTGAATTCTCCGCAGCCAGGTCCCTCTGTTCCCACAGGAAGAGCTGCACGTGGTCCAGTCTCCAAAACGCCAGCTATACTCTGTGGACCAAAATGTAAAATGTTCACCTCCATCGAATCAAGGATGAAAATAAAGTGTTCAGAGCATCTTAGGAAGCAAGTATCTTTAACCATCACCCAAGCATCTGCTAAAACAAGTATATGCGTATATGAGTGTTCTGTGCACATTCTCAAGTTTTAATTTCAGATTGTGAAACGGCCAAAATAAAGGGAAGAAAATGCATAAAAGAAACCCTGGATACAATGATGTACTGAACCGTTCTGTGGATGGGTTTGCCAGTAACTGGATCTTCTAGATACAGGTGTATTATTTGACTGCTGAGGTAGCAGAAGTAGACCAGCTCAATACTAGTGTAAAAGTGCGAGTTTTGGCCTTAAAAAAGTCTCCACTAACAGTCCCGCCTCAACAACTTACACAAGTAGGAATCAGACGCTCTAAAGTTTAGTTTAAGCACAAAGCTGAAAGTGCTGCACTATATTTGTAGCAGAGTTTTCTAAATTGCTAAAAAAAAATTTAATCATTTTATGTGCTGATAAGTGGTTAAGCCATCAGTATTTTTTGGTTAATTTTTTTAAAATATTCTAAATCTGCAAAAAGTAACTCGCTCTAAAATATTTACCATTGTATTTCTTCTTAGTGTGGTGAAGGTGATGTATTTAACAGCAGGGTGGTGTGTCCGTTCTTAGACTGTTGGAGAGCCACGTTTTCTTGTGTGTTTGTAGTTGTGTTTGGAAATTATTTTAATTGAGTTGAGTAACTGAATTCACTTTGCCACTAACAAATAACATGGTACATGTGCATAAACTACTAACATTGAAACAGATAGAACATCCATATCAAATATCATCTTATGTTTAGTACAATAGAGAGTATTTATCTGACTCTCATTTAATGTACTTACACCGCACCACTGTAAATATGCACGAATTAAAATGTACTATCAGACATTATTTTAGTATCCGCAAAGGTTTACACAGCGTGCGGTGTGTGCAGGTCAGATTCATGCTCACCTTCAGTGTGAATGTATATCCAGGCAGAAAGCATCTGTCTGGTACTGTTGACGAGGGTTTGGCAGCGATACCGGCCTGAGAACTTCATGTGGAGTGTTTTGACCTCGAGGACACGACCTCCAACCAGCAAACTGTAATGCAGACCTGGACCAGGACCCTGGAAATGGGCTGCATCTGAAACGTCCTTCAGTGTGTGGTTGTTGTAGTCCCAGTGGACTGGCAGTTTGTGGTCAGGAGCTACTGGACAACCTTTTTAAAGATGCAAGCAGACTGGTAAAAATGCTCGAAGAGGAACTCCACTGGTTTAAATACCAAACGCTTCCAGGTTTTGACAAGGAGAGCTGCAAATGTGAAAGAACTTTGGATTGGGGGTTTCCCTACAAGTTTCAATCAATGTGTTTCTTACCTATTTGTAGAACATCTCCAGGTTTGATAAAAACACTGGTTCCACGGGGTGATGCCATCAGGACCCTCCTCCTGTTCACCTCTTGTGAGATGGGAACGGCCCTGCCTACCCCAGCTGGGTATGGAGCTGTACACACGCATAGAGATTTATACAAAAACTGTACGCGTCTGAAACGTTTTCCAGATTTTAATATCTCTTCATTTGTGTGTGTCTATTTGTAGAAATGGTATACCAAGCTGCCGTTGTAAACTTTGTTTAAAAACCCACCGTGGACCTGCAGCACAGTAGAGGCAGTGGACTTTCCTATGGCATTAGTGGCTGTGCAGGTGTAGGTGCCTTGGTTGTGCCAAGAAACATTTCGGATCCATAAAGAGCCAGAGGGAAGAGAAACAACACTGGGATCTATCTGTCCGTTCTTCTTGTGCCAAGTGACTGTGGGCTGTGGAACACCTGACAGAGAGTAGAACAATAAGACATCTGAGAGAGAGTTTCATCATCTCGTTTGTGGGGAGCATCAACAAAATAGCTCACACTAATTATAGAATAAGTAAAGAATATCACTTCACATTTAGCAATGAAAATGATTCATATAATAATAAAAAATGAAGTTGTAATGGTTTGTAAGTTGGGGTTAACAATGCTGGTTCAGAGTTGTATGCATCAGACAATCATCGAGTATTAAAGAGAAGCATCATTACAACCCAAACGCAACATTTCCTTAAAGCAACAGGCCTTTGAAGATCACACACAATGCTGCTTTCTAAAATTCCTCATCATTATTAAGAGATGACAAGAGTTCTGTATTTGTGAAGCTTCTAGCTCATCCAGGTGTGGTTATGTGGAATTCAAGCATAAAGGAAATACCAAACAGTCCCTACACAGTACAACAGCGCAGCACAGGAGGAGCAATATTTCAGAACCAGAACCAGCAGTGTGCCTTCAATTGAAGGACACTTGTTTAAGGATGACAGTGTCCACACTTTGGACACAAAATAGCTTTAGGCACTGCACACACCTATGATCAACTACATGGAGAATGAGGGATGTTAGGAGTCATGATCAACTCTTCGTTCTACTCTCATCTTAATGAGCCTGTTCAGGATGGACGGGAAACAAAGGACCCTCAGACAGAAGAAGCTGTCTGGATGAAGTAGTGAAACATTTCCTACTAAGAAGAAAGACGTCCATTTGACATAACTGAGCTTCCAGCTTATAGTTGTCTTGAAGTTTTCCCCTTGAAATTATTTCTGTGGCCCGGTGATTGGATCATTAGGCAACCTTATGTATATTTGTGGAACTTTCTCCTTTAATTGATGAAAGTGTAACTAACTGACACATAATTGTAAAACACTAGCAGTAAGATTCATAGGGTCACATACCTGTTATATGTTGGATGTGTGCAAAATGATAATATGGCACATAGTATATGACAGTTTACTATGATTAAACTAGTTTTTTGTTTCTTATTGAGTTTAAGTCCAGGTTTCACATGTAGTATGGCTCCTATGTTATAGAGTATCATGTCTAATTTAAAGGAAAAAGACTAAGCCTGTTGTCCTGCAGTACAGTATGTACTCAGTAATTAGTGGGTCATTTAAAAACTGGCGGTACTTACATAGTAATTTACTTCTAGGTTCCTCTAAAGACACGTTGGCTACACCTTTACTTCTTTTTATGTACCTGGTAATAATGTTAGTACCACTTGTACAAAATACACTATAATAAATGTCAATAGGCGCAGCTAAGTGTCACCGTCTATGAAAAGGTCCCTAAACACTGCAAGGAATGACCATATGAGAACTTATTAATATTTCTAATACCAGGACAAATCTGTCACAGTCATTATATTTCTTATATAAAGAATTAAATCGGAAAATATGCTCCAAATAAACGGTATCCCACAAGTGCTGTTCACTGGCAACTGGACTTACTTGGTGTTTTTGAAGAGGATTCACCTTTTTTCACAAGTTTCACAAACTCAGCTTTTTTTTGCAGGTACATTAAATGCCTCCTTAGTATGAGAAGCCAGCAGCGGATCAGGACTTGGCCACAGCTTAGAGTTTAAGTCCATCAACACTTTAGTCCAAGATGGGTGAAATAAACGACTGATGAAGTGTGCCTGTGTGTAGTTGCAAATCAAAGAAAGCATCTTGGAATGTTATTACCACCTTTATTTCTCAGTCTGAATTCCTTTGTACTACAACTTTTCATTCACATGTAATGTTGTTTTCAGTGCAGTCTCGGTCCGCCTTGGATCCTCTCACTTCCTCTCACACACAGATAAAAAGGTCTAAATCATGTGATGATCAGCTGGTTATGACTGTTTAGTGACTGAGTAGACAGTGGCCAGCTGTGGTAACATCCCATACTATGTGGCAAAAAGTTGGATTCGGCACAGCATAGACTCATTTTCTATCCCGCTTGGATGCAGCCTTCCATGATGAGCCTTCCAAGTCTCCTAATACATCCACAGAAGAGCCTCTCTGTACCTGTTTCGCATTCAGAATTGTACTGACCTAAACATCTGCGTGGAGCCAGTGTATTTAAAGATTTTACCACTCTTCTAAAATGAAAGTCTCTCTGCCCAGTTCTCCTTTCACTGACAGAACCTGCATTTGTCCTCCCTGCAGCAGCAGACTGAATGAAACAATGTTACCTACCAGTGACAGGGCAACTCAGGGTGAGGTTGGATCCTGGCCTAACAATCACTAGTCCCCCAACTGAGGCGCTCAGGTTGTGTCCTAACACCACTCCATGGTTTGTCACATTTCTCCATGACGCTGCGATGGCTGGTGGCTCTGGAGGGTCATATGACATAAACACAGTGAACACTGCAAGCATAGACTAACCACTCACCATTAGTTGTCATTATTTATTAATTCACTAATCATGTTGATGGACTGGGATGTTGGTTTGCTTTGCAATTTAACATGATGGCTCAACAGGTTTGAATACCACTGATAGTGCTGGACACTCCCCAACAGCCCAATGCTTTCTGATGGTCGTCTTTGCTGTTGAAGTAGCTTTTCAGTTTGCAATAGAGGATACAAAGGCCAACTGTCTTCACCAGGCTATAATATCAGTGCTATGCTGGACAAGTATTGCTTTCAGGTTGGCTACAGGAGACGTTCACAGACAAAGAGTGACTTTTTGTTATTTTTTTAAGCAAAAGTCAATAATTCTGTGCACAGATGCTCTTAATACATAAATACAGGATTGTTGCTGTTGCAGGAAAATTGCAAAAACTATTCAATCACTGAAATTCCAGTACACTTGTAGGTTGTCTAAATCGTCCTTCACATACCTGTGCACGCCATGTTTCACAAAGCAGTTTTACTTCCCTGCCTCACCCCTTCCAGGGTAAAACTGGTGTTGTATGCTGTGCTGTCAAACTGACATCTCTGGATTGTTCAGTTTTTAAAAAAATGGAAGCTTTTAAGTACTCATTGTCTGAAAAGGTGCTAGACTGTACAAATGGTGCTAAAATTTAAGCACAACTAAAATCAATGAAATTGCATTAGAAAGTGTGCACATAGCGACAACTGAAACATGAAATTAGTGTATATAAAGCATAGCACAAACCTGCTGCTAGTAGCTGAGATATCTCTGAGTCTGAACCATGAGAGTTGGCAGCTGTGCACTTGTACTGGCCTCTGTCAGATGCTCTGGGCTGAGAGATGTGGAGTCCTCCAGAGGAGTCCCATGACATCCTGCAGACAGACAGGGAAGACATACACCCAGCTGTGTGAAGGCAGGGAAATTAGGAACTAATAAACTGCACACAAACGCAGAGACAGTTCTGTGAGCAGAGACCATCAATTATCTTTAATTGATATTTGACCCATGTTCAATACTAAGGGGGTGGAGCCTATCCCAGCACTGTCACTGTCACTGGGCCAGAGGCAGGGTACACCCTGGACAGGTCACCAGTCTGTCTCAGGGACGACACAGAGAGACAACCATTCACACGCACATTCACACCTAAGGGCATTAGTCAGCAAGTAACCTAACTTGCGTTTGGAAACCAGAGTAGCTGGAGGAAACCAACACAAGAACGAATCTGAACTGAAACATGCAAACTCCACACAGAAACTCCAACCAGCAATCTTCATCATTCTGATTAAAGGAATACTCTAACAGGACCTCCAGGCCTCCAATGTCTTTAACCCCGTATCCTGTTCAGGGTCGTCGGGGGCTGGAGTCTATCATGTGCGTCATCGGGCGAGTGAAATGTGCTATATAAATACATTTTAGTTGTCTTTATGATTGTCATTAAATTCATATCTGAAAAAAGACATGTTCCTCAGTAAATCTGATAAATGTTCTGTTAAAAAATGTTTCACCAACACCGTGTTTCCTTCATTTGACAGGTACATTACTTTGATAGAATGGAGTCAAGGGCAAATGTGGAGCACTGGGTTTAACTCTAAAGCCCACCAGTCCTGTAAATGTCAATCAAGTGTCTGCATCGCTTTTGCTGTGAATTGTGTGTCTTCCTTCCAGTCAGATTCTCTCTCACTGTCTCTCATGTCAGATTAAAAGAACAGCCTGACATTTTGGGAAATGTGTTTGATGCCTTACCAAGCTTCAAATCAGATGACATAGATGCATTTAATCTCTTTGGATCTAGTACAGATAAGCCCAGGATGTGATTAGGCCAGCTAAGCACCAAATTCAAGGAAAACGGTTTTAAAAAAAGGTATTCATACAAATACAACTGACAATGTTTCTAGATAAGGTAATGCTAATTGTCAAGCCTTTTCCTGCTTTTAGTGGCAGCTGCTGCTTTTTTTCCTGTTTTGGCATGGTACTCTCTTTTGACATGGCAAAATGACAAAAGGAATACAGTTTAGCTTACCAAAAATAGACAGTTATGCACTGTTTAAGCAACTGGTACAGAATCTGAGCTCAGTGTGGGTTTATTGTCAGCATCATTAAAATGTAGGCCACTTACTAAACAGTACAAAACAGTGGACAATATTTTAAAAATTAAACTTAAATCCAATTGCCACCAGAAATTTAAGATCTTACATTTTTGCTAATTATTTTGTAATGTCTTATATTTTAGTGCGATCTGAAAACTAAACTAAACTCATACATACCTAAATAATGAAAGAAATAAAAACCTAAACACAAACCAACACACTGTGACGTTGTCAGTTATGGCCCAGTAACAGTAACATGTACTTTCCCTCGTCTACAAATTTCTCAGTGACTTTCTGGTTACAGTCTTACTGTAGGTGCTAGTTTCAGTACAGGTTCTGGTGTTTCACAAAAAAAGTTATAATTCTTTCCCAGGTTAAGAAAAAACCTTCTGTGGTGATGGTGAGGTGAACTCCAGCTGTCTGCAGTGTTACGGCAATTCTGTTTGTCATGGACAAGCGTTGGAATAAGTTCAGTGCGGCGTGAACAACGACAGGGACTTAGTAAGGACCAGATAAAACTATTATTGCTACATTTTGTCGGTGAAGATTCACAGAGTCATCCAGATTTGGTTACTTCTTTCGTGGATTGAACCAAGAAGAAAGAAGTCATGATTGACATGATTTAGTCTTCAGATTGCTACATTTTTGTAGAGAAAATCGATGAGGTTGTTACTCTTTGTTAAAAAAAGATCTGGAATTTCAGTTCTTAAATCACAGACATGTGATTTTAAAATTGAGTGTTTTTTTTTTATTAATGTTCAGCTGTCAGTCATTAATATCAACAAATGTGTGCTATTGGCAATAAAAGAATGTAAATGCACTTCTACAATTTCACTATTAAAAAATTAAATTTCTTATCTGGGCATTTTAAATTTTAAAATTCCAGCCCCATAATTAATAAAAACTAGAAAGAAATTAAACCAATGGATCTTAAGATATCTCGCCATTAGAGGCAGAATCTTTATTACAAGGCCCAAAAATATCTTCCTACCAACACATGCTGCTCTTGCTTTAAAAATTGACAGCAAAATCGACAAATAAATTAACCAAATCTTACACTATATTAAATAAACTCTTTTATGAACTCGAAAGGGGTGGACTTAATTTTCTTGAATTCTCCACCATACATTTAAGATTAATTGGACAGGACAGTTTTTTAGTATCTCTGTAGAACATTATTCCACAGCACATTTATCCAGCCTTGGTGGTCTGAGCTTCTTTCTTGTGTGCAACTATAATATTGACAAAATCCCAACAAAGCTATCTTTCATTGCCAGGCCTTTCTATCATGGTCGCTTATCTACAAGCATACTTTTTCGACCAATACATATGTATGGAACAATAGACAATACATTTTGTGTACACATAAATCAGTCTTTCTTGAATACTGGTTCCAAAACAACATTCTCGTAGTTGATCAGTGATTCAGTAAGGATGGTTCCCTCCTTACTTATGAGGATTTATTTTTACTGCAATACAACATTCCTGTTACAACTGGAGATTATGCAAAGGTTTCCAGGGCAATCTCATCTAAGCAAGTTATTCAAGCATAAACCAAGAATTAATCATCATGTACTACTTTCTGTTTCTCCTCCCACCCCTATAATAAGAATAAGTCTATAAGAAATGATATGCAATTGCAGGAATTCCTAACACACATGTTTTTAAGAGTAGTAGAAACCCTACACTGGGACAACATGCAAACTCCACACAGAAAGGGAATTTAACCCGGGACCTTCTTGCCGTGAGGCAAAAGCACAGTATTCAGTAGCACTATAACTGTATCCTACGACTATGTCGTAGCAAACCGAGTCAACGGCTGCTAAGAGGGAGGACTAAAGGAGAGTGGACTAAAGGAATCAAGAACAAGACATGTGTTGTATCGTATCAGAGCAGAAACGCAGTTTCTGTACAGTCATGCTGTGATTGACGAGGCCTCAAGCAAAGTGGTGATGGCTTCCATGTGTAGCCCACATGTGAGAGAATGCTCTTAAACCCCATTCTGCTCTTCCTACCAGTGAGCTGAGAATGTACGTGTGGTGTGTGGTCTTTGCCAAAAGCCCAAAGAGTGTGGTCCACCTCCTTTACACATGAAATATTTTTAATTTCAAAAGGTCATTAATATTCATAGCACCAGAGCTACTTAATGAGACAGAAACTTGATGGCACAGTTCACTTGTGGTCCGTCGGAAATGTCATACACTACATTGTCTCTCCAGGCTGTTAAAAATGTGCCCTGCAGCTCAGAAATATGGTGCATCAACTCATCTGAAGAATTATGGACAAAGTGGCATTTTTGAATGAATATTGCACATATAAATATGAGTGCATGTACTCTTGATGTAGCATACATTGTGCTGTATCCCTGCTTAACCCACCTGAAGGAAGAGGAAGCAGCTGAAAACACACTGATCTGTGAAAGTGACCAATATGATGATCTACACTGTCACTAAACACCTTTAACTACACTTTATGTCTATCAAATTTACCAGATTTTTGCCATGACCTTAGCAAACCTGTAGAGCATTTGAAGAATGTTTCAAAGTTTGCAGTTCAGTTCACTGTAGCAAAGACATAGAATATAGAAATATCTCTGGGTGACCACATGTTAATTGACAGCAAATCATGTGGCACTTTGTTTATTGCTGTTCACATTCACTCCCCCACAAAATCCATGGATGTATTATGAAAGCTGAATAGTGGATTGAAACATAGCACATCTTATGGAAGATTTCATACATGAAATTAAAAAATCTTTCAGCACTTTCTAATTGATATTTGACCAAATTGATAAGTCTGCCAATAAAAAGAGTCTATTTGTAATGCTTTTGATGCTCAAAAAAAAAGAAAAAAGGAGTTCACGGTTTTACAGCTGGTCTGTTTGTAATGAGTCTCCCTGAGAAAAAAAAAAAAACTTTATTTGGCTGATGTGTGTCATGTGACCAAACACAGAAATGTAACACCGCCACTGGTCACTACATCAAAACCGCTTCACTTCCTAGAGCTACATGAACACTGTAGAGGTTTTTATAATACTGTTTGATTCCATAAAGCTTAACAGACTTAAGTTACTCACCGATTTAACGTTCATTAATGGCAGCGTTAGCACTGGCTAAAACACCAGAAACTGCTGAATGATAAACTAAATAACCAATCCATCAGTGTCTGATCATTAATCATGTTGTAGTTTGGATTATTAAGAGTTCACAGTCAATGTTTAATCTAACGTGCAGCAGAAAGCTGCAGCGTGAAGCTGCTGTGAAAGTGAGCAGTTGAGCTGCAAAACTAAGAGGTTGAGTCTGATATATGACAAACATTCTAATACCAAAAAGTTCCTCCTGTGAAACACTGTGATTAGTTAACCAGCACATTGGCACCAGAGACACATTACCTGTCAGTGGGCTGCAGCAGAGCTCCATCTTTGCTCCAGCTTATTTTGGGAGGTGGGAAGCCCTCTGCATGACAGAGTATGGTCAGTGATTGGGTGGCATTGGTGAGGAGGGCAATGCGTCCAATGCTAATGTTGATGTTCTTCTGAAAAGTCAGTGGAAGCGTCTTCTGCTGCCTGATGATTGCTGGTTTGCTCGAAACGGAGTCCACTGAGGAGCGCTCTGACCAGTTGGCCATTTTGTCTGTGGGACCAAACACAATACAAGGGATTAAAACCAAGAACAGTTCACTGATCTGCATTTAAACTTATCCTGTCTCTTGTAAATTCATTTTCAGATTTGGTATGTTGGGGGTCGTAGAAAGACTTTGTCTAAGAAAGCATCTGAAACTGTGCACCATTAGAGGCTGGGTTTACACCTTTAGCTTGTCTTCCTCTCTCCGTAGGCCTGGTCCACAGCTGGGCAGCAGACATGTGGGTCAGCAACGAGGAGATGAGTTCTGACGCTTGCTGCTGTTGAATCTCATTCCTGTCAGCTTGTAGAGTGATATTAATCAACCTTTCCTTCACACTTGGCTGCAGTGAGACATCCTGAACACCAGGGGGCACCAGCGACACACTGAGTCCAGGCCAGATCCACCTCAGGTCTGAGTAGTGGCTATGGCAACTAGGCAGCATCTCCCTCCAGTCTGGAGTAGGACTGGTAGTGGCCACTCTGCTATTTGAACTGCTGTCACTACCTATTAACTGAAGGGTGAAGATATCAGAGGCGGGTCCCGCAATACATTTATACACCCCAGTGTCCTCCTCCCCTACAAAGTGGATCTTAAGTGAACCAGATTTGGTGACCCCTAGGCGGTTAGTGCTGGGTAGTGGCTGTCCATCTTTGAGCCACCGAAGGTTGGCTTTGGGGAACCTTCTGACGGGGCATTTGATAACCAGGGAGGTTTTGGGAAAGAGGTAGGCATGGCCGCCGATGGTCAGGTGGAGGCGCTTCTCCTTGCGGGTTTGGATGTAGATGTGGTGTGTTGCCATGAGGTGGGGACACTGTTTAACCGGATACCCTCTGGCATTTGCAGGACTTCTCACCATCTGCTTGACTTGGTTGTTCACTGAAACCTTCTGGGTTTCTGTAGGTCTCATCTGTTTCTTGTGTTCTAGTAGATAAGGAAAGTGAGAGGGCATTTATTTATGGAGAGAATCATTTTTCAATTTTATGCATAAGTCTGTTTTTTGTTTTTATGTAAACAAAAACTTCACAAAAGGAGAAAGACTTTTTAGGCCTTTAATATCTTAAGATTATCACAACTAGTAGCCTTATTCTAAAGTTAAAGAAAACAAGTCAACTTGACACAATTAAGGAAATAAAGTTTAATAAAGTTTGATTAGATTTAAGATTAAAGAGGTACAAAACCAAAGGAAATAACACAACTAATGAAATTGTTAGTAAGTAAGTAAACGCTGTACTGTGTCTGCACAATTAGATTTGTCCTTATTTTTGAATTTTTACAGTTTACTTAATTATCCATTGTTCCATTGATTGTTTGTACCACGTTGCATGTTACATTTTCTGTAATCACTACAGCAGAGGCACAACCGTAATAATTTATCAGACCTTTGGTGAGGTGGTATACATCTGTATTTATTATAGACTGTACCACATTTATTACTGAGTAGGAATTTACGTGAATTCCATTTAGAGAGAAAAATGAATTCCATGTATAGGGTGCAGAACTGTACGAGATCAAATCCCTGGCTACCCATAAATCCCCAGCCTACCCACCACGTATGTCCTTGAGCTCCTGTTGCTGTAGGTGCAATATGCAATATGTATATGTGCTAAGTGATGACATTAAAGTTCCAAAATAGTTTCCACATAAGGATCAACACACCATACCATGGATGCCTGCATTCATACTGTACAGAGCAGCAGCTTGATTTTCAGGGACAACATTTCATTATCATGTTCAATAAGGATTGAATGGTCTGAATTTTAGCTTGATAAAGAAACCTGGATCTGAATGGCCCAATATTTTTATTGTTGGTTCTTTTATTGGCGTGAAGGAAGATTAGCGGTTCTGAAAACATAGTGTGAGTGTAATTTATGGGGATGTTTGTATTCTTGCCTTGTTTTCCTAGAGAGTCCTCCAACCTAACAGGCTTATAATCTTTATGTGATATTAAGAAGAAGGAGAAAACAAAGTTGCAGCTGTACAGTGGTCACCTTCAGACCTCCTGCAGGAAGTCTGTGGGACAGTTTAGGGAGTTGGCTCTGCAGAGGAATTATTTCAGGGACACGATCAGCCTGGAGCAGTGCCTGGCCATGTGTCTGGGATAAAATATTATTGGAGCTCTGCGTTAAACCACTGCTAATCTCTTACAGCGCAAAACTAATTTTGCAGACCTCATTTAAACACCACAGGCTCACTTGCCCCCAAAGATCAGAGTGGATCACCTGGAGGAGAAAAGAAATGCTGCTTTTCCGCACAGTGTAATCTGTCCTCTGTGTGGAATGGCTCATAGACAGGTTATTGGTTTGAAGAGAGTTTATGATGTTCTAGTCTCCTAAAAGCGCGACCCCGTGGTGACTGGATAAACTGGATAAGGTTGAAGAATGACCACAGTTAAAAGAAACTATAACAACAGTTGGTTTGAAACTGGAAACAAGTGTCTGTCTCCCATGTCAAAACATTTACATATTAAATTTTGCAGACCCAACCATCCACCCCTCTCCTGTCATATTTAATAGGCCTAATTATAAAACCTCACTCTGGTCTGTGCCAAGCCATCTCCACCAACAGTTGACCGGCAGGGCCGTGTTTGAAAGTAGAGCAGTCTCCTCTCCCTGCAGTGAAAACAAAAAGGGGTGGGAGCTATGTGCGTTCTTACTAGGACAGGCCATCATGCGGCAGGTTCGCACAAGAGGCGGAGAGGGTAACCCTGAGCAACGCTGCCTGGCCACGGTCACCTGGTGGCCCTTGGCCGTCATCTGGCGACACAGCGGTTCCCTTCGCTGGATCCCCAAACCACAGGTCACAGAGCACTGGGAGCAAAAGAACAAAAATGGATTTTGAATCCACCCAATCATCCCATATGTAAATCACTTATCCTGTTGAGGGACACCAGAGAGCTGGAGACAACCCCAGCTGTCACCTGGCGAAAGGTGGGGTGTGGTATATGTAAATTGACGCATGTTACATTTATAAAATTTACCTTGCATATTAATTCAAATTAGATTTAGTATGTTGTTTGGAAATATTATTATAGTGAAAACTGTGGGTTTCCTGCCAGCTTAAGTACTCCAGTTCTTCTCCATCATCACATTAATTTCTCCACGCACAGGTACTCACCTTTCCCCACTCTCCCCCCACCATATGTGGCTGACAGTCAGGGTTACTGCAGCCTCTGCTAGTAGAAGGTTTGCTCCCCCAGCAGGCCCCGTCTCCCAGCCTCCTATAGGCCCCTGTGGACAAGAGCTGCTTGCAGTAGACCTTCCGCACCTGGACGCCCCCACCACAGGACCGGGAGCACTGGACAGAGCAAAGAGAAGAAGACAGTGATGGGAAGGGATGCGTTTAATCAGTTTCTATAAGAGACATATAGTAATGCCCGCATACACAAAGTCCATACCTGCTGCCAAGGCTCAGACTCCCAGGCTGGAGGGCAGTCAACCTGGTTGCAGGGTTGCAGGATTGCGGGTTTGAATTCCCGGCACTCGTCTTCCGAAACAGTCAGAATGTCCTGCTGATCAATGGACAGCAGACGCATGCAAAACACACTCCTGGTCTGTATGCCCACACTGCAGGATGCCGAGCAGCCAGTCCACGCTGTCACCTCCCATCTGCAGGGAGAGACAATGAGCAGGGCAGATCTACATTAATGCCAAAAATTCGGAGGGAAGCTCTTTTTAGGAGAGGGTCTGTGGAGACACTGTGAGGACATTTTTAGTCCTTGTCCTATGCAGTCTACAGTTCAGATTATTTATAATATTTTAGTATTTTAACCAACGGTAATCATCAACCAAGGATACCAAGGGTGGGAGATTTCTCCACAGGAACGAGTATGAAGGAATCAGGCCAACATATATCTAATATCCAACACTTTGCTCGGTCCAGTAGCATCTTCAAGCAGCAATAATCATCCACGAGGCCCATCTGTCCCTGGGCTTTTATTGGAACCCCCTGTTGTTTCAAGCTCTGAGGAGCCTCCGTTACATTTTACAGATCTACATCCAGGCGCTGCACTACCACTATTATTATTATTTACCAACATGGGCACCATGCAAACCCTAGTATAGTTGTTTTTAAGAGACAAAACATTCAAAAACAACAATATTTTAATCATTATTAACACTTTGACACCATAATCAGGTCAAGGGAAAACAGTCTGAGGAGTAGCACAAAGGGCCAAATCAAAGCAGTTGAAGACCTGACGGGTTATTAAACCATCCAACAGTGCATCAGGGCTGTTAAAGGAAAAGGATTTCATAAATTATTACTGTGTTTAACACAGATCCAATGCTATACAACAGCATTTCACCTGCTCCTCATTTCCACTCTTTGTGTGTGCTTAGATGTTGTTTTTAGTACCTATTGTGACTTTTTGCTTTAGGCATTATTGTGCTCCTGGACTAATCAACAAATCAGAATCAGAATCAGAACTTTATTCGCCAAGTTTGTACAAGACAAGCAAGGAATTGAATTATTAGCTTCATTAAAACCGTATATATAGTTACAAAAGTATAAACATATAAACATAGAAACATAGAAGTTGCACACTGTAAAAAAAAAAAAAAAAAACTTGTTGCACACCATGTCACATTCGAAGGGTTCTTGCACTGAGAGTTCAGCTCGGACAAAGCCTGGGGGAAGAAACTGACTCTGTGTCTGGTGGTTCTGGAGGGCAGAGCTCTGTAGCGCTTAAATTCAGGGAGAGTTCCCTATTGTTCTTTTCCTTTTTACATACGTTCCCCAACATTCTGGTATAAGTTAATCCCGGTTTCATCAAGTCTGGTTTGGCCAGTGGTGTGCAGCTGTTTGTGAAGCCTCTGCATTTACAGTCACAAAGCTGTAGACTCTCTGCCTCCAGAGTGGTTTCAAGGGTTCAACTCACCATGGACAAAACTCCCCTCACCCACTTCATTTGTCCTCCATGGTCTTCCAGGCTGCCATTTAATGACCAAACTGTCCCCGTGTTTTTACTGTCTCTCTGGGGAGTGTTTTTTTTGAGCTTCACGATGGCCTCCTTTACTTGGATGGTAGCCTCATGTCGAGAGTTGCAGTGAACAATCATTAAATGCAAATGGAACACTCGGAACCTCTTCCGGGCCTTTTATCTGCTTGATTAGTCATGTAATGAGTAATGAGGCCGACGCCTATAACTAGGGAAACTAAAACTATAGTTTTTCCTGAATACTGCCATGAAATGCCCACTTAACTTTATGTGAGGGACTGAGTGAACGACTTGACCTTCATTTTGATGTGATGCTATTTCTAACAGAGATGAGATCAATCATCAGATCTGTCGAGTGGAGAAGATGCGACACAGTGGCCATTGTGGCTGTGTGAATCCCACAGACATGGAGGTTCTTGTCAAGATCTGTGTGTTCTGTGTGTTTGCTTACAGCTTCTCTAACTCAGTCGTCCTCCCTGCTGTTGCCACACCCTGGACCAGCTCTGGTAGAGGGACGCACAGCTGCCTGCACTTAAGGCTGATCACAGTGCAGATTTAGGACCTGCCTGAGCAGACACTTTGTGTTGGTGCGTCTCCTGTCTGCACGTGGGTGACCGATCCTGCTCCCATTCGTTTTCCCTGCATGTACCCTGGACGGTTCACACTCTGGCATCCCTTCCTTGTTTTTGCTCTGCCTGTTTTGTCTCTCTGTTCTCTTAGCTTGGGTTTTCAATCGGCCTACTTTGGGTTGCTTCCAAAAGTTTGGACATCTGTGGTGGCTATAGGTGATTATTTTAGATCCCTTTAGAACCTACTCCACCTTTACAAGAAGTCAGATACTGAGACAGACGAGCCTTCACAAGTTTCTCAGCAAATTCTAATTCAAAGGAATAATAATGAAATGAATACGGATACAAAATCTTGACTGTGTGCCCTGAGGATTCTTAAAACAGACAAAACAAAGCCCTCACAGGTCGCAAAGTCAGTCAGAACACGGGGAGAGCGATGAATCCTCACTGAGAAGAATAATCAAATCAACAGCCGCTCGCCGACGGAGCGAGAGAGGGAGGGGCGGTACAGTACAGAGGGGGAGCAGCCGAGCAGAAGAGCTTCTACCGCTCACTGCCTTTTCACTGTCGGCCTAACAAACTTTAATGCGATCGTGTGTGAAGCTCTGCACTCTGCAGCTGTTTCCTGTAAATGTCCATTAGAGAAGGAGATAATGATAAATCGCTGTGTGTGAACCAGACGGATAATTGCTGCCTGAAAATGCAGCGATACAGAGTGCACATACAGGCACACACGTATAAATTACACTCGCCCTCGCCCGCCACTTCATCAGGTACACCTGTACAGTCTAATGCCATCCAGTACTGCAGCTCTGCAGTGGTTAAAATGTCTCTGATTTCAATTTAAATCTGTCAGAAAGGTGCTAATTCTCACATTATTAAAGCATTGATTAAATGATCATTTGCTGCAGCCATGTCAGATTACATGCACACAGTCTCAGAGCTGAACCGACACATGTTGACACTGATGAGAGCATTGTTATCATGCACAGTTCATATTTCTTGAGTGTTATTTATTTTGGGAAGTCAAACATTCCACCACTTCAGTAAACTCTAGTAGTTTCCATGGGAGTCCCAACGTACTAGTCATGCAGATGATGTAAGATCTCATGCATCTGTCATAACATTTATTTCAGGGACTACAGTAGGTCTGTATTTGGGCTTTGTGCATCTGTCAGGGATGCGTGAATATGTACACCGCAAAAAATATGCTGAAAAATCTCTCTCACGGCTCAACGCAATTGCTGACTACTTGTCTAGACTGTCCATTGATTAGACAGTTTTCAAACTACTCTTTTAAAAGTTTTAATGGGCTAATCTGACTTCTACACTGGGTATATTTGATCATAAGAGTTTTATCTTGTGAATGTTATGTTTGAGTCCTTCCAGTTTAGGGTTTTTCACTTTGTTTCTCCAGTCCTCCTTAAAAGTCCCCTATTATGCAAAATCCATTTCTTGCCTGCACTTGAGAAACCTAGTTAGTGTCTACATGCAGCAGCAGAGTAACCAGATTTCCTCTCCACCGCTCACTTATTTTTGCAGCCTGGGGCACAGATTTTAACCGTATAGTGAATGAAAACGCTGCTTTCTCACTTTTCTTTTTGTGTGTGCGTGGGTTCGTGTGCAACACACTCTCTTCCCACATGAGAAGACATTACATCGCTGTTCAAAATCCTCTGGTGTAACACATTGATGCCAAAGGTAGCCTTTGGAGCATTTGACATCATGGGAACAACTGCTTGTGGCATTGATGCTACAGATAGGAGGAGCATTTGATGGCATGGGAATGACTTTATATACCGACAAAAACGTGTGCAACACACTATCTTCATAGTGAGAACAAATTCAGAGTAGGGTTACATTGGGAGACAACATGGGTTAAGATTAGGCACCAAAACTTCAGGGTAACATGAAGTGACAAGATAAACTGCACAAAAGCAAAACGCTACAAACACATACGTGTGCGTCCTTAGCATCATTACCGCACACAATGTCTCGCACTAGAGTCGAACCCTGGCCTCCTATGAAAAGTCCTGTGTCACCATGTCTACCTGTCTATGAAACTTTTCCACTTTATAAACTACATCATTTCTTTAGGTGTCAAATAAAGTGTTTGGTTTTCCACTGTACCACACTGACAGCTCAGAGCCTCGATCACTGACGTGTCTCAGCAGATTGACAGTCCAGTAACTCATTTGTATTTAAAGCTTAAAATATTAAAATGAAGTATTTAAAAAGGTGTTTTCATTTCAAAAATCAAGGTGTTTTTTTAAATGGAAAACTAGTACTAATACACATAAATAGGATCTTGGACACCTGCTGTATGTTTGTCGGCCGATGTGTTTATTATCTCCAGCTGCTTTATTAGGGGCCATTTACGTGTTTCTGCTTTTTCCAAAATACTTGACTAGCCACGGAATGGCGTGTGTCATTGAGAATACTAGCACTCATACTGGACCAGCAGTTGTTCCTTACACATAAACCAGGGCACTGCTGAGCTATGGAACTGGACCGTAGGCACTGCATATTATCTGTGTAGCATTCTCAGCTGTTGACTCCAGAACCAAGGCTTTGTTGCTGTGGGTTTTGCTTTTGGAGCCGGTGTTAAACATTAGCTGAGCTCGAACAATGGCAGGTTTTGCAACAGACTCTCCACTCTCAGGAGAAATCCATCCATCAAAAACTGAGGATCAAATTCGACTAACTGAGCTGCTGTGGTTTCGAAAGTTTTAATTGGCTCTCCAGTTGTTTAGTATTCCATTTTGATAGATCTCAGGGAAATGAGAGACTGGTTAACGAGACAGTGCGAGATGGACATTTGAGGTGTTGTATATAGTTAAATTAAAAACGGCATGTCCTGAACAAAAAAATTGCAATTGCATTTCGTGTGACACTGCAAATTTGTCTAATCACCAAATCTTTTGCAAACTTGAACTGCAGCTGTGCGGAAACGTTTACATCCTCCTTGAGAAAAAAAAACAAAATTGCACTCACTGAACTTCCAGGAGTGGTGAAATTACCGCTCAAATCCATGTCAATGCTGCACAAAAGTAGGAGGAAATGGTTTGGGATCATGGACAAATTTGTGGTAAAACGCAAACAAAAGTCATCATAATAATATCAAGGAGGACAAGGGTCAGCAGGGCCACTTTAAAGAGCCCTACACACAATAAAGTGTGGTACACTGTGTACAGAGGTGGTAGAAGAACACAAACGCAATACTGAAGTAAAAGGCCAAAAAACTCCTCAAGTAGAACTACTAAGCCGATTATTTGAAGTTTAAGTAGAATGTAGATAGTGTGTAAAAGTACCCCACTAAGAAAAAAATACTCATTATGGTAAAACATGAAGAGTAATTAATAAACAAATCTGTCAATTGACACTGTTGAAACAGGTGAAGCTGATTTTAACCATTTTATGTGCTGACAGGTGATAAACCAATAATGTGCTGTGTTCATAGTAGCTATAAAAAACATTTCTTTCCATCCTCAAACCACCAGTTGGTATTATTGTTGTGGCTGATTGGTCAAGAATAAGAATGAATCTGTGTATCTCCAATAAACCTTAAGAGACAGGGAGGATTCCCAGCGACTGACTGAGATTCAAATGGACGACTTTGTGCAGTAGCTATGATATGGGTATATTAGCTATCTTACTGTATGACTGTTCTTTAGGTGACTATCAGATGATCATATTTAGAAGTAGGAGTGAGCTATGAGAACAGCAAGAGTGAGTGCTTAAAAAGCTCCCCAGGTGAGAGACGCGCTCTTTGGGGAGCCATAATGTGGCTAATCTTCCTCCAGATCAACGCTTTGATTTTGAGTTTTCCTTTCTTTTTTGTTAGAATTAAACAAATTGAACAAAATCCTCGCCTGAGCTGGCACCAAGCTAAGAGAGCTACAATCAAGGTACAGTAGTCACGGCAACACGTCTCTGTACAGCACTGTCATGGCTGTGACAGTGGGAGCATGTTTGCAAAGGGAACCAGCCACTGGGGAAAATCTCCCAGTTAACGCCCAGTTAAGATGATGCATTGTGCTGCAATTAGAAAAAGGATGTCAACACAGAAGAAAATTATCAGATTCGTCACTTTAAAAGAGATAGAAAATGAAATACATGTTTTTTATACTGACCTTTTTATCTGAATTACTGAATCACATTATTTGGTAAAAGAAGAAAGATGAGTATATTTTTGAAAAAAACTCTTTCAAATGGACATTTGAGTCTGGTCTTCAAGGAGAAGTGTCTTGTAATGACTTGCACATATATATTTATTTTTAAACATTTTTCCTTTATGGAATGTTAATCCACCAGATAAAAATACATATTTGTTCATTCACTGCCAGATATTTTGCGAGACAAGACTCTTCAACCTGTGCCCAGTGAGTCAAAGCTCTAACTGCCTCTGCTGATGGCAGGGGTTAGAACATGCCCGCTGTTTAGAAGTGTGTGGCTGTAATTATGAAACAAGCTGCCGGTGTAATTCATAAATGTTACAGCCGAAAGGTAAAGCTTTAAAAGCCCTTATCCACAAAAGCCATTAGCGAAGCAGCAAGTGATGAGAGTCTACGTTAGGAACTGTACTAAATGACAGGAAGAGGAAAACAAAAGACAAGCAGGAAAATGTTACTTAATCCAAATCCTGGAAACAGCCAAGGATGGTTCATCAGTAAAACATGACATTTACTTTTGGCAATAGTTCTGCAGAATGTTTTCCTCTAAGTGCTACTAGTTTTCAGATTATTTTGACACAAATACAATAATTTACTTTCTTGTTCATTGTATTTTAAATGAATCATTTTAACACACATTTTGTTGAATTCACATTTGCTCCTTTTTGCACACACCAAACCATTTGACTATAGCCTATTTCATCCTTGAACCAAATATGGTTATGCAGACTTGTAGTGTGCTGTGGAGCACCAACACAGAGGCCTCGGGCCTCCAGCTGAGCAGACCCTGAGCCTAGGTTTCTTGTTCTGTGTGACTGTGATGATGCTGTGGTCTCTCACCTTGGGGGGCACGGCTCAGGGTTACATATGCGGATCATTACTGGCGGCTTGCTGGATGGATCGCACAGAGAGTCCTCCACTTCCTCGCCTCGCTTTCTGCTAACACATCTTACAACGGCTCTCTGCTTCCCTGGACAGGAGAAACCAACAAGAACCAGTTGGACATTAACGGACAATAGGATTAAAAGCTCCAGACCGTTTTAAGTGCCAACATTCATTTCAGAACCCTCACCAGTAGCACATGTTGCGGAGCAGGCAGTGAAGCCCCTGTAGTCCCAGCTGTGCAGTTTCTCTATCTCGACAAATGGGGCCTCAAAGTCCTGGAAGCCCGAAGAGCCGCCCAGAACTTTGGTGCACGGTCCCTGGTTGCAAAGTCTCTCCAGCTGGGGTCTGTCCTTGCCACACTCTTCCTCTGGAAGGTCCACCTCTGTTTTAGTGAATGACAGCAGCACCCGGCACTTCAGCTCCCGAGTTTGCCTGCCAGGCCCACAGGTGGCACTGCAGGGTGACCACGGTCCAGGGATGAATCTGGACACACATGCAGAGAGAGAGAGAGAGCAGTTGAATTTAAACCAGCGCCGCTCTATTGGGCATTTGTTTTGCATCAGATAGCCAACACAGATTATTAAATATTACAGAAAACATATACAGGCATCTAATTGCGATAACACTCAAAGCCCATTCTGCTGAACACATCAGTCTGAGTGACACACTCCTCACCAAGAACACACAGTATATTTTGACTCAATCTGACACAAATACATATATATTGTATATATTGTGCTTTCCATTCTAATCTGCATACAGCAGATAATATGAATGTGATGAAAAACGTTGCTTCAGTTCCCTGCTCCGTATCCACCCACCAATGCCCTGCCCCAGCAGAGCAGAGACTTAAAACTTCTGCTGCTTTAAGTAATAAAACCCTCAAGCTGCTGACTTGCAGACTCGAGCCTTAAGCGACAGTGAGTTTGTTATGGCCACTGCACAGAAGTAAGCACAGACAGGTTTTCTAGAGGTCAGACTCTCTGCAGGGCTCCCTGGAGGAGAGGCGGCATGGAAAGACAGATTCAGTCACATGTTCAGAGCTGTATGGCGTCCCGGAAAACACCTGGAATGAATGAACAAATGAAAGGAAAGCAACAGTTTGAGACTGATGCCATCACCTTCACAGATACCAGACTGTGCTTAAAACGCCAAGGAAAGGATTTTCTTTTAGAACTTATATAGTTTTGCACACACTCGTGTATCCTTTCATTTTTCCTTTCTCAAATGTGTTAATAATTTGTTATTTTTAGGCTTCCCTCCTTATAAGGGCTGTAATGCAGTAAGCGATCAGGCTTTATTATACATGTTAATTAGGCAGAGCTGCTTCTGAGGTTAACAGAAACTCTGCAGTGAAGGGAGTGGTGCAGTCGCTAATAATATCCGAGAGATATGAAACAATGCCCCAGTTTGATATAGCAGGAAGTTAAGCAGAAATAATTATTGGGGTGACTGTGGGTCAGGAGGTAGAGCAATCGTCCACCAATAGCAGGGTTGTTGGTTTGATCTCTGGCTCCTCCTGTCACGGGTCAAAGTTGTAGTCTAGTCTATTGTGACTGTCTTCAAATGTGGACTTAATTACACGTTTGCATACAAAAGGCAGAAAGACAGCCCTCGTCTCATATTCAGCTTTTAACATCAAACCCAAATGTTTTCAGCAAAATCCAATACTTTTGGAGGGAAGCGTATATGTAAGAGAGGTAGAATTTGTGGTGAGTTCTGAGTTCGGTTGGAGATATGGCTGAAAGCAGAATCCGGTGTTAACTTAGAGCTACAGCATGTGTATCACAGCTTGGTGAATTGGTCTAATGACGCTGTGCAAATGGTTTTATTGGCAAATTAACACAAAAGGATCAGCCAGTGTTTGAAAGACACAAGGTGAAAGATTTAGGAGTTTTAAACTAAAACACTGGAACTTAGGAAAGTTCCTGATAATGTGAGCATATTGGTGTCCATTTTTCCACAGATAGAGGACTGAGGATTTTGGCCCCAATCACTTCTGTAAGAAACATCTTTTAGAGGGGTCTCCAAAAGCGTGTGTAAACCAACTGAATGTTTTTGGAGAGTAGATCCTGTTTCAGCTCATTTGGACCTGACTGGTGCATGTCTGTACGCTGTTTCAGAAAGAACATTATTCACATAACTGGAAGCAGCTGTTGGTAAGCACAGTTTCTTTGACGTACCATTATACAATTTTCACCAAGCTCCACTTTAAGCCTGGAGAGTGTGTGCGTTTGATTGATTTTTGCTGGAATACTCTGTTCACACAGCTGAGCTCTGGCAGTTCCTTGGTTCCTTGCATAAGAGCTGCTTCGCTGCAGGTGAAGAAGATTTGCTGGAGCCTGCTGCACTGTAAGTCTGACTGCAGTGTGTCTGAGGTGTGTGTGCAGCACATGTGCAAAGCCTGTGCGAGCCCTGAGATCTAATGGATCCCAGGGAGGCTATCAGAGGTGACCAGGACCAGAGCAGCGGGCGATAATCACATGATTATCATCAGAATTGGGAAGAGAGGAAACCAAATCTGACAGAATAACACAGACAGTGGAAAAGCTGTATATATGAGCGTGTGTGTATGTGGGGTCTATGCTCATTCTACACGAACCGGGAGGTTATATACAGTGTATATACTGGCAACAGATCAGTGCCTTTTGACATGTAATTTATTCATTTGCAAGTTGGCATAAAAGGCACATGAATGTTGTCACGTCAGCATAGTAAAGACCAGAGCAAGGTTAAACACGAGAACAGAGAGTGCAAATATACACACCATGAAAATAAGTGTTAGATCTTCATCGCTTCCACACGAGGAAACAGTGTGAAAGCTAGAGTGAGTTGCTGTCACGACATCAGGATGGTTATTAGGGAAGATTTAGTTAGTATCAGCACTTTGAAAGAACAACTAAGTCCTTCTAATCATGACGTGTCTGAAGGAAGCTATAAGAAAGATTGTTGTACCTACTATTTTGTATGACCAAATGAATTAGTTCATGATAATATAGTCCATGTGTTAAAGGGATCATCTTGACAAAGTGCCCAACTTTGCTTGTCACTCTCATTTCGAGGGTCCCTCCATACCTGCTGTGATGGCTTCTTTGCTGTACAGTCATGGCTGGATATGTGGCTCGTGATAACATGAAGACATGAGAAGATGCAGGAGCCACAGGAGCTTAACACTGGCATGTTAGTATCTTAGCAAAGCTACGGACTCATCTGCACCAAAATGCACTGGACAGAATATTGTACAGCTGTTATTACACAACTTTAACCTTCCATTAATCAGTGACTCCCACGCTGATCCATGTGAGCTCAATAACACTTCCCTGTAGTTTTAATGCAAGTACCATAATGCCAAGTCAATTGTGCACTTCAGTTATACAAAGGGTAGCTCACGATCACCTGGAACCGTCAAACCACCGTCTGTTTCTCTCAGTTTTAAACCACGCAGTAAAACCTGACACCATTAGTCCATCTACTGACTGAGTGGGAGACACAGACTTTGAGTAGCAACTGTGAGGTGCTGTTTGATGGAGGTGGGGCAGGTAGCCATAGGAAACCTTATTACTGTGGTAAAACCAGTTAGTGAGCCATTATCCTTTTTTCTTCCTGAAAACCAGAAAAATACAGTTTGAAAAAACTCTTTGACCCTTGAACCATTAATCTTACACTTGTGTTAGTTGCCAGGTTTGGTTACTATCAGATTTTATAGCTGTTAACTTTAACAAAGCATTTGTCATTAAAAACACGGAATCAATTGAAAAATATTTCAAAAAGACATCCCATCATGTGAAACATCCCATATTCCATTTTGTGACATTAATGTTTGATTGATGTTGATGAATTGATTTAAGCTGAACGGTGGTTGAGTGGTTAGCGCTGTCATCAGCTAGAAGGTCTCGGGTTTAAATTCTTCACTGGCTGTGACCTTTCTGTGTGGAATTTGCATGTTCTCCTGGTTTCATCACACGGTCCAAATAGAAGCATGTCGGATTAATTGTCGATTCTAAATTGCCTGTAGCTGTGAGTGTGAACAGTTGTCTGTGTGTGCATGTCTCTCTGTGTTGGCCCTGAGGAATACTGAGTCCAGGGTAGGCCCCGCTTCTCGCTTGATGCTGAAATAAGCTCTAGCCCCTGCAACCCTGAGCAGAATTAGTAGTTACAGTTAATGGATGGTCGACATTAGAGGCTTCAGCTTCTCCTCTTGGCAAAGCTGAAATCAATCAAAATCAATTAATCCAGGGCACCGCTTGACGTTAAGATGAACTTATGGTGCATATTTCAACTACCGTATTTTCCGGACCATAAGCCGCTACTTTTTTCCGACGTTTTGAACCATGCGGCTTTTACAGAAATGCGGCTTTTCTATGAATTTTTCTGCAGCCCTCAGATGGGCGCTGCAGATGGAAGTCAGTGCAAACAAAAAAGCGCCAGTTTTTATTCTTAGCGCATGCAACCCAAGACGCACAACAGCAAAATACGGTAATATTTTTACACCCTCACCCCCTCATAATGGAAAACACGTGAAGAAATTCCTATGATGCAGCTTTTAATTTGAAGCCATCGATCTGGCTATCCGTGAAGGAAATCGAGTGTGACAGTGGTTTCAATGCTCAGGAGGAAGATGAATAATTTGTGGTTTCAGTGCGGGAGAATGAAGCGACTTTAATAGTTGCGCAGTTGCGGGTGTATGAATAAACACTTATGGTACAAAATCTTTTGTTGAGCGCAGCAACTCCTGCGTAATTCGTGAAGAATAAGAGACGTCTTCTTCTTTGGCTATGGAACAAGCCGTTTATTTATAACAAGGACGTTTTTGTCGGCTCTGTACATTCGACATGTGTTATACCAGCATACACACGTAAACGCACTCTTTACCGTAATGCGGGTAAAACAGCGCACAGAACATCCTCATGCCTACTGTGAACAATGAGTAGGAGCGCATACAACAGATATTATTTCTCAGCCTGGATATTGGCGGCTTATAGTCCGATGCGGTTTATATGTGACAAAATATATATTTCTTTTAAATTTTAGCGGGTGCGGCCTAAATTTAGGTGCGCTCTATAGTCCAGAATTTACGGTAAACAATATTTACAAAAGGTTACATACTGTAACTTTAACCCAAACCATCTTCTTGTCTTAACACTAACCTTCTTGTTTTTGTGCCTAAACCACCAACAACACCACCGCAATAAAAAAAACCATTGCATGGGAATTACCTACTGAACCGACTAGCATGTGGAGCAGGGACCTTCTGGCCCATAGCTATGGCCCAAACAAAGGGGCAATATTATCTGAAGCGTGTGGTCTTTAAAAACCACTTGGTTCTTGTGCATCTGTACTGCTGCCAGCTGTTGCTAAGGTTCTGTGGCGATGAATGAGATGGAGAGCTGAACATTAGTGCTTTCCATTTCCTCTTTACGCACAGGCTTGTGTGTGTGTTTTTAGGGTTGTAGTTATCTTTGTGTGAGCAAACAAGGACTGAACCAACCATTAAAATACCGTTGTCACCAATTTGTACAGATTTCGTTGGCAATCAGGAAGAAGCATAATGAAGAAGATAGATGACAACCAGCTGGCTGCTCTATTAATCTGCAGGGAGATTAGTGCTGTAGAGGCTAAAATGGGGGAAAAATGCAAATAGTAGTTTGGTTTTAGTCCTGGGTGAAGAGGCGTGTAAGGAGGTAAGAACTCGAGCTAAGTGAACTCTGTAAAACAGAACTTCATTTCTCGTGCAGGTAACGCAGAAAACAAGTGGCAGCCATAGGATGTGCAGACAGTAATCACCACCGTTCGCTTGTGCTGTGCCACTGTTTGCCTGAAGGTGTGGGTGTGTGCTCTTACGTGGGGTCTTCTGTAGCAGTATGGCGTTCCTCCAGTTCATGGGCTTGTTTTAACCAGGGTTCCTTGGCCTCCACTGGCAGAGACTCTAACAAATTGGAAGAAAGTGAGTTACACTGCAGACATCCATGACAGCAGTGATCAGAGCGCCTCAGAGTAGAACACTGGTCTTACCTCAGTCAAACTTGATGTCTATTCTACTTCCTCCTACGCTAAAACAAATTGACAAGTAAATGCTAAAGTGTGATTTAAAGCTGGCCCGGAAGGTGTCTTACTTCATCAGTTAATATGATGATGTCCTGTGTTCTGGTGTCAGGGTTATGGGCTCTGACGTACTGGTAAAGAGCTGGTTGCTGTCTACTGCTTCAGTAAACAAGCATCTCTCCTCGTTCTCCGTTACCTGAGTGATGACTGCAGGCAGCTATCAAACTCACCACTGAGAAATTACAAATATTCATCACTGACAGTATAATGCTTTGCTCTGTAATCTGCATCTATATTCAACAGCCCTACAGCCAGGTCTGCATATATTTGGTGCAATGACACATTAGTGGCTCTGTGCACCACCATAATGAATTTGAAACAAAATAATTAATCTGTGACTAAAGTGTAGACTGTCTGCCTCAAGTTTGAAATTTAGTCAAAAGTATTTCGAATCAACGGTGTCACAGCTACAGTGAATGCGGCTCACGGTGACGGGGAACCTGATAAGTCATTTATGATACCAATAAAGCATGTCCAACAACCTTTAAACAGATTACACTCAGCTAAATGGACTAAGGGGGGAAGATATAGACTTAAAGAGTAAAAAAAATGTAATGTTAATGTAATGTAATTCTTATAAGTAATGTTTGTGTTTAATCTTTTACATTTAATTTTAGGTGTGAGATTGTTAGGTCAGATTATTACAAATTGTGCACATATAAGGCAGTCAGCCTTTGTCATTTATTTTTTATCAAACAAATCACAATGACATTACAGGAAACAGTGTGCACGTTGGAGAGAATACACACATGGGTCACGGCAACCTGACGGAGCTTCACTCTTTCCGTTACTGTGACTTCCAATAATATTGAAAGGCCTCTTAACGGGCATATCGGGACATAAAGCACACATGCACGTGACTAATAAAAGAAAAGTAAGAGTCAGAAGATGGACTGAAGAGTCAGAAGAAAACTGGGATCCTACCATTACTCCAGGCAAACAGGTGTGTCATAACTAAGAAGGCTTGTTCTGACTGAGAAACTCTCCCCCTCAGCTCATCATTCCGTGAGCTGAGGGGGTCCAATATTTTGACAGCACTGTATTTACCTGCCTTCTGGTTCCATAAAGTTATTACCTTTATTCAGAGAAAAAATCATTTATACACAAAATGACCGCACTGCTGGTTCCCAACCACACCAGTGTCCTACCTCTGGGCTTGTGGCAGGCGATAGGGACCAGACAGTCTTCTTTCACGTGAGGTTTGAGTGAGGCTTCGCAGCCTCCGATGTGCTGCCCTCGATGGTCGATGCACAGAACCACACGGTAACGCAGGCCATGGCCACATGTGACGGTACACTGTGATGGGGTGGCACACACATTATGATGCACTTTCCAAGCAGGTCCCGGTTTCTACCAACAGCCTCTGTAGTTGACCGGTCTTAGTGGTTGTAAGCAGTGATTTCAGTTTTTGAGGGGTTTATATATTCTTAATCATCCAGGTCACCAAGGACATAGAGGAAATAGTCGAAGTGCTGATCACAGTTTCCTTGAGCTCAAGGATGAGTTTTGAAAAAGCGGCAAACCCTCACATCTGAGTTGCTGACAGCTGACAGTGTGAGGCATTTTACTTTAGGTATTCGCTCCAATGAGTCATAGAATGTCTAAATTATTGCAGATTATTATTGCAGATTAATTAGCTAAACGCCTAACCATTCCAGCTCTTCAAGTGATCTCTTCGTCTTTCCAGTAGAGAAACAGAAGAAACACACAAAAAACATTTAGTGATGGTTTTATAACTGCAAATTCAGACCGAGTTCAGCTGTAGGAGGCCGGTATGCGCACACAGACGTGTACTGACCTGAGACCACTCCATGGCCACCCACTGGGGGCAGGGGAACGCGTTGCAGATCTGTCTGGTGACAGGCCGAGGGGAATGGGTGCACTTCCACTCCTCCACCTGAGAGAACTGTCCATGGGAGTCCTCCTCCACACACAGCACGCTGCGATCCTGCCAGCCGCCGTCTTCACCGCAGGACACCGAGCACTGGGTCCAGGGGCCCTGCTCCCAGCTGCATTAATGGATGAAACATCAAACGGGAGAAAGCAGTTTGTTTCCCACTTTGAACTAAACACACCAAACTTAACCGTGCACGTTTTGGAACGTCACATGTTTACGCCGTTCTGACAACTGGACGTTAGTTTTGGAGATTGCAGAGTGGGGGAAAAACAGATGACATAGTCTGCACTTTTCTACCCGTTGGTAATCAGAGGAATTCACACTAATGAGGGAGCTGCTATGTAGCTGACCAACACTCACCACGAGCAACTATAAGCTGAGGTTCAGTGTCTTGCTCAAGGACACTTCAATGTGACCACAGGAGGATCGAACCAACAACTACAGTACAGGATCGGTGGACGACCGCTCGACCTCCAGCGCCACAGTCACTAGTGAGCGTGACTCACACACCCCAGGAACATCATGATATATGCCACGTAAGAATATACATCTATAAAACTAGTTAGAAAAACAATTTTTAGAATGAATGACACTAGTTTGATGCGAACAGGGGTCAGCATGGAAACATTTAACAGGTGGTATTAATGTTTTGGGTTTTGTCCTTCGATAATGGATGGTGGGATATGTGTAAGCTCTGAATGCAAAATATGTTTTTCATTGTCTGAAACATGGACGTGCACTGGGAGGCTGTTTCTCTGCTCGCGGTGGACACATGGGCATGTAGTTTGGAAACCTAAAACACACCTGTTTATTGCAGAAACAAATCTATTTCAGACATTTTGGCACTCACACATACATTAACTAAGAATACACTTTTCGGCCTCATGCAGCACGCCTATGTGACTACACCATGATTTAAGTTGAGGATACACTTCCACTCGTGTCTCTGTTGTCACTTTTGGAGGAAATGTGTAATTATTGCACAGCAGTGTGAGCAAATGAACCACAGGCCTGTGGTAAAGCAGCAGGTAATGATGTTACAGCGAGTGTCACAATTGCAGCGTGAGTCCTGCTATTTCCTGTTCTCTGGGACCGATTGATAGGAGCAGACTGGGTATGTGAAATTAATTTCGCTCTCGTTCCTCGTTAGCATTCCTACAGCTGGTAGTGGCCCAGGCAAATGCTGAGTTTGCATATGCTGAAAAATCTCCCAGGAGCCATTGAATTATTATTAAGAATCAGTGTTTTCCATGTTGTGGGTTCAGGCTGAATTAATAAATGTTGTGAAATCGTTGCCGGGGATACTCTTTCTACTTCCTACTGGAACTTTCAGCCCCCCCTTGTCTGAATAACATGAGTATCATTTAATAAAAATGTAACAAGACAAATTAAAGCTGTAATAAAATTAGTCTGTGTTATTCTATATTAGTTTATTGGATCTCTTTCTTACTATTTTATTAAGATGACAACATTTTAAGTATGACACCATTCGAAGACTTTCATGTCACTTTCTCATGCATAAATTTCTCCAAGCCTCTGGTGTGGAGGATTTACAGCATCTCTCCCTGATGGAGTAGTTTAATATGTTGAGAGGACTCTCCACAGCTCTTACTGACATCCTTCTTCCTATTCCTGCTACTTCTGGCTACTTCAGAACTCATCAATAAGTCAATTTCAACCAATTATAACACATTTGAGACATTTTCTGCCCAGAAAATCTCAGCCAACACCTGGTCCAGTCTGGAAATATGCCACGCGATCGAAGGAAGGGAGCAGTGAAGTGACAGTGCAGTGCTACTCACCGAGGCAGTGGTTGGAAATGATCATATGGCATCACCTCCTTGAATCCATCACTGGGGAGACAAAATATGACAGAGCAACCTAATGATGAAACGCAGCTTCAGCATGACAATGACGTGACAAAGACAGAAGTGGAGCGTCACGTTTTATTAATACTGCGAATACTGTGTTTGTGTGGAATGTAAACTGTCCCATTCAGGCATGTTGGTTACAGCAGGTTCTTCACGCTTCGTGCTCTTTACCCGCCACATCTTTTTCTAACATACATTTCCTTGCATAATGACTTTAGTAACTTGAAAACATTCAGCATTATGAGAATTGTCCATTTGATTTTAATGAGGTAGAAATGGCCCTGAAAAACGCTGAAGTCCAAGATGTTTCTGCTGCGTCTTCCCTGCTTCAAAACATCCATCACTTTCAAAATCATCACTGAACAGGAGGGTTTACATGGACAAATGCATGGCAGCCATAGCTTGGCCTAATGGTGGCACTAGTTTCTTTCTCTATTTTTAGTTTGAATTATAATTTTAAATATGAGCTGCCAACCCTGCTGTTAGTGGATGACCCATGGAGCCGGTCTACCCCCTGAGTTATAGCTGCTCCAAAACCAAGTTCTGTGGGTTGGTTCCATCTCTACAGTTCGATGAGCGTGTCCCACCTCTCGACTATTGTGTGTGGTGTGTAAAATTGGCTCCGGAAGCCCCAACGCGATAACTTGAGAACAGATGGGTGTGTTAGGTCGTTTAGGGGTCATGTTTTCTATACGGTGGTTTTGAAATGATCCCTACCTCTCTGGGCAGGGGTCCATGTTGCATTCCTTGAGCTTCGGTGTGGGCTTGGTGTTTTCAGGATAGCTGCTGCAATGGTGCTCAGGGACGGTCTGGCTGGATCGGATGTCGGTGCATTCTGCAGAGTTCAGCTGATAACCTGGAGGAGGAAATTAACATATACTGCAGCTGTTGTAGTCTCAAAAAATGTTAAATCCAGATTAAACTGTCAGATTAACGTCACGGTTAACTGACAGATGATCAGCTCACCTCCTCCACAGGTGACTGAGCAGGGGAAGAAGTCAGTTTCTTTCCACTGGTACCTGATTGGCTGGTAGAACAGAAACTGAACCACCGTGTTCTTTGGGCCTCCATACTTCATCTGGACAAAATAGAAGGAAACACATCATGTGGCATACTACACCTTCATGAATGTGGACTAAAAGTATTTGTCGTGTTCATGCTGGAACCCGAGCACTGCCTTCCACTATCCACATCTATATGCTGGCGCCTCTCTACACTCCAACGGGTACAAGACAGACGTGAGCTACAGATGTAGCCTGAGAATCAAAGTCGAGGCCATGGTCGAACATTACCCTGAAAATTTCAGGCTGACGACTTGACAGAATCAACCTTTCAAGTTTTTCAGTATATGTTAAGTGAAGAATGAACCGTCGCCCTTGCAAGGGTGAGCAGCTGCCTTTGATGCTAAAATGGGCACTTTCCAGCAGCCCCTCCTTCTCTTTTGATAATGTCATTAACATGTAAGTCATTTAGCACCAACTTACAGCTCTGGACCAAACTTCTGAACGTGCCGTTTCTCTCCACTATTGCCTCAGTGCTTGTAAACCTGTTAGGTGTTTTTTAACAGGTAATGAGCCTTAAAGTGATTCCTGTTGCCAACTGGCCCTATATACAGGAAGTAAAGCGTTGGATTGTTTAGAACTCCTTTGACCAACACAGTGTTTGGGAAGTGAGGAACCCAATTACTTTAGGTACTTTAGCTGCTCAACAATTTCAGGCCTCCTTTGTTGTAGTTCTCAACTCATAATTCTCCACTTTAGCACTTGCACTCTTTTACTGTGGAGCTTTGCGGTTTGTGCATTTCAAGAACACAATGTCAAACCACATTCTGCCCATATTCAGACACACCATCACAGATGGTAGATTTAAGACCACCATCTGTGATGGTGTGTTCGTCTGTCCCAGCTTTTCTAAGATTTGCTGCAGACATTGTATTCATATGAGCAAATTAAAAAACATTTCTTAGTTTTAGCATATTCTATGAGATTTTATACAACTTCAAAACATTTCTCAAATATGATTTTATTTACCTAAACTGGCAAAGAAAATGTTTAAGCAAAATCAACTTTCATAAAACTAGACACCAAATCATTGTGGCACCGGAAAATAATATTTATCTGTTAAGCATGTGCACAGACAAGCTTTGCTTGAACTGCACCAAGAAAGACAGATTCACTGAAATGTTTCTCTTGTACCACTTGAGATTTTTAATCAGCACTAGAGATGTTTGACGCTTTCAGAAACAAACTGTTACCCAGAGCATTTAATCCTTAAATCTCTTCAAAGTGGACAGATAAATATCCATCCGTTCGAACATCTATTATCTGTAATCACGTATCCTGGTCTGAGTCACAGGGGGTGGAGTGTGTCCCAGCTTTGAGGCAGGGTCCACCCTGAATTGTTCTCCACTCAAAGAGAGACAAATTACAGGCAGCAATGAATCTAACGTGCTTGTCTGGACCTTCAAGCTGCGAGGATCTAACCACTGAGTTGCCACAAATAAATATAAAGTTGATAAAAGTGTTTTATCTACAAATCATTCACGGCTGTGTGTAGTCGAGCACCTGCATGACATTCGCACGGTATATGTTAAAGCAAATGATCAAAGCCAGCACAGATGTGCTGACAGTAGCAGGAACATACAAGACAAGTTACGTGTGAGAGCCAAAACCTTCCGTAAGTTGCAGTAACTGTTCTTAGTGACTGAGGCTCTTCCATATCCTGCATGTTACTTCCACACATAATGATATAACGTTTCTTACTGTCCTGGACTCAATGAAAACACTATTACAATAATGTGATAATCCATCCTTTTAATAAAAAAAAACAAAAAAAAAAAACACTGATGATGTTTTGTGATTTCGACACAAATGGTTTTGGTCTCTGTACCTGTCTCCTAACAACATTGTCCATATGCTTCTAAAATCGAGTGGTGGTTATGTTTTTGGAGGAAACTGTAGAAGTCAGTGTTTTTACCCTAAGCCATTTTAAGGCAGAAAAAATGTTCCAAATGTTTTCCTTATCTTAAACTGGATTTTGTGCTATAAGACTTGATTATTTGGTGGAAAAGAAATACAAATTTCTTGGAACATTTTACTGATATATTCTGTTTCAGCCTCTTAATGACTTGTCATTAACAATAACTGTCAATAACTTGCTCTCGCTGACCACATGAAGAAGAAGAGCCCCCACCGTCCATCCCCATTTCCTGCCAAGCCAGGTAGAAATTGGGGAGGGTTCTGTCAGGAAGGGCATCCGGTGTAAAAAAATAAAAAGCCAAATCGACATGCAGCCAATAATCTGCTGTGATGACCCTGAACTCTGTTAGAAAGGGAAAGAAATGTGCTCAGTATGTTAACGGAACCCAAATTCTGCTTGCAGTTACCTTTTTTACTGTAAAAATTGTACTTGCATTTTAAGTCCTGCAGCAAATATTTTATTTTAGGATACAGGGGTGCACAGTAGTAACAAATCTGGCAACCTCACTATGTGCACAGCCACTTCACCCGACCTTTTGTTCCCCATGAAAGAGTTCCAAAGAAAAATGATTATACCCAGCAGGACTGAGGGACTGTGGGGCTGTGTGAAATAAATTACAGCATGTATGTCTGTGTTCATGTCCCCCAGTACAACACTGTGGCTCACTGACGTGTTTTTAATCATTTTTGTGAAAACAATAGCCAGGCTTTTACAAGATATACCAGGCTTTTATACACAGAGTAGGATCCATTCATTCTTGTTTTGGCTGTTTTTTAATGGGATTTATTGATCCAGACTTCTTGCTTTAAATGTCTGGTTTAAAACTGGTTTGCTGACGTATTATCAGTCCACTTGTATCATTCAGGGTCGCAGGGGGCTGGAGTCTATGCCAGCTGTAATTGGGCGACAGACGGGGTCCACCCTGGACATGTGATCGGTCTATTTTGTTGCATATTTACATTTATATTTTTGATATATTATTGTTTGAATAGATTTGGTAAAGAAACGTGACTGTGTGGACACCAAAGTTAGGCTGATGTGCTTGTTGTTACTGTGCAGAGGCCTCAGATAACACTTGCGTACACTCACTTTTTTAACATGGCTTCACCACAGTGGGGCTATAATATCATATGGCAATAACATAATCATCCAAAGATAATGCAAATGACAGATTACAAGATTACAAGCAGCTATGGAGCCTATCAAATGTCACATAGTGTTTTTCCCTTCCTTATGATTATTCCTCTTATTAAATTAAAGAAAACCAAATACCATTGTTTGTGTCACAATGACCTGAATTTTCTGTGCTAAAATAATTATTAAAGGAGCACTCTTCTTATTTGATGTTCTTGAGGATTCAGCACCCAAATATTCAAATTAGGCTGACCCTGTTTTTTTTAGTTCATATTTATTCTACATTTACATTTAGTCATTTGGGAGAAATTTTATCCAAAGCAACTTACAAGTGAGGTACAAGGCAGCAAAAAATCTAAGTCAAGGAGAAAAACGTCAAAGCAAAGGGCTATCAAAGAAGAGTTTCTGTTTCATGAGATGCAGGTACGGGAAAGAGCCGAAAGTTTTTTTTTACGTGCAAACTCTCATTTAAAAAAAAAACAACAACCCTGCATTGTTGAAAAAAGCGCCACTTATTGATTTATGTCCTATCAGTTGTATATAATAAAATATGTACATAAGAAACCACATGTCTCTTTTTTCACCTTGATAATGTAATCAGCGTTGAGTGGACCGTGTGTCCTGAGTGTCTGTCTGTCTGATCCTCTCTGAAACTCCAGGGAGGTGTTTCCTATCACGTAGGAGCCTGTGGACGGCAGACTGGTCTCCTCCTTTCTTCCCTGAAGAGAAACGGCTTCAATGGCTGAGGGACAGACAGAGAAGGAGGGACACGCATCAACTTTCAATATAAAGTCCATGCTTTGATAAATGTGAACGTGTAGATGGATTTAAACTTCTAGAAAATGTTGAGAAAAATACTATTTCTTGAGGGAAATTCTGTCGGGTAGAGCAAAGTAAATAACATTCAGCAAGAACTCAACTGAAGACAGAAATCAATAAATCAAGACACAGATCTTGACAGTAAAAAACAATAATAGGACAGAAATCACTTGGATTTACATTTATTTCATCCAAAGCGACTTACAAGTGAGGTACGGAGAAACCACAAATCTACGTCAAGGAGAAGACGTCAAAGCAAAGTGCTCTGAGAAGAAATGTTTTTGATTTTAAGATTTTAAGATTTAGGAGGTTATGGGTGTGTGTGTGTGTCTTCCACGCTTTTCTGAATCTTCAGAGTGTGGCTGCTGAATGTGCAGAGTTTGGTAACTCCACCACTGTGAGACCATAATGTGCTAACGGGACCAGACGACGTTTTCCTGGCATGTTGGGGTGAGTGGGAGAGATTGTAGACCTGGGTCCAGATCCAGGTGCAGGTGCTGTCAAGTCTGTAGACAAACGCCAATGCTCTGACTCTGATGCAGGCAGATACTGTACAGGAAGCCAGTGAAGTGACGTGTTTCCCTTTTGGCTGAATAAAAATGAGACTCGCTGCAGCACTTTGGATCAGTTGGAGGGATGATAAAGTTATACGAGTGCTGTGTGAATGCAGGACGGCTGCATCAGCAACCAGCATGAAGCAAAACCCTCACCCTGCCTGCTGGCAACGACAGAAATCATCAGATAACCTTGTAAGAGCTGAGTGAGTGGTTGGCAGGCATTATCCATAATGAGGACTTCACTTTGGACTTGGTATTCTCGACTGGTTTTCTCTGTGTGTTTGCGAGTTTGCAGTTTTTAAATACTCCCTTTAACCTCTGAGGGCCCTGTGACTGTTAGGAAGCATCCGTTCATCCACTCCCAGGATGCTGATGAGTTGCAGTTGGTTCCTTATTCTGCTCGCACTGATGCATAAATCTGAATTCAGGATGAAGGTGGCATAAAAGGTCAGTAGGTCATGTCACTATGTCTCCATCGTGAGTCCTTCCATTGACTGACACGGCTTTGAAAGCAAGTAGTGGCCTCACTGCAAGGTACAGTAATCAGATGACTGCGCATAAAGTATTAGCACAAAGTAGGCTGCATTTCTACTTTTCTCTACGTTGACTCGATGATAAGCGTGTGAGTACTAAACTGAAATGGTTTTTACTAAAAATTAAAAACACCTGCAGCCTTTGTCTGGAATCATGAAAATAAGCTTTTGAATCACATCAAGTCAGTATAAGGAGATGCACGTGTTGCTCGTGATGAAAACACTGTGAGACTTCAGATAATATTTTGTTTCCCAGTTCATGAACCTGAGGGTAGGTTGGCTGAGCTGAACATGTGTTTGATTTCCTTTCTTTTAGCGTCTCACTCTACCTTCAGCTCCCCTCTGTTCTGTTCCCTGTCCCACACACGGATCTCCTGGTAGCTGATGAATGATCTGCTAAAGTAATTCTCGGGTCACTCCTGAGCGCTGAAACATCTGACAAAGCGAACATCCAGTAAATCCTGCAGCTCTTGGGGGTATTACACTGTCAGAACTTGAGTATATTAGCAGGGTAAGGCTTGTGGACATATGCTGGGCTTATCTGTATTCATTGTGGGCTGTTGCAGTTCTTTTAACTGACAGTAAAAGAGGCCACGAAAACCCAAATGACACAAACAAATACTCAAAATGCTCTGAGGGGGTAAATCGCAGCGTTCGGGCTATGTAGGACATTTCTTTTATTTATTTCATATCCAGAACTTATTCCTTGCTCCATTTCCCTGCTGTATTCTCCAAGAATACATAAAGAAAAACTATTGGTCGATGAGTATGGTCACTTTCACAGTGTAGTTTGCTTCATTCATTCAACTTTCAGCTCTGTTTCCTTCTTCTCAGTGACATTCTACAAGGGCTAAACATAAACGGGTTCATTCATGTGTCCTGGAAGGCAGAAACGTGCTCCACCTTCAGTTTCATGCAGCGCTGACTCACGGTGAAATATTTCACAAAAAAATGTTTGACACTTTGTGTCAAAGTGATCTTTACAGATCTTCATAAAGTCATCTAAATGAATCAAACAAAACTGAAAACAATTGTGTTTGCATCAGCACTGTCAGCTCATTGAAATCATCCTTGATGACGCCACTTACTTTTAGGTTCAGTTTCCCTCAGCATCAGGGCCAAATGTTCAGCGCTTTACTAATATTCAATAAACAATCTGTTTTTACATAATTCATCTTGTAACTTAACCTTATGCTGTAAGTTTTTGTGCCTTAACCATAACTACACTTCAAATTTCAATGTCCCCACCACTAAACGTCTGATTAAGACGTTTGATTAAGCACTTACCTTTATAGTGGCCTGATATTGCCAGTGGCTATGAGCTATAAACCAGGCGAGGCCCAGAGTAGAGGACTCTCCATTTAATGTTCCTGACAACCCCTGTGTTTATTTGTAACTATGTTTTTTAAACACAAACAAGCTAAAATAAAATAAAAAAACTTTCCTTTACTTGAGACATTTAACTAAAAACTCTCAGACATTGGGATGAGGGAACTGGACACGGAAAAATAATAACTGATTTGGAGATTTTGTGCATGCTGCACTGAACTGTGAGCACTCACATATCGAGTCAGGTCCTTTGGCGTTGAGTCTGAGAAAGCGGCTCCCCACTGGCACCTCCAGGACCGTCTTCAGAGCTGAAGGCAGAAACAGATTTTTGTTCAGCATTTAATGCAGCAGAAAATATAGAGGTTTCCAAATTAAAGTAATAACTTGTTAAATGAGAGTAAAGTTAAACAACTACAAAATTACTGTATGAAATCACCACAATAAGCCTAAAACAACAAAAACAACACTAGGGATTTACCAAGTCCGCTGCAGAGCGTAAATATTGGCCTCAAATTTTTCTTATACATGACTCGAAATGAGTTGCTGTGTAACATCTTTGCTATTTTTTACATCCTTCACAATGTATCATTTTCCCAAACATGCACAAATCTATGTACCCGCTAATCTAACACGTTCGATACACCATCACACTTTGCCAGTGGTTGATCAAAAAAAGTGACTTGCTTGAGTCTCCCTGATAGATTTGTATTGTTTTATGCTGCTGTAACAAGTTGTAGCGTTGACTTGTTAAGTCTATATTTGCAGTGCATTAAACTGTAACCCTGACAAGCTTTGAAAAACCTTCCTAACTGCACATCAACAAAATAATTATGTGTCTAATCACAGTCTCAAACCACACAGTTACATTTGCATTTGGATGTGTTTCTATTCATGGCGTGTAGCTGCCAGATTGATGTTCTGTGCAATGCTATCATTTGCTTTTATCACAACTGACAATTTAACAAATGCAGTTCTGCTATTTTACTTTGACCTTGAATCTTTTCAGAGCAATGAATTGTGCAAAATTAGGTGGCGAGAAAAGGAAAAATGGAGAAAGACGAATCGCTTTGAAGGTAGATAAAAGAACTGACTGAACCGAGAGTCAACTGTTAAACAACAATGTAAATGTACAGAGGCAGAAAACATATTATTATATATTATATTACAGCGTGAGTGCATGTACCGTGCATCTCTGTGGGACTACATGCTTCAAGGATTACAATATAAAGCAGAAAAATATCCTTTTATCATGATGGGCTCTACTCAAACATAAATTATAAAAACTTTTAGAAAGATTTCCATAATAGTGGTTGGTAAAATCAGTGGGCTTCTTTAATGAACAACGATTGTGGAATACCAAATAGAACTTAAGTTTCGATACAATAACTTCTTTAGAAAATTGTTGAAACTTTTTAAATCATGTACTCCCAGAACTGAACTGCAAATGCAATTACAGTACATGGGCAACATAATTACAACCAGATTATATTTTGATAGACATGAGGATATGTTGACGTCTAACATGAATGTCTAGTTGCTCATTTGTTAATACTAAGCAATATCAACAGTTTCACAGGCTACAGACAGTGTTTGTGTTGTCAGTTTGTCGAACTTACAAACCTACTGCTTTAAGGCACTTAAGGCAAACAACCAGACATAGTAGTTGTCGACAGATGTAGTAATTCCAAGCGTTAGCAATATCAGAAAAAAGGAGGAACACGAGAAGCTCGAGAAATACCCAGGGCTGAAAGAAGAGTTAGAAAGGATGTGAAAGGTGAAGGCACAAGTGGTCCCTGTGGCTGTGACCCCCAAACGGGGAGAGTGTCAGGGCCTGGTGGGGTGGGAATTTGATTCTGCAGCCTTCTGCATCCCAACGCGATGCTCCACCTATTGAGGCACCAGGTCCCCTATATTTCTATACTGATATAGATACAGTATAAATAAAACACACAGAAAGCTAATTACTAAATATAATCTGTTTACAAGTCTGGTTGTACGACACCTACATATGTAGAAGTACTGTAAATCCATTTATGTGTACGTATAAGTGAATCTTTTATTTGGCCCGGCTGAAGCACAGACCTAAAACCGTACAATCAGCGCAGTCTTTTGGCTTTGCACCCTGGGTGTTTGCACAGTAGATAAAACCGAGGAAGTGATGCCGTGCATGCTCCAAAGTCGTGCTTCAATCCCTTGCCACCCAGACACAAAGCATGTTTTATGGTTAGTCCATTTCCCATGCATTAAAATAAGTAAGAGCACATTAGTAAGTGCTAATTTGTTCAAAATTGACAAAGTTACTATGAAAGTAGAATTTTCAGCTTGTTATCATGCACTAAGGTAAAAACCAAAATCAATAAAAGCAGCAAAATTGCAGCCTTAGGTGGTAAAAGGAAGCACTAAATGGCAGCTTCCAGGCACATTTCACATGTTTTATCTCATATCCAGCATGTGTATGATTTGCACTGAACTCTCAATCAGCATAGAAGGACTTTTCTCCTTCCCCGTGATAAATGCCTTGCACTATTTGGAATGAACTGACTGAAGAAGACCAGCAAACTCGAGTCCCCGTCGTCTCTAAATCTGCCTGTTTTACAAGTGCACAGCAGCACTCATCAGCATTGCAGATCTAAATTACATCCGCATGTGGGCTGCGAAACGTCAGTGAGCCTTACTAACTAGTCAATCATAGGACTCTTAAGGTCATGCTCACGGCGCACACCAGCAAAACATAACTACCGAAAGTATTTACTGCTGTGGAAGGATTTCTGTTTTTCAGTCTGCAAAAATACTTTTCACGTTTCAAGTGTTTCACCCACTGTGGTTGAACAAGGAGGTGCAATAATGAGGTGAGACCTTTATAGACAAACGGAGAGTTAATTCTATTTTCCAAATTTTATGAACGTTACTTTTCCTTCTGGCAACAAATAAGCGTTGAGCTCAAACAATTAAGCAGCTCTGGCTGCCGGCCATGGGGCTTCTCCCCCGGAACATGATAATAGTGGAAACTGCATCTGCAATGTTCTAAATTTATGGGAGCAATTAAATAAATTCAGCTACAGGCATTTTCATTTTTTCTGTGGTTTCAAATGCAGAATAACAGCAAAGCCAAGAATTTTCCTTTTTTTAGGTGACCTTCAAATGAAAAGAATAAAATGAAACAAATAAACTGTGGAGGCTATGTGGAATACTGTAGCCAATTCACATTCCAAATGCAATAACAGATAAATATTAGTCATAAATAATGGATGAGGAACCAAGGTGATACTGTGTGTGTAATGGTAAATAAACTTCCTAACCAAGGTAAGTGTAAATGGTCGTGACTGGTTTAATGTGCCAGCTCTCCTCTTCAGGGACACTGAAGCTGCGGGCAAGGTGGAGAGGGCAGAGTGTGAGACTGAACCTTTCAAACAGAACGGGAAACATACAAATGAGTCTGACTGGTGACAGAAAACTTCAGGGATTCGCTCACAAAATCAAAACCAACAAAAAGACAATGGCACATAGTTTTTACTTAGATAACGTGCTGATTGTTAATTATTGTTGCCTCCAACTATTACTGGATCAGCGCTGATGAAATTGTGTAAAACGCTCATGTACTCAAGTATTGTATCCAGGATATATAATTTTGAGGTTCCTCTTTGGCGTCCTTTAACTTTCACTTCACTTCAGTCTGGATATACTCCACTACCGTAATTTTACAGCTTCCTCTGGTCTTAAAACCACAAAACATAATCCACTAACAACAGACAATGTATTACTGAAGCGCAAATCCACCAGCTACTGCTTTTTTGCCACACAAAATTGTTATATTACCAATTCTCATTCATTTTCAATCATTAATTGAAATATTGCTGCCAATCAGCCATGTTTTAGGCAAGTGTACACACTTTTTTTTTAAATATAAAATTAAATGTAACACCATAAAAAGGACAAAAAAGTGAAGGTTATTAAACACCTTTCATGTTGTACATGTCACAAAAAAATAATTTGATCCAGGTGCCTGAAAGAGACTTTTACAATACAGTTTTGTTAGTTTTCAAGGTTTAAGCTTCCCAATAAAGTAAAGTACGATAAAAATGCTACTTATTTCTCAGCACAGAAGCTCAGTTTTCGACTAGAAAGTCAACAAATCATTTATGTGAATTAGACACATGAATTTGAATTTGTTGAAATAATAACTTGATTAAGACCTAAAAAAATACTTTGAAAATGTTGGTCATACTTTACGTTCAAAAATCCGTGAGTGTGCAGATCCGTACACATCATCGTGATGGTGACAAAGAACCTTGTTGAGGGGCATTTTGTTCCTGTCCCAGTGTGCTGTTAAAAAGGAGGAGGTGATGCTTTGTGACGGTGGGCTACCTCTGCCTACGATAGCATCCTTACATTTATCAACACCATCAGCTCAGGGTCTGATCATGCTTTTACCTTCATGGTTTTATTTCTGTGGGTTTCTACAGTAGCTATCTGCATTTTATTCCTGCCTGGCAAAGTCACCTTGCAGCTCTGCTACATTATTTACCTGTTTCTTTGGATTTTTTTCTCCAATAGAAATGCTCCTGCCCGCTAAATTTAAGCTTTCACCCCACAGGCCTCTGTACTTTCGCAGAGTTTCAGCTGGTATAACAGCTGAATGGCTCGGCTATCTGATTGTTGTCAAGGGCCTATCCTTCAGCGGAGCCGGAAACATGCCATTACACCCTCAGTTGCTTCTTCAAGGGCTCCTCGTTTCTTTTTATTAAAGGCAGAGCAATTTGCTCGGATTGAAATCCACTAGATATACAGGTTCCCTAAAGGTTCAGGAACGGCGCTGGTAAAACTCCTACATCTGCCCACAGCAACAGAATAACCCGTTACTCTTCACTGTCATTTCTGAGAACTGTTTTCAGGGGACAAGGATTCTTAGTTGAGGGAAGATGACTTAAGTACAACTGGCAGTCACAGACCTCTTTCCCCTGACAGGTCCCGGCCCATCCACATTACACCACTGCAAAGGCAGCATTCTGTTAGGGATGTTCAGCGTTTTAGTTGGGATATTTAGGAAGCCTGGGTATCGACTCCGTAATGTTTTGCAAAGGCTAAAATGAGAGATTTGAAGACAACCAAAGAGAACTGTCATCCCACTGACGACTCTAATTTCTCCTTCAAATACAAGTTCACGTAACATTTCACACACAAATACTTAACATTAGATTTTTTGGACAATAAATAGATGATTTTGCATAATTTCTGAGTAATTTCTTGCAGTTGGAGTCTTTATCCAGTTTTGGGGCTTGTATGGTAATCAGATCACATTTTAGGTCACACTTACACGGAAGTAGAGAACATTTTCAAAAGTTATTAAACTTTTAAGTCCAACTGTATATTCATTTCAACTCCCAGAGCTGTGCCAAAGCGACTCGAAACATGTGACTCAGCCGCCCATCTCAAGAGCCAATAACATGGGTACTGCTGCCAATATCTCCATCCTTAACTTGTTAAAATGAGGAAAATTCTGAGCAGCTGTGGGAATATAAAAACAAACATCCACCTGGTGGAAATTGCATTTTACCGTTTCCAATATTCTACAGTTGATATTTGTGCTGCTGGTTCCTTCACACAAGAAACGCAAAGCAAGCTTCAACTTCTTCAATTCAGTACAGAAATACATGTGCATCTGTTTGCTTTTCACATAAACAGCATCTTTCAAAGTAATGCTGAGAAATTTGCATTCACTATTCATGATTTTGCCCTTGCTTTATTTATTGGTCAGCAGTGGAGAAAATTGAAACATGCAATGAATACTGATCGTCTTGTCAGCATTTTTTCCATCAAATATTTAGTGACAGATTGAAGCTGATTTTGTTTTCCAAAACTGAAGATGCAAACAGATTAATTGTTTGTGAACACACACAATTTCTACTTGGCTGTTACTGTCATTCACAGTGTTTTTGGATTTACCCAACTTCAAGCTGAGATTAAACACGGTTATGGGTTTAATTTGTTGGTGTTAAATTTGATGAAAACCTGTGAGAAAAAGAGTCATTGCTGGCTGAATGGTGGAGCTCCATCTGCCAGTGGGTGGGCTGCTGAAGCCAGATGGCATTTTAATAGTCCAGCCTAAATAAATGCTGGAGGCTGAGATGGCTCCTGAGTGCCTCTGGCCAACTCAACAAAGAGTGACATCCAGCTGAGACAGATGACAGCCCCAAGTCCCACCAGACAAATATCCAGTTTTATTACTGTATGTACTTCCCATAGAACCAGACTAACAGGAAGGTTGGGCAAAACTACAGGACATGCTTTATCTATCGTTATGATACCAGGATGAGCTGTTTGTAGAGGGTCAGAAGGTGACACGGTGGTGGCTGTTACTTTTCCACAAACTGGGTGGTTCCTCCTGTTCTGTGCCGTGCTTGGGCAGCACGAGTTCCTCCTGATGGTCAGATCAGCTGCATGGCAGCTCAACCATCTCTGTGGTTGTGTGTGTGTGTGTGTGTGTTAAATGGTGATTATAATATACTGTTCAACTATATTGTTACTTTAGATGACATAACTCTGCCCCCTAGTACTACTGCAAGGAATCTCAGGATTTGTCATTTAGCTCACGCATAAAACAAATCTCTAGAACAGCCTTCTTCCATCTAAGAACATTGCCAAAATTAGGAGCATTCTGTCTCAAAGCAATGCTGAAAAACTGTTCATGCATTTGTTACTTCTAGATTGGACTACTGTAATTCTCTACTTTCAGGCTGCCCCAGTAACTCTCTAAAAAGCCTCCAATTAATCCAAAATGCTGCAGCAAGATTACAGACTGGGATTGGTAAGAGAGATCATATTTCACCTTCTCTAGCTTCTCTCCATTGTCTTCACATTAAATGTAGAATTTAAAACCTTCTTCTTACCTATAAAGCTCTAAAGGACAGCTGTCCTGGGATAGTGGATATTTGAGTAGGACAATCGCAGGCATCATTCTGGACATGATACAACAGCGTGGCTGGGTAGATATAGAATGTGTGTTCTTGACTGAGTTCACATCTGTGTCCTATTGGAAATGTTTGGAGCATCATGAAGAGGAGAAGCAGACAACAGCGACCACAGACTTTTGAACAGCTGAACTGGATTGGATTGATATTGGTCAGATACCTACGTTGTTCTGGTGACAGGTGGGGTAGGGCCTGTCCTCGTACAAGTCGGCAGGTGGAGCCATCGCCACCGCAGACGCCACAGTTGTCCTCCTTGGAACCGCTGGCAAGCTGCCGATCACAGCCCACCTCCTGCATGCGTCAAAAATACACAGTCAGAACACCAAGAAAGACGAGAGTATGTCCTGATCTGAAACTGTAAAACGCAAGCAGCTTGTCAGTGTAACGTTAAGTTATAAATTACAAAGTCTTAGCAGATAATTGCGTTTTCAATATTAGCATGTAGCACCTCATCTGTATCATTTTGAACCAAAAAGTTTGGGATATATGAACCAAATGACATGCCCTCTTATGGTCCTGGTTGATAATCAGTGTTTACAAACTGGCATTTTTGGTAAAATGTTAAACATATTGAGAACCTATGAATGGATGGTTCCCCAACAATTCATTGGCACACGTTGGCAGCAACATTCAACCAAAATCAAATATTGTCAAACACTTTATGACTAAAACGACCTGTTGTAATGTTGCTGTCGTGTTTCAGTTTTCAGTTGCTTTGGTTAGTGCGGTGGTACCACAACTGCTCAAACTGCTAGATGGAGCTAAGACAGTAAACGTCCTTTAAACATGTCTGCTACATACCAGCATGTTACAGTCATAGAATCACACCTTGCCAACCAATACATCACCGTAATTACTGGAAGGAGGATACAACACAATGTCTGGACCAGAAGCTTTAGTCATCTAGTAATTAGGTTTTCTTTACAATGGACGGCCTACAGCTGTTTGCATGACTAGACTGTAGAGTCATACTAAAGGCATTTTCTAACATTTATAGACTAAATAATTAACTGATGAACTGAAAAGAATTCATAAATGATTCTGAATCAGTCCTACATTGTCTGCCTTTTAAACTGAATGGACATGAGATGGGAGGAAATGGTGAGCTACTTATTCAAGCCGCTGTCCTCCTCTAATCCTCCTACCACAGCATGCTCGATGTTAAAATGCAACCTGAATACCATGAATAAAAATCACAAACAACAAAATAAAACAGGCGTGTCTAATCACTTTCATCTCAGTATTTCTTTCCAGCTCACAGGGTTCTTGTAAGCAGTCTTGCACAATACAAATGCATGACAAATTAAGCGTGATCCCAGCATTACTGTGCAGACACTGGTCTCCAAGTCCCAGTGGGATGCAATTCATACAAACGTGGCAGTGCAATGGAATGACACTTCCGGGTTTAAAAAAAAATTATTCATGGCAGGCTTTTATTGTTACACTGTCACATCAAAGATAAAACAGTGGTCATAGTTCATATATACATGGCAGACTCATATCCAGATATTTACATATAAGGAACACGAGGAAACATCAACCTTCTGCTCATGTCTCCAGAGTTTCCGCTGCTGTCCACTTAGAATCTGAGGTCCCCAGTGAGTCCCTCCAGGAATTCGATGTGATTGCAACAATTAAAGTTAATTAGGTCCACCAGACCCATGGCTTCTCTTTAAGCTTTGGATTTTGACATTGCGTGCATCAGGGAGCTGCTTTAAATGAGACCCCAGGAACTTCCAGGGGAGGTGGAAGGCCTAAAGCATTTAGTGGTCAAGCTCCATCGTACATGTAAGACCTCGTGGTACAGTATAATCCGAACAGATCACCTCGATCTCAGAATGCAGTGGTGGTTGTGGTTGCCTGAATTTCCAAACTAGGCTTGAATCTCCCTTTTTTCATGAAGCTGATAACTAGAGCTGCCTCTTATGGTGCTATAGGCTTCAGTTCAGACTGCTGAGATACTGTTGGAGAGATTACAAGTGATTTCCAAAAGTAAAGTGTGTTTTGTGAATGAAAAGCTCGGTCCCCTGAGTTCATGTCATTTTCTTCTTTCTCCATTTCTTACACACACACACACACACACACACACACACACACACACACACACTCTCAGTCTGATGTAGATGTGCTGTGGCCTGTCACGCTGACTTACTGTGAAAGGCTGACAAAACAAAGTGCACACGGATAAACATTACATGCTGCAGCTCTCTTCCCCTTTACTCCCAGGGATTCAGTTTATTTTCCCTTGTATACAGCTGGAGTTCATGCTGCTGCGTGCTGTATTAATAATCCATATACAGTAGAGTGCAGAGGAAGGATTGGCCTCATTCCGTCACTGACAAACTTCCTGCTAAGTACCACAGCAACCCAGCACCCCTTCCTGTGCTGTTGCCTCCATAACTGAATGATGCCCTTTCATCGTTGCCGTGCCCGGCGCCTCCCCTCGTGCCCGGGCCAGCAGCAGCTGCCGTGTGAGGAAACATCCATCATCCATCTCCCTTCACCGCTGTGAGGTACCTGTGTGTGTCTGGCCTCATTGTTAGGACGGTTTCCAGTGTAATGATGCAACAGAAGCAGGCCGAATAAATTCCACAGAAATTGCCTTTCACTCAGGCGCATTCTGGCACATCAGTTCAACTTCAGTGGCCAGGAGCTGGCCAAACAATTCTAACTGAGGTGGAGAAGGGGACGTTTTTTTAAGCCTGCAGGAAATGAGCTTTATTTATGTATTTTTTAATTTTGCTGCCTGGGTCCTTGCCAAGTAGCAAATGGCTTCCAAGCTCTAAAATCTCTTAATACTGAGGCACTGTCCATGCTAATGTTGATATATAATTTGAAAGTAGATCTTTTTTGCCTTCATTTCTTCAGCCTTCCTCCCACACACTGGATGTGTGCCTTTAGGAAAACACAGCTTTATATGCTGCTGCTTGGACTAAGGAAAGGATGAAATATTTCCTGCCACAGTCAGTAAAGCCACCAAGTTGTTCTGATGTGCTGTAGGTCATCGACAGGTTCAATCTGTATTCGGGCCCCTTCACTTTTTTCATGCTTTATTGTTTTGTAGGTGAAATTTGAAAGTGACGAAATTGCAGTTTCCCAAGCAATCATCATACAATTCATAATGACAAAGTAAGTAATTTTTTTGCAAATTTATTATTAATCAAAAACATTTTGTTGGCTGAAGTCAAGTTGAACTGATTGGACAATTATACATGATTGACACTGACAAAAGCCAAGCCACCAAGTCAACAAGAACTTCTCTTTGACCTCAAAGACAACATTTGATCCGTGCAAGGGTGTAAAACAATTCCGAAAGCTTTGAGCATTCTCATGAGCACAGTGAGTCTAATCATTGTGAAAGAGGAGAATTTTAGGTACACCACGACTCTTTCAAATTCAATAAAAAAAATCTGAGCAAGTGGGCCTTGGTCCTGGAGGTGACCGATAACCTGTGACTGTGAAGACATTTTCAAACTTATAATTAGCATCTGTTCGGACCCGGTGGACTAGTTTAGAAAATAATCAAAATTTCCCTTGATTCACTTTCGTTTAACATTTGCTTTAACACTTTAACACGGATCCTGCTCTGTGCAAGTGAATTGTCCTCTCAGTAAAAAACTGCTACAATCTCAAACAACTGTACAATTATCATTTCCTTCTAAGTCGCGTGAATGTCTGGGCAATGTACCAAACATCACACTTTGTCACAGAAATGTGTCAGCAATTAAGCTGAAATCTACTGATCTGGGCCAGTTCTAGGCTAATCTCATAGTCTCACAAAAAAAAAGATAAAATAAACAATTTGTTTTCATCAAATTGTTTATTAACAACCAGCCAAAACAAGCTGCACCAAGTGTTTTTATTCACCTGGAGAAACCAGTGTAGGTGTGAGAATACAGAGACACACCGGCCCAAATTCAAAAAACTAGTGCCCATGGATTCAGCTGCTATGCTGCCTCATATTAGCTTCATCTGGTCAAAAACAGGACAACTGGGCACAGTACAGCTAAAAGTCAACATGTGCATGTGGGAGAAAGGGAAACCGGAAGACCCAGGGCAACTTACCCCAAACCTTCCATTCCTAACATCCCCCAGCCAAAACTTTAAGGTCCCCGATGAGGTTAAATAAAGACTGTTTATGAGGGTCTAAATATTTATACGTTTTCATCATATAATAAACTGTAACCCTTATATTGCCCCGTTGGACTGAGGAATCATGGTCAGTGAGCAGTGTTCATGCACCGAGCAGAGAGAGAGACAATGTAGCAATCAGACTAATCTGCAGTCTGGATTGATCAGGACATGCATGGTATATGTTATTTATCAAGGCTCATATAGTATTTTAATGTCTAAACTAGACGGTGCCCAGCTCGAAACCCCGGCTGCAGCCTTCTGTTCTCCCCAGGTTCCTCCCATAGTCCAAAGACATGCATGTTAGGTTAACCGGTGACTCTAAATTGCCCCGACCTCTCACCCTGTATGGAGGGATGGATGGATGTTTTCCACACAATAACAAAGGTGTGGATTCACTACACAGTGTTCTCTCTCACCCGTGTGACCAATGCTGATCCAACATGCTGAAAAGCAGCCGATTTTGAGCCTGAGCAATGACAGCGGTCATGCAAGAAGCTGGTCTGATGATCGGCAGCAACTTGGTTCAATGTTTCGGCCAAGCACAAAACTAAGACGGCTTTTATTCTGGATCTGCAGTACAGTGGATACTTAAAAAAGGCATATCTGGCTGAATAACAGTAAACTGCACTTCAAGGGAAGCATTCTGATGAGATCAGAAACAAAAACCAGGCCCAAAGTGCTTTTCCTCATTCAAACATAAACGAGAGCCGATGCCAGCAATCGTGGCCAGAGTAACACAACAGAAAACTCATACGGTGACAACAGTGCAAAGTTCTTATGAAAAGCTCCACGGCTATAATCCATTATCTTCTCAAATGAAATCTCTTCACAAGAATGGAAAGGCCCCAGTTCAAAGGCCTAGAAAAATTACTTTTAAAGACATAAGTTTGTTACTAATACAGGTGGTACGTTATACAAAGAAAACAGCAGTTTAGCTCAGAGGGAGGAAGAGGTTCACTTCAAAAGCTCTGTTTTCTCCTTTCAGGTGCATCTTTTCAATTATTTAAACTAGATATTAAAACCATTCCACCTCTAGCACCCTACAGCGGCCACTGGGAGAATGATGGCATCAGTGACAATGATTTATGCTGTTTCCCATTCAAAGAAATAGGGTTGGGAAATTGGAAAATCTCTAATGGACTTTGCAATGTGCAGCTGAGAAGATCCAAGCAAGAAATCAGGCTGTTAATAGCTAAGCTTGGGTGCTGAGTATTACAAGCATGTAATACTGTGTCACATCATGCTGAAAAATGTCGGATTATTGTGTCTAAAACTTGGGAAAACTTAAACCACGTTTTATTCCTACTTCTAGTGACATCAGGCTGCAGTTTGGATTAAGTGAAATGATTTTCCAGTTCATCTAAATCAGCAGTTACCATATAATCTCACTTTGTTTTCACCCCGTCATTGTCCGTCATTGCAAAGCCATTTAGCATATTGTTCATTCAGTTTACATTCTGCTCTATTTAGGCTGCAATATGTTCACAGTGGCTCAATGATGCCACCAGTTACCTCTAAGTACCTGCATCTGATCCCCTGTCACAGCTGTACAATAACGGCTCATCGCAGCAGAGAACAGCCAAGCTGAACATCCAGCGGCCTTCTGGTAAACAAGGATTTGCACAAAAAAAAAGTCACCAAACTTAAACAAGGAAACACAAATTCAAGAGGAACAGTGGGTGATCTGATCAGAGGACGGAGACAATAAGGTTATTTGTAACCAACAAGATTTGGCCTTTTACCTATTTGGAGGAATACAGTGGATCAGTCTCCGTGGCAGTACAGTCGATCCAGAGTGGTCAGATCAAACTGAGAAAAATTCAGTGAAGTCACCTGTCCAGTTATAACATGACATAACCCTGCCACTCGCCCAGGAACAGCTAGTAAAGACTCCTGCACCGCCTAGAAGCATAAGGGGTTTAGATAATGGATGGATGTTATGTTGTTGCTTTTACTTTTCAATCACTTCAATTTACATTTGCATTTATTTTCATGGGCTTATTTTTCAAAGTACAACATGACAGAATTTATGCTCCATTTAAAATGCATATTTGACATGCTTCATTGTTCCAAAGATGCACAAAAATAAAGGCCAGTAAGAAACTCGAGCTCAGTGGTTTCCTTCCCCTACACATAAACAGTTTTTACCAAAGTAATTTGGCCATGTATTCCATGTGAATTCAACATCTCTATTAATTAGTAACCACGTTTGCCAAAGCAAAGACAGAAAAACAGATCAGAGTAAACAGAAAATGCTTCGTTAATTAAGGATCAAAGATGTTTGCGAGAACATTTCTCTCTCCTCTGGCCTTAGTCTCATTGCAGTCGGCTCTGATGTTATTAGGCCGAGTGGGTGGTTGATAGTCTCTGTTGTATAGCAGCACTAACATTTTGCTCGGGGACAGTCTCTCTGCTTGTCTCACAGAAACTGTACAGCACAACGCAGGCATCAATAATTTATACAAATTCCCCTGCGCGAGGTTTGAAATTCTACTTTCAAACATTTAAAAGAGCATTCAATCATTATTCTTGACTTGCACAGAAACAAGCTAAAGTAATATTCCTATGGGTTTACTTCCGATGCAGGTAAAAACTCTTTCACCAATTCAATTCTTTCTTTTAGAATTGGACTAAAACTCTTCCCAACTCGTTATTATTTCAAGTGCAGTGTGAGCAGGGTCCCAGCACAGAATCAATCAGCTGAACAACCACTGATCCTTCTCCTGGAGGATCCGTTGGATTTCGTGTGTGTCAGAACTTTCGGTCAGCTGTTTTGCAGTTCGAGCAGCTCCACTGTCCGATTTCCCTCAACTACTGTCTGAATACATTAAAAACGGTGGTGAGCTCCACATATGACCAACCTGTACAGTGCGAGGACAGAAATCGGGCTCATCATGATCATTTCCTGACACATTCACAATGTAAAGCTGTATCTTTAGCAGGCTCTTTAATAGTGTACAGTTTACTGGTCTCTAACAGGGTGGTTTCAAACCAGGACCCTAGACCAATTATTGAATTTAATGAATTAATTATTTTATGACTGTAATGGATCAGTACCTCACAATAATAAATGCAATTAATATAGTCAAGTTAAATAGTATACGAGGTAGATGTTAAAACATAATATGTCAAACGCCAACAGTAATGATTTAGTATTATCCAAGGTGTAAAAAACATTTTTGAAGAATGAATGAAATGGTTTGAAGGACAGTGTTTAATTGTAGCTTCCACTACAAAACATTATTCATTTCACACTCTACAGTGTAGACGAAAGGGGAAAAAAACCCCTTCAGCTGAATATCCACGCACCTCATCCTTCTCAATCAGCAGTGTGTTCTGGACAGACACACGGACAGACATAAACTGTGTCCAAACAGGACTAAGGTGAGCAGATGCTTCACCACAGGTACTTGGGTCTATGAGATCAACTGTAAAGTGAGAGGAGTGAGCAGAGCTGCCACCGAATTGAACATCGATGTCTCTGCCATTACTTCTTCCTCCCATTTGTCACCTCCCCCGGTTGTATGGCGTGTGAAAAAGCTCAGAGTTATAACAAATCTCTTTGGGCACAATTAAATCTATTTTTTCCATAGATTTGCCTGGATCAGTCGTAACCACTGAACAGTCCTTTGTGTGTCTTTATAAAAAAAAAGCTGTCTCCTAAGCGGATTGGCCAGTTCCTTGTACTGCAAAGATAAACTTCTTCACCCAGCTTCAGACAAACATGCCACCTCATCAACCTGAAACCTTAATGTATTTATTGCCAGAACAATATGGACACTAACGCGGAAAATATTTAGCGGTAAGTAAAATCTAAAACAACAAGAGACGCAGACAAACTGCTGACTTAAGGTTTGGGGGAACACCCCAAAAACAATCCAGACATTACAAACTCAAGAGAAACCGAGATGCATCTTTCTTCATGCCATTTCCTGTCTACGGCACGGTTCCATCCCATTGAATCTAAATTTAATTACACTGCTGTTGGTGAAGATTCATCTTTACTGTCATGTCATCTTTTAATTTGACTTAGATAATTTCGCATAAAAAAAGAGGCAATGTGCTTGTGTAGGGGCAACGTCTAACTGTTCAGTCATTAAGGACAGAAGCGTGAGAATGCATTTTACTCTCATGATTGTCTTTGCGTTGGTGCATCGTATGATCCCATCAAATGTATTTGCTGAGGACTGCTGATGATTAATACTTCCAATAAATAAAAATAGATCAGATATTACAGCAGCATACTGATGCACATTATTACAAAATACACTGCCACCATCAAAATGGTAATAATGAAGCAGAGAAGAGGCCCACGTAGGAGAGAATTTCAATTTCAGTGTTGACCATATGATACGCACTGGCCCAAAAAGTGTTTTTCCTAAATTTTTTTTGAATGTATCACAAATCCAGCAAATTGACTTTTTTCCAGTTCATTTGGTCCACTGCCATTTGAGGTTAGAAAAGCTGTGATAATTTATATATATATTTATATATATTTATCCAAATTAATGTGTGCAGGGGAGCTGAGAGGCTTTTTGGTTAGTTTTTTGGCATATGTGCCACTAATCAACCTTTTCAGTAATGAATGGGCTCCAAGTTTGGGTCTGGTTTCCATAACACAACCAACCTGTTGAATATGAATGTCGACATGACCACGTATGAAGTAGCAAATATCAATATCTGAGTTTTAGATACAGAAGCTATCTGAAACTACAGATACGGAGCCATTCTGGTCAACAGTATCCTACTTCTTCTAGGAACAGTCTTTGTGGTGGATGAAAAATATTAAGGCTGAGTATTTTTTTTACTGCTTAGGCAATATTAGCTTACACAAACTATTTTTTTACATCAGAGAGGAGAGGATACAGAAACTTACAACAAATCACTTAAAATGTTTTCAAATAAAACAAGGAAACTCTTCGTTTAACTGCAGATGCTAATTGTAAATAATAATTATATTATTATTATTATATTATATTATAAATTCTTAAGTACAGTGAACTTACAAGACTGCTACTTGTACTGTGAGGCCTAAAGTAAAAGGCTTTTTTAGGTTCAATGTCCATTTTTCTGGCCTCTTTGACAATATTCATACAGCTTCTACTTTAATTAATTATTTTTGATTTTACCTATTCTTACATATTCTACCTAGTTTTCACATACTGCCAAATATACTATACAGTTCCACTTATGTTATGTTATGTCTTTTTATTTTTAAACAGCTTTAGAAGCTGAAATGACTCTTTGCAAGCAGGAGCAGTAAGACTTTAAGAAAGACGAGACGGATCCTGAGCTCCAGAGAGAAACAACAGGATTCACAGCAGCCTGCGGGTTTTATTTTTGATTTTGAGAATAGAATTTGTATTACCAAGAAGAGAGGCTTTGGCAAAAGACTGACCAGAAAGAAAGCTGTGAATGGCAAAGGCACTGCTGAAACTCCATGCTGGTGTAGTGCATAGAAAACAGGTCCATGTCCAGAAACATATGGACATTGACAGATGACATTAAATTGTAGACTTTGGAATCAGAATCTGAAGGAATTTGTCTTGGTGTAGACATGGCACACAACAAACAAGCAGATGTGAGAATTGATTCAATGATGGTCGTGTAAAAGTTCACCAGCATCTTTACAGGGAGGTGGACATCTTAAGCTGCCGTAAGAAATACAGCCTCTGCTGAGCCTTCTTGTGAGGGAGCTGATGTTCTGCTCCCACTTGAGGTCCTGGTTGATGGTGATGCCCAGTAAGTGGGAAGGCTCCACAGAGGTCTCGGAGTGTCACAGAGGATGACAGGGGGAGGCGGGGCTGGGTACTTCCTGAAACCTTCCTAAAACCACTGTCTTGAGAGCATTGAGCTCCAGGTTGTTTGTCCTGCACCATGACACCAGACGGTCCATCTCAATCCTGCAGGCAGACTCATCTCCATCAGAGATGGAACCAAATGTAATTATCATATGGGCCAGTAGAGAGTTGCAGGCGGTCGAGTTGGTCTGAGGCCCTCTTCTTTAGCCGCTTCCAGTTCTCTTTAGCTTATCACCCTGGCCATAACAATACTAAAAGCTGACTCCATACCTCGTATTTTTTAATCCACCCCGCCAACAAAGAAAGTGACTTTATTTTACCAGTCTCAGTCCGTCTAGCTCTCACCAGGTTAGAGATTGAAGAGGAGGTGTCTCAAACTCTGGCTCATTCCTAAAGTTCTGTACGTGCCAGATCACTTGCAATCTAAGGTGCTAGATTGGTGTAACTCCTCCCGCCTTTTCTGCCATCCTGGTATCTCACGCACTGTTTTTTTGTCTGTCAGCAGTTCAGGATGTTTGCAAGTTTGTTTTGGCCTGCCCCACCTGTGCCCAGTCCAAATCTAGCCGTCGCTCTCCAGCCGGTCTTCTTCGACCTCTGTCCATTCCCAAACGCCTATGGTCCCAAATATCACTAGATTTCATCACTGGTCTTCCAACCTCCCAGGACAACAAAGTCATCCTCACAGTGGTAGACAGATTCTCTAAAATGCCCAATTTTATTCCACTCCCCGCTCTACCCTCAGCCATAGAAACGGCATCGTTTCTGACATTTTTCGACTGCTTGGGGTTTCTGTAAGTCTCTCTTCACCCACAGTCCAATGGTCAGTCTGAGAGGTTAAATCAGGATCTGGAGACTGGGCTAAAGATTTTCTGCTCTCAGGACCCCTCCTCCTGTGCCTGGAAGGAGATCTGGGTCGAGTATGCACATAACGACCTATCGTCAGCATCTAAGAGGTTGAACCCATTCCAGCCATGGCATATGGCGATCAGCCTCCATCATTGTTTGAGATGGGTGAGCGTGCACTGATGACAATAAAAGTATTATAAATATTGCTGTCAGCTGACCTGGAGGAGGGTGGGTCCCACTCTACTCAGGACCTCGGAATCCTATAAGACATTCGTGGACAGACATCGCAGCTGTGCCCCTCAGTATCAGTTGGTGACAGCCCAGTTCGCGTTGAGAGTAGAAAGTGGCGCCCCACTTGATTGGTCCTTTCCCCATTTCCAAACTGGTCAACCCTGTGGCGGCAAGTGGGCGACTCCCTAAGACTCTCAGGATTCATTGCACATTTCACGCGTTAAACCTGTTCTCTTTAGTCATCTAGTCCTTAGATTTAGATAAAATGTTGCATAACCTGATCTCAGCTAATAAAACATATTTTCACATACTGAAGACAAGACTGGAGGCAGAAAGACCCGCAAACAAGCATCGGCTGAAGGCAGCTGCATTAAAGGCCTGGAAATGTGTCTCAGGTTAGAAAACGCAGGACCAGGATTTTAGGCAGTCATTGACTTCACCTAAGTATTTAAAATAAACTTTACATTTTTAGTCATGTTTCCAGTTTCTGGAACAGTTACAAATATGTCTGTGAATTAATGATTTTAACTTTAGTTTCAGTTACAGTCTGGATTTACTCCATCTTACATCTCACAGTGATCCATCAAGAGGTTCTCAGGTGTCATTAGTTCAGTTTTATAACACTGTCATGATCTAAATATAATACTAATCAAGCTTGGAAAAAAGTGGCGTTTTATCGACATGAAAACGTGCACTGCCTGTATAACACAGTTGCATTTTGGGTAATTGTGTTAATGACCAGGCTTTGGTTTGGTGAATGCAGAAGCATAAGAATAAGATCTAAACACTGACACGTAATGTTGATTTCAGGACACGACATGTAAACACTGGATATTTTAACTCGTGTCCTGGAGTTGAATCCATTGCGGCTCCATTACCCTCAGCTACTTGACATTATTTGTGCATGTTTTAAATATAATTTACAGCGATGAGCAACAAAAGCGAAGTAAAGCAAAACCACTTTTCCTGTGAGGCAAGCTGTCTCCGCTTTTGTAGTCTGACATTTCACGATGGCAGCCATAGGGTCTAAGCTTCTTACAAGTCAAGCATTAAGATCTTACTGGAAGATTCTGTGCACATTGAAATGTCCCACTGTAAATGTTTCACTGTGAGCTGCTGCTACATGATGTAGCTGTGATTTATATGATGATAGATGTTAAAATATGTTATGTTGGAAATGGATCTTTTGACAGTTCCACCTCTTCCTCTTTGCTGTTAGTATAGACACAGTGATTACACACTGCAGCTGAGTCATGATTTTTGTAGATTTCTCTGGAGCCTCAACTGCTGCTAGGTGAGAGGCGGGGTCCACCCTGGATAGCTGTCCAATATATCTCAGCATGAGCACTGAGACATCCACTGACAGACAACCATTCACACACATTCACACCTACAGGCATTTTTCCACCAGTTAACCTAACATGCATGTCTTTGGACTGCAGGAAACTGGAGTACCTGCACGAAACCCCCACCAGCACACGGAAAACCAACTCCACAAAGAAAGGCCTGGAACTCGAACTGGGGACCTTCTAGCCGTGAGGCAGCAATGCCAAGTACTCTGCCAATTTAATACGAAATGTTGGTAGAAATGCATTTGTCAGATTAATGTCAAATTAAAGAAAAGTCAACCACAAACTCCCAAGAGGTAAACTAAGCGTGTCTGTTATGTACAGTTCATGGTGTAGGCCGGAATGTAAAAAAAACTGTCAAATGTGATGTGGTATTTCCACTGACATAGGGTATGAAATGTGGTCAAACTGACAGCGATAACAAGTGAAAAACAACAAGCTGTCCAAAACCCATCAATTTGTGTTTTCCACTTCAACAAAGCTGATGGAAATGCACCAACATTCACCTGACAGCTGGACGAGAACTCCAAGTGGCTCATAATGTGTTTCTACTGCACTGCCACTTTCTCCTACATCACTTATGTGCCAAAGAGTATATATAAATAATTGTTTTAGAAATGCCTCTGTCAAGTGTGATCCCTGCACTCCTCCTCCTGTCGTGCACTCACGAATGGCCTCCTTTCAAGCCGCCAGCCAGGAAATGGAAATGGTCCACAATTAATCCCGCTCTGTGTAGAGTAAAACAAAGCTCATCTAAATATAGAAACTCCATGGCACTGCAGGGACCAGTTTCCATGTTTCCACTCATCTTACAGCACCTTTTACCGACGGCCCATTTCTACGTATGAGGCCACATTATCATCTGCAAAACAAAGCAGTAATGTGCATTAGCTGAAGAGGGAAGCGTAGTATAAACCTCAGTCTGTCCATAACCAAACTTTGTTTGTGCCTGTAGCTGTGTAATATCCAAAAATATGTTCACTTCTAAAACAACTGTATTTTTACAAAAAAAAACCTTTGATAGTGGTACTGATACTGATTCCTATTTCTGAATGATAATTTTTTTTCAACCAATTTCATAAAATCCATGAAAAAAAGAAAATGACATTCTGCTGCAAATATTCATTTGATTAATTTTTCAAGTCCTTTGCACTTTTCCACTGAAAGCACTATACTACTATACGCCTGTTGGATGACTCTGGTTTAGTTTTACTGTAGCTTGGTGTACCTATTAAAGTGAAGATTATTCATTTCTACAACAGCAAGTCACATACAGCTCTTGTGTAAGCCCCTTCCAGAGCCTTTTTTTAATACTTAATAGAACTGAAGCTATTTCAATACCCAGCCCCAGACAAACATATAGTATATGCATGGCCAGCAATATTTTTGTTATTTTATATGAAAGACTTGCTGGCTAGACCTGGATGTTTGCTCAGGGTTTTGAATAAATGTATTTCATTTTGCATCAGAATTTTCTGATTTGAAAAATAAAATTCGCTAAAATTTGTAGACAAATAATGTGCAGTAATAAAGTTATTTCCCATGGCAAAGTTATGACACTAAGCTGTGCCTGTAGATGATCCTCCTCAGATTATCCTGCTTCTCTGGTCTAAAAGACTGTACTTCATAGCATTTCCTGTCCCTAAATCTAAAACGAACATGCTTATCATTGGCCAATGACCAATGATAAGTTCGACAGCCGAGAATCTGAGTGCATTAAATTTTACCATCTCATTTCATCCGCGTATTAGATAAACCCCTTTGGCCTACATAGTACCTTAAATATGGTTTTATGTAACTCCAATTTCTGCCGTTCTTTTATACAGAATCGATGATTGTAACATTTTGTTTAACGGCCGTTTCTTGCTCCTACACTCTGATCTCCTCAAAACTAATATTCCATCCTGTGTTCTCGGCTATCAGTATACCAGCCTCCTGTCTGCAGAGTTTAGAAGAAGTCAGCTGGATTGCAGGACTAGGAATAACCTCTCTGCTGTCTTCACACAGTCAGACTCTGCAGAGGCTTTTAAATCCAAACCTAAAACTCATCACCATACTTTTCTTTGAGTCTTTTCACTGTAACTTTAAAAACTATTCTTTAAGTGGGTCAGTCTGAATTTCATTGAATATATTAAGCCTAAAACGTGCGGCCTAGAGAGTCAGTGGGTCCAGGGGATGCAGGGGATGCAGACTTCTGCAGGGTCAAATCCCTGCAGCCGTCATATAACATGTACGATAACCACAAATCTTTTATGAACAATGCAGTGTGTGTGGTGGTGCTGATGAGCTCACTGGAAACTTCCTGAAAATCACTACATCTCTCTAACCCACTGTTTTTTTTCTCTGGAGCACATGGATATCCCAGTTTTCTGCCTGTCCCTTCCTAGTTCTCAGTTCCTCCCTATTCTTTCTTCTCCTTGCCCCCCCCCTGCTGAGCACTCCGCTGTCCTGGGACCTCCCCCCGTCCCTCAGCTGTCTATGCATCATTTCAGTTGATTTGGATCTGGATCTTCGTCCTCTTGGAGATTCAGCCTCACTTCCTGTCTCTCTCTCCCTTGTGTGCATGTTGTCCTTGACTCCTTCTTCCTGTTTCTTATTTTTATTGCTTGTTTGTGTGTGTTTATAGTGTATCTTTAATTTTGGCATCGTTTTTGTCCGTACTGTTGGATTATTCTGGACATGACATCTATTGCATATGACATTTCTTCCAATTGCTTTTCCTTTTAAAAGTTTATTTTCTTTATTTGAAACAAAGGTCTGGCAGGTATGATGCACATTCTAAAACTGCTTCGGGCAAAGCTGTAATTTGTGAATAAAAACAATATATATATAGAGCGAGAGAGAGAGAGAGGGAGAGGTAAAAAATATCCTTTCAAATCATTCAGTCAAATAATCACAAAGTGGAGGACTATGCTGAATCGTATCATGACTTCTTACCTGACACACTCCACTGATGCACATGTCAAAGGCGTCTGTGCGACACCTCGTCCCATCCAGCACCTTGGGGGCCAGTTCCACAGTGAGACTTCTCCCTTTGGCCTGGCATTTCAGGGCACACGGTGCAGATGCATCATAAGGCGCTGGGACCCACTCGTGGGTGACACCCTGGTACTTGATATCATTGTGGGCTGAGCACTGCTGGGCCCGGAAATCACCCGACTCTGCAGGGCAGTCCTGAAGAGAGGAAAAACAAGACTAGTTGGTGACATTACAGTAATCCAGTTTACTGTAGTTCTGCTTATGGTCTGCTAACATAAAGCTTTTATCTATATTAAATGGTAGAGTTGGGACTTTGTCTGAAATGCAATACAAACTCAAATTTGTGATTTTCCCCACTTTTACAGATTAAATTGTACACTGTTGCCCATTGATTGGGAATAATCTTGTTTTCAAACACATTCCTCTCTTTCGGTTAATTCTGGTGTAATCTGCTGACTGGGCAACTTCGTTTTGAGAACATATACACTTTATTTAACAAATGTAATTTCATCAGAAGAGATAAAAAAATATTTTATTCCAACTTTTTGGGCAGCTGTGTGCTTTGAAGGATGCTTGCAACACACTCAAAGGCGTGTTTACCGCAGTGTTTCCTTTACTGACACCTTCTAATAGTTTTGCAGATGGAATATTTGCTCATTTTTGTTGGATACAAGACTTCATCCTCTTCATGAAGCCCCATATGTTTCAAAAGGTCAAAGATGAAAGATGTGGACTGCAGACCAGTCAATACACGTAGTCTTGAAAGTCTTTTTAAAATCCCACCAGTCTGCCACGCCATGAGCACGGACCTCAATGTGATCACAGATGCTGACCATTAATTACAGACTGGATGGTCTTTTTCATGTTTGCCACAGGGAACCTGATGTCCACTTTCCTGAAAGAAGCTGAATACTGGACATTAACCTCGTATGGTTAACTTTATCAGACAAAAACAGATGCAAAACCGTAATCAAAATAAAAAATTATTTTGCAGAGTTGATAAATTTACGAACTGAGGGAAACATCAGAGTCCATATTGTTTTCTCCATTCTTGTTTTAAATCTCTTGTGTTCCAAAGAGTAGGTAAACTGTGAACTGGGGTAGTTGGCAGCCCTGTCGCCATCTGCTGGTATCTTCACTCTGGCTTCCAAATTAGGGCACATATCCTGGATACAATTTGTTTTATTAATTTAAAAAATTAATTAGTTCATCCTAAAATATAAAACCAGTCTTATATTTTAAAATATAGATTTTTACAAGAAAAGCAAAAACACTGCCCTACTGGGCCAGGAGAAACCACTGAGAGCTTACAAAGATAAACAGTCAGATAAATAAAGCTTCAACTGAAACGACAAGTGACAACTGTGAGATTTTATTGCTTTTTAGAAAAAGGCCCAACTTTTCTAATAATGTAGTTTGTAATGTGTATGTAGCATATATATATACTCAGAATAACTGGTAACCCTGAATGTGGATGGTCAGACCAATTTGTGCAGTCAGAAATTCAATTTGTCTGACAATCATCCAGCGACACACTGAGCGTACGAGCTGGAGATATTTCAAACCAAACCACTGACCAGGACAGAGAGAGTAATGCTGCAGAAAAGCCGTTCAAGAACCGGAGGCTTCTGAGGACTGAACGCTCGGGTCAGTAAGAGTGACTTGTTTCTGTGGGTGACAACTGGAACACATTTAACAACCAATAAATCTGTCTTCTCTTCCCTCAGTGAGAACTTGACACGTCCAATCGGATTTATTGGTTTCACATTTGCCAGGCTACATGATCTCCACAAACCTTTGTGCAGCGCTCTGAACAGAGTCGTTCGAACAGGCGTAGCCTCCATGGGTGCTTGGGTTTCTGCTTCACTTCTAAAGTGGTTATTGCCCAACCCTAAATTAGTCTGTGTCTTAAGGCCCATTTTCTGCCAACTACTTGTCTGCAATCCTTCTCTGCAGAGTTCTCATGAAATAATGTGGCAGCATTTGTTGAAAACCTCATCTATATTAATATAATATTGTTGTCTTTAGCCCTTTTCGCATTTAAACTCCAAAGAATCTGCTGCTGGACATTGTCTGCGGTTGCCATTTCACACATGTAACACACAGCAGGAGACTGTCTGAGTCAGACGTGTTGTCACGTGCAGAAATTCCACTTTATTGCAGCGAGGAGTGGTGCCTGGCAAGTGCATGTGGAAGGCACAACACGATAAAAAAAAAAAAAGTTGACTGCGAGAAACACAGAGTTTTGTTTACAGCTCATTAAAGCTAAAACACCCATTAGTTCTCTCCAAATCCTCAGTCTCCAGATCCCCAGACTTTGTACTAGGGGCTTTTCCGGACACCGTCCAGGCCGTCTGGCTCGGACACTTGCGCTCTCACATGCAGATCCCCTGGGTATAAGTGTGGAGAAGTTCAAAATGGCAGCTAATATATGAAAGCAGCTTTTGTCAGGATTCTGCCTTGGCCCTGGTACTTTGGTCTGGTTATGGTTTAAGTGAGTCAGTTCTTTTGGGTCCTGTTCTTTTTATGTAGCTTCACAGATCCAAGATAAAATGAGTAATAGTGGATGTTCTGACCCTGGGTAAGGTTATCTGGTTTGGTCGGTGCTTCAAACCCACTTGAGAATTAGGTTAGAAAAGCTGAATTTTACCATCTGAGATAAGTGCACGCTCCAGAAACCATGATACACACTAAAGAAGAAAGAGACAAACAAGAGAGAGAGGTTTGAAATTGCCAATCTATTGTCAGGACAACAAGCTCAACTCTAACCCGTAGCTCGGGCACAATTTTGGATTTCAATGCTCCTGCCTGACAAGGCCTGAACTCTACATAAGCCATTTCAAAATCACCTTCATTCCCTGGGTATCGCCATCTTTGGAGACGTATATGCAGCGTGAAGTCAGCGTGAGTCAGTGGCTCTAAAAACCTGCCCAGTGTTTGTCTGTTTATTGGTGTTGATTTTCTCTCCGCTGACACTCTGTCGTCTAGTCTCTGCCTAGTTCAGTGTTCTGACAGTCTACACATCTTATGTAACCAAGAAAAAAAAAAAAGAGTTGTTGAGATCTTTTAGTACTTGGCTGGAACAGCAGAGCGTGGTGAGTTTTAGTCGTGCTTTATGCTGCCTGGCACTTTGGAAGTGAGCAAACAGAAATAAGCAGTTTTTACTACGGTATTCAGCTTCATTTGATCCAAATCGTGGAGATTAAGAAGCTCTAAGCGATCACCTTTCAGCTGAAGAATCAGAACTTTGTAGACTGACATCCAAAAAGTGAAATGATGCAATGTATCTCAGCCTTGCAGACAAATAATTGAAAAGGTTCTTGAATCAGGCCTGTCCCGTCCAAATGATGCAATTTGTAAAAGAGCAAATGTAAAACATTGCATGAAACTGCATTGTTCTCCTGTTTTCTCAAATTCTAAAAGATGTCAAAGAGGAATTTCCACCGACACTAAAAAGCCTTCTCATACATACATGACAGTAGCAGACGTAAAGGTTAGACTCACCGTGTTGCTGCAGGTTCTGTAGCGGATGTTTTTGCCATCACAGCTTCTGCAAGATAAAATGAAAAATAATTGGTGCTTTGCCAAACAACAGGTGATACTTACAAACATCTTTATATGAATAAGAATCTTTTCTAACTGTAGTATTGATGTTTCCATTTCACAGTAAAGGGCCATTATTGAGCTGTCATATAGATTTTGTTGAAGCACGTTACATACTATAATACTTTTAGTTCATATTGCAGTTTTTTCCCCCAGTGTCTAATAATGTTCTGTATGTTTCTCTCCATCTTGGTTCTTTTTAAGCACAGTATGTTCTCACTCCTCTTAGCCTCTATTTAATGTTTTTCCTATAACATTGTGAACTTTGTAGAGACCCTGAATTTGTTCTGGATGGGATCAGCAGGTAAGTTCCCAAAATACAACTAGAACATGATCGATGACTACGCTCATGCAACACACGTACGCATTACGGGTTACGGCACGCTGTACCTGCAGCACACTTCATCCAGCCAGCAGCCACCTCAGCACTTCACTGAGCTCCAGCTGGCAAAGTCCAAAATGTCAAGTAACACACGCACGCACACACACACACACACACACACACACACCGTCAGAATGAACCTGAGCCCTCTGTGAAATGTGCCACAGCAGAACGTTCCTTCCCCCGTGACAGCACGGACACGCTGTTAAATCCGTTCCACCTTGTTAGCAACAATAACAACACTCAATCTCTTGGTGTGTGTTAACTGCCATACAGCGCACATTTCTGCTGCCAGCCTAAAATAACATTAGACTAACCTGGTAGCAGCTCATTTGTTCCAGTGTAAAGCAGACCTGCTCTAATCCGCCATTTAGTGCAGATAAAGAGCCTGGATCCACACTGCCGTCATTCAGCACAGACAACAGCAAGCCACACATCTACACATCATCAGATTGTTGCTTGGTGTGCACTGTTCTGTGCACGTATGCACCAACAGTGGGTGGCTGTATTGTACTGACAGTAGTCGACGAACGGGAGGGGTTGTAGACCTGAATGAATGACTTTAAGTAAGCCGGAGCTGTTGAGTTGACCACTCTGTGGGCAAGAGACAGAACTTTGAACTTAATCCTAGCAGCTACAGGAAGCCAGTGCAGAGATCTGAAGAAGGGGTGACATGAGTCCTTTTTGGCTGGTTAAAGATAAGGCATGCTGCTGCATTTTTGATCATCTGCAGGGGTTTGGTTGTGCATGCCGGTAACCCCATCAACAGCGCGTTGCAATAATCTAGACGAGATATGATCAATGCCTGCACGATGAGTTGAGTCGTTTACTCAGAGAGGTAGGGTCTGATCTTGTTGATGTTGTAGAGGGCAAATCTACACGACCTAGAGACTGAGGCGATGTGTTCTGTGAAGCTCAGTTGGTCGTCAGATTTCTGACCGACTTAGCGGGAACAATCACATCGGATCCAATGTTGATGCTGATGTTGTGCTGCGTCAACGGCTTGGCTGGGAAGACTAGAACCTCAGTCATGGAGAATGTGAGCTGAAGATGTCTTTCTCTCATCCAGGCAGAGATGCGTGTCGAGACAGTGGAGTCATTTGGCGGAAAGGACAGGAAGAGCTGCGTGTCGTCCGCATAGCAGTGATATGAAAAGCCATGTGATTGGATGATAGAGCCCAGGGAAGAAGTATGGATGGAAAAAAGAAGAGGACTAAGAACAGAGCCTGGGGTACACCAGTGGAGAGGTTATGAGATTTAGAATCGCGCCCCTGCCAGGATACCTTGTAAGTTCGTCCAGACAAGTAGGACCGAAACCAGGGTAGAGCTGGTTCAGAGACACCCAAGTCAGAGACTGTATTCATGAGGATCTGGTGGTTTACAGTGTCAAAGGCTGCCGACAGGTCCAGTAGAATCAAGACAGAAGAATTCCCCGCAGCTTTAGCAGCCCGTAGGGATTCCACAACAGTCAAAAGTGCCGTCTCTGTGGAGTGACTGCTCTTGAAGCCAGACTGTTTTACATGAGGAGGTTGTTCAGGGAAAGAAAGTCCGAAAGCTGATTGTAGACTGCTCGTTCCAGGGTCTTGGCCAGAAATGGGAGAAGAGAGACTGGTCTGTAATTCTCCACAAGGAAGGATCAAGAGAAGGCTTCTTCAACAGGGGCGTAATCTGGGCCTGTTTGAACGAGGTGGGAAAGGTGCCTGTTATGAGAGAAGTGTTGATGATCTGCGTGATGGCTGGTATTAGTGTCGGTGCAGTATCTTGAAGAAGGGTGGAGGGATCGGGTCCAGAGAGCAAGTGGTTGGGCGATTCGAAAGGAGTAGAGTAGATACGTCGTCCTCTGACAGGGTTGTGAATGTGAAGCGTGGTGCGTCATTCGATGTTGGTAGGTGGATGTTATCTGGTGGGGAGAACTGGGAGCTGATGGTTGCCACCTTGTTGGTGAAAAAGGAGGCAAAGTCGTCGGCTGTAAGACAAGTGGGTGGCGGAGGCGGCAGTGGGTAGAGCAATGATTTAAAAGTGGAGAACAACTTTTTGGTGTGGTGTTGCTGAGCTTGTCCTGGTAGTATTCAGTTTTGGCCCTAGTGACACTGTGAGAGAAGGAAGCAAGCAAATCCCGGGAGTCCGAAAGAGCCGAAGGGGCCTTGGTTTTGCGCCATTTCCTCTCAGCACCCCTGAGGACAGTACGTTCCCGAATCTGGTCAGTTAGCCAAGTGTTGGAAGCTGAAGGGCGAGCAGGTCGAGAGGTTGTTGGGCAGAGACTGTCTAGGCACGACGTAAGTGTATTACAGAGTCTTTCAGTGGCCACGTCCGTATGGAGGGTGGAGAGATCCTGGGGCAAGGGCAGCTTTGCAGAAACCAGTGAAGAGAACCGCTCCGGGTTAAGAGATCTGAGGTTACGGCGGAATGTAACCAGTGCGGTAGGATGGTGTGCCGGTGTAGGGATGAAGACAGTGAGCTGGATGAAGAAATGGTCCGACAAATGCAGCGGAGTGACAGCAATGTTGGCCACAGTGCAGTTCTGGATCAGAATGAGATCTAGGTTGTTGCCAGCTTTGTGGGTCGGGGGAGTTGAGACCAGTCCCAGATCAAGGTGTTCAGAAGAGCGAGCACGTCAGCTGCGTGGGGTTTGATGAGAGGAGTGTTAACTTCGGGGAATTGGGACAACAGGATATCCAGCTCGTCACAGAAGTTCCCCAGCTGGCCTGGCGGTCTGTAGATTACAATGACATGGGCTGTAATAGGTGCCGTAATTCTGATGGCATGATATTCCAGCGACGACAGATTGTTGAAGGGGGCAGTCATGGAGAACTTCCAGGAGTCGGCGACGAGAAGACCAGTCCCACCTCCCCGACCCGATGGACGAGAGGTGTGAGAGAAGGTGAAGCCAGTGGAGAGTGCAACTAGATAAAAATGCTATGGAACTGCATTATGGCAAACATTGGACAGTTTTAGGAGAAATAACCATCGCATCTCCTGTTCTTTTGGGTTTATTGAGGGTAAATAAAAAAACTGGTAAAATATCACGGGTTGGTTGGCTACTGTTAAACTCGAACACCGAGCGTCTCCTGCAGACTGATCAGGAGTCCCATGGTTGTAGCCAGTCCACAAAACATTAACACCACATTACTGGACTTTTTTATACTAAATTTAGTTTGACTTAACAGGTAGAAGGTAATTCAAAGACATAATGAGGCTGGCCGGTAAAAGGAAAAGCTAAAACACAAGGAGAAAAATGCTAAAACATAGGACGAAGTGTGGGTTTGCGTTTCAGAATAGAATTGTACAGAGAACATTCCCTAAAAGTAAATACGAGGATGGATGGGAAGGTCACGGATTGACCTGATCTGATTTTAAAAGCATCCTGAACGTCTGCGATATTTGATGCTCCAAACACTCTACAGCCGCCTGAATAAAAAGAAATTATTCTGACTTGTGTTGGTGGCTTTTTGAGTCCAGCTGAAAACTGCAAGGAAATGAGGAACTCTCAGACTGAGTGCTTTTACTTCTGCCACATTCAACGCTGGCTATAATCCAAAAGGTTAAGGTGCTAATAAACAGGCCTTTAAAGCAGTCACTACGTTTACCACAAAAGACAAAGACTGAGAGGAGGAAAAAGCAGACGTGTCCTACACTGGCACAGCACCAGCAGCTTTGAGGCAGCCTCCCGGAGTGTGAGGGGGTTTACTTAATGAAGTGCTTCAGGCTTATTCACAGTGGGATTACAGGCTACTATGCTTACATCCAGTAAAAACAAGAGATAGAAAATTAATTCGCTTCTGATTGTTTTAGAACAGAAATATTAATAACTAGAACACAATTAACGCAACAAACACAGGGATACTTGACCTTCTTTTGCCATCATGCATTAGATAGAAATCTACCATTAATATTTGTTATCAGCGTATGATAGCTATCTCAGAAGTGCTATCTATTTTCATGTACGCTGCTCAGATTTTGGAGGGAAAGGTTTCATACTCTAATTTATTTTTTTATCTGTATTTTTACATTTTGACACACACAACAGAATTTTGTATGTGGATGAATGTAAGCCAGTATCAAAGAGACTATGATCTTTTTAAGCATTGTTTTTATGACTTCCACTTGTTCTGTGATTAATTTTTCTTGATACAGCATAACATCAAAAGTGTAACATTAGAAAACCAGGAAACTGTCTTTTTTCTAAAACCCTTCCACCACAACACAGAAATGCACAATACACATGCACTCCTAGCTGATTCACAATATATTATATCTATCTAACACAAGTGTATGACTGTCTGCCTGTTTCTACAGAGCTCTTACCCACCGCGTGTTCTACAGTCGTTATAAATTGAGAATACAGTCAATTTGTCGTTTGCTGAAATTGATGTGTACCATGCATCATGTGCTTTTTCCCATTAAGGATACTTGTAAATATATATATCATCTACACTTTTGGCTTCCCAAGCACTAGAAAAGCCATAGCAACATAACAAAGATTTAATGTGTTAAATTTTCTAAATCAGCATCTATCTCAAATTTTGAATCAGATAATAACTTTGTAAAATGTTCTAGCTTCTACAAATAGTATTAAACTGTTTATTAGACCTTCTAATAGATTATCCCACCTCTGTGGTGGGCTGGTCTCTCAATGAGTAGAGCAGCTGGATGTTTTACATGAATACGTTGTAGAACTGTGTGGGCTCAAATCCCAGCCCACCCACCATGTGTGTCCAGTTAAATGCAGAGGACAAATTTTACATATATGCTTATTGAAAATAATAAAGGTTCTTCTATCATTTTTCTTCAACATGAGCTGTGAATACATGTTGTCGTGTAACATATTGTCTAAAATATTTAAATAGTTCAGCTTTTTCTTTCTATTGCATACGTTCTTGAATTTTTGCTTTTCATGGATGTAAATATTCAATTCCTTCACATTACGAGTTATACAAAATTTAAAGCATTGCATTCAGCTATTTTTATGCTTGAAGGAGTCTTCATCCCACCAATAAGGTTGTTTACTATTTTTAAACATAGACTTATTAATCATAACCCTACCTGCCTGGTGTAAAAGGTCTGTTAAAATCCTAGCTGTTGAATTTACATTTACATTTACAGCTCCTTCCAATACAGTAAATTATCGATGACAAAAATTTCATTCAATAGCTGAGATAATCTGACCCTCAGCATCAGCTCGCCATTTAATCATATCCAAGGTTTCAAATGACCATTTTTGTCTCAGATAGTTAATGTTTTTTTTTTTCAGTTTAAGCTCATAGTAAAATAAATCAATGACACTGCATCCAGTTGCTGACAAAAAGGAGAAGTTAGCTTCAATATCTTTGCCAATTCTTTCATTTATAAAATGTATTTTAAACTGCAACACATCTAAAAGTGAACCACCAAATGTAGTGACAACATTGCCTTTTGATTTTCTACACCAGTTGAAATGATCATTGGAATAATATCTACCACATTCTATGAATTCAGAATCATCACACTCAGTGTAATCACATTCTTTACCCGTTCTGGAATTAAAGTCACCCGCACAGTGTCACATATACAACATCATGTAATAAAGATGTCGCCCAACTGCTGGTGGCGGTTCTGCTGCTGGTATAGACGATTTACAAAGAACATAGTTTTTAGGACGGTTTCAACAGTTTACTTTGTAATATCTTTAAATTCCTCGTTAAAATAACAATTGTTGCCCAAACAATGAACAGCGCTGTTGAGCGCTGGTGTACAGTGTGAGGACACACTGAGCTAGTGGGAGTAAATGGAGCCTTCAAGGGAAGAAAGACACTGTCTGGCACCAGAGGAGGCAAAGCAATGGGCAAAGACAAACTCCACTCCAAAAGAAACACTGGGCCCAGACAGAAAGCCAGTGTGTCTGTGTGAGTGTGTGTGTAAGAGTTTAAGAGTTGAATGTTGCAGATTAAGCTGGATGTTCTCACTCTAGCCAGACAATAGTGTCCTCTGAGGCCCACAGAGACAGACACAAATACAGTACGCTGTACTCTCACACACACACACACACACACACACACACACACACACACACACACACACACACACACACAGTGGTCCAGCAGGTCGGCTGGCTTGTGAATGACTCAAGTGTGAATCTGCCCGAACAGACGAAGTCTGAACAAATCCGGACCCTCAATCACTTCCAGATACTTGAAGCTCAGATCAGGTTTGTAGCAATGGAGACACTCTCAGCTTGTCTCGCTCGACCACTGCAAGTCCTCAGAAGTCTGAGCATATGGAGCCTAATCAGACAGACAAAGTCCAGAAGGCCCGGGAGGATGCACAAGTCAGACTGATGGAATTGGTTTTGGCACATCAGAGCGCTTTGCAGGGGACATTAATACAGTTACAGTAGGACATGACATGAATGTAGATGCCACCGTATTCATACATATTTCGGCTCACCCACTAATTTGCATGGCTGTGATTGCAACAAGTAATTTGAGCAGTCCCTAACCAATTTTCCATATCATCGCAATTTAAAACATTATATTATATAACAAACATACATTTAAAAAAAATGGATAGACAGAACTAGATAGATACTTTATTATTCCGCAAAGGGAAATATTTGTGTTGCAGTAGCGATTACAGATAATAATACAGTCAATGCATGTTAATAAAGTAGAAAACCACTAAGATAATAATAATAATTTTGCAGCCTACTGGCAATTTCTTGTCAGTCCTAAAAAGCCAGAGATATGATCCTGTATTGTCCGTTGAAAGTATCTTAGTACAGCTGTATAAAATCAAGCATTGTAGGTCACAACAATCACAAAAAGGGGAATTAGATTAATAATTACAGTTAATTTAATCCTTATGAGGAGAAGACCGTTATTTCTCTGTGTCCCAACTCATGTCAGAATTGGAGGTAATATATTGAATAAGGACCCACTGTGGTGACGACAGCAGGGTGTGTAAAACAATAATAATTTATTTATAAGGGAGGGCAAAAAACACAAACTAGACAGACAATCTATGGGGACGAATAAATGCACAAAAATAAAAACTAAGGGAATAGAATAAGTATGAACTGAAGATCTAACTGAGGAAGAAATAAACTAAACAGAACAGCACATACAAACCTAACAAACTAAACTAACCAGTGATAGGGACTAAATAGAGACAAAGAAATGAAGGGAAACCTAATGAAAATAAGGACACAACAAAAATAACCTAATGAGTCAAGAAAATAATAAAGAACCAAAAAGGAGAAGCACTAAAACTAAAACAGGGGAAACACAAGTAACCAACTCTAAAATTAAACAGAACAGACTAACAGGAACTGAACTATTAACTAAAGTAAAAAAAAAAAAAAAAAAAGAAAGCAGAAAGAAACACAGAAAAGAGCTAAACAAACAGGCGAACCAGGAAACTAAAACAGAAAGACGGCACTTAAACCAACAAGCAAACAAAAGACCAAACAAAAACCAGACAAAGGAACTAAACACAGAACCAAACCTCAGACCAAGGACAGCACACGGGCACAAAATGAAAAGTGTAAGAGTGTACAAGTGAAGGGGGAACAGGGTTTAAATAACTGGGAGGACAGGTGAAACCAAGAACAAATGAGAAAAGTAAAGCAACCAATCCAAACTAACAGGAAAGAAAATCCAATATTACAAAATAAAAGGCCACAACAGGCCATAAACAAAAGCTAGACTAACAAAAAGTCCAGAATCCTGACAGCTCAGCTCTGATGGAAGCTTTCCTCAGTTAAAACATTTAACCCTGAAGACTTCATCACAATTCTTTGATGTTGGCCTTACTTACCTAAATACAATCATCATCTCCAAACTGGAGATTTGGGATTTTTGTTATAAGTTAGGTGCTTTTTGTCCCCCTGCCTTTGAGTTAGTACGGTTATGTAGGTAAATATTGTTATTTCTTTTTCAGGGAGTTTGTTATAGTCTAGGTCTCTGCCTTTGAGTTTATACTGTTTGATGATTTAATATTGTTAACCCTTTTTGAGAGAGAGAGCTTTGTTAGAGTTTAGGTCTCTGTGCAGAGTATTACAGGATCAATAGTGTGTGTAATAATTGATAACTGTACAATTAGTTCTTGTACTAATAAACCTGTTGCATTCTTGGCGAGTCTCACCTTCTGCTTTTGGGTCCTCTAGTTACAGTAACCTTTACAATTTGTAGAGCATATGAAAAAGAATGTCTGATATATATATGTGTATGTATGTATGTATACATACATACATATACATACATATACATACATAAATACATACATATATATACATATACATATGTGTGTGTGTGTGTGTGTATGTATGTATGTATACACACACACACACACACACACACACACACACACACATATATATATATGTATACACATACACACACACACACACACACACACACACACATATATATATATGTATACCTTTAATAGCAAAGGAAGGTGGAAGGAGCTGCTGAGTTAAACACTCTGTGTCCTTTTCTGTTTAACCTCCACTTCTTCCCTTTTCATGCAGTATCCCTCTAACAACAAGCGACACTGACGCGGTCGAGCTGAGCTGAGTGGAGCTGAACCACACAGTGGCAAAGCTCTCTAATTCACACTGAAGGAGGGCTCGTTCTTGGGGCACAGATGCTGTTTCAGTAGGAACAGTGATTAAAGTGAGACCTGTCCTTAGACGTCAGTAACTGGCGTCAACAGCACACATTTCATTCTCGGCCATTAGTGCAATGTGCAGAGAACATAAAGGAGGAGAACAGAGGTCATAGAGGGACAAACCGAAACCCTCGTTACCAACATGAAACACTGAATTGAGAGTTTAGTGGAACAGAAATTGCAGGCACTGGTCCACAGAGATGTAAACGAGTGACTCATCCTTCGACATGTTCGAGCCCCTTTACACCATGAGAACAGTACAGACGCCCACTAATACTAATGCTCCTGTTATGCTGTGGCAGAATTTTGCTGCTGTGGTTTGGGTCCAGGTGTCCAAACTCACCTCAAATATGACTGGACTGCTTTCCACCACCGTCTATAACACAGCGAGCGAGGTCAAACCTTTTGGAAGAATGGTGTTCCATCCCTCCAAGTGCTTGTCCAGCACCTGACTGTGTCACGCTCTGCTGGCTTTTCCTTTCATTTGTTCCCCGTCTGTTTAAACCTACAAGCGTCTGTGTGTACTTTGTGTGAAACAGAATCCTGTACTTAGTAGCTGTGTGGAAAATAGGGGGGATAAGCACCTGGATTAGAATGTTGACATGCTTCTCCAAGACTCATAAACATCTGTCTCTGAGCTCTGGTAACTCTACACCCCGCAGGAGAAAACCGTTCTTCCGCAGGAAACATTCAATCGAGCAACACTGACCCAAATATGACTAAATACAACGAGAAAGCTGCCTCCAGAGAAGCCCAGCGGCCGGTTTGCATGGTGCATTGAGTCCTCTTTTATCTACCTTTTAGTACTATTCCATTCAGCTCACAACCACAAGGTGCCAATTAACAAGCTTTGGCTCCGTCGTGTGTATTCGCTGAATGCAGTAGGAAAGTTCGGACTTTGAGGCCGAACATTTCAGCAGTGATATGGCTGAGAAAGTGAGGCTGAGCTGCAGTCAGAAATAATGGAGACAAATGAGTTGCCAGGAGGCTATAGAACGATGCCACAGGGCACAGTGTGAAATAGATAGGCTGTGATGACTTCCTGAACAAGCAACGCTGCACAACAAATAGCTTAGCAGAGACAGGCTGACACTGAGAGCAGACAGCCTGACTGTGGCTTTAAAAACAGCAGAGATTTGAAACCCACACACTTGGCGCGGTTATCAGTGTGAAGAAGATAGCGAACACACTCAAGTCAGACACTGTCTTCCTGACTTCCCTAGAACCACATCCTTCCAGAGGTGGTCAGAGTTTCCAGGCCTTTCTAATACAGCTGCTCTGTTTCCAGAATGAGCAGTTAGTTTGAGGAATCCAACGGGATCACAAATGCGAGAAATAGTGGATTCACCGACTGCTCTGTGCAACACGACCGCCACCGTAATTTATCTGAACTGACCACGAGACTAAAATGCATGAGCCAAGTTGTAGTGGTGATGCCACTAGAGCCGTCAGGTTTGTATATTAGGAAAGAAAAATGGGATAAGCCGCTCGATGCCGTTTACATATGCATTCACATATTGCATATGTTTCAGATGAAGGTTAACTTTCATTCAAAAGTTTGCAGTCACTTAGAAATGTTGCCATTTAATGACTGATGATCGGTTATCCTTTTGATGATGGCCCTCTGTAAATACTCTGATGATGAGTGTTTACAACACTTTTATTGTCCACATATGTCTGACTGATTTCGCTGATTATTTAACTGCTCGTTTGATGACCCACCAGAATAACGACTGTAAATAAGAATTTTTCTCTTTCAAGGATCCATTTGTTACACTGCGGTACAGAATGTCCAATCCGACCTTCTGAAGCTTTCTGCTTTTACCTACTGTGCCAGCTGCTAACAAAGTAGTGTACAGCATATTCTCTGCACAGCCCACAGACTCGAGGTGCCTTCAAAGGTTTTTCCTGCTTAAGTGATTGAACTGGAAGCATTTGCTAAATACGTGTGTGAACATTTCAGTAGGATATCCCCCACTTGAGTTTTGTCTGATTATAAAAATCAAATGAAAAAGAGCAGATTTGCAGCTCTGACCGTTGACAGTTTTAGTCATTACACAGTCTTATCAGCTGGAGCAGCTGCTCTGCACAAGTATCACACACCAAAAGCTGGATTCTTTTCTTCCAATTTAATGATCAGCTGTCTGAGACATTCACAGCATTTCCATGTTTCAAACACGCCGTCAAGTGGCGTCTTGTTAGATGCTCACTGAGGCTTACCCTCCAGTGAGGCAGCGTCGCAGAGAGTAGGAGGCCCCTCCCCCACAGGTTCGAGAGCAGTCGCTCCAGGGGCCCCAGGCGTCCCACCCGATGTCCCTGTCTTCATCTGAGCGGGTCATTCTGGATGCCTACAGGAGGACAAACACAGACACAGGTGTAAAGGTCACTAACTTCCTCAGCTCACATGCCTTCACAACAGGAATATCCTGTGCAGTTTCCATGTGTCATGATTTTAGTGGGACGGGGAAGACAGCTTGGACATAGTGAAAGTAGCAAGAGTTTCGATTGCATTTCAACAGATTGTCATCCCACTCCATCAGACATTAACGCTTCCTAATCATGTTGTGCTGCATCCTTTGGCGCCACAGACATCACACAACGTCTCCCGAGGAAAAGTCCTAGGTGTCGTTGTACCATCCGCCACAGGTGACCTCAGTGTCAGAGTGTAACACGAAGGGACTGGACAAAGCCTCAGGAATGAGAATGTGTGGATCTTTTTAGTTTCTTGCGAATTCACCCAGCCATCAAAGTTTCTGCCTCTTCACAGCAAAAACAGACACGGAAACAGACACCCGTCATCAGAAGGCACTGAAACGACTACGCAACATTTTCTGCTCAGTGTCTCGTGGCTGTTTCCTTCAAGCTACAGGCAGCAGTAAGTGGTGTGAAAGGAAGAGCAATTCTTTAAAAAACGCTCTAGAAGCAAAATCATGTCTTTAAATCCCTCCTGGATGTGAGAAAAATCAATGTCAATAAAATACAATTTTCATCTTTTCATAAGAAATAGGTTTTTTGGCCTACTGTATGAGGCTATGCTTGAGGTTTTGCTAAATTTAGGTTTAGTGTTAGTGGGGTTCAAACAATAACTTGTTAATAAGATTCTGAGAACTTCATCCTCATGCTTACGAAATCGTGGCGTTGTTTCTAATGTCGTGTTGACCCACCCACCACTCCTCCTTCACTGGGGTTTGTAGTATTTGTCACGTCACGTTAGACTAGAGTTGAATTTATAGCCACCGCTATGGTTTTAATCATGTGTACTGTGAGTTTCACATCAAAGATACATTTCCATTTGTGGCGAGAGATGATAACAGTTCTTCAGGTTATAAACATCAACATGCCACACTTCACTGACACAGCTGCGGTCTCTCCTCTAACCCGACTTAACACGTTCCCCCAAGGCACAGATGAAGCAGGGGTACTGTGATCCGTCAGATAAATGTTGAATGTAGACATGCCAGAACGCCCGGGGGCAAAAACACAGTTTCTGATTCCTTATTGATCTTCTGACTTCTGCCTTCTGCCCATTGTTTCCTGTACCCTGGTAGTTCGGAGCTGGATGTATTATAATCTCTCCCAATGAAAATATGTTCCACACAAAGGATCTAGGTTCACAAACAAATGCTTTGTGTGGAGGCTTTGCAGAAGTAGAAGGAGAATTCAATGCTCACATCGTTTCGCCTTTTAAGAGCCACAGTGGCACCAGTGAAACAAGTCAAGGCAGCCTAGTTATCTACTGTACATGTCAGAAAAGCATCTTCTCGAAAATTAGCACAGGTGTAAAAAGGAAAAGAAACAAGCAAAAATTCTAATGCTGTTAAAATATACAGATATTCTTATGTTCCTACTTCTTGTCAACTGCAAAAACGCCCCATAGGGTGGACATTACTGTGTTTACTTTCACTTGGTAACAATGAGAGGGATTCTTGTAATGAAATCATTTTACTGCTATTGCTGAGGATTGGGAAAGATCCACTGGCTGTTGCAAATAAACCCTGATGAAGGTTTAATGAAGGTTAGACACAGGCCAGGTTAGGAAAATGTGGTTATGTTTAACAAAAAGGCAAATATTTGCAAGAGTTCTACAAAGGGCTCAAATTAAGTGTTGTGTGCGGAGAAGAAATCTGTTCTACTTTATCAGGGCTGTCACAGTCTGGCTCAAAGAACGGTACAACATGAATACGGGTCACGTTGTGGTTACTGTAATTTATGGTGCCGATAACATCAGGTAACGGCCGCTGAACAGCGTGAGCCGAACGGTGGTCGGTGACCTGCACGTCGCTTTTCATTGCTGTAGACGTGTGAAATATGACTCAGGACGTAGCGCGGCCGCCCACCAATCCCAGGGTTTTTTGTTCGATCCCTGGCTCCTCCAGACTCATGTTGAGGTGTCCGTAAGCAACACTGAACACAAACTTTGTTGCTTCTAGTGAGTGTTGGCCAGCTTCATGGCAGCGCCCTCATCCCTGTGTGAATGTGTGTGCGAGTCGGTGAATTTGCAGAGCATTGAGCATAAATTCTGGCTGACATTTACTTTGTCTACTGAGATGTTTGTTAAGGCAAATTATTATTCTGACATGTAATCACTTTACAATTGCATCTGGATGAGCTGTGGACCTAATCACTGGGGCTTGTCAGCGATTTGTTAGAGCTGTGATAGCTTGTTCAGAATATCTGTTACTGAATCACTAGCATCTGTTGAATATGTCAGTCCCCACCAGAAATTCCCAGAGTTCACTAACGTTTTCACAGACTGACCTTTCCAGGTCACTTCTTTCCAGGAAATTAGCTGCATAAAAATCCCTTTTAACACGGAGTATATACTGTATTTACAGTGGGGTCCAAGAGTGTGAGACCACATTTATGTGTGACATTATCATGCAAACATGGACATATAAAAGTTTCACAGTTTTAAAATGAAATAGGTTATGGCACGTTAAATTAAGTTGTTTTTTTTTGTGGTTACTTAACACTGTCATACATTTACTTTGATTCAGTCAAACTCTCTTGTGTTATCCAATCAGCTTTTAAAACAAGTTAGGCCAGATTGTGAATTTAACCACAGAATAAAAAAATGTAACCAAACCATCTTTACAAATCATTAAATTCTAGATTTAGTGAAGTTGGAAAAAAAGCATTTGTTGCAGTTCTGTGAGATCTTGTGTTTGTGGAAATGTGACACACGAGCATCGATTAACCTCCCAAGAGAATGAATCCCACTGACTTTGGTGATCTCCTAACCTTCGCCTTATTTTGACCAGAGGTTTAGCCTATCTCAGTGATTTCTGGCACACATCACAGGTGAATAAAAGAGTCCAACGGCAATGTGTGCACGCGACAGGTCTTATTCTGCACTGATTGGCTGCTGAAACACGCACGTACGCCATCACCTCACAAGCATTACCTCACACTTCTGCGATATACTCATGTGTTTTCGACAAGCTGCATTTCACCTTCCACCTTATCTGTTGTGTTAAAAGCTCAGATGAAAGGAAAGGAGTGAGAGAGAACAAGACGTTGATAGAGAGTGGGGGAGATGGAAAGAGAGAGGGTTTTCCTGGCTGCGTGTCACCAAAAATAGGAAAATTGGCATCCCCTGGGTCAGTGATGTCACTGCAGACCCTGCGGTGCCAGAGAAAAAAAGGAATGTCATACTGGAGCTGCATGCGTGTTAGAGGAAAACTGAAGCACAATGAGGTATTTATGGAAAGTGCGTTTGAGAACCAAAGAAGTCAGCCTTCTAAAGTGCTTTTAAATTGTGCCCTTCAAGCCATGTGTCACTGGACCAATAGTCAAAACTCATTTTATTATAATTCAGTAAGTGTTTTTCCTGGAGAAGTGGCAGTGCAGGCCCCTCCACCAAAACAGCTCTTGCCCTGTCAGTGAAACTCAGTGCACAGGAACAAACTGTAATTCCTCTGACAATGTTATTTATGCCTGGTCAACCAGAATTAACATTTCTGACATGCCTCCGCAGGTTTCATTTCACCCTGCCTCCCAGGCCCAGATCATTGGCTGACCTTGGAGCTGGCAGAGCGAAACACTTGGCAGTCGTCAACATTGTTCTCTCGTACCCACATGGACGGGATCGATTCGTTTGTCTTAGGGTGTTGCGCTGCTGTGGAACCAGCTTTTCTCCGCCTGCTGCATCCAAAGAGACACCGTGAGCTGCTAGAGAGGAATTAGACACGTTAGCGCTCCACTAATAGGATAAAACCACCTTTTGTTGTCGGGCTCAGCCAGCTAACCGCCATCATGGACCTCCAACAGTAATAACATTGGCATGAGGAGAATCTGTCCAGCCAAGGCTTTTTTGGCCCGGCCAGCCAGCCGGGCCTATTGTGTGAGCTCCGCATAGTTCTGTATCAGCAATCTGTGTCCACTAACAACCCTGAAGACCTGGACATGTACTGGCTATTCGGTGTCAAGTAAATATACTTTTCATACATAAATTGATTGTAGGGAATCTGATATTGAAGAGACATATGTAACATTTCTCAAAGTGAACATAAAAGACGATTCAAGTTCATTAAAAGTGCACATTTTCTAAAAGTACTAACATTTAATACGGTCTATGGAGTGGCTCGTTAATATTAAGACATTTTTATTGTTGTCCAAGGGGAAATTGTTGTTGGGCAGCAGCACAGATGTTGGATTCCTGTGTGGTTTTTGTTTTGTTCAAGGACACTTGGACTTGTGACCAGGAGGAACTGAAAACCAAACCACTACCCTGAGGTTCATCGGGTCTTTCTCCAGAGCCCAGATATCCAAGGGCAGACTCACTTCAGACAATCTGTACAGGGCCTTTTAAACCTAGTGTGATCGCTTCATTCTGTGGTTCTAACAAATCAGATGTATCAGATGACCCACCCATTTGATCTGCAAAAGTATTGGAACATGTTGTGAACATGACTCATGTTGTTTCCCATGTGTGTCCTGTTAAACCGATGTTTACACAGCAAATAGTTCCAAAGGACTAGTTTTGGTTTTAGCTTTGGGTTTGACCTGAAAACTATTGTTTTACAAAGATAAATCAACAAGAAAAGCAACCATTCTGAATCCGAGAAAAGAGGGAAACCAATCAAAGGCAGGACTTGACACTTGACACACTTGAGACTAAAAACACTTCTGCCCCATCTGACACTGACAACAACACACAAGCCAGTTACACAAGTAGTCTAATGCAGTGCTAATTATCTTTAATTGCATTAACATTATTAAACTACATACAATGAAGTTTGTGGGCATTTGTTATTTATTCACTGGCTACCAAACAGGTTTTCCTGACCCTCTCCTGGATGCTTCAGATTGTAGCATGGAAAATATTCTATTGGAATATTAATTCAAAGCTAAATCTAACCCCTGGTCGCGACTGTTGCCTCTTCAGTATGAGACTTAGGAAATATGTTTCAAAATTAAAGACGCTATCACATGAACTAGTTGATACCTAATTGATAATGACCAGCATCTATGTACAGCATGACGATTGGCCTGTTTGTGCTGGGCTGTGTTGGTCGATTTTAAGCCTTTTGAAATGTTTAATTTCCACGACTGACAGCAATTGTTCACATGGACAGCTGTTTACCAGACAAGTCAGTGTGTGAGAGAGAGAGAGAACAGTCGCTGACATCCCCAACAACCTCCATGGAGCAGGCGTGGAGGCAGCACAGTGATGCTGGGGTTTTAACATTGCCTGTTCCTGTTTATGGCGTATGTAGCTTGGGCCTGTTTCATATTTTTTCCCCGATAAAGACCATGTACTCTACAGTCACAAAAAAATTAGTGACACTCTTTGGAAGTCGTTCCTGAAATGCAATCTGATCCAAAGTGACAGTTATCAATAAAAATATGTTTCAGCTGAAAAAACACTAACTGTCATGATGTTTCGTGTCTTCATTGAGTACATCCATTAAACATTTAAAGTGATGGTGTAAAGTACAGGTGGTTTAAGGCTACCTTGACATAGAAAACCACTCAAACATATCAGGGTAATATTCACAAGCAGCATAAGCGGAAGTGAGCTTTACTTAAAAAAAGGGGTCTCAGGAAAGTTACGATCGTATATGGACAGGGTTACACAACAACCTTAAACACAGTTACAGTATACATACCGTCTGTAAATGAAGGTTATTATCAATGCAACCTACTATTAGTGTGGCTGTGTGCGAGCTGTAGCTCAGGAAAAGATGCCAGGCAATGACCAACAAACAAAACCAACAGTACAGAATGGATTTAGACAAAAAATCTAACTTTTGGAGTGGCCCAGTTGAGGCCGACTCCAACCCGTAACTGATTCACCAAGTTATTAAGACACTGTTACCATTACGTCAGCATCACTTTGGTTGTTTAATGGTAAAGTTCAACAGACGACTGTTTAGTGTTTTATCAGCTTCATACTGTCTTTGTGAATATTTGTGCGTAGATCAGTGTCAATAGAGTCTGTAGGTCAGAACATTGCATTCAACAAAATATTTGGAAATTCTTTGATTGCAGTGTGCAGAATTCATTTGGGGTTTTCCGCCTTCACGTACCACACATTCATTCATTAAATGTGATTATGAACCTTTACATTTTGCAGACACTTTTGGAAACCATGCAGAAAGTTTGGGAAGATCTGGATATTTGACCACTCCTCTAAAATTATAGGAAGAGTTATTTAGGTTAAATACCTTTACTCTTCCAGACTTACATATATCTGGTCATTGTGGCAAAGCATCATAAAGTTGGTCTCATCTGACCTATAAACTGACCACAAATCTTTGTCTTAGTCGATGTGCTCACATTTATTCCAGCTTCTTTCTGGGACAGCAGCCTTTCAGTCCATTTTGATGTAAAGCTCACTTGACTGTAGACAGTGGCACAAATGCTCCAGATGGAACTAGCTCATGGCAGACCTGCGCCTGGTTCCTAGGTTGTTCCTGGCCATCTGGATGTCCTTCAGCTGAGTGAGAGAGTGTTGGGTTTCCTTCCAGACCTTGCAAACTGGCCCCAGTAAAAATAGTATTTATGTTCTTTTTTATTGTTCAACCTGAGACATCTCTGACTTGCCAAAGTCTACCATCCTTTTCCTCAGATCTGCGCTGAGCTCCTTGGACTTGAACTTCTATTGCCTGTATTGTGTGTTGGTCAGTCCAGTAAGTGCGGTCAAACAAACCTTGTTCATGTTGGCACTGAGAAACCACCAGCTGTACTGGGGCTTGGCAAATTCAAAGACATTTAGGAACTCTGAGCGCTGAATTTTTAATTGTGTGTATGTATATTTTGGACCTTGTAAATATATTTTTGAGTCTGTGCTGATGTCAGAAAACCCCAAATAAATTAAACCCCATGGACCAAATTCTTGTTTTATTTCTTTTATTAAATATGTATGTTGTTGTCTCAGCCAAAAACCGTTGAGCAAAAGAAATATTGCTGTGACAGTCATGTCCATGATGACTGCATGCAAACCTGCCATTGCACTAATATGTTAAAGCCTTGTTTGAGAAGAGTGGCACATTCACATGCAGTACTGGCAGTCTGGAGTTGCAGCCCCTGCCTGTTCTCATTCCTAAGGCCACGTTGTCGGACCCTTTGGTATTACATATTGACACTGAAGGCACCCTTTGAATCAGTATGAGACACACAGGCCTGTCAGTCAAATACAACAGAACCCCCAGGGCTTTAATATTTGATACCTAAACCAATGAAGTGCTGTAAAAAGGGATGAATCTGCTTAGGTAGGTGTTCGAGATGGTCGAAAACACACAAGACCTACCCACAGGAGGCCGAGGTTGAACTTCAGCGTGTAAAGTCACCCAAACTATGATGTTTCCAGAACTGTTACACGGCATTTCGTGAGGAGAGGTCCGACAAGCTGGCACCATTCTTTCTGCATCAATCAGTGATGTCAGCATTACCTGTGGCCTGCTTGTGAGATGCCCAAGGACAGAAATAGTGCCAATATCTGATGCCTTGGGTAGCGTCTCTACCGTCTTTATCTGCTGTGGGATATGAACGTGTTGTCTCTGATTTATTAGACAGGCAAGGCTAAGGAAATATCAATTCATCAGGCATGTATTCATTCATTCAGACATCCATCTATTTACTGACTCATTGATTTATTTATTAACTGCTCAAATTCTCATTTTCCTTCATTAATCCCCAGTTGCATCATTGATTTTACTCTTTGTCTGGGATTCATGAAACATGTACAAGTGCAAATCCTATTAGGTTGTTCCACACTCAATCTCACGCGGAGTTTCAGAGCCGGTAAACAGACTTGCATCACTTTGTTTGGTCGAAGGAGCTTACGCAGAGTGAAAACAGCCAACGGCATTAATCTCAGCTTGTGTACTGATATGGGAGTGTGTCTGATGGGATTAGAAACAGCCGTACTTCTTATGTGTATGAGACTGTTGAATGAAGGAAACAACTAGTACTTCTAAAGTCTGTTAAATGTATTCTCGAATGCGTGCTGCACTGTAGGTGTGTGCATTCTGTGCGTATGGATTCATTTGGATCCATACAGTTACTGCAGCATATCCTAAAACCCACGCACACGGAAGGATTCTGTTCTCAGTGCCCTTGGCAGGAGTCTGCAATCAAACCATTTTTCAGTCTCCAAAGTTAGAAGGTTTATTTGAAACTAATACACATTAGCAGCTGATGTTTACAGGTACCAGCTCTGGGGAACAGACTAGAACAATGTCCAAATGGGGCAAAGTGCAATGACAAATTTCGGGTTGAGGCTGTGGATTCTACTTGTGGCATCCTTCACCACAAACAATGTCTTTTTCAAACATAACGAAATGCACGTCGTTGCTGGACAAGCATCCAGCAATGCAAGCTGAATGCTTGACCACAGTAAAGGCGCTGCTGTTTCCTGGCCTGTCAGGGGCCAGTGAGTCACAAAAACTGGCCCATGTTCGTGTTTTATTCTCGTCTGGCCTGCAGAGAGAGGAATCTTGAGTAAAGATGAGTATGAGAACTCTTACAGGACCAAAAGGCAGCATAAAGGGACGGACAGCTGTCTCAACTTGGTTTTCATCATACCTTCGAGTGTCGTCAGGTAAATTACATGTGTGTTTGTCAGACTTGAGTTGGGTTGAACTGAAGTGTTTTATAAAAGCAACTGTGCTAACATTTATCCTGTGATAAATGACTACGTCACCAGCGAGATCCGTCAAAAACATACTAAACACTCGTTTAACATACGCACACACACACACACACACACACACACTTCCAGTGCTAACTGACAGCTTGTTTTCTCCCTTAAGCTTTACACTTTTCACGGGTGCCACACCAACACTGCAGACAGAAAAAGTCTGGAACGATTTGGACATGGTCAGTGTAAATATTGTGCATATCAAGGACAAATATGCATTTTTTAATGTATATTTGCCACAGCAAAATAGAAGAAAATCCTAGTTCTCATCCTCCTCCTTTCACTTCATTCTTCTGTGAACTGATACGCAGCATCAAATAATGGAGCCTTACAGTTTGAACATTCCACTGTCTGTTCTGCTCCAGCCAGGTGTCATCCTCAGGCTTGCTGAGGCCATCAGCTGCGTCAGGTGAACTCAAGAATTTTGTCCTCACCTGTGAGACAGACTGACAGTTCATACAACTTACAAAAACAAGAATGTCATGATGGATTGAAGGAATCTGGTTTCATTACTGGTACAATTCCCCTGTTTTTCTTGCAGTGCAGATATAAAACTGGCCGCTGCTGGACTTTGACCTGTTAGCTCTGTCTCATTCTTATTGTGGGCAGGTTAGACTGTGGACTCATTAGAAACAATTAAGCTCATTCCACGGCTGATTGCAGCGGAGCCCTCACACCAGGAGCCCGAGCCTGAAAACGCCATGACAACTGTGAAAAAACCCACCGTGCCCTGCTGAATTACATAGTGCAGCCTTCCTCCACGACCCTCAGCTGTTTATCATGCTTGCGAGAGCTGAACGCAGTGCGACTGTTCCCTCACCACACTTCACATGAGACTTGTCAGTGACATCATGTGTAGCAACAGGACAAATAATAACAACCTATAAAAGAGAGACGCTGTATTGAATCACAGTGATGGAAGTGTCAAACAGCTGTTTTAGGTTGGCCAAGTGAAAAATCACCTCTATCTTTCTTCTTTGTTTCTCGTGTGTGTGTATGTGTGTGTAACACTTAGCCTCCTTTGGGCTTATGTAATAAGGAAATTTACACCTAATGCAAAGATTTTACAGAGGATATTTTTTCAGGACCAGAAACAACACGACAGCACAGGTCCCTTAGAAATTCTCTGACTGATTAGAAGGGTGAGCCTCGCTCGAAAACCCTCGGAAGCCAATTACTCTGCATTGCTTTGGGATTTCACGGGCAGATGTCGACAGCACCTATTCACACAGTGTAGCCTCAAGCTTTACGTAACTTAACATTTTTGGTCCTTTTACCTCAGTCAGAGTAACCAAACATCTTAATAATACAGTAACACTAAGTAATAAGTAAATGAAGTACCAAAAATCTGTGGCATCCATTAGAATCCTTGGTTTACTACAACAATCCTTGGTTTGCCAGTTCTGTTGAAGGGAAGAGATAGTACAGCTGGCTTTCAACACCACAGCCCTTGTAGTCAGTGACAAAAGTGTTTATTCATACACGCAACTGTGAACCTGAAACCACAAAGCTATTCACTTACAGAAAATATGTTTTAATATACACAAGATATTCTTCGCGTGTTTTCTAAAAACCCAGATTGTGTTTGGCATCTTGGGTTGCATTCTTAAAAACTGGCGTTCACTGACTTTCATCCACAGCCATCTGAGGGCTGCAGAAAAATTCATAGAAAAGCCGCATTTCTGCATGGTTCCTCAACTGACTCTTTGTTTCCTCCACTCTATGAAACTCTTACTGATCTGTTAAAGACGTCACAGGTAAAAGTCAATCAGCAGCAATATTAATAATTCCTGGTGTGTCGAATGTCCATGTGTGTCGATGGCCGACCCCTGTCCACTCCAACATTTATACCACCTGTTGCTGATCGGTGTTTATTTGCTCCACCTTCTCCATCGTTTGTGTGATGACCTTCTGATGACATACACAATATTCAGAAGAGCTGGACCTTGGGTCTGGCTGGTTTAATTGGTTTTATACTGCAGCGTAGTTTAGGAGCTTTGTCTCTTCCCAACTAATGTCCTGTTCGAATACACTATTTAAAGTGTGTGTGTGTTATGTCATTATCTGTTCTCTGGCACTCACCTTTGGTGATTAACACCTTAAACAGTTCTTCATGCCTGAAAACTCTCTAGCTACTAATCTGTGCATCGATATACTGCACCGGGGTCAGCATGCAGGTACCTGAGCAGGCTGATGGATTGCTGAGCTGCTTCCAGCTGTTTTTATGAAAGCACCAAGCTCATTACCGGGATGACAGGTGCTACAGGGCCTCAGGATTCACACACGGACACTCACACTCGGCCCTAGTTCCTCAGCTGCATCACTGCTAAGGTAAGCACTGACAGCTGTGGTCTGCCTCATTATGGTTTTTCTAGCCAGGTAGACATGTGCATCTCTATGGCACAAAGATATTTTTTTTTGCAAAAAAGTATTTTTTAGGCTGTTACCAGTAAAACCAGAAAAATCTCGTACTTTTACCTTAAACAGGTAATTAGGCACTTTCCACAAACACTGTAATTAATTTTTTGGTTTTGGGCTGGGCTCTACGAGGAACTGAGAGCTTAGAGTCATCACAGGGATTTGTGGTTTTATAAAAGGAGCCATCTTTTTGAATCCTCTCCCTCTTCCTGATCTAAGGGTTCGGCCAGTTTGTTTTATCCCCAAAGGAAATAGACAGTATTAGCCACAAGGAGTGAACTCTGACTCTAAGACGAACAGCACATTCCATGCAAATGTCAACAGTAGTGTCACCCACAGGAAACACTATTAAATTAAATTCACACTAAACCATAAAAATGCCTCCTGTAGATAAATTGATATACATATTAGAATGCTTTTCAAATTTCTGTCTATTTACTGGTTTGGTTTTAGTTTTGCTGCTTTAATACATATTGATATATGTTAGCTTCATGTACTATGTTTGGAAGAAACTCTTTCGCCATGTGGACAGAGGCTCATCGGGTCGCTTTAAAGTTTGCTGCCAAGATGAAACGCTTCAGCAAGAACATCGGTCCATGAAGCGCACAGGGGCAAAAGCAACAGCCGAGAGACAATTTTAAAAGGAACGTTTAACCAGGTCTTGCACTAATCTAAGCAGTAAAGACTCCACTGCTCGACATCAATAGGAAGTTCACAGTGAGCTAAAGCAGCTCCTGAAGTCACACGTGAGTAGCCGACATGCTGAGAAAAGAAGAGGAGGTTTCACTGGAAAAGACTTGGGGTTGTGAAGGCATCCGGCATTGGATTCATCATCAGAGGAACATATGATGTGCCTCTGATTCAAACCTCAAACTATAGCCACCATCTTTGGGAAAGACCCAACATGTCCTTCTGCAGTAAATCTGCAAAGTTGTTGTTTTTTGCCTTTGAAGTAGCAGTCAAGTCAAAAAGGACAGAGATGAATTTTTAACTAATAGGAGCTGCAAGCATCACATTTACATTAAAAATGAAAGCAAGTGAGTGGGAAAAAGGCATCAGTGATCAGGCACAAGGAAGTTTGACTAAGATAAGCTAGAGTTTGGAAACTGTGAGGGGACAAGTCGGAGATATTCAGCTCAGCTCTGCAAGACATGAATTATTATTTTGTTCCAACATCCAAAGATCTGTTTAGCTTGAAGCATTGACTGCACTGTGTAAAGATGTGCTGGATGATGCATATTAAAGGAGACGGATTAGATACACCGAGCTAATAGCAATGGGTGAATAATAAGACGAGAGAGCCGGGGTGTGCTCTGTGGAAGCTAGGCTGCACTCACGTCTCCCTTATATCCACTAGTACAATGGCTTTGGTTCACTTCATCACATCTATTAATAACATAGACCTTGAAATACAAAATCACTATAAAAATACAACGATCAGCCCAAAAATTAATGCTGTGGTCTTAATAAAGTCATGGAGGCAAAGGGTAGCATGGTCATTCTGAGTCGGATTTAAACAATACGGATTATGCTAATGTACCACAACTACAAAAAATAAGGGTCAGAGGTCACTGTTGGTAGAGCGGATTTTACATCAGCAGTTAATAGTTCAGTACATTTCTATATGAAAAAGCTTTTAATGTTGTGGCTGATCACTGAATATACAGTAGAGCTGGAGTTTTATTCCTCATTTCACCTTCCTTTTCCCTGCATACACACAAAACCCAGTACAGCTCTCAAAAGCTTTGACACCTTTTGTCTGTACCACAAAACTGCAACCAGCCCCTATTTCTGTACCTGCGCTATGAGTCTGTGTGCGTGTCACACACACACACACACACACACACACACACACACACACTGTTCATGGCAGATCCTTTTCCAAAATGTGTCAGCCTCTCTAGCACAAGGCAGTGGACAGCTTTTCAGTCGAGCACACATTTCTACGCTAAAATTAATGTCACACAGGCCGTCTTTCTTCTCACCAGGCTGTTTTTTCTTAATTTTCATTTTGCAAAGCACTATTCAGATATCAACAACCTGCAAAAGAGTAATTTTGCTCTTCATTGACTTTTAATTATATTTCAGCCCCTAAGCAGCAAACAATCTGTTCGTACCTGCCTGAGGAGATCAGCATATTTATATCATGAGTGGGATGGTTCAAGAAAATGAATCTGACCTGTTTAAGTCAGCGGTCTTTTTTGTGTTATATATATATACATATATATACATATATATACACACACATATGTGTGTGTATATATATATACAAGACTGCTCCAAAGAAGAAAGGGGCGAGTGGGGAATTATGTGTGTGTACAAAACACACACACATACATACATACATATACATATACATATATATATATATTAATTCCCCACTTGCCCCTTTCTTTGGAGAAGTCTTGTTCCACCAAGCTCAGGTCCTCTACCAGAGGCCTGGGAGCTTGAGGGTCCCGCAGTATTTCAGCTGTTCTGGACAGAGATCTCCGGTGTCAGAGGCGAACCTTGTACACAGTAACACATTACAAGGTTCGCGTCAGGTGTTGGGGAACCAGGGCAACCTGATGAGAAGTGGGCTACTAGAACAATGCTGTTGGAATGCTACTACATCTTTACACAGCACACACTGTGCGAAGATAAAGGCGTGTAAAGCCCACCACATCCCACGACCAAATCCCAATCATAAATGGCCGTACCGTTGTTACGTGTGTGCCGGCCTGAACTTTTCACTTACACAGTAATTACTTTTTGATTTGATAGAATATGGCTTTGAACATTAAGTGTCCAACAAGCACCCAGCTCACCGCATGGAATCATAACTTTTTCCCGACAGGTTTATATTGGGGAAGACGTCAGCACAGCAATATTTTTACACTGTGATGTGAGCAGATATATTACAAACGGTGCATATTTCACGTGAAGGCAGCAGCCTGACTGCCCAAATTAGCTTGCGGACATTGCTGTGTTTGAGACTTTGAGAACATGAAGTACTAAAAACGTTTTGCCTAATTCAAACTAATTGTAAGAGCTGTGACCGTTCTGTTCAGTTTCTGCTGTTTAGTCTGTTCCTCTTCCTCCTGCCGGGTTCCCATCACACCACCAGATGGCCTCAGATCCCTCCCCCTCCCTGCCTCACCTGCACACACACACTGACACACACACCTGCCCTGGTCCTCATCCATCAGTATATATACCGCCCCATTTTGTTGCTTGCCAGCTAATTTCTCATGCTTTCTTGGTCATAGTGGCCAAGCCATAGCAGTAGTTTTCTGTCTTTTCGAGCGGCTCCGCTGGTTAAAAATCTTCTGCCTTATTCTTTTTGACTTGACCTGTTTGTCTGCTCCCCTGGACTGTTGCCTGACGCAGTGTCTAAACAGAAAGCGTAGTGTGTACAGCGCGGGATGGGACGGAAATGTTGTGTTTACATCACGCCCAGAGAGGAGTATGGAGGAGGCCACAGGAACACTACTACTGTTCAAAGCACCAGCAAAATCACAACCGTCTTGCCATTAGATGAGTTTGTGTTAGACTGTCTCCTCACCAAAATGTGCTTTAAAACACAAATACTACATGAATGAAGGAGAAACTATTTGTTTCAGCTGAATACCTTTCACGTGTACTGTTCCCTGTAGAATTACACTGGTTTGGAGACTTTCTGTGGAGAATTTTATGCTCATAAACCCAAACATGCATGTACCAGTGACATACACGCCGACATGCCGGCAGTGAAGGCTGATTGCTGCCAATGTGACGCATGTGCCTTTAACATCAGGGTGAAACGAAATGTCATAAAATGTCCCCAACACCAAAAATACCTTTTCATTTTTTACAATATCTGCACAGGACAGAATGTTTCTTTGCCTAGTCTTGACACCCATCCGGACTAGTACATGATGTGATATTAAAAATATTCACACGTGGTCTTATCTCTGCCTCAGACTCAGAGTCCAGTGAGCTGAGTAGAGCTTCACTGAACGCTTGTTACTGAAATATAAGGGGCTTGTATTTGCTGGTTGTATTCTACCAGAGATGGAAGATTATTCTTTATTATGTCAGGGTGAGGGTAAACTTTAGTTTCGATCCAACTCACCTAACTCTAGTTCACTCCCACAGCCTCAGAACAGCATCTGTAGTCTTTGGATTATTTGTGTATCTCTCAGATCCAATTGGAAACCATCAACACTCTAAGGCAGCTGAGGTCGCAAACAGCAGGAGCCAACTGTTTTTGTTCTTTGACTTTAAAACTCACAAATCCAGGGAATTGTTGTCAGTAAACTGCACAGCATGACTCATGTTTACCAGCCTTACAACAGAGGATACCAAAGAGATGAGACATGCAGAAGTCCTAATGTGGGTGGATGTCAGTGTAAGGCTCCGAATTAGATGGGCTGCTCCGGTCCTTTGAGGCTAATAAGAAGCTTTTTATTTCTACATTAAAATCATTTCAGCTGCACTGAATGTATGCGACACATAAAGAGTGACTCAGATGAACACAGATGCTCGTGAACAGTTGAAGAGGCCCTATAGGCCACCCACTCACCTCCAGTCATCAGTCAGGAGCAGAACATCCCAACATTCGCTGAGAGTCGTGATTCTCCAGGCACTGCTCCGGGTACGCAGGCCTTGGCCAGTTAAATCCCCGGCCGCTAATTTGTTCCGCAATAATTCTCAAGGCCGGGGAGCAAATGTAAACTGTATTTGTGAGAAATAGAAAGCTCCCACTGTAAATCATGGCCGTGTGTGTGTGTGTGTGTGTGTGTGTGGCTCCGAAGTTGCCTCGTGGTGACCATTTGATTCAGCTGCACTCACATTTACTAATACATGGCTGTTTTTGTACTGAATGCAGCATAGTCATAAATCAGCTGTTGATTGTCTTTTAAGAGATGTCTGCAGGAGCACTGCATGTTTTTATCTTAATTCTTGGTGGAAAAAATAGACTATCGCTCTGCAATTTTCTCTACTTATTGACAGTAGTGTCAGAGGTTTATCATGTTATCTCAATCCGCCTGTTAGCTGTGTTAGGAATTAACCTGCCCCCTTAATTCTGTTTGCTCATTTTACAAGGTCCACATGATCACGGTCCCTCCCTGTTTCACCTTTTCTGTGGCATGAAATATTTAGCTCCAGAAAAATATTCTCATAACAAGGCTGTAAAGGGGTAACTGCAAGAAATGCTTTTACGTACTGTTGTAATGCTTTTTATTATTCATTACTTATCATGGTCTCAACTAAACTTTTTTATGTATTATGTTTTTTTTTTTAAACCTATAGTCTCTTTTTAGAAAACATCACATACATGCATGGTTACCCGTGTTGCCATCAGTTATTATGCATATTTAAGGAGACACTTTGCAGTAAATCAGTTTGGTCCAATAAATTCTATCACACTATGTTTAAAAAAACAAAACATAAGTAATGAATTATTTATTGTTGTCGTCCAAAAATCAGTAGTGAAGAGACGTCTGGTTCTTTTCACCCTCTGTGTTCACCTGGTTGAGATCTAAAATGATCTAAACTAGTATTTTAGTACTGCACACATGTTGGACACCTATGCTGTTCTTTGTGTCCCTTCACGAAAATGAAGAAGAAATAAGTGTCTTCAAAATCTCCAGACAGTAGGCACCATGCAGGTGTAGTAAGAACTGTTCGGACTACAGGATGCCCTGGAAGTATCTGGGGAACATACAACGCTGCTACCGGCATCACTTCAGATGAATCTGAATGACTTTGTACTGAATGTACTGACGTACACTATTGGAATCTTTGTCATAAACTAAACGAAAGCTAAACTTTTCTTGCATTTATATGGTTAACAGTTGTTAAGATGACTCGCAGATACCACGCAGCCTCTGGTAAAGAACAGTAGGTTCAGATACTGACTGAAGTTTTTAAGTATTACATTGCACAAGCAAATTACAGTTTTATGATTGTGATAATAAGTCCCACTACTCTGGGGCCACTAAAAATGGGGTGTATGATTAAAAATGAAGCCAGAATTATGGAAATTGTGCCAATGGACCTAAGTGCATGTAATCTCTTTCTCAGTTTCATAACATTCAACTGCTTTGCACACTACAGTACCAGGAATAAGAGCCTACTTCCTGTCTGCCTGGCATCTGTCTTAAATATATTTCCAAGTACAACACATCAACCATCAGCATTAACCTAAAAAAGTTACGTGGTTCAGTCGAATCCCCCTTTATGATGAGCTCTGCTGTAAGGCTGCTTTTAATTTTTGTCTACTTGAATATGTATGCAGAAACGTTGCACTCCCAGACTGGCACCGTTGTCTCAGCATCCACAAAGGGCAGTATAAAGAGCAAAACAAAAGAACTGAAGGGCTACTCTGTTTTTGATTTGAATAATTCTAGTGAGTCTGGATTTTTCAAAACCCAATTTCTGCCTGCAGCATTTGGCCTTTACACCTTCCTCTTCAGTGAATGATTAGAGTCATGACCGTGGAGGCAATGAGAATACATTTTGTTCTGACAGGGGAACTGAACTTGGCTTTGCCATAACTCTTTTTCCCGCTTTTTTAGAAATTGCTTTGTGTTTTGATGACAGCTTCTCAGACAGATGCAGATTGGCAATAAAAATGTTTAAACTACGGAGATATTTAAAAAGGTCCAAACCCGCCTTGTCAAAGTACACTCTGTTTGAAATTGAATACAGTATGGTATTATATCAAATAAAATATGAAAGCAGATAATTTTATTATAATTTGAATAGCAACATCCTGCATGAAAAAGGCAGTATCTATTCCAACAGAATATCTTTCTTATATCTGGGTTACTGTTTGACTGATGCTGCTTTGCATTGGTTTATTGTCAGCTGTCTCATTTATGCTCACTACAACCGCTTTCTAATGCATCAGCTGTACGACCAATTCCTTACATCCCTCTGATTCCTGTGTTACGCAGGCTTTATCAGGTCTCACTGTGCAGGCTTTCTGCAACCTCCTCCTCGCAGGTATTATTTTGTTTCCAGCTCTAAAAACAATTCATATTTACTTATATCTGATTTTGTCCCATACACCCCAGAGGAGACTATGTTTTTTTCTGTTACTGAACAAACAAGGATTAGCTAGGATCAAATTCTTTAAGAACTCCCTAAAGGTTTAGCCACATACGCTATAGGCTCAAAACTCTTATTAACTATTGATGAATTAACTTTAATGTAGTAGATCGTCCTGGTCCAAACAGATTTTACTTTAATTACTATGGGGACAGCCCATCTGACTTCAGTCCGTTAGGGTATCAGTGGTTTGAGGGGTTGACTCAGAGGTACAAGGTTCTATGTGTATTTGCATGTTCCCTTTGTGCTTGTGTGGGTTTCCTCTGCTACTCCAGTTTCTTCACAGCGTACAAAGACAAGCAGTTAGGTTAAATGATGAGTCTGAATTGCCTGCAGGTGTGAATTTTTGTCTGTCTCTCTGGACATTTTAAACCGATATTTTGTTTGCTCTGGTTCAAATCATTGGACCAGTTCAATTTAACTTTCAGACAAATCCAAGCAAACCAAAATGTATCACTACAAATCACATGAGAAACGCCTTGTCTGCTTTTTGGTTAGATGGATTTGGAGCAGGAACAAGAAAGTAAACACAGGAAGAAGCTCCTGTATCGCACTGGCGAATATTTCGATAAGCCAAAAATTATGCTGCAACTCGGAACAGCTGCACAAGAGCAACAGCGATTATGTCAGCAATAAACCAAGCAAAACTCTGACTTTGTACAGATAATGTGATGTCCACAAGCCCTTTAGCAAAAAATCTGCTCATTTGGGTTTGGCTCTCATCACAAACCCACCACACACGAATCCCAGTGCTGTCCTTTCAGTCTGTACCTCGGTGCAATTGCTGTGTTCACACTTGTCCAAACAAATCACACCAAGGAGAAAAGTGAAAAGTTTGATTTAACCGAATTCAAATGGCAGGTTTTATTTCCTTTATTTCAGCACTCTAACAGGCTGGTAACCCAGAAAGGGCAATAATACAGTTTGGATCCAGCAAACTATGACCATTGACTGGATGAGCGATTTAGAGCCTTTGCCTAAATACGTGGTATTTTGTATTTCTGTTTTCTGGCAGGTGGACTGGTGGACACTGTTCTTAAAATCTTTTTCATGACATTTTCTCTGCTTAATTGAGCAGAGACAAAAAGACACATAGTGAATTTTTCCAGTTCTGGGTAGCGCAACTATTTGGCCACTGCAGCACCAGACTGCATCACACTGTTAACGGATCCTCTATGAATAATTACATGAAGACAAATTACAGGAAAAATGGCTTGCTCATAAATCGAGTGAAGACCTAGCAAAACAGCCATGGTTTTAAATAATGGGTACTTGACATCACTGTGCTTGGTAAATTCCTCACATTATGAGGAATAATGTTTTCCTTATTTTCTGAATATACGGAAGTCTTTAATATAGATAAAAGTCAATTTTAGCATGTTAAAAGCAGTCCTAACTATGAGACTGAGGAAGTTATTAATCCTTCTGCTGCTTCCTGTAAAAACTTATAGAGCTGTCAGCTATTTATGAGAGCAACAGTGACACACACACACACACACACACAAACTCTCTCAAACTCAAACAAAGAAAGAGAAAGACAAAGTGATGCGGGTGGCCCACACATTCACTGTATCTGGGGGTCTGATGAGTACAAGCTATAGAATGAACATCAAACGGAAGAGAGGGAAAGGGAGGAAGAGTGTAAAGGAGAGCCACATGGGGAAGGGTTGAAAACGTAGGAGCAGGATAAAAGGTGAGAGGAGGGATGAGAGAGAAATAAATGATGGAGACGGTGGTTGAGACCCCTGGGGAGGGACAACAATAGTGTGAATGGAGGAAATGAGTCCTGGCACCTGCTGGGCTAATCATGAGGATACAGAGGAACACTGTAGCTCTGTTCTCTCTAATGAAGCTCAAAATAGACACATACTGTGTCTATAGATGTGAGGACCGCTGTGCACGGTCTACTCTCTAAGCATTTACACATTAAATAAGAGATTCTCTAGTCTGCTCCAATTTCTGTATTACAGTTGAGTGAAAAAGTTCTCACACCCTTTGAAATGGAAAAAAGAGTAAACCAACACAATATTTAATTCACATTGAATAAGCACAAATTTTTCTTTGTAATAAGAAGAGAAAAAAACAATTCCCCACCCGCCCCTTCCTTCTTTGGGGCGGTCTTTTTCCTTCCTTCAAGCTCGGGTCCTCTGCCTGGTGTCCTGTGCAGTATCTTAGCTGTTCCGACCACTAAACTCTTCTGGACAGAGAACTCAGATGTTGTTCTTGGAATCTGCTGGGGCCACTCTCCCAGTTTGGGGGTCACAGCCCCCAGTGTTCCTATCACCACGGGTCCCACTTGTTCCACATCTTTCGTAACTCTTCTTTCAGCCCTCGGTATTTCTCGAGCTTCTCGTGTTCCTCCTTTTTTCTGATATTGCTGTCGCTTGGAATTACTACATCTGTCGACAACTACTATGTCTGGTTGTTTGGTCATTACCCGTTTATCAGTCTGTTTCTGGAAGTCCCACAGGATCTCAGCTCTGTCATTCTCAACCACCTTTGGAGGTGTGACCCATTTTGACTTTGGGACACTGGATATTGACCATGCCCAGGAATAGAACCCAGTCCTAATATATATGTATATGTATATGTGTATATGTCTATATACACACACGCACACACACACACACGCAAAAGCTATGGCAAGGGGGAGCCAGGATGACAGGTTTATCATCACCATCCCCACAATCTGAGATTGGGATCCAAGCCCGAACAATAATAAATAATCAGCTTAATGTGAGAGCAGCTGGCCTGAGATTAACGATCATGAATAAGATGCACACCTCGAACCCCGTGGCCAATTATCAAGAATAAGTGAAGTGCCTTCTGAAGGTCAGCACCAGACCATGACATGACACAGCATTATGAGCAATCCCAACTATGACCATTACTGAGACCAACACGTTGATATATATCACCGCAACCGTGATCCTCAGGGATACCTGGCTACCTGGCTGAAGAGATACTGTACTGGCAGTGGCAGGGTAATAACATGAGAACAGACCCGCCAAGGCTGGAAACTGAAGAATACTGGAACGGCATATGGGATAAGGAGGCATCACATAAAAGTAATGCCCAGTGACTGGTGGACTAGAGAGAGGAGAATAGCAACCTTCCTAAACAAGATCAAGTAATCATCACAATGACAGACATCCACGAGAAGGTCTCAAGTATGAAGAGCTGGACAGCACCAGACCATGACACGACACAAGTACCTTGGGATTCCACAGGTAACAATGAAGAGGCTGGAAGGAAAGCAGCAACCACTAAGTACCTCTAAAGAGTGAGGCAAGTCCTGAGAAGTGGCTTATATAAAAAAAAAAGTCCTACCAGCGGCTGCACAAAGCTGGACTGAAGATGTCCCCGAGACAATCCAGCAAGCAACAGTGGGGTGCAAGATGTAAGCAGACAGGGCATACATGGAATGCCATAACAAGTGTACCGAAACATCTGTGCTGAGTTCAGACTAAAAGTCTGCGCCAGCAGATTCCAGTAGCAACATCTGAGATCTCTGTCAATCCTAGGAACACCTAAGCTACTGAACAGGACCCTCAAGCTCCCAGGCCTTTGGTAGACAACCTGAGCTTGAAGGAAGGAATAAGACCGCCCCAAAACAGGGGCGAGTGAGGAATCAACATCAGATCCAACATACCCAATGCAAAGCAGTGTGCTGACAAAGCAAAACTGAAAACGGCTTTTAAAGGGCCCTAAAAAAAAAATAATAAATGTTTACAAAGTAGAAGAGGAATCTAAAAATATTTCAGAGTAGTTAGGGAAACCAGTACCAACTGCAAAGATCATAATCCAGAAATGGAAGAAATACGCTAAGAAGTCGATGACTAAAAAAACAAACAAACAAAAAAAAAAAAATACTGAAAGCATCGCAAAGAAACTTGCCCAAGAACTCCGAGAAATCCATAACATCAGCAGGGGACCTGATAAAGTCCTTAGAGGTGGAATAAAAGTCCACATCTTCTCAGTCAAGTGTAGTCAGCACAGGTCTGGACTGTTTGGGGTAAAAGGACACAGGAAGCTGTTTCTTCCTTTAAGACATAAGGAAACATGGTTGTATATGATAAGAAGCTTGTGAACAAAACCAAAAAAAAGAGTTCTGGAACAAGAATCAGCGTCCTACACAGGTCCTGTTTTGGAAACCCACTCCTGCCTAGCACCGGCAAAGCTCAGTACTGGACTCGACCATTACCCCCACTTATCTGGAATTCAAACCTGACTTGTTGATGTACAGTAAGACCTGCGACCCTACTCAAACCCATAGCAAAAGCTAACTGTATTTAAAATCATACACAAGTCAGCCACAATACAAACCTCAACTCTGATCTCCAACTACGTACCCTCCATAAGCGGCAAGTTGTAATGCATTACAACAATCTCAAAGCGAGGCCTTTGAAACAATGGGACGATGAAGGAATCTAACATCTTCTTCCATTTTCACATTAAATGTTGCTTCTGTGTACAGTGACTTTGAGTGACCTGAAAGGTGCTTATAAATCAAATGTATTATTATTATTATTATAAATAAACTTTTTATTTGAAAGAAAAGACGCAGAACCAAGACAGTAAGAGTTTATATACTTAGCTGTATATATGTATGTGTGTTTGTGTATGTATGTATGTATATGTGTGTATGTATATATATATATATATATATATATATATATATATATATATATATATATATATATATATATATATATATATATATACATACACATATACATACACGTATATGCACGTATATATACATAAACACACACACACACACACACATATATATGCATATACACACATATATATACAGATAAATAAGGCTAAGCTAGGTTAACCACAAGCCATCTCTCCAATTCTACATTTTATTCTGGACAAATATGGAATGAATTAGCAGCACTCAATAAAGCAATCACAGACCCAGCAGTCTGGTAAACACCATCATGACCTCACCCAGCTCATCCTCTATTTCTCCGCTCACAGCCAGGCTCCAACCTTTAACTAACACCTCGCAGATGGAAGTGACGTCTAATACTGTAGAGCATTCACACAGAACATTCCTCATCTATTTTAGGGACGATGTGCACCTCATAAAAACCCAAACACACACACACAAACATCTCTGTAGGCTTTCGCAGGTGCTCTCTGTACAGAGAAGTACAATAAAAGAACACATCACAAAACAACTGTGCTCGAGCGATGACATTTACATTACATTTACATTTAGTCATTTGGCAGACGCTTTTATCCAAAGCGACTTACAGGCAAGCAATAAAATCTAAGTTAAGGAGAAAAACATCAAAGTAAAGTGCTATAAAAGAAGTGTTACAGTTTCATGAGATGCAAGTAGAGAAAAAAGGAAGAAATGGAAGACTGATGACTGTGAACAACCTTTCCCCTGTCTCTGGGCGCGATCAGCCAGATTTAGTTTTACTCTCATACAGGAAGGAAGGAAACGCACACTTGTTCTCATCACCCTCCCATTCACTGACCCAAACAGAAACAATTAGGAGTGAAATCTCCTAAGACCCCTTGTTGAGTAATACAACCCACCACTTAACAAGGGTCCTTACAGGTCAGCGGGCACGGGAATGCAAAGTATGCCCGTTCATATTCACGCTTCATGATTGGTATTACTGGCCCTTTTTAGAACACAGAACTGGCATTTTTATAGCTGCCTCGGGTTAAGAATTTTTTCCTTTCATATTGCTTTAGCAGTAGCAGGTTTTAAGAAACGTCACAAGTCCCCTTCCTTAAATAAAAAATTCTGAAATGTGTGTACCATTTCTGATCTGTTACTTTAAAGTTTTGGTTTGGTAACATTTAGAAGCCTGAAACTCTTTGGTTAAGTGTAGAAAACGTTAACAGTGTGGACTGACTAAGCTGCTTTGCTTGCTGAACAGGTCACCCATATAAAAGATGATTTAATCAGCTGGCCAGTATTAGTTCCTACCTTTGGTTGTCAAACACCCAATATCTCATAGCAGAGTTATTATGTGCAGGAAATTGACAGCCTCCTATTTTTTGGACACCAAAGTTAGGTTTGATGTCCACCCTGGACAGGTCTCCAGTCTATCTCAGGGCCAACACAGAGACGTACACAGACAGACAAACATTCACACATATCAGCCATTTTGAGTCACCAGTTCACCTAACATGCATGTCTTTGGACTGTGGGAGTTCTACTGAGCCTGCTGGCATGTGGAGCGGTGACCTTCTGAACCAAATGCTATGATGCTGACAGCAATTGATAAGGCTCACTGACTGACATGTTAACATCCAAAGCAGATTAACAGGTAGGACTAAGCTGTTTGCCAATTACATGCTGGTCTCAAATATAATTCAAAATGAGGAAAATAAACTATTTAATGGTTTTAAGAATATAACATAGCCTGTTGTGAATAATGAAAGGTTTTGCTAAGTATACGAAATGCAAAACACAGAAGAGTACATGTTCTGAAATGAATATCAATAAATGACAATCATTAAAAAATCTAAACTGCCCTAAAGAATTATCCAGAGATCTCGGATCAGGTGGTACAAATCTGACAGATGACAACTAAAATGATTAAAACAATCTGAGGTACTGTTTGAAATGTTAACAAGCTTTCCTTATATATTGTGTCTTGTTTTGTGCAGTAAATGCACATGTAAAATTAAACAGTTTTTGTACAAAACATTTGCAACACCTACAATTTAGTTTATGTCCAACTTTTGAATCAGATGATGTGATAGTTAACAAAAGTTATCAGGGTCAAACATGTGCATGGTCCAACCCCATCATCGGTCCAGTAATACTTACATAAATTGTTTTTTACGTTACAAACAGGAACGGTATTATTAGTGGAATGATATTACATTTAGCATACTTTGAGAGTAAAATGTAAATTGTATGAAAAGGCGGTACCTTTTTATGGCAGACATTACTACAGCACATTAGATGCATTTATTTATCATTTATCTTGATGTCATATGGATCTTAGTGGTTCCTAAACAGACATTTGTGTTAGTGTGGATTTTTCCAGCTATCACGTGGCTGAAAACATTTTTTAAATCCTTTTGCTCTACTTTCTAAGTGTGGCTCATACTACCATAGGACAAAACAATCAAATGATGGCTCTCAGCAGCTGCCTCATCTAGGTTTAAGAAACAAACTCAATCTTTCTGTCTTATCTTATTATTTGTGCCTCATGGAACTGAGACACTTCTTCTCATAGCACTTTGCTTTAATTTTTTCTCCTTGACTTGGAATATTTGCTTTCCTTGTACCGCACCTATGTCTCACTCTGGCTTAAAGCATGTAGAGAACATCTAAATGTAAATGTAACGCCCCCCAACAACTTAATGAATCCCAAAATAAAAGGAGTGTTTGACCACAGTGACAGATGTCTGTGCTTGACAATGTTTTCCAAAGCATGGCTGAGGTCAGCATGCCTACATGTAGCTGCTCCATCTCCCTGCCATATTTGGCTTCTTTTACAGTACAGAAGCAAAAAATATTAATGGCCGAAGGCGTTTCTGCACTGGCACTGGCTGCAGTCCAGTCAGCTACAACCTGAAGAGGGACACAATCCAGTCCCACACATCCAGGCACCCACTGATGAAATCCTCTTCTTTCTCCTGAGCTCTACACCTCCTGTGGGCTTCAACCAAACAAGGTGATGTGTGGCATTGTAAAAAAAAAAACTCCTTGGGGACTGATCTGATTAAGTAACAACATAATTATACGTTTATCATATGCAATCAGTGATTGTAACTGATGCATAAACTAAACAAGCCGTATTTGATTTTCTATTTGATTTGTACCTCAAAAGCAGAGGTGGACAGCCTCCACTAAACTGAATCACCACAAGAATGTTCCAGCTATTATGGGATCTGAGGGCTGAGGAAAGGTGTGTGTGTGTGTGTGTGTGTGTGTGTGTGTGTGTGTGTGTGTGTGTGTAGGGGGTGACGAATGGCAAAGTGAGTACCAGTGTGAGCAGATTGAGGTCCAGTTTTTTCGGGTGAGGTGAGGAGACGTTGACAAAGCGAGAAAAGTGCTCACTTCCTCCCACGCCTTTAAAGGGCTGCTTGAAGGTGAAGGGCTATGTCAATAAGCGCTCTTAATATTATGGCCATACGAATGCATCTGTGTTCATGCATATGTGACTGTGTAGGGGGCTGAGGAGGCTGAGAAATGAAAGCAAATGTTTGGTTGCTAACGGTGATCAGATACGCATGTCAGGACATCATCCGCAGTAAGAACAAGTCAAGGGAGGCAAGCGCAGCAGAAAGAAGGAGGACAAAGGATCCAGTTGGCTCGAGTCGACCAGATGAGTCCAACAGGTGCAGAATTTACTCACCGGGGTAATAGGCCGTGTAATGGATGTCCAAGCATTACCACAGGGTCTGCTGCTGTCATGGACATAATCTACTATGCAGCACTAAGCAGATAAGACAATACGATGCCTATGTATGTAGCCAGCTAACATTTGGACATCTTAGTGTGTTTCCAGTACATGGACTTTATGTCTGACGAGCTGTGGGAAAAATACGTTGCCTGTGCAGCACATTAGCATTAAGGCTTTTGGTACAGAACATAAATAAACAGCTATTTCCCAGGCATTGCTTCAGTTGCAGGGACAGGACAAATAACGAGCTGCTGAAATGCCCCCTTTAATCAGACTAGTTTGTTGTTACAAGCACAGCGATTGTATTTGCCTCTCTGAAAAGGCTAAATGCAGCCTAATGGAAGAGCTCCACGAAACACAGGCAGAGAAGGTTTCTGACTTTCCTTTGTTGTTGAGCAAACGTTCGTCAGTCAGTGCATTGCAATTATCATGTCCCAGCTCCGCACTGGCAACAGTGTGTGTGTTTATCACTCAGCACCTAATAATGAAATGCGGCGTAAAAAGGGGAAAACACTCACTCTCCAACACAAGGACAGTAAAAGGCCAGATATGAAGAAGCATATGTACATATCGCACTATGGTACTGTGCAGTATGGCAGTTCGACCTCCGTCTAGATTAAAACGAGTGTAGTCAGACGACTCTGAACAAGAGAAGAAGAAACAGCGCGCGAGGTGTGGTTCAGCGCTGGACGTTGTTTATATCAAGAATAAGAAGGTTGGAGTTATGGCTGTGTCACGGAACAAGAACAACAATAATCGGACTAATCCAGACCAAAAGCTCTGAAAAAAGCCGCACTGCCACCAGCTGTTTGGGTACTGATATAACAGCAGCTCCACCAAAGTTCTGTTTCCTCCGTACAAAATGTGGAAAAGCTGCAGTTTAGGAGAATAAAAATGCACTTTCACTGTGGACAGACAGTAAAACTGGAAAGAAAAAAAGGCGTTGTTTCAGATTTAATGTAGATATAAACGCACTTCTCACTGTACAGTAAAATGCTGTTGGTATCCCGTCACTGAAAAACTTCTTGACTGAGCATATGATATAGATATGCACTGATTTGATTGGCATAAAAAGAGTGAACATGAGAACCAATCAAAGATAACACTTTCATCTCATACTGCCAAATGTATAGAGCCTATCAGCGTGTAGACGCAGCTCATAACACAACATAGCCTTGTTAATGTTTGTCCTCAAATTTTCCCCAGCAGCTCTGCTGAGCCATGAAAAGCTGACATTACTCGAGAGGGAGAAGACTATGTTAATAATTAATCAGTACAGTACATAATATTCCATATCATATAAATGTTCATATTCCTCATTTACATGAGTTTGTACAAATCATCAAAAAAACAAGGGATCTGCCTGTTTGCTCGTATTTGAAGCCACATCCTTCTTGTAACCACCTACCTGTAACTCTTTAGACCTGTGCCCCAGTGACTTCCTGCAATCTTGTAAGGTTGCTAGGTAACAAAATTTATTTTGCTGTACTGCTCTTCTCAGTGGTCAGAAGAGGTATAAGCTGATTTACCTTAAATGTGCACTATAAAACCCGGTTCATGTGAACTACATTAAGACCTTCAAAATACGAGTATTATTACTACAACACACACACACACTCACACACATACGATGTAGCTCCATGATTCATTCCCAGTGCAGCTGCTGTGAGTTATCTGGTCAGACAGGCAGTACTGGGGGAACACACAGAGGATAATGGAGTGCCCAATGAGACGCTGCAGCCATGGCTGAGACTTAGCACAGCGCACCGCAGGCACAGCTCCACAAGTTACTTTAGAGAGCGAGCAGAGACCCCCATTAAGGAGTAGAGGACAGCAGAGGCATAATAATCAGGCCAGAAGATTGTCAGTGATTCCCCAGGCCGGCTGACGAAACACGGAGGTGGGAAGGATAAAGGCTCACAGCAGATAGCCGACTGTTAAGGTGCTACTGAAAAGGATATTAAAGTCCTGATTGCCATAGTGGAACTTTTCCCAAAACTTCTCACACAGCTGACTTTTATTACTGAGAAGAACCTATACAGCCAGACAGTGTGGGTCATGAGAAAGAAACGGAAAAACACCGTGTACTGCAAATGTTCACTACAGATTAAAGAATGCGATTTAAAACAAACATGAAATAGGTCCATGTGTGTACAGAAGATTATTACATAAAAAAAGAAAGCAGAAAAAATGTATTTCTGCTCAAAGCAAAAGCACAATTTGCTTTGATTTAAGTCGTTTAGAATAACAGAAATCAGATCTCCCAGTCATCCGGCCTGGTCCTGGGTTAACTGAACAGATGCAGTTCAACTGAAACTGTGCAGGAGGCCGGTTGAGCTTGAGATCAGTGTGAGTTTGGATGGACTATGTGAAGTACCAGCTGAGCAAAAGATAGTCACTGGATCATTTTTGATGAGACAAGTATTTGAGATTGGGAGAGAAGAACCCAGGCTTTGACCAGAGATGCTGCATTGTCATTCTTGCATATGTTGCAACTGTTGTTTACAATTAGTGGAATTATTCATTCATTTTGTTAAATAAAAAACAAAAATATACAAAACAACACTTTTTAATTGTTTCTAAAAGTAGACACAATAATTTCCGATTTTGTGCAAAAAAGCTGAAAATTCCCATTCTATTTTTATTTTAGTACACTCCGGTTGAACCTGGTCCTTAACCACGTATTTGGAGTTGTAAATAAGCCCATATTTGTTCCAGAAAGTCATAGTCGTGTAATTCAACCCTGGGTTAAAGGGAACCCCTGCTCTTGAGTGTGTCTTAACAGAGACAGGGCGACTGTGGATGACGGGCTAAAGCCGTTATCTGTTAATTTTTGGTCGTTTATTTCCTGCCTCCTGCCGTCACGTGTCAAACTGAGCCCAAACTTAGTTTCTCCTAGTGAGTGTTGGCCAGCTGCATCATCGTGTAAAGTGTGAATGGGCGAATGAAAAACAGTGCAAAGCACTTTGGGTCCCACTAAGGTAGAAAAGTGCAGAACATTTAGATCACATACACTTAATTAAACCATCTGTCTCACTGGCAGATTCTCTTTAACGAAGCCAGATTTTGCTTTTGAAACTCCACCAACGTGTGGTCAGGAGCCCATCCGGACCAATCAAGAGTTCAACCAGACGGCTTCTGGTCTGTCTGTCACTTCCAGGATGTGCTGCTGATGCCTGATGAAAAGGTTAAAGAAGAATGAGTGGGGTGGTTTTTGATTTCAACACAAAAAATATTACAAATATTTGTTTTTGTTTTTGATTAATACATGATTTTTTTTTTCATTTCTGGATTATTATTATTTTTTGTTTGTGCGTGTTTTTTGTTCTTGTAAACCAAAGGATCAAAGGACAAAAATATTGGGGAAGACAAAGTGAGGAAGACAAATTGATATTTCCGGCTTCTGGCTTCTGATGGCCTGAACAGCGGTAGGTACAGCAGTGGGCGAGCCTGCGACACTCGAGGACCAGGGTTTACTGCCTCTGCAATAGACAGTTTGGCTCTGAGTGCTTCCTAAATGAGCTCCATAGACATGGAGGGAACCTTGGTAGAGATCTAGGATGAGGGAGAGCTTTCAAATCAGAGTGAAAGGCTGCACATTACGTGAATAAATCCTTTGTTGCTGACATTCACCCTACGCGAGAACAGTTCTTACTAAGGATGCAGCGTGTGTGTGTGTTTGTGTGTAAGCCTTACTGGATCCACTCTCTGCTCTGTTTACCACTCGACTGCTTTGAAGACGCAATTTTGGCAAAGTGAATCTAACAAGGCCCAAAAATATCCTGAATGAGTTGTTAACCAGCATCAGCCAATAGGCTTCTTGATTTAGTCAAATTAATGACAGCTATAATGAGACTGCTTTATCATACTGTGTGAGCAAAGCACTTGAAATATGAAGATAAAATATTAACATCTACTGGAGTCTAAGCATATGCAAAGACGCCAAGAACACTACATCTGCTGCTTCACCCACTCTGAGAAGCAGGAGTTTCGTGGAAAGACAGCGTACGTTTTCAGTCCATCTGAGACTGCACCTTACTACAAGATCTTTCGAGCTGGACCTCACAGCCTGGATACTGTAAGAAGAATGCAATGGGCTGTTTGGTTTTCCTACGTAACTCCTCCTGTGCATGAGCATGGGTGGCTGTGACCACCGGATCAGTGGTTTGATCCCGGTACCCCCTTGATACGTGTTGAAGTGTCCTTGAGCAAGCCACTGGATCCCAAGTTGGTCCCGGTGGGCTAAATGAGCACCCTGTATGGCAGCTCATCTGCAGGGCAGTGTAAAACAGTCAGAGCCACAAAACATCTTTGAGTCTAACTGCTAATGAAGTCCTGGTAATAAATGACTACGGACATCTCTAATTAACCAAAACCCTCTGCTGAATCCAGTCCATATTTTCACTAGCATCATACACAAGCTGCCTGAGGCCAAGACCTACTATTATGGAACACCGTGGTGTGGTGGTAATGAGGTTATGTAGCCCAGGTAGCTGGGCTCCAAGCAGCAGTATTAATAGAAGCTCTCATACAGCTCATGTAACTGTCCTCAGGTGGCTGGAATCTCTACATTGTAGCGTGATTTAACACCGTGTCCACATAGAAGTTAGACTCCTACTCTAACAATTTTACAAAATAGAATTCCACACATATAAATGCATTACAAACAGATCATCTCTTAGAATCCAAAGATAATCCAGGCTGAAGGAAATACAGTTTTCTGTCTGAACCTCAGCAGATGCTTTGACCCCCCCCCCCGAGAGCTGCGTGTCCTTTTTTGCCATTGTTGGCTAATGCGCAGCATGCAGTCATCATCACTAATTGAATTGTACAAGAGAAAATACACGAGGGAAACGAGGGAATAAGGAAAAAGGGAAAAAGGAAGAGTTAAAATAACAGCACACGAAAATAGGCTTTCAGAGGAAGCCAGCACTTACTTACTATGGAGCCTACCAGAGAGACGGGGGTGGCAGTAGACTGAGGAAGGCACGAGAAGAAAAAGTGAAAAGAAAGAAATATGGTGCGATTGCTGCAGTGGTTTAGTATAACATACAATCTTTTTAGTACATTCTTTTATGAATAAAGATAATACATCAAACTAGTGGGAGTTGCTGTGTTACAACACCATATGTAAAGAATTTCATTTTAACTTTAAATGGGGAGACATGGACCACACGTTCCTTTGTGGAATCCGGTCTTGCCCAAATGTTACTGCATTGAAACAGGAAGGCCACAGTGTTTAAGACAAAAAGTTGAGACTTAGTCTACTACTTAGGTTTTACCTGTCAAGACTATTTGTCAAACAATGACAAAATATGATGACCAGCTGTCTATGGGAACAAACAAGCAATAAAATCTGAGATAAGGAGAAAAACATTGTAAAGTAAATTTGTGGTTTCAGATTCAACAAGGTGCTTGAAACAGATTTTTTGTAGATCCATGAAAAAATGCAGGTCCAGGTTGTTTTTTCCCAAAGATGGAAGGTGATTGATTCTGTTTTCAGCAGTAGTAGTTAAATTAACATGTGCACTGGAAACCAGTCTTTAACTTTGAATCATGGCATTATTTAGCTGTAGGTTGACTGGTCAAACAAAAATCTGGTCATAAAGAACAGACTTAGTCTACTACTTAGGTTTTACCTGTCAAGACTATTTGTCAAACAATGACAAAATATGATGACCAGCTGTCTATGGGAGAAGGGCAGTTTTATTACAGCACCAGCAGAGGCTGGAACCAGAGATTCAAGGATGGATCCTTTCATGCTGTTTACACAACATTAGGACTCCACTATCTTAATGTTACAGCAAAAACGGAGACTCATCAAACCAGCAACGTTTTCCATTCTGCTGTCTAATTTTAGTCAGCCTGTGAAAACTGTGGCCTCATTTTAAAAGACACAAATGGCATCAGGTGTGGTCGTCTGCTGCTGCAGCCCATCTGCTTTTTTGTTGATGTGTCCCTTCAAGAGATGCATTGCGTGGGTAAATGATTGGTTATTTGAGTTACAGTCGCCTTTCTATCATCCTGAACGAGTCTGGCCATTCTCCTCTAACATCAATTCTGGCAACAGAAAGGCATTTTCTCCCAGAGAACCCTGGTAATAGTTGTGTGTGAAAATCCCAGTCGATGAGCAGTTTTTGAAACACTCAGACCAACCTGTCAGGCACCAACAACGATGACCCGTTAAAAGTCACATAAATTACCTTTTTCTTCCCTATGCCTGGTTTGAGTTTCAGCAGGTTATCTTGACCATGTCCACATGCCTAAATTGCTGCCCTATATATATATATAAATGATTTGATTTATTGCCTTATCAAGTAGATGTACCTAATAAAGTGGCCATTGAATAGACATTAGAGAGAGACAGAAAATGAGCGAGATTTCAAAGCCAGCAATGTATCTTTAGTGTATTCAGTGTCTTCAGGCATAAAGAAGGACAGAGAAGAACCTAACCTTAGATTCTTCGTGTATTCAATGATTTCTTCAGGGTTACCAGGAGTTACTCAAAAGAATCTATTTTGTTTTACACGACATTGAGAGTTTCATCCTTGTCTGCTTTAAATTAAGTTTAAGTTCAGTTAAACTGCAAACGTATTACACATTTTCAAAAGGATGATCGTGCTCCAATGCAACAGATTTCTTTTCATGGATGAAGGGCTGCATTTCAGTCATGGCACGTGAGGTGAAACAAGCGGAGTGAAAAAACTATGCTCGAGAACCAAGTTCAACGCCAGAGTCCTGGTTAAGGTTAGTTTGGATTGTGGGTTTGTGTTAAAGCAAATGAACATGGAGCTTGCTTGTGCTGAGTAAATTTCTCGGGCCCACTGTGGACGAGGTCTCACCCTGCAAAAGGACTTAGCACAGAGGTTCAAAGGGGAGGTCAGTTAATTGGTCTGGCAGAGTTATCGGCAACCACCATCACCACACTCACATACTGCTCTTTGTTTAGTTGTAAGGAGATCCATCGACTCTCTGTACATTTAATACAACTCACCTTAAATGTTAGCACAATTTGCGGATGGAAAGCAACAAAAATAAATCTGTTTCATGAGTCTAATCAGGAAGCTTGAAGCCTTTTATTATTCTTATTCTTGCACAGACTGATTACAGCAGTAAGGTTGAGCTTAACATTCAATCAGGTCTTTTGAGCAGATGAGGATTATTACTTTCTATTTCATATATAATAAGTATAACTCCCAAGGGGTGAAGGTAAAACTGCCATTAGGACAGTTTGTCCCACCGGTACATAACATCTTACTCTCGTGTAGCAAAGGCATCCACTAATTAAAGCCTTGAGATGTTTTGACCGTCTGGGGACCCTCCACCACTTTTTGCCTTGTAAGATCTTTGACAGAAAAGTTTTCAATTAATGAGATTTACATTTAAAATGGCAAAATAATTTGACTTTAATGAAAGCTGATGCCTCCGTGCATCACTAGTGTGTCAAATGTGCCAGTGCCACACGGCTTCTTCTTACAGACTGACACGAAGAAAAATAAACAGTGGGCAAAGTAGGAAAAGGCCGTCCAGAGCAGCTTCTGGATGATTGTGTGTTGTTTGGTGGCTGTGTAAAGTTGACGTAAGCTAATGTTATGTGAAATTGCATCGGGCCAGGCTGAAATGTATTTTCAAACCACACATCAGAGGAGTTTATGACTCAGTAAGGTGGAAAACTAGTTAAGGCCACATGAGTGCGAGCATCCCTAACAGCTGACGACACTTAACGTTCTCATTTTAGTGTTATTTAATAATTGGTATTAACAAATGTAATAATTTCTGTCTTAAATTAAATTATTATCTTACATCTTTTCTACAAAAAACCCAAGACAACTATACATTCAAATGTAACAATTGCATTTGCATGAACATGTTGCGAACAGAGGCCTGACTCAGTAGCTCCTGATGAAAGCCAGGAATTGGACTGGAGTAATATTCAAGGTGCACACACACCCAACAATGGCACATTCATTTTGATTTGTCACGAGTTTACAGTAAGTCCTGGAACTTACACAGTCACAGTTGGTCTGAGCAAATGATTTACATTTTACTTGGAAATAGTAACAATCAACCTAATCATCATTTGGATGATATGTTGAGCTTTATATGGTATTTATTTGATTAAACAATTGGTTTGAGGCTATAGTTTGTCATTAATCATGCCACAACTTCAAAACACTCACCTACCATCAACATCAAGTTTGGACGCTGCAGTGCTTTACTTTACTTTTTCGTTTTACAGTTCTGGGCCACACCGCCTATGTCCCACAGAGGCACAACTATCAAAAGGTAGAAAGTAATAGGCTTTGATGATATAATGATTTCATTAGGAGATACAGGCTAAAATGTTTTTTTCCCTGCGGAAAGCAAAGCTCTACCAATGAAGTCTAATGGCCTGTTGCCCAGGTAACTTAAGCCAATACTTGTGGATTTCCTTGATTCTGTGTAACCTTGCAATTTTGTGCTTTTCTTTCTGCAAATTTGACCTACACTCTGTCCTGTCCCTGAACACTTCACACGCAGAGCTGCGGACGAGAGCTTGCTAACACACTGTGGAGTCACTTCCTTCAAGTAAAAGCTTCACAAAAATCATAGGTCGACTTACAACAAGAAGAGAAGAAATGGTGGATTTCCATGATATTGGGTATATGCGGCTGTCAGAACAAATACTACTTTGCAGGACGATACAGGGACTACCAGGGCAGACTGGGTATCAACAGAAAGGCCCTGCACAAACACCATATGTATATATATATATATATATATATATACTGTATATAAATAGTGCCCTAGATTAAAATGTGTGAGGAAATCATTTGCATATAAACCGATTCACAGTCTGTGGCCTCTTTTAACGAGTTACAATACAAAACATTACAGCTTCAGTCAACGTACTGTTGAAACCTTCATCTCACATTAAAACTCATGTCCACTCATGCAACTTTTTACTTCAATTTTAGTCATATAATTGTAATACACTAGTAGTAGCAGAACTATAAACAAGTGTAGCTTTATTTCAGAACTGCACACAATTGCAGTAAATGTGCTGGTCCAGTTTGTGTGAGGTGAGACGAGGAAAAGTCAAAGTAAATGTGTAAACTGATGCAGCTTAATAATAAATCAATGAAGTAAAACATGTGCAACAAAATGTAACCAACAGAAGCTGGATCTCCGGTGGGAGGTTCTGAGAAAGGTCAGCAGAATTAAAACTTCAAAATAGCTGTGCTGGACTTCATACCGCTCCACGTTCCCTACTGTATATTTGTTTCTAAAATGGTGCCAATATTTTATCGTCACCATGAATCGCAGCAGAAGCAGACAACAAATAAACTGTCTTAACAGATGGAGGAGAGGGGTGGCTCGGTTCGCCGAGCCAACCGGACTACTGCTAAAACACTCAGTGTGTCCTTGTGTCGTCGTGCCAGTCGCTAGGCGAGGTTCCCCTGTCCTCAGAGCATCTAGTTTTAAACACAACACTGCGTAACCATGGTTTCTGGAAAAGGTAGTGGAGTGGCCAGATGAGGTGGAAAAGTAATGAGGAGATGGAAGCGGAACCAAGTGGAGCTCCCAGGTGTAAAGACTACTGTCCCTTGTTCTGTGTGACTAAATGAAATGTCTAGCAGCCATTTTGATCCTGCCCTGTGAAAATGCCTTAAATATTTTATGGTATCTATTATAAGAACAGAAGAGTTGATAAAACAAAGCAATGATACCTAAATTGTTGAAAACCTATGTGATAGAACATAGTAGGGGAATAACATTTTGAATACTGAAATGGACAAAAAGTGTTGGTGTTCCTGAGCCCATGCAGCAACTTCCAACTCAGAGTCGTGTCTGTTTTAAACGCCAGAACACATGAAGGGACATTGTGTCACAGTCCCAGTTCTGAGTAGTTGGCAGATACGGAAGTAGGCCTGACCTGTGATGATATCATGAGCCAATGCTGATCGGGACATCAGGTGGGCGTCATGGCAGACTGATTAGTGTGGGAGGGCAGCACAGTCGTGTCTGTTGATGTTAAAATCCCATTAATGTGTCAGTCACCCATTAATGTGATAGTTAAACAAAATAAATGTCATAGTGTTGATGTGTGTTTATAACGTGGCCTAAACGTCTCAAATGTTCCATCACTGTAATGGCTTCCAGTAGGAGTTGCCCATCGATAACCTATGTATTGTAGCCTATGTAATGTATTGTAGCCTTTATGATATTGAAGAATGCTGAAATGTTGAATCTTACTTAATAAGTAGATTATTTTTTACACTACTCTTGTTCTTGATAACTTTCCAACTTTCCTTTCCTTTAAAATAAAAGTGAAACTAAAATACACTAAGACAAAAAAGAAGAACAAAGAGTCCATAAAAACGAAAGTAAACGGAAACAATAAAAATGACTGGTGAAGGTAAATTAATAAAAAACATGTTATCCGAATAAAAAGTGTTCAAAATGTAAAATTATAATTGGGCCAAACTGGGGACAGAAGCATGGCGACACCCACGGAGGAAACTTGGACACAGCTGTATAATATTTTAGATAGAGAAATATTGACGTTCCATTGTCTTTATTCATTCTTTATTTGTGGGGATTTGCTCGCTCATCTAAACAATTTTCACAGAACTGATCCAAGAAATATCTGATCAGGTTCAACTGCTTCTGTAAGTGGAATATTATCCACTTACATCTTGTAGTTAAAGCCGAGCTCCTCAGAGCTGGTTTGGTTTTGCAGCTACGTTGTCAACTTACCACCTGAAGAAGAAGAAATGTTCACATTTGTTTCTGTTCTTAATGAAGTAGTTGATAAGAAATGAGGATCATTCCTACACTATCTGCTTATCAAATTTAATTGGGGGGAAAGCAGATTTGAGACACAAATAGTTTGTGTCTTAGTGTGTGATTCACAGTGACATGACTGTTTTACACTTCCCCATAAGAAAGTGCCTGATGCAGCTGTAAAACTGACAGCTAAATGTAGTTTCTGAAATCTGTGGGCAATTCTGACAGCATTACAGCTCTAACTGAGAACAGACAGAGCCGCATGTTGTCAGGGGACACATCTGCAGGGAAGACGGGCAGGTTTCCTCACTGCATGTCAGCGAATAAATCAAAGCTGGAGTCAACTGATGTCCTCCTGCTGCTGACAAAATATCACCACATCCATCTCCATCGCAGTGTCTCAGCAGCCCCTGGATGACACGGAACTCGCCTGTGTGTGTGATTACACACACACGCAGTGATGTATCTGTACTTGTCGGTGACAACATGGCCAGGCTTGTGTTTACCAGACCTCATCTTTAAAGCAAACCGTTTAGAAACACCTACAATCTAATCTTTGCTTAAATTAAAGGTTTAGTTAATTTTTTATGAATTTGGAATTTACATAAACATGCAACTAATGTGAAAATGCAATTGCTAAATAACCTTTTATAATGAAGCCCCTCATAGAGACAACTTCATTTATGCACTTGGTTAGGAGATTTTGTTCGGGTTCAATAAAAAACAGATCTACAGTGTTTTTTACTGCTCGTGGTTGAGGCTAGTGGACGGTTTGCAGGGCGACACTGCCTGCAGTATGAGCTGGACCTCAGAACTACACAGACGGGTGCAAACTGCAGCAGAATTAGTCCGGCCATCAGTCTAAGTCTCTTCTCACCCAGAAAACTGACTATTTAGACGCCACTTCCAAAGTAGGAGACTGGGCTATCGCCTTCTTCCTGCTACCTCACACCAAATGATAACTTCCTGAAGATAGAAGGCACCTTGTCTCTCTTGTGATTCACAGTCGGTTTCAATATCCCAAAAATAATGTCTCCTGTAAATCTGTAGGACCAGTATCGATCCAGGCATATTTTAAAAGATCAGTAATTGCTAAATACTAAAGTCAATAACTCATTGACTGAACTTCTTGTTTATTGCAATAGGTTTCAGCTGTCACTGAAGAACTTGTACTAACTTATGCAACTTGCATAAAAGACATACTGTAGTGATAGAAAATCGAGCAGAGGGATACAGTCTAACCCCAGAGTATCCTGAGACACCTGTGCATCAGAGACAGAATTAGCTTTTTAATTAGCCCGCCAGCTATGGGACTGTATGATGCATATGTGTTGTGACTTAATGCCAAATTTAGAAAAACTGAACTAAAAGCCCAGGTATTATAATAAAGAACTTAATTAAACTGAATCAAACATTTTGTGACGTTATTCTTTAATTACTTTAATTTAATTACCACAGTCACAGCAGAAAGTTAATCTAAACACCAACATTCAGAGTTGGGTAGTTCAACTGAGTCTCATACAATCCGAAGGAGGCTCCGTGGAAATATCACCCTACTGGCTGATGATGCACCAGACCTTTGTTATCACCAAACTGCAGAAACACGCAGTTAGTGAATCTGTGTACATATTTTTTTAGATATGCAATAAACAACCTTGAATTCCAGGACGATATTTCAACATATCAGATCTAAAAATAATCAGCCTGGCGACGGAAGGGGGTGTTTATTAAAAGCAGGCAGAGGCATCCCAGAGTGTTCCTGAAGGGCCAGAGGGAAAGCAGCTGTGGCCCCTGGCTCTTTCATCTAAAAGGAAAAGTAAGTAAGGTATTTGACACACAGACACACACCGCTTAGAGTGACATTTAGCCATGGTAAGGGTTATTCTTATCCCCGTGGACTCCCTGTGGGCTTGAATAACCTCTCCAAAAACAGCACGCTGCTTCAGCCTGCATTTACATTTGAGATGTGTATTTCTATGAATCTGTGCATGTTTGAAACTTCCAAAGTGTCCGCGGGGTTGTTTCAACGGCATGTCTACGACCCACAAAGTCAAAGGGGTAAAAGAAAAAGCCGGGATTCAGAAGGGACTCAATTTGTCGTAATCATCCACACGGGACACAGACAGTGACTAACTGGGAAAGGTATTTTTAATGGGAAGAGTGTGACAGTGTGTTGGCCTTTTTGTAGAGCCCACGTGACAACACAGAGACGACAATGAGGACAACAGCTGTAAGCACATTTCCCTGCGCTGCCGAAAGATTCCACGAAACTCAGAAGAGACAAAATCAGGAGAGAACGGTATCTTCAGTGCACATTCTGCAGGAGCTTGGCAAAGTTTCCCCACTGCAACTTAAAATTCAACTGACGTTTGTCCCATTTTCTAAATATGTATGTGATTCCAGAATAATGCTACTCTCATCACTGATTTCAAAATACTAAGTTGGGCAAGTACATAGCAGGAGTGAGGAGAAACGTCCTTAATATCAAACAGTGCATAACCCCCCAGCAGTGGGAGCTGTTTGTGACTCGCATTTAGCATTTGGGACAAACTACTTAATTCACTCCACTTTCTAAAACCTTGGGACTTTACAAGAAAACAGGGTCATTTACAGTGTAACAGTTAGATTTATGTACATGTCCCTGAGGAGCTTGAAGGACAATGTTCAAATAAAAAGGATTTCATGCAGCTGCTTTTAACTAAGACCTACAACCACGTGACCCTGCACAGCTTTTGTCCAGTCTTAATGAACTTGGGGATTTACAGTCTCCTCCAAAGTATTAATAATAACCATTTAATTTATTAGTATTTGCTGTACACTGACACTTGAGTTTAGGGTTCAGCATTTAGTTAACTGGTATTTTCAACCTTCACATGTTAAATAACAAACATGAATTACATGAAATATACACTTATTAATTCCTTAAGCTCTATTGCATTTGAGTGGGATGCAAACAACCAACTGACCTACTTGGGCCCCGTGGCGAGCCACCACCCCACAGAGCTCTTGCTAACAGGTCATTTCGTTGGACTTTTTTAAGCAGAAGAGACCAAGTGATGCTGACTAAGTTACTATATGAGATGACAGACAAGCATTATATTAATATTATTTCCAGAATCCAAAGTTTTATGCATGCCTGCATGAGACGGCCTAAATTCACAAAGAAGGACTTCCATCGGAGACAGGTTGTGATTGGAAACGGTGAACAAACCAAACATTTGTGCTTTCACTGTGTAAATGTTTGCAGTTCAACCACAGCGATGATGGTGTCATCCCATCACAGCACATAAATCAGACAGGTGATCTATCTGCAGAATACAAAGGAGACAGGTGACGCATCCCCATCGTTCCAGAGAGCAAACACGAAGAAGACGTCTGCTTCTACCTGTTTTAGATGTTCAACGACTTGTCAGAGTTCTTGTAGCCCATCCCCTGACTTTTGGATACTTTTCGTGCAGTTGTCTGGGGCTGTCTTTGTCTCCGTGCTGTCTTTTTTTTCCTGTACCTCACTGAACATTCTTCATTTTCTTCACGAGGCCATTTCTCCACACTACTTTGTTCTAACCGCTTCCTTGTTTTCTAAGTATTTTCATTTTAGAGCTACATGTCTCCATGCCTTGACTTGCTAAAATCGTATTTACCATTTAAATAATCTAATGCGATGAACAGCAGTCACATGACCAATGCAACAGGATTGCTTTTCCTGGCTCCTGGCATCACCAACACACAGGTACAAATGAAAAGAACACAGGACTCTTTCATTGAATTTGTTGAACGCCGAGCTTTGGTGGCAGGACGCAGCACTGAGATAAAGCAGTTGTACTGTGACCTTTTTTAAAAACAAAAAGTGGCTTTTCCCGGGAGGGGGCAACGCAGCGTGAAATCTATGCATTGGACCTTTTTGTTACACACACCAAGCTAATCCACTTAACCCCCTCTCCTTCTACCCCACCGTAATAAAAGTCACTGGCTGATTGAGGGTCTGTGTGTGTAAAGTCACATCTCAACCGTCCTTTCAGTTACTGTGGTTACAGCAGAAGTGTCCTAGTCTATGCCTGGACAGAAAAAGACGGAGGGGACAGAGAGAAGCCGTTTACATCCACTGGCTCGCTTTTTTGGCTCCCCGTGCAAGTGGCAGGGGGACTAAACGACTGGTGCTGTAACCCAGGGTCAAAAGAGAATGGAGCAGAAAGGAAGGAGCGAGAAAAGTGACGGTCACAAGGGTTTCAGCTGGATAAACGAGGCTGGTGTTATTTGCCCCGTGAAGGATTTAAATGTGCAGTGCTTCCACAAACCCCGACACACCAATTAAACCCCATTAGTTATATGTAACAATGCAGTTGTACCCAGGCCACTGATATCAGATATCGTCAGTAAACGATCAAAAATACTTATACAGAGCACTTGCCACTGTGCCATGGCACAGTTCACCAAATAGGTAGACAACTTTCTGTTTCCATCCCCACCCCTGGACCTGCTTACGTCAAAGCCAGACTGCTGTCTCTCAAAGTTCTCAGCACAGTGAAAGAAGTTAAAAGCTAATGTCTAAGTCAAAAGCGCCCTCATCAACAGCATCATTAATCACTCTCTCCAGAGTGACCAAGTCCTAACGTCATTAAAAACTGCAATAATCAGAAGTTAAAGCAAACTATTGTCCAGTCTCCAACCTTCTGTACCTGTCAAACGTCCTAGAAAAGGCTGTCTCAGACGAGCTTGGCTTTTTAATCTAACTTCTGGCCCTCTCAGGCTTCATTCCGTCATCTGTGGAGTCCCACCGTGGTTGGTTCTTGGGCCGACCCTTTTCAACATCTACATGCTGCCACTGGGCCATGTCCTGGCAAGCGTGGAGTCTCATTCCACTGCTATGCTGATGATACTGTTAGATACATATATAATAGATACCTGTATCTGAGATTGAACCCAAATTTACCGACAATTCAGCTCTCACCTACTGCCTCTCTTTGTGTTACATCCATGTACCCAGTCAGTAAATTTCTATATATATTTAGATGCTCATTAATGTGTAATGTTTCTGTTTCTAAACTAAACATAAATAAAATTGCCTTTTTAGATATAAGGCCGGATACATAAAGAGGGAAGTTCTGTGTCTTTACAACAATCTTTTACAAATTAAAGCCTTCATCTTTACCTGGTCTCCCGATTGTGATCTTGGTGAAATGATCCCATGATGGTGGTGAGGTGTACTGGTCTTTTATCCAATTAATACATTTTTGTGGGGCTGTGAAACGTGATTTCATTTCAAATATTTTTTCTGTGTACAGCGATAGTACGGCAGCATTTTAGTGACTTTAAAGCTGCTTTGGGACAAAGCAAGTGTTAATAGCTGAATATCTCGTTTGTAAAAGACTGTCTGATCTGGGTGTATGAAATAGGAAATTACTTTCTCAATTCTTGAGGCTATTGCCTTTCCTGTGAATTGTATGTCTGTGTTAATGAGGTATAATAAGTGGGGTCCTTACTAAGATTAGGAAGTAGGGCCATTGTTACTGTACTTGTGGGTGTTTTTAAAGTACTAATTTCTTCTAAATGGTGGTGGATAGGGTGTCTTGGAGACTTCTTTTGCAATTTAAAAAAATTAAATATCTCTTTTTCATATCTATCGTGTTTGCTTCAGAATTCTAGTGGCTTTATCATGAAGTCGGAGGAAAAGTAGAAAACATGTCCACTTCCTGTTGCTGCCTGTGTTGTGTCTTTGTTCAGTACACTGTTCAATATCATTATCTACTCTAACAGTATAACCAAGTACTGTAGCAGAAATGTTCTTGACTAACTGTCCAACTTTATGCAACCTGAACCCTCCCCACCTATTTCTAATTCAGTGCAGCTTCTCTGATCACACCTCACTGACTCACGGACTATTAACATTAACATTGTGTTGCTTTTCTAACACAATTACTGACTCTATGACACTGACCCTATTATAACTACTCTGATCCTGTAAGTTTTTAATAGACAGGATTTCAAGGAGAAGAGTGTAGCAATTTGCAAAGCATGTAATTTGATATTAATGGAGAAACATTAATATTCCTCGAAAGGGGCACAAGGTTCATTTAAGCCAAACCAAGCTATAATTAAAATATTATATCTGCACGGCGATTGGTCCACACTAAAATCAACCAAGTTAAGTAAACAATAGAATTTGACTTTTATTACCCAAATCAGTCTTTTATCATGAGTTCTTTTCTGTGTGAGTGACTTTCTGTTTTTCTGAAGAAAGACAAACAAAGAACCACCTCTTTTCAAATATTAATTTATCTAAAACTACAGAAAATATAGATAGCTGTGAGTATGCATATGGATATATGGAAATAAATTAATAAATGAATGGGCAATAAAACATGAAAAACCAATTCTAAGTAAACAGACAAATGAACCGGGTATGCAAGTGGGTGTGATAATTTTTGGAAGGAAAAAGGAATCTAGTCACTATTTGTCTCTAAGTAGCGTGAAAATACTTGTAACTTTGAAAGAGGCTCAATTATGCCAGCGGCTATGTACAGACACCAGACTTTCAGAAGTAAGAGTGATTTTAGCCTTGCCTTTCACGCTGCTGCAGGTTGTTTGCCGTTTCCAGCTTAAGTCGACCATTCTGCCGCCATAGAATGAGAAGTGCTTTCTCGTTTCAGGTAGGGGCTCTACCAGAGTGAGTTTTGTCGTCCCACAGTTGGCACAGCCTGCCGGGGCCAAGCGGCCCATTCAGCCTAGATCGCTAGAATGAATCACAGATTGGTTGGTTGTCCTAGTCCGCTGCGCTTCTTTGATTTGGCCGAAAAGGGAGCGGCTGGAGCCCAGATATTGAATCAAAGTAATTCAGCCAAAATGGTCAAAAAGAAAAACTGATTACTGAATAAAAATCTTTTATTCAATATTTAATGGTTGGAATGTATTTCTAATTATACAAGACAAAGATCGAAGTTTGGCTTGGAGTCTCAAAAATAAATTACAAAGATAAAAATAGGCAGGAAAAATGTGTACGCTAAAATAATAATTTTGAAAAAGTATGGACGAGAGAATTAACAACAAAGAGTACTTTTCACAACATCACAACGAGGCACATTTTTCTTCAGGATGGAATTCTGAAGTCGCGTAAAAGCTCATACTGAGCTGGAACTTGGAACAGCTGGAACCCGAACAATGGAATTTTAACTTTATTATTATAGATATCCCGAGGCACTGCCAAGATTCAAAACGCATGCATGCTAGCAATTCAAATTTACCGCGAGGGGCAGGGCTGGTTCCTCCTCTAGATCAAATTGCCTTCTTTGTTCAGTTTAATCTCATACGTCGAATGGAGATTTCTATTTTCATCAAGCCCAAAACTTCTTAATCAAAAACAAAGTAACATATTGACACATCTGACTCCTATAGCAACAGTATACATGCCAATCTATGCTCATGTTTTGTAAATCCCTGATTATAGTTAACAACAATCTGTATAGTATGTTCAAGGCATATGTAAATATGATCTATATTTTCTCTTGTACATATTTTCTAGAGGTTAGTTATAACCTATATCCTGTACTTGCTGCTTATTGCACTTCTGGTTAGGCATAAACTGCATTTTGTTGCCTTGTCTAATGACAATAAAGTTGAATCTAATCTAATCTAATACGCTTATGCTAATCTAATAAGCTAAAATGCTTAATGGTTAATGTCTTATATTCCATACATGTGGGAGTTTTGATGAATATATATCATTAATTGATTAATAATTGATGCATTGGTCTGGACATAATTTACAAATCGTAGTATTGAATAAGTATTGAATTAATTTAATCTAGTGTAACATGATCAAATGTCTATGTATTTTAGCGTGTGTATGCAAGATATGTATGAATATATAACACATATGTGAAATGTACAGAATTGCAGACGAATATGACATTGTGTTAACTTTCAGACAACAAAATAAATATTGTTTAATTTCTTTACGGAGATAAGAACCCTCTCGGATTACAACTTCCACCAAAGGATGGCAGTGTTGCACCATGCTCCTATCTCTCGTCACTACTGAATCGAACTCTTTATTTTATAACCCTGTGATTTCTCGTCGTAGGAAGGAAAATTCTGCCATATTTGCTTATGAACACATTGGCGTGAGTTCTTTGACAGCTGATTTGTCCCTGTTTTGAGGTTTGAATCCAAACAAAGTCTTTCTTGTCCAAAGGAAGTTGCACCTCAAGTTTTATGGATGTCCTGTAAATTCCTTCTGGTTTCTGGTACCATTTTGATAAAACCGTAATTTTCAAGTGAATAAATTTTTACGGTCTGGTAGATAAAAAATCACAACAAAAATTATGCCAATGGAACAAGTGTCAAACCGTGGCCTAAAACCAGATGTGGTTTGTTTGCAGATAATTTCTTTCAGACCTTTCCTGCACTGAGATGGTTTGCAGTGTGAAGTGGACAGGATGAGATGCTCTTGATTCCCTCCTTTCAGGTTGGATATAAGTCACTGCCCAAAGTGATGGAAGGTCTTAATCATGAATGAGAGTAAACTGGAGCGCAAGATTCACAGGCTTTTATGTGACATGTCTTATCACTTTACTGAAGCTGCACTCCCTAAATTATCTTTTGCTTAATATGGATTTAAGTTCCACCTCTGAATTTCTCTAATTGGACCTCAGTATGCCTTTTGATGGCATACATCACTCTTTACTCCTACTGTAGCTCATTTGGAGAAGAAATTTGGAGGTTTCTGGCTACCTGGCTAAAATCTTACTTATTGACAGAACACAGTGTGTTTCTTATAGTATTTAATCAGCCTTTTCCAATCTCAGGACTCTGTTCTTGGCCCTCAAACATGTGTCCCTCTACATTTCTAATGTAGAAATGGAATTAATTTCTGATATTCAGCTGTGCATCCAACAATACACAACACATAAAAAATTTCACAGAGACTGCCTTCTTTAACTTATGTAACATTCTTTGGCTAAAATTTGTTCTTCTGTGTACATGGCCAGTGTAGAGATATTAATTATTGCCTTCACATCATTCAGATTGGACAATTATAATGTTAATTTTGAGGCCTTCCCAGAGCCTAGTAGTCTCCAAATGGTCAAGGAAACTGTAATATAGAATATGTGATCATATTAGATCAATTTTGGCCTCCCTTCATTGGGTCCCTTTCCACATCAGGTCAGATTTCTAATGACTTACAAAATCCCAAATGAGGGGCCCCTTCATACTTGGCTGATCTCCTTTAACATTACATTCCATCTCGTACTCTTTACTCCTGGAGTGCAGGGCTCATGTCTGTCCCCAGATTTAAAACGGAAGTCAGCTCGCTACAGGCCTATTCATATCGTGACTCTTTCCTCTGGAATACGCACCCCTTGCTGACATAAGACAGTCCAATTGTGTAGAAATTTTTAAATCCAAACTTAAAGCTAATTTCTTCACAATGAATATGAGTGTGAATGGTTGTCTGTCCGTTAGAGATGGGAAATTTCAATTCTTTTAACTGAGTCAGAGCTTTAATGCCCGAACAGTAAATTGAATGAATCATTTTGAGTCATTTCGTTCGTCTTACACCACGTGAGGCTGTAGCCCTCTTGTTGGGCGTTGTAAAAAGGGCCGCAGTTCTCAAACACAATAACTGAAGAACATGGTTTGGTTCAGCTGACAAATTATAATACACAAAACGCCACCAGCAATTCAAACCATGTGAAAACCTAGCAAAGCAAGTACACCACAATAAAGAAGAACGAGGACCCGAGGACGGACTCACGCTCAATGTGTTGGCCCTGGAGCCTGTCAGGGGTAGACCCCACCTATGACCAGCTGGGATTCAGGCCCTTCACAACGCTACCTAGGATAAGTGGTAACACATAAGTGATGCATATAGTTGTGAAATAAAAGTATAATCCATGGGAAAATGTTTGGGGCAAAAACGGGGGGATGGGGAATGCCCTCCCAATGGCCACTCACCTAATATTTTGCATTGACTGCTCTGCTTCCTATGCCACATTTGCCCCAGCCTTGCACAAATGCACTACACCATGCTCTGCAGCTGCCACAGAAACACTGATATGACGTTCCTTCTAGATACTTGGACTGAGGGGGAGGGTCACCTCCATTGTCTAAGATGGCCACTGCTAATTGCTTAAGTGACATATTGTCTTAATTTTATCTTGCTATTATTTTTTGGTAAAATCCAAGCCCACCGATGGAGAAAGACTAAATCTGCATTTCCTTCTTTTTAGACGGTGACAGGTTCTAGTAGAATTCCCACATCTGGTAACAAATGCAGTGACACTTTTGGAGTCAAGGTAAAAAATATAATGCAGATCGTTGCTCTGGCACAGAGAAAATACGTTCTTTAAACTGGCAGATTCTGATTTAAAGGAGGGGGAATGATCTCACCGCTCTAGTACAATTGACACCATCTAGACACCATTTTCACAGAAGTGTCACAAAAACACAAGAAATGAGACCATGTAGCTGTTTTTTTTATTTATTTGTGTGTGATTTAAATAGGAAGAGGCGTTTCAGTGTGCTATATTTCTGCTCATGTCACATTTTTTTGTTGGGCTCTGTGGCAGGCAATTTATGCCCCTTTTGTCCCTGGAATGAGGCTGCAAAGCAGATATAACTGGATCTATGCAATATGTCACAAGTTTTAAAAACACCTCTATTTTTAGGGACCTCAGCAGAGCCACAAATTTTCACAAGAATGCTTCTATTCTCTTTTGGTGACTGTCAATCCCTGACAGAGAATTACGTGTCTGTGCAGATGTATTTTGAAGAATAGATCCAGTTAAATTCCTTGAGGGATGATAACGTCACACAATCAAACACACACACACACACACACACTCAATCAATGCCCCAGGTTTGCTGTGTGCTTTTATTATTGAGGAGAAAGGTAAAGACAGAAGCCTGACACCAGGACCTTTTCTTCTTTACCACCCATATGTGCTTTACTGCTGTGTTTGTTTAGCTTCCTCAGCACACACACACACACACACACACACACACACACACACACACACACACACACACACACACACACACACACACACACACACACACACACACACACACACACACAATCTTTCTGTGCTTCGGGTGAGATTGTGAGCAACACACACACAGTACAGTGTTCCACAGAAGTTTAGAATCTCTGAAATGGGGGTGAAGTAAGGTCATCAAGTTTGCAAGATTACTCAACTGACTATGGCTCCGAGCCCTGGATGAAATACACATTCTGTAATTCTTGACGTTATGAAATGGTTCAGATACAGTGACAAGGTTACCTAATACGATCGATCATAAAAGTAATCATTATGTCTGAGAGGAACAATAAAAAAGAACCTGGTTTAAGGAAAAGTTAAAGAGAGAGCCAGGAATCTCTGCAGCATGTCGACAACAATGAGAAAACTGGCTCACAGTTATATCTGCAGCAATTAGAGATGTTGCATGCAACAACAAAAGTTTAATATGTAAGCAAGGGTCTCCAGTTTGATTGATGTGTTTATTTATGCATGAAAAACTGAACTGTGACATTGTGAAATTGTTACCAGCTTATAAGAAAAAAATACAAGGCTACATGCAGAAAGTACAGTCTGGCTCTGTGGGAGTTTCTTGGAATTGTGCGTGGTCAGTGCAAACTGTGACTCACAGTTAGTTCAGTTTGAAGCCTCAGTTAAAAGCAGGTGGCTGTGCCTGATGTCGGGAATCTGACAGGATGCACTGTATATGTCCAATCAGAGAGAATGTGTAGGAGTGCATTGGATTATTCTTCAGACACACCATTCCACAAATGTCTTTATTACAAAATGTGTGGTGGACAAAACGTTTCAAGGATCAAATTACAAAATGCCATAAATGCTTTAGGTCACTGCAACTTCTTATGCATGTGCATATGACTCCACATCACCGTACAAAGTTATGGCGATTCAAAGCAACATTTGTTTTTTATAACATTTTTTCTATACTGCACATTGTATACTCCACTGCTGCCTGAGATCCAGCTTTCTACTCCTTTCCTAAACTCATTAGCAAGAGAGTGAATATAAAATTGTCAACAAAAGTTTAAAAGACAAAAGTATTCTCCAGGCCTGCTTTTATTTTTACAGTTTATTAAAACTATGGATTGCTTTGTGTACGTCAGATTTAGGTGTCAGAAAATCATCTGCAGTGAACACAGACTAACAGTAAGCAGAGAGATTTAAAGAACTCTTAATAGCTCTCCAACCTGCTAATATTAAAATTCTGCTCTTCATAGGTCAAAGGTCAGTCTAAGAACAGCACTTGTGATTCTAGCATAGAGTGAATACTTGAAATTATTAAAATGTAGTCTGCTAAATAATTAGTTTTTATCCATCTAGTGAAGTTATCATATAGAGCGATCAGCTGCATCATTACCACTGGGGTTCTTATTAATGACGTGGAGGACCAGGATCAGCACTGTCAGTCTGAGCATTCTGCAGCAGCATGTACTTATAATAATACATTTTTTATATAAGCGGCTTTCAAAACACTCAAGGACACTGTACAATCAACCAACAAACGAACAGAAGATAACAGGACAAAACTGAACAAATGCAATTACAGATTACAGTGAGTAGGCAATCTTAAACAAGGAGTATTTGAGTCTGGATATGAAGACAGGAAGAGAGTCAATGTTTCAAATGTCCGGTGGGGACAGAGGGCAGAGCGGCTGAAAAGCGAGCAGGGGGCACAGAGCAAAAGGATGTGGCAGTATGGAGGAAATCAGACAGATATGAAGGTGTACAGGAGGATTTTAAATTCTATTCCGTATTTAACAGTGTTGTTCAAGTTGTTGACATTTGCTTTTCATTGTCTGGAGATCAGGGGTAAACCAGGGGTCAGTTTGAGAAAAGGAAACAGACCAGGTTTTCACTGGGGCAAGAGAATTAAGGATGATGATTAAACAATTATTTACCTGAGCTACTAGTTCATCAGGGGTGGGTAGATTGTCCGGAATAGGAAAGTTGTCAGTGCAAGAAGAGAGGGTATCGACAATAATGTCCTTAATATTTCGAAATGAAATGAGACGTGGTGGCTTAATTACAGAGAGGCAGAGTGGGACACTGAATGAGGTTAGGAGATGGTAAGATACATGGAGTTCTTCAGCTGTGCAGTTGAGGAGGTTAGACCAGAACTGCAGATTGAGTCCAGAATGTGTCCTTTTGTTTGGATGGGGAGAGTATTGTTGGATTGTAGCAACGTTGGTGGGAGTGGGTCAGTTTAAAGATAATACGTTTAAATGATCTGTAGGCTGACAAAGACACTGGTAGGACTGTCCATTTCTCGCGGTGAATTTTTGCCAGACCTCCACCACATGAGCCACGGAATGACAGACTGAAACACAGGAATGACAACTGAAGAGCTGATCCAAGGATAGATGGTTGGTTATAGTCCCACGTAAGTGCAATTGCACGGTTCATATAGAACGATGTAAGTTAAGAATTGCAGATGAGCAGCGCCAGCCACTCACCGTCCACCGATCCACACTACACTGTGTGCAGAGGTGACACAAGTACACAAACTGAACATCCATGTAGAGCTACAAGTAATGGCCTTGACATTTCTCCACTATAAATACCACTCAAATATTTTAGCAATTAAGAAAAAGTATTCCCCAAAAAAACAGTATTTTAAAACAACAGTAATTATGATAATTATGGCAAAAACTTAAAGTTAAGTAAAGTAGTTGGTAAAGGCAGAACTGATTTAAAACACTTTATTAACCGACAGCTGGTTAATCTATAACGATACATCCGTGTTTATTGGTTCAGAATAATTTGGCATATGTGTTTATATTAAAACCACCAGGTGGTACGAATCTTGTGGCTGATTAAATCAGAGCTAGCCAGTGTCATCATGTATTAATAAAAAAAAAAAAAAGCTGTAAATTAGGTGTTAAATAAAAATAAATATTAGCATATTAGTTTAATTTAAATAAATAAATATAAATTATTCTGTAAAAGTGTTTTAGCAGTTGAGTATCTCGAGTTAAAAATTGTAGACTACATAAAATACCTCTGTTATTTAGCATCTCCCACACTGTACAAATATTTTATTAACAAATTATTCTCATTTATAAGTCTTTTCTCCCGGCCGCTGTCAGACTTTACAATCAGAGCTGCTCCCAGTTTTTTAACGCTGCAATACAAATGACCCATGGTGTAATTGCTTGCATGATTTTGTTCATATGCAAGATATTTATATTCTTATTTTTTCATTTTAGATTGTATATATTGAATTTTCAATTCTATTTAACTTTATTTATATAGCGCCAATTTACAACAAGGTCATCTCAAGGCACTTTACATAATAAAGTCAATACTATACAAACATTTAGAGAAAACCCACCAAATCCCCCTTGAACAAGTTATAGGCAACAGTGGAGAGGAAAAACTCCCTTTACCGGAAGAAACCTCCAGCAGAACCAGGCTCAGGGTGGACGGACATCTGCCTTGACCGGTTGGGCTGAGTGGAAAGTGGAGAGAGAAAAGGGCAACAATATATTGTATTCTGATATTCTTTTTTGCCATACAATTCATATTCTCTGCTCCTGTAACATGGAAATGTCCACACTGTGGGACCAATAAAGGTTATTTTCTAGATCCGCCCCTGTACAGTGCCGCTCTTGCTCGTGTACGGCAGCTGCACAGGCTAAGCAAAAAAAAACTAGAATATCTGGCCTGGTAGAGTTCTGAAATTCAAAACATGACAGTGCAAACAATAAGGTGAGCTGGTCGGGAAATGACTAATTTCACTGCTTCCAATGCCAGCCTGCACAACCAAACACCCACAGAGGAGAAAGTAGAAAGAAAAATGGAAAATAAACAAAAATAAAAACAGGCGAAAAGAAGGCAGACAGGAAGACTGACTTGACGCTCAGCTATTCAGTCGGAGGAAAAAGTCATGGTGCTGTTTGCAGTTTTATAGTCTCCAGCATAACTTGGTCAGAAAATGTGATCAGGTCTTTACCAAAGTCATAAATATCATTAAACTAAGCTGCTAAAACACAGTTATGATCATCTCTCCATTGTCACCATCAGTGATGGTGGAAAAAGTAATGGCAACAGTGTTTTTCTAGTTTGAACCACCTCAGGCAAGCACTTCCTGTGGCTGTGGATCAAGGTACAAAGTGTTCGGGACAAACGTTGGACCTTTTTATTCTTACACAATTGTTTCATCTCAGCCGTATTCTTAGCATGTCTGGTGTGAACAACGTTCGAGGTCATTCCACTGCATCTCTGTTGGCTTGTGCTCAGGCTCTGACTTGGCCGCTCCAAAAGCTGGATTTTGAGTATCTGCAGTAAATCCAGTCCGTAGCAGAGTTATTATGTTGAGGCTCATTGTCAGCCGACATAATTCTGTTGGATATCTTGGAATACATTTTCCCCTCCAAAAATTCAAAAGCAGCCCAGGCTCAGAGGCAGCAAAGCAGCAACAAACCACGATGCTCTCGGCACTGTATCTCACTGCTGGTATGTTGCTTTCACGGCGGTCCACGGTTCTATTTTGTTGCTTACATAGTGTTGCGTGCTCATCCCAAACAATTCTACCTGTTTCATCTGTCATCCACACATTTTTCCACTTGTGTTGTGGACTGTAACAGTGGTCTTTTACAAACTTCAGACACGTTGCAGTGTTGTCTTTGGGGGGAAATGGCTTCCTCCATGGTATCATGCCTGGTTAACGGTTTGCATGTGGTTGACTCAATAAAAGAGACTTTAACAAACTCTAATAAATCCTTCGTTGTCAACTGTTTAGTCTTGTACCTTTGGAGTGACATGGCTGGGTAAGTAGCCAAGGAACCAAATGTCCAACTTTGGACTGGTGAATATCTAATGTCTATGATATTACTCTTTTTCAGTCACATTCAAATCTGATCATAGTTCTTCTGAGATCTCTTTCTGGCGGTGCATTGTTCACTTTAGCTGATGATCCTTGTGGAAAGCACACTGGCGCTGTTTGGGTCAAGGTCTAAACCACACCTCTACTGTTGTTTCATTGATTGGACACCCGATTTATGAATCTGATTCATGATCTATACATTTCTAGCTGCTCGTGTTGGGTTTGCTTGAGTTTATAACAACAATAACAACAGCGCCTGACTTTCCTCATTGCTCCAGTTACATGGCTACAGCAGCTAGAGAGCTGTGCCACTTTCACTTTCCAGTTTATTAGGTACACCTGGCAAAAATGAATCCAGTCTACTGCAGCAATTCAGCAGTAAAAAAAAACCTTGATGAATGTTATATTACTGATTTGCATGCTGCTGAGGCCTCAGCCTGGTACAGGGTGGATAACTGTAACTCAGACTGCGTGGTTTACACTATTTTTCAGAGCTCCTTGAGTATAGGCTGCTACTTTTCCTCCACTCTGCACCACCAGCCTGTTACTGTACTTCTGGCTACAGCCTCCATCACCTTCAGGCACTCAGACTCTGCTATAACATCCAGTCATTATCCACCAGCTTAAGGCTACAGTAACACTGTATATGATTAATGGGCACAAAGAAATGATCTGACATAATGTGCACTCATTTCTGGAAACAGTAAAGCCCCCTCATATGCAGCACTGTATGGTTGAATGAGAAAAATTAAACAATTAGGCCCCTTCAAGCAATCACGCCTACCATGAAACGTAAGGTAATGCGCGGCTGGTCTTTGTGTGTGTGTGTGTGCGTGGGACAGAGAAGGTAGTATTCTTAGACACGTGTCAGGATCATGAACTTGGCTGCACATTTCCCTCTGCCATACCATACCTTACTACGTATTCCAGATGTTATATACATTGGCTGGTACAGAAGGCCTTCAATGCAAACACTAGTGTGTGTGTGAATGCGTGAGTGTGTATTCCATAACTGGCAGGTAACGCAGCAGCTTTTGGCAAAGCTGTGTTTCTTTTTCAGTAGCAATATAAGCCGATGCAGGCAGGATTCCAAGAGAACCACAGGGGAAAGTGTTAAAACCAGATGTCACAGCTGATCACTCTGCTGCTTGTTGGGCCACAAGGCAACTCTTAGCGCCTGCTTTCTATCAGGAAAACATGTGTAAAACAAAACAATGGTCCGGGAGACACAAGCTGGAATTTGGAATCTGTCAGTTCACATTTGTTCACAGCTATGACAGGAATTCATAGGGTTTTGAACTAAACTAGCAAATATGAACAAAGTGTAAAGAAATGCTCCACCCCAAAAGTCTTCTGAGTTAAAAGGTGACTCGGGGTCTTCAAGCTGCTTAGAGCCAGCTTGGATTCACGTTATTTACACTGGATTCCAGTAGGGAACTGGAATCAAGACAAAAAACATGTCGAAACGTGCCAAGACATATGAATAAAGTTAAACACAAGAGTAAACAAGTGGTAAATCAGGTGATTTTTGGAGCTTTGCAGAAGTAAAACTAACTAGGCAGTGGAGAAAGTACTGAACACACAGACTAACAGCAGAGAAGTGGGTTAGGCTGAAGGGCTAGTCTGAGAAGTTTCTGTTACCAGTTTGATATTATTGTGCTGTGACTCCAACGTGACTGCTGCTGCCAATGAGCAAGCAAAAAAAAGAAAAAGTGAGAACAACTGGTCAATTAGTTAGACATATTTCACAAGGAATCTAATTCAAATTCCAATTCACTGTGTGCATTCCATTCATTTTGTTCTATTAAATAACAAAAAGCTAAATCACCAGATGTGCAACATTACATTTCAAATATTACTAAGAATGAATGTTATTGTTACATATTAGGTACATTATGACATGCAAAAACACACTTTGAGGTACTTAAAAACTAATGTGACCCAGTCCTCTGCATTAGTGATTTATTTGCACAGTGCAGTTATTACTGTCTACAGCAGTTTGAAGCTTCCAGTGGAAGTCAGTTCGTCCAATTTTATGTCAGAAATCGACGAAAGGCAGCCCAGAGAAAAACTGCTCCACTGACTATCTCTCATTTCAAATAACGCGTGTGTGTGTTTCAGCATTTGCTCGTATGAAAACTAGCCCAGCCTGAATTTAATATGCATATTTGCCTCCTATTCGTCCTTCAGTTTTATATTGCCCCACTATTGCCAACAAAAGCCATTTTTGTTTTACTGCATGGCAATAAAAATGAAATGTTGAAGTGAAAGTAGTGTATAATGAATGTGATAATTAGCTGCATGATTAAAACATGGTAGGACAAAGTGCAACAGCGTGCCATTTAAAGTGATGGATAATTCATTATGGCAGCGGTTTAATTCTGCTGTGACTTGCAGGACACAGATGCCGGCAGAGTCCGACCCTGAACTCATGATGGGAAAACAGAAATAAAAAGACACGAATAAACACATTTATAGGGCCAATGTTACCGTGATAAAAAACACAAATTCCTTTTAACAACGCCATCAACACAGGCTCTGATATGATGAAGCCCAGCTTCTCCAGTACAGGGCTGGACAGCGGTAGTGATTCCAAGCAGGAATGCTGACCGATGTCCAGCGTGTTAACTGCACTCGAATGGGCTGAGTGATATTAGTGGGTGTGAAGTTGGTGTAGTGGACTTTACGGTGCAGCTTTTAACGTTATGCACAAGAAAAAAATCTATCCTCGGCAAGCAGAACAGTGCAGAACTTTGGCAATGTCAGCTCTGCCCACGATCTCCCATCCACCGTCCACATGTGTGTTAAACATACTGAGTTTTGCCTTATTGCCATAAATACACAGAAACTGTTGTCTGCCTGATTTGACCACAGCAGAGCACAACTTGGCGGACTCTGTCACCGTCTCCACACTAAAACCCTTTACCAGTTGCGGCCTAGAGTGACTTATTTTTTTATTCTTTTTAAACCTCACCCAGCATTTTTCAAACCAAGCCACCCACTGAGGCAAAAACTGGTCCACTCCAAGGACAAAAAACCCAGACAGAAGGAGACCAAAGCAGTATATGCAGTATACTGCAGCTGAACCTGTACAGTACAGGTTGGAGAAACTAACCAACCACTTCCCAAATGCATGGCACAAAACAGGAGGGCCACCTCCTCGGGACAAGACTCAGCAGACCACCTGCATCTGAAAGATAAGGGTCAAGACTTTGAAGAGAGCAATGTCCACATTCTAGAGAGAGAAGGCCAATATTTCAAAGATCTAATTCAGGTCAGACTAGAAAAAAACCTCTCTGACCTCTGTGACACCACTTATCAAATACTCATTCATCACTCCTGAGGCATCTCCACAATTGTTCACACTCTAATGCATGTGACCCCAACAACACACATGAAAGCAGGGCGGGAAAACAACCACTAGATGATCATCAAGTGTCATCGAGAGTTTCTCTCAGCTAATGGTAAAATCCGTTCAAAAACTACAACCACATCCAGCTGCCAATGAAGATTTTTGGAACTTTAATAATATATTTAAAAAAAACAGGTTTTCCTAATACTGTACACATCCATATACATGCATGAATTTTAATTTAAATTCAAAACTCTCATTGATACACCTTTTTTTCACAAAACTGTTGACCTGTCAAAAATGTATGTATTTATGTCAAAACAATCCACCTCAAACTGAATGCCAAGGAAAAACTGATCTCATAGATGTTTCCCATATTAGTTGTCCATATTTAGAAAGTAAAATACAGCTGAAGCAAACGAGGTTGGCAAATATTTGGCCAAAAGATTGAAATCTTTACCTGATGAATAAACTATACCTGTACACGTCCAACCTTTGAACTATACCAGTGTCAAGCTGCATTCTGTGAAGTTTCGGTCGAGCATGTGCATCCCAGTGAAGCTCGGCCTTACGCACTGACACAGGCCTGCTGTTCACCGGTATTCCTCTCAGTCCACACACACACACTACCTGCTTTGTCAATACTGTACTCCTACAGGAAATAACACCCATGCACAGTTAAGGTGTGTGTGCACCTGTATGCGTGTCATGTTACTGATTTCAGCCATTAGAGGAACTCTGCTTCAGGAGGAGGAAAGAGCGTACAGTGTGCCGCTAATGGCACTGAAATCTACACTACTGTACCTGAAAGGTAACGAGCACAATGAGGAGTCCGGACTGAGCGGACAAGCCTACAGAAAGCTGATGTTGAACGTTATCCGGGCTGCTTAAGGCGGGGATTATGATGCGGGACATCCACCACACATGTATTGGGACTATTTTTCCACTTAACATGTGCGTTTGGGAAGGCAGAGCTCCATATTGCGACTATGCGGCTCTTCTCATTGTTTGCTCTTTGAAGAGGAGCAGCTATGAATGTTGCATGAGGGATACAGGCTGCGCCGGCCTGCTGAGGAACAGCATGAGGTTACTGATGCTGGAAAACAAACACGTAACTTTAGTCAAACACAAGCCTCTGCAATGTTGACGAGGTGGGGAAATGTGTCTGCTGTCAGCCGAGCCGCTAACAGCTTCGCACAGGGACGAGGACAGAGGGGGAGATGGGGAGACGTCACTCCAGCTTTCAGGCAGCTGCTCGATCATCACATCTGCTAAGCTTCGTGTAAAGCTAGTGCTTGAAGGTCGTCTATCTGCAACCCCTCATCTATTACCAGAACTCTTCACGAACGTCGACTGAGCTGTTGCCTCCACATGCAGCCCCATGCTGTGTGTCTGGAGCCTATTCAAAGGAATGGTTCACAGAAATCTTATCTTCCCAAATTTTTTGAGTTCATGCATGCTGAATTTTAGCTGCATACAGCATCTTAAAAAATCCTCTGCCTTATCGTCTTCCTTTGTGAACCTAGTAATGAAGGCTGGTGTCTCCAACACCACCTGACGTTTAAAAAAATGTTTTAATCTTTTCTTAATCTTAATGTTAATCTATGGAATCATGTCTCCACCACTCGGGAAAAATCATGATAATTTCTCAATATTATGATTATAATTCAAAATAATAAAGACACTATCTCAAAATAATGACTCACTTAATCAAAATAATGAGATATTTTCTCAATATTACAAGTTACTAATTCAAAATAATGAGATACTTTCTCATTTCATTTTCTCAAATCATTTTCAGGATTTTAAACCTTTAAATGCCAGTGTACTCTTTTGAATCCTTACTTTTTAAAAAAATCAATGTTTTTCATAGAGTAAATAGTAGGGGATGGGGCTTTGGAGATGATTAAAACATGGATATGTGAAACATGTGTGTGTGACTCCATAAGCACACACGGGTCATTTCCCGGGTAAAAAAGGTAATCAGCACAAAGGTGTAAGACATGTAAGAGAAAAGTTAGTAGCTTTCAACAATGTAATTGAAAGAAAAGTTGGTGTGACATGACTAAAATAATCAGCAAAAAAAAGAAAGTTGCAAGAAATGTACCAAATTGCCCGAAGAGCAATGTCATTAATAAAACCAGAGTTCCTGTTCAGGTTTTGTGGCAATATGTAGTTTGAAAAAACATGAAAGTAGCTGCTGCTTTTTTTAAGATGGACTTTTTGTGCTTGAGATCCTTGTCTTGCTGCGTTGACCTTTAGCTGATGAGGTTTTAGTCTCCCTCAGGATTATCTGGTTTTCTTAGTCCTGGTGTAGCAAAGCATGTTTAATCGTAGTTACAGTAGGGTGTGCTCTGTGTGGAATTCTCAGTTTAGTTCGCAGTCGATGTAATAGAATAACGGACTTCGAACTAGAGAACTCAGATGGCTTGATGCTCCTCTGGGTTAGCAGTTGTTTTCACCTCTTCACTCTCCCATGACGCCATTTCTACCACTTACCTTTCAGATAGTGGACTCATGAAAACTGACCTTTATTCAGGTGAGAAAGAGGCTGCAGGTTTTGGATGTTCCCTTCGATCTTTTGTGACTTTCTGGATGACTCATCATCATGATCTTGGAATAACTTTGAAAGGTCAGACACCTCTGGAGGCAACAAATCCCGTTTTTGCTTCAATGAATATGTTTGATAAGGTTGCATTTGTCCTATGTTATATAAAGTTGTGAAAAGGTGTTTCTGCCATCTTAAGCATTGGAATGTGATTACATATCTCAAATTAATTATTCAGCTCTGGTTAGAAAAAATTATTCCAAATGATGAAGCTAAACCTAAATAAATAATGCATTCAAAAGGTGATGAGCGGAATAGATGTTAGCATCAGCTCTTGTAAATTGCCAGTGAGCCCCATCTTCTGCCAAGAAATCAAATACAATGCAAAACAAATTATTTAATAATATTTTTACTACAACTCACAGATCAAATATGACAGTTTATGGCAAATGTAAAGATATACCCAAAAGACTTTTAGTCTGTTTACCAAAGTACTACTTATCCTAAAACACCGGTCTAAAAGTACGATACGATTCCTGTGATGACAGCCGCACTACGATTGAGGGAGGATGAGTCAAACTGAGTGAAGATGGGTGCTGATGATCAAAAACCCTGCGGCTAATCTGAAAATTAACAACATTAAGGCAAAATGTGGAGCAGAGAAGGTGCTGAGCTGCTAATGAAATGCAATCAGTCAGAGTTTTAAAAGGCCAGTTTTTAATGGGCCCACAGTGAACGTCACCCGCTGCTGTTAGAATGGCAGGGATGTCCTTACCTGGCACAAACATCATTAGAACGGACACTGCAGTTAGATTACACGTCACTACCAATTCTGCTCATGGCCAGTTGCTATGACAGCACAACAAAAATCCCCCAGTTCTTCCTTAAAATACCTTCACATCCACTGTGTGTGTGTGTATGTGTGAGGGAGCGGGTGCATGCAGTTATTTGAACAACACTTAACCCACTCGGATGCAAACCTTTTCTAAATGTTAGAGAAGAACATGAATGGATAGAGAACAAGGATCCAGTAAAGCCTAAAGCTCCAAACGCACACACTCGTCATGCTACTGGACATGTTTGGACATGGACATGTTTTTCATTTTAATTCAGACTGTGACTGTTACCTAAGCCCAACCGCAGAAACTGCATCCTAACAGGAGAAAGTGCATGAACTAATGGCTTCTGCATTAATTCATTAGTCATAAAATGCAGTTCAATTTTCATCATCAAGTCACTAGTGTAGACAAACACAGCGTGCCTATGCTAATCATTGACACATTATTGAACACATCCATTAAACATTTAAAATGCTATTCGAAACAGCCAGCGAGCCCTTGAATTTATTATCTGGTTCAAACTCCTTTGACAGCAATAGCCACAACCAAAAGCTTCCTGTAGCTGAGGATTAGATCTGCAAGACATGGTTCCTCACAGAACTGCTTCGTCTCAGACATGGTGTTAGCGTTGCAATTTCACCTTAGTTTCATCAGTGTTCAAAACATTTTCATAGATGCATCTATAGAAGCAGGTAAGGTGTAACAACTTTGTCTTGTGCTGATGGACAATGAAAACTGTAATATTCCTTTATTTTTTACAGCCTAACAGGCAGGTATGAGAGAGGCCACCTCGCTTTTAGGAAATATAACTTTAGTTTACAACTCACAGGTTTGAAGCGGCTCTTAACTGACATTGGTGGCAACTGGACACATGAAAAGAAGGATATGTAATCTTAGCAGGACCCCACCGTTTCATAATGCAGGGAGAACACAGAACTGGCTTTGCACAGCTTCTATGACACTCTGCAACAGGAAACGACTGGAAATCACTTGATGTGCACCATACTTTCATACAGACTATGGCAGTCCTGCTGCAGGTTTTGTTTTATAGTTCAACGTTGAAATAATAATAATAATAATTGCATTAATTCCATACAACTTTCAGTAATTGCATTCACTTTCCTTAACTTACTTTAGAACATGGAAACTTCGTTGTTATTTTCCGAAACTGTAGTGGGCGTGAGAAGAATGGGATGCAAAGTCCAGTATGATGCTTCTGCGTGACACAGTATGTAAACAGCACGTACATGCACGTGTGCTGTGTTTTACTTGTTTTTATGTCATTTTTTATATTTTTTTAAACAGTAAGCACGTTTGTTATCTAGCTATAAGAGCATTTTAGAAGGAGGCAGAAGTGAAGAGTGAAGATTGCTGTAGCTTTTTTATGTACCATCCTTATTAAAATAAGACATATGAAACATAGATTGACATCAGTTTTCCACATTTCCTAGATTCAAACTGTGTGTCCATCACGTCCGTCATGGCTTAGACGATGCTTTCACAATTACATTCAAAACTAGTTTAATCTCCGAAGAAAAACTAAAGAATATCCATTATCTGCACAAAAACTGTAGTATTAAAGTGGCATAAATATACATATATATATATACATTCATATATAAATTATCCGGAGAATTTGTCTGTAAAGATTTCTCCCCAAACTCAACATTACTCCACAGTTTTTATCCATGCACTCCAGTACACTGCAGTCCAGAAGCCCACATCCTGGGCAGGTTGCTGCTTAACTGTGTGCAGAGTTATAATCTCATCATCGTAAATCAACATGCCAACCAAGGAGCAGCATTTACGAGCAACATGGAGCAAGTAGGCAAAACACACACACACGCGTTCACAGCACAGACCGCAGTTTGGCTGCAGGGATTTTGGTCTCCAGCATGTGTCACCTCAAAAATAAACAATAGGCCTTAGAGCCATTAGGCCACAACCGCAGTTTCTTTTTTAACTGCCACTAGAAAGTTAGTTCCAGCACAACCACTCAATAGCTTGTCTGTCTTTGTGTTTCGCTTGGCTGTGGACAAATCATTTACCAAGGAACCTCACACCACACTTTTCTGTCACACTTTATTAGCGAGCAATATTCTGCACTTTATAAAGGCTCTTTGTCTATTTATCATCCGTCATTGTCTCAGTGGCTTTGAAATACGTATGTTGAATATGCAAGTGGTGACAGAATCTTTTCACCATCAATAAGAAAATATCTGCAGATTTTGACTGTATGTGCCGCCAAATGTTCTGCTTTCCTTATATTTAAAGCATGAAGGAAGCCATTGGATATTTGTAAAAGTATTGCACAAAGAGTTTATTACAAAGTAGAAACAAGGGGTGCTGTTGTCAAGATGGCAGTACATTAATCAGGTCAGACAAGCAATAGAAAAAGAAATAATGTTTTACCTACAAAGATGTGAAAGCTCGTTGCATGTGTAAGCAAAACATTTAAAGACCCTAAAAAAACGAAATGAAATCTTTGATGTCTAGCAGTATTTAAAGTCTTGTTTTAGACAGTCTGGTCAGTGCTAAAAAAGACAAAGATTTGTCTTTCTATCCTAAACATAATACACTTGCAGGATGTGCACAAAGGGCGACTGGGCTACAGTTGTTGGTTTGATCCTCTGGTCACATGTCACGCCATTGGTATATGAGTGTGAGTGTGAATGGGTAGATAAGAAGCAGTAAAAAAGCACTATATAAGTGCAGACCATTTACACCAACACAGTCAGTTTGAAATGAAAACTCAGGATGTGAGCAAAGTCAGGACTTTAATTTAACAAAAAGGCGGCATTAACCAGGAACTACAGCCATGATGGTAAGGCAGTTGTCCATGGACCAGAGGGTCAGTGGTTTTATCCACAGAAGCTGAACCCCTAGTTGCTAGGTGCTTTGGATAAAAGTGCTACATGAGTAGGCATTTACCATGACCACTGGCCACTGGAAATCTAAGCATGAGGTACACGCACATGACTAAGGCCATTATTAGGCTGCAATGAGAAACAGAATACTCTTCATGGTGAAGAACAACCTTTGACAACATCTCAATGATGCTTCACCACGAGGTGCAAACAACTAGCAATGCCCAAGGACAGAAGGGCCAGATTAGACTAAAGACACCTCAAAAACCTGCCCTGTTCTGGGATAAGATTCTTGGACTGATCATGCAAAGATGACCTTGTACCCGAATGATGAGAAGGAAAGCAACAGCTCATTATCCAAAGCATCATCACATCATCTGTCAAACACAGTGGAGGCAGCATTTGGCATAGCTGCCAAAAGAACCGGGTCACAGGTGTTTATTGATGAGCTGACTGGTGAGAAAAGTTGCAGTGAATTCTGAGGTTTGCAGCACCGGACTCTGCTTAGATTCAGCTAAATGCTGCAAAACAGGGCTCACAAACATACAGCGAAAACCAAGAGGTTCTCAAAGCAAAGAAATGGAATATTCTTTACTGGCCCAGTCAGTGACCCACAGTGACCATCTAAACCCAACAGAGCAGTTCTTTACTTACTGAAGACAAGACTGAGGGCAGAAAGACCCACAAACCAGCAGCAGCTCAAGTCCCGGCAAATTTGGGAGTCATTCACTGCAAATGATTTTTATTTAAGTATTAAGGGCAATAATGATGTTTGTCATTATGTGAGTTTGTTCATTGTTTACGGTTGCGGGTCGTATGGTTGTAATTAGTGAAAGGTTAATGCCAGATCATGAATCGAAGCTGAAAGGCTCGACATCTTGATTTGTTGCATTTCAAATTTACTGTGGTGGTGTACAGAGGCAATGGGGAAAAAATGTCTTATGATTCCAATATTTATGAGCCTATACCTGAGCGTAGGTTTAGAACTGCCAATGAGTTAATCTCTGTATATTAGCAGACACAATTTGTCCATCCAACAAAGGTCAGGGAGCCTGTTCCAGAAGCAGCCATGACACTACATCCACTGTTAGGTTCTAGGATTTGAGCAGCTTCCTCAACCTTTCCAATCAAACCGTGGTCACATCAGTCCAAAAAACTTTGTTCCAGCTTTTATGAATCATCTCTTTTCTTTTGTACAGATTTGTTCTGACGTGGGGTTTATGTCTCATGCAGAAATGGATGGTGGCTCACTTCGAATGGTGGAGTGTGTGATATGTTCGTCATTCCGCTCTGACACTGTTTCTATCATCAGCTGCTGTTGTTTTTCTGGTCTCTGTATGTCGCTCATTACAACAGGGGTTTCTTGCATTTTCGGGACATTTAAATTGTTGTTGTGCAATGCCTTTGTAATTCTTATCTTTTTGCAAAACGCCTTGTTTTCCCCTACACACAGCTCTCTGGTTTCCATGTTAATTTTCTGAACAACAAATAAAGTCTTTACAAGCAAAAAACAAAGTGAAGTTATTTAGATCTATTTTATTGTTTGAGAGTCAATCTCACGGGACACACCTGGATAAGAAGATACACCTGCTAGTCACATGTTCACATACTTTTGGAAGAGATAAATACTTTAGGGAACTGACACAAAAGGGGCTTTACGCTCCTTAGTGGATCAAGCTGTAAAAACCCATCAAACAAAAGCTGAAATTCAGAACTTTCATCTGATATTCACCTACATTCCCCAGTGTATAATAAAATCCACTGAATTAGCCCAGTGCTTCGGATACTTTGAAAGAGACTGCGTTTTGTCACTGCTCTGTGACATCTATTAGCTCTGCTCTGACTCATTTTCTTTTTGTCGCAAAGGAAAATGGTTTGCTCCTCACTGCAGGCCCGTCCTCCAGCTGCAAAAACAACACGATGGAAATAATATTAATCCAATTTTACTGTTCCACAAATACCAACTAAATAAATCACAGGTCGCAGAATTTGATGGGTCACAGGGTATGTTGTTCTCAAAAATACCACAAGTGTCTACTGCAGTGTGTCGACAGTGGAAAAATATTAAAGCAGAGACTCATTGTTGTTCCCTTTGATATGATAATAATTCTGCAACTATTTCCATTCACAGTTTTTGTTAGTTTTTCTTGCACCTAATTACACTTGGATATAAAAAAGTCCACATGTTCCAGCCTGTTCAGCCTGTCTTCTAACAACCTGTGTCACTACTACTCATAATTTATAAAGATTAGTGCCTTTTCTGTCTTTACTACAACTAGGGGTATTATTATGACCGTCAGATGTAATCATTAGAGGCCATTATCTGCATTATTTCAGGTTTATATTTTTATTCTGGAGCTCCACTGAAGCAGATCCCTCTGATTCACAATTCCAAAAACTGCTTGTTTTTCTCACAATGGGCCTTATGCTGTAACGGTTTCCTGTAGCTCCTGGTTCTTTGAGGCTCCCCCTCAGCCCAGGTTTATTCTGTTGTAATTGGCCAGCCTGCAGACGCCTGCCAAAGTGCACAGCATTGTGCATGTTGAAGGGGTGTGAAGCCGAGAGGGTTTGCGGTCAATTTATAGACTGATGTTCATGACTTTGGCAGATGATGTGATGGACATTAGATTTCCTAGAAATTGTGTCTCGGTCTCTCTAATTGTTATTCATACTTTTTCATACATGTTTCCTAACCAACTAAACTGCAAATGCAAAATATTTTTGTAAGAAACAATTAATATTTGGATTATAGCCCACTACAACGTGCCTTGAAAAACTGAAGAATACATTTAGTTACCTCGTGAGCCTGGTAATGTGAAGTGCTTTGATGCCAAATTCACGAGCTCGACCCCAACCAACGGCAAATCCCATACCAGCATCAATCAGGTTCAAAATACTTTCATTATGTGATTACTTCTCCTCTGGTCCTCGAGTTGTAAGCACATGCAAACAGCTCACCAGTGTTGGACAAACTTCACAGATTCTGAGTTGGAAATTTATTAAGAAAATAACTACAGCCTGATGAAGATAAAAAAAACAGCAGGCTGCAGTTATTAAAAATGATGCATATGCTTTAAACTGAACAGCATTAGATCAATGGGGTCACATAAAAAGTGTTACAGTGATGCAACAAAAACGCAGTAAGTTCACATAGTCTTGAGTCTCCCCTATGAAACGCTGAACGCAGCCATTGTGTCTGAACAGTAACTATATGTGGCATCGATTGATAAATTCAGATTAACTCCAACATTTTTAGGTTCCTTGAAACTGTATGTTTGGGTTAACTTTGCTGTTCTTGAATAATACTGCATATACCTGCATATAGAAATGTGTGTTCTGAGTGTGAGCTGAGCGCCACCTACAGACCACATCCTGTAATGAGATCGCCGTTAGAGTGACAAACCCACGCGGTAGAGACACTTTCAATCCAGGGTCACAAGAGTTAGTTGTTTTTCTATGTATGTCCGTGTGCTGTTTTTTCACCCATCATTTCTAAATAATGCTGTGAGTAAAGGTCCCACACAAAATACATAAAAGGATTAATATTACTTTTTCAGGTTATGTACCTGAAACTCGTTCAGCATAGCTACTGGCTTCTGCGAAGAGCTGATTGTCGAGATGGAATCCAACAAAATGCAGCCCACATCGCCATCCTGTTCTACTTCCTTCTCTAGGCTTTACACGAATCGCCATCGATCTCGAGCATTGCTCGCATCCATCTTCTCAAATCACATTTTTAAATCCATTTCACATAGATGGGATGAAAGCCTCTCCTAAAATGCAGCTGAGCCAGCGGCGGGCATAGCTGCAGATTTATGTCAATCTGAGGCAGCAAACTTGTATTGTAGCTAGGCCTTAGGGAAATGACAGAATTATTAGTCACTGAATTTCTCAGCTCTCCCCAATGCAGGTAAAACACTATGACTGGACCCTGTTCCCATAACAGACTTTTTTTTTTCGATCCCGTGTATCTCTACTAATCTATCAAGGCTGTGCGATAAAACATGAGTTAAGGTACTTTTGCTCTTAGTGTTACACTTCTGCCTCTGCTCTTCTAGACAGGAGATTATTTAAAGAGCCTAAGCCAGGAAGGAATAGTGCAGAGAATATAAAACCTGCTCAGAGAGCAGCATAGAGAAAGCAGCCTTAGTCAGATCCAGATAGAAAAGAGACAGAACTGTAGCCTCAGATAAAGCTGTTGCTGCGTCATGTTCTCTATTCGTGGCTCAGACTTCTGTCAGACAACGGGCAGCAACACTGGCGTCAGAGCTGTGAAAGCTTGAAATCTTAATATTTTCAAGCCTTTCAACACAGATGTTTACACGCCACACTTTGATGCAGCATTTATATGACATGGATTCAATCATACCTGGAGGAATTCGAAAAGAGAGCTCAGATAGGTGCCAGTGAGCTCAGCTCCCTCTCCTCCATGTGACAGTAGATGCATTTGCCATTTGACTTGTTTTTAGGTACGCAGCCTCCTAACTGCCGATCTGCTTTGCCAGAGGCTGCTCCAATGAAATTACATTACATTTACAAAGTAGTCAAACAAGGCAAGATGAGGCAACCTTTACTCTGCATCTTGGTGTTTTCTGAACGATGCTGGGATTGCATCTACATTGCTTCCTGCACATGTAATATAGTCTCTTGCTCTACTTTGACATTACCTTTCATAATTTTACATCATGTGGAGGCGTTAACATTGAATTTAGCACACTAATTGACTAATTTAAGTTGTATTAAAGAGAGATGTAATTGTTTCCAGGAAAGTTAGGATGTTCAGCAATTAAAAAAAAACTGAAATCATTTCAATTTGTTGATTTGTTGAAACAACATTAAATCAAATGTAGCAACCAAGAAATTTAAAAAACAAAACAAAACAAAACAGAAGTTAGCCACAGTTTGCAAAATTATTCATACCCCTTGAACCTTTCCACATTTTGTCATATTACAGCCACAAATGTATTTTATTGGGATTTTATGTGATAAACAAAGACAAAGTGGCACATAATTGTGAAATGAAAGGAAAATGATAGTGGTTTCCAAAATGTTTTACAAAAAAATATCTGAAAAGTGTGGCATTCATTTGTATCCAGCCCTTGTTAAGAGAACATTAGTGCGAAAACAGCATCATGAAGTCCAAGTCTAACACCAGACAGGTCATGGAGAAAGCTGTGGAGAAGGTTGAAATATAAAATTAAAAAAAAATAAAATATATCCCAAGCTTTGAACATCTCACAGAGCACTGTACAATCATCTGAAAATAAAAAGAGTTTGACACAACTGCAAACCCTCCAAGACATGGCCGTCCAATAAACTGACAGGCCAGGCAAGGAATAATTTAAGGATTAAGCATTAATCAGTGACGCAGCCAAGAGGTCCGTGGTAACTGTGGAGGAGCTGCAACGATCCACAGCTCAGGTGGGAGAATCTGTCCGCAGGAAGAAGGTCATTGTTATAAGAAAACCATAAGAAGTTGTGTTACAGTTTGTGACAAGCCATTCATGAAGAAGGTTCTCTGGTCAGATGAGACCAAAATTTATCCTCTTGGTGTAAATGCTAAACACTATGTGTGTCAGAAACCTAACACTACACATCACCCTGAACACACCATCCCCACCGTGAAACACGGTGGTGGCAGCACCATGTTGTGGGGAGGCTTCTCTTCAGCAGGGACAGGATGGATGGAGCCAAATACAGGGCAACCTTAGAGGAAAACCCGTTACAGTCCGCAACAGACTTGAGACTGGGGCAGGAGGACAACGACCCTGAACATACAGCCAGAGCTACAATGGAACCGTTTAGATCAAAGCATATTTGTGTTAGAATGGCCCAGACCAAGTCCAGACCTGAATCCAACTGAGAATCTGTGGCAAGACTTGAAAATTGCTGTTCACAGACGCTCTTCATTCAATCTGCCTAAGACTGAGTTAACAAGAACAGAAAAAACTTTCACTCTCTAGATGTGCAAAGCAGGTGGAGACAAACCAAAATGTTTTGCAGCTGTAATTGCAGTGAAAGGTGGTTCTACAAAGTATTGACTCAGGGGGGCTGAATACAAATGATGAACACACTTTTCAGATATTTATTTGTAAAAGATTTATTTGTTCAGTTCACAATTATGTGCCACTTTGTTATGTATCACATAAAATCCCATTAAAATACATTTAAATTTATGGTTGACAAAATGTGGAAAATGTATGAAAACCTCTGGAAGGCACTGTGCATCTCACTACTGGTTCTAATGTAGTGGCGGACTGTGGTCCACATAAAAACTTTATGGTCTGCAGCTGCACAGTCCCAGCAGTACACAGCAAACTCACACCTAATGAACTTATTGGCAACACGTACGTTTTATGATTGGGTATAAAAGAGGAGGAGATCCACCAAACACCAGGTCACAAATAGTTCAACAATAAATAACCTTTCTCAACCTAAATGTTCAACGCTTTCATCATCTGAATGACCTTAATATTGAGGCCCTCAGGCAGAGCTATGTACAATATTCTGTATTGGAATTCACTGCATGGTCTTAGAACCAGCTGAAAACCACTATCAATGAACACGGTTTATTACTGTATCCACAAACACAAGTTAAAACTACATAAAAAAACATTTAAATTAACAACCAGATCCAAAAAGATCTAAAAAAACTGCCACCATCACTGGGCTCAAGCGTATTTAAAATGAACTAAGGTGAATTAGAAAGAGGAGGATGCTGAATAATATATACGGGTGGTGGAGCAACATATTGTGCCATCCACACAAACTATTTCTCAAGTGAAGTCTTGCTTAAAGTAACTTTTGCAAATATTACCCAACAGCAGCTGAAACTCTACATCAAACAAGAATTTAAAGCAACTTGTCGTCTCAGTTCTTGTGAGTATTGTTGAAAGATGGGGTGGGATGCGTAACAGCAGTTAATACACCCACGTTTCAACATGTTGCTGGCAAAACATTTTTTATAAAAAAAATACTTTTCAAAAAATAATTACATTTCATAGTCTTAACATCTGATATCTTCCTTTTGTTGTAATTTGATCAAAAATCCAATTTAAATGATTTACAAAACACCCAAAGTTTCGACAAACTTGTTCTGCTTTTGTCTTTTAAGACATTTAGACAGGAAATATCTGAGTAGTGACATCAAATCACAGAGCTTTGCATGTAAATCTGGTGTTAATTAAATATTCCAACTAGCTTGTCTGCATTGTGATTGGATTTAATCAGGCCGACTGGGAGCAAACGTGGTGCACATATTATCCACGAATCCAACAACAGAGGAACTACTACAACATGTAAAAATTAGTAGCAGCGCTGTCTGTCCTCATAGGTTCTACATATACAACTGCGGGGCTGAAGAAAATATACACTATGTATCAGGTAATTTCTGCTTGGCTGTAATTTTTTGTTTACTGTAAAAAAACTGTTAGGGGCTTGAGCAGAGGCTGCTGGAGCAGGGAGAGAGAGGGTTGGGTGGAGGTGAGTACATCGATTTTATGTCCCATGTTATGGATAGATTGAGTCCATAAAGTTAGTGCAGCCTTGAAATTGGCGGAAAGGTTTGGACTAGGACTAGTTCCCCAGTACAGTACACATCGTGTTCAGTTCTCAGGACGTAGCTTAACAGATCCAAGGTCTAATGAGAACTGCTGAATGTTCTAATCCTAGATCAGGTTTCCACTCTTGTCAGTTAATGTAATCGGCTTGAGAATTGTATTAGAAAAGATGGATTTTACCAATCGGAGACAGCTGCACATTCTCATGGTGTTGCTCAGACCACATACACTCACTGGCCAATTTATTAGGTCAACCTGTTCAATCTACTGGTGTGCATGATGTCATTCAGGTAATACTGCAGTAAATTAAACCCAAGGTAAACACCTTTTAATCTATTATTTATCTGAAAGCCAGAGCTGCTGTTTATAGCAGGAAATTAAATTGTCAGGGAAATAAAATCTGGCTGTTTACAACCAATAACAGACACTCAATGGTCATTATGGATCTATGAATGCTGACAATATCCATAGAGAGCACTTTTGTGCAGCTTGTCTGCCTGCAGGGGAAATGACTGCACTGATGTGTTTGTTGTGTTGTTCGAACCGTGGCCTGCCAAAGTTTTATCCTTTGACTCTGACGGCTGTGGCCTGATATCTGGGCAGTGTGTTAACCACATACTCCCCGTGTGGATCCTGCACTGTGACAGTCAAATATCAACAGTGTCTCCTACAAAGTATATTCAGACTCTGCAGTATATTGTCTAAGTGCTATGTTGTATTATGTTGAAGTGTCCTTGACACTGTGTGTGTGTGTGTGAATGGGAAGCTATATGTAAGGCGCCTGGGATAAAAGCGCTATATAAGCATTTAATATTGTCTTTGTCTCTGTATACGAGTATGTAATGAGAAGTACCGACAGGCAATTTGGTATTAGGGCAAAGGTGGGACCACACGTCCTACCTGTTTGTGTGTGTGTGTGTGTGTGTGTGTGTGTGTGTGCGTGTGTGTGTTTGTTGGGTTTAATAAAGAAGTGATGAGAAAACGTGTCTGACATTTGTGTCTACAAAAGTGTTTTCATAGGGTTTTTATCACAGGTTCGTGATGTGAAAAATCCTGCAGTGCAAACCGTCAGAAATGACCTGCTCAGAGGGCGTCACACTGTGAACACACAGGTAACGAGGTAAGTTACAGAGATTCCCAAATGTGGTCCTCAGGAAACACTGCTCTGCTGCCGATTACCTGGATCCCGTGTGTTCGGCCAATGAGAAGCTGGAAGTTCCCATCTTAAGGGTGGATTGGAGAAAGACAGGGCAAATTGGCACCGCCCAACTTTTGACAAATCTAACTATAACTATATTCACAATATGATAAACTGTGACACTGATGTAAGCATTACAAACAAAAGCCAAAGAAGATAGCTTATCTCCTTTTCCCAGCACGCTCTGTGCGGGCGAATGGAACGGCGTTCACACACCGAGTGCTGTTTACGGCGCTTTGTTTCTATACAGTGGCTGGCAAACTCCAGCTAGATTAAAAGTGGTATAAAATAGAGTGGCACTGACAGCAAGTTATTTTCCCGTCTGTCAGAAAAACCTTCATCTTTCGGTTCAGTCTGCCTGGTGATGTCTGGCTGCTGACATTGGGTGAAATATAGTTAATTGCTTCGCTAACATTAAAAAGAGAGAACTCTTCTTTTTTCTTTTCTCATTATGAGTTTGGTGAGCATCTTGCTTAACGTGTTCGCTAATGCTGGAAGATAGTACCTGGTTCGTTTGTCTGAGCGACAGTGTTATGCATCAAAGTGCTGATATTAGTTTCTTTTTATAACTGGAATTCTAATCAGACTCATATACAAATCCGTTCATCCAGGTGGGTTTTAAATTGACAGATGTAATGACATTCACTCCAAGCATTTCTGAGATAAAGCATTGACAGAAATGGGTGGACATGAGTTCACAGTGACTTTAACCATTGACAATCATCAGTTTATCCTTCAGTCTTGGTTGTTTCTTGTGCCAACTTGTAAGAAATTCCAGCAATGACTTTCCAGGATATCAATAGAAAATACGTGAGTTCACAGCGACTTTCATCTTTGACTCCCAAAATCTAATCGGCTCGTCCTTGTGCCTGAGTGAAGGTTTGCGTCAAGTATGAAGAAGCTCCTTTAAGGCATTAGTAAGATATCTCCTTCACAGGAATAAAACAGACAGACCGGTAACCAGAAAACACACATTTATTAAGTACTCAAATCGACTTCATCACTTTTTAATAAGCTACCGTCAATAAAAGTTTCTGATGTTAAAATCCTTTTAGTTAATCATCAGCCATTTATTTTGCTACTTTCCACTATTCATGTGGTTCATCAAAATTTGATAAGTAGCACTAATGTCTGAACGTGTGTGTGTCATGAATCAGTGGAGGGCCAGAGGTAGAGTAGTCACTAACTCCCACTAGTAGCAAGTTACCTAATGCAGTGACATTCCCTCAGTGTGCGAGTTAAACTCTGCGACTGTTGCCTACATTTCACACACACACGCTTTGATTTGAACCACGTGACGCAGCTGGAAGAGCGCTGCTAAATGTTTCAACACCGTCCATCTCCTCTGGAAAGTAAAGCAGTAAAAGGGGTTCAAACAAGGAAATTTGTTTCTTCCCTACACTAAAAGCTGCAACGACTAGCCTCCTTCATGCTCTGCACTCTGCTCAGATCCTACTCAGACATTTCATCAGATAATTACTATGTCATCCTCAACCTTTGAGGAGCCTTAATACAAGGCTGAGACACACAGCAGCACAACAGCAACCCTGAGCACCACAGAAAGCCAGAGGACTCCAGACAGCTAATGTGCGCTGAATCTCTCCAAACCCGGTTTCCATGTTTCATTAAGGGTCATTTGTATGATATTTGTCAGCTGCAAGGCTTTCAAAACACAGTGTACTCAAGTTCTTAAGCTGATGTATTTGAAGGTCTGTCCAAAGAACAGAGATCCTCTTATGAACCACACTCCAATGCCAGATGGATCACTTTACTGCACTGGGCTGGTTTATTGAATCGAAGAAGAAGAAAAAAAATCTCCATATTACTGAAGTTATAAAGAGAAGAATAGGTGCTTTGAGTGTGTGTGTGTTTGTGTGTGTGTGTGACTGCAACTAAACCAAGTACCCTTTGACACAACATACTGAGGCTTAATTTTCTGTGTGGCATAAAACGTAGACAAATGCTCTCAGAGCAATTTGCATTTTTGAAGCATTTTTTTTTTCAAACTGCAGAGAGTAGAAAATTACCTCGCTCTCCTCATCAAAGCACACCAAACTCTACAGGAATGCAATATGAGACACAAACTACTTACAGAGCCAACACCTACGTAGAGCACTTTTAAAATACAAGCCTGAAATTCCACTTCCCCACCAAGTTGAGCCGAAAGGCACAAGAAAGACTTTCCTGATCAAGCAGTTAAAATGTGTTTTTCTCTCAAAATGCAGGCTCTGTGTTACAGTCTTCTCAATTGCTGCGATGCATGTAATGAAACTGGGATCCACTTGATCCTTATCAGCTTCTTTGCACAGCAAAAGTTTCATTTCCACTGGGTTCAAACAGTTTCCACAGATGTCATTCGGTGACCCCAAACTTTGCTCTAGTAACAGCCGATAAAAGGTACTCGAAAAAAGATGAATCCCTGCACTGCTGCCTGCACAAAATTCTCCAATCAGTGACGAGTTCTTTTCCGTCTATAACAGATGCTCCTCTGTGTTGCTGTTTGAAAGTCTGGATTGAAGACAAGGGAAAACTGTCAGTGTGATATTGATGAGAAGCTGTGGCCTAATTGAGAGGAGTAAATGGACTAAATGTTAACTTGAATTCGATTATTTCATTTCGATTAAGAAAACCTTTCTGGGACATCTCTTTTTTCCTGTGTCTCAAAAGGTGCAGGTGCAGAATGCAGCAGGGTGTGTTGTCTCTAATAAAATCACCTTGGGATATGAAATATTAATAGATTTAATTTGTATTTTGTTGTTTCCTGTGTAGTGACTGAAAGAGTGTTTGTGTTGTCAGAGGGAAAACTTGCATGTTGTTAATGTTTTGTTAGTGTGAGGAACTAATACAATAAGTACAATATTTTCTTCTTATTTGTGGTGGAGTAAAAGTAAAAGAGGCCTAATGAAAATAGTGAAAAATGTTTAGGATGGCTTAAAGAAACAATGTTGACAATAAGTTGAAATAGGAAACGAGCAGCAGCTCCATTCTTTGCTATAATTCGTAAGAGCCTGTTTTAGCTGGAAGCTCCTGGCACCTCACTCAGTGGCACCCAGCTGACATAAGACAGTGTGGCGGGTAGGACACAACACAGGAAGCAGCACACTTCACATCACCTGGAGTAGTGACGGGCACACATCAGCTCAGACAGCAGTGGGCCTACAGGTCTCCACCTGTTGCTCCACCTGTAGCTCCTAATCCACTCTGCTGAAGTAACGCAACACCACCTGCTGAACACTTGTGTGCTCAGGACTGATACGGGTATGATTGTGCCGCTGCCAGTCTCTGTGTTTGTGACACTGTCTACCGGGCTCCTCAGTGGGAACATCGGCTGACAGGGTTCCAGATCAAAATACCACCATCAGCTTTTACAAACGTGCACTGGTCAAGCCGCGGAAAAAAGAGAATGTGTCCGACCTGGTCGTCGTATCTGTAGGTCAGAAACTGGTCCTCTGTGGCGTCCTCCATGAAGCTGCCCTGAGGGGAGAGGGCAAACTCCGGCAGGAACACTGCACTCTGTGGCTGACTCTCTGCAAACTGACAACACACACACACACACACACACACACACACACACACACAGTTCAGTGAATCAGTACCCTTGGGAAGTGCTTGACAATATTATCACAGTTGGTGTAACACACACTCACACATATTTGTCTTGTGGGGTTCACATGTACTTGCTTTCATTTCCTGGAGACTCACCTTTACCTTAACGACTGCAATAATTACTGAACACGCTTCAGTTTGTTCTGGGTCCACACAGAGACTCGATACCAAATGTAGGATTTACATTTACACTTAGTCATCCAAAGCAAAAAGTCCAGCATGAGACCAGCAACCTTGGAGAGAAATCATTTTTAGCTCCATTCTTTTAGTCACTACTTAAAGCACATGAGCACAAGTGAAGGTTGGTAACTCAAAGCAGTGTTGGCATTATGGTGCGTCTACAGCACCAGCGAAGAACCTCATTCACTGTCAGTGAAAACCCAGTGATGTGACAGGGACAAGCTCAACTTTATGCAAATATACTGTGATGTTTGAGTGACAGTTGGACAAGAGTCATTTGGAATCATCTGGATTCCAGTGGAAGCGAAGCACAGAGTTTATTTCAGTTAGACACATAATGTAATATAACGTACTGAAACATAAAAATGAACGGCTTGTAGATCCAAATCACTGTCATTCTTGGTGTGTATAACAAGCACAAACTCCACCTCCCAACTACAGCTGCCACAGAGTCCAGTGATTTGTCGCCAGCAGTTTGACAACCCGTTACTGCTGACGCTGCACCAACACATCGGATTTAGAACCTTTTTTAAATCCATTACGGTCAGCATCTTGGCACACTGCATTCCTGCTCTGCTCCATTTGCAGCACATTAATTTCAAATCAACTTAACTTTGGTAACTTCTGTTTAATACCGCTACAAGCCCGCATCTGGGAAATACAGGCGGCTGATCAGTACGTCCAATATAATCCAGCAGGTGTCAGTGTGCTTTTCTTTATTTGATCTTTAGGCCGTACGGCTGGAAAGCCAGTAGCTTTTTACCGAAATCTGCAGGCAAAGTCTGGGCCAGAGTTATTCTGCACTGAAGGCTTTTGCTTGATGATTTCCAACGCTTTCTATTGCATAACAGCTGGACGTTCCTTCATCACTGTACCTCTTGTGGAATGCAAAGAAAAACACTCTACACTGTAAAAAAAAAAAGGATGTAAATTTACACACAATGTCGCCTAAAATTTCACTCACTTTCATCCATTTGCCCTGTTTTAGATTTTTTATTTAGGTTCATCAATAAATTTACTGTTAATGGCCATTATTTCATTTTTTGCAATCAATTTACAATTCAATTCCATAATAAAAAAATGGTCTCCCTTTTAAAAAAAATCAAAACTTTTAATTTAAAAACATACATTTATTTGTTTTTGTTAGTAAAAAGTTTTACATTCACAGTACATAATTACAATATATTTGCAAGACTGTCTTAAAGATATGCTAATTATGGTTATTTTACTGCATGTATGTTTTTTACACACTCAAAATTTATAATTAAAAAGATAGTGTTGTATTTTATAAATATTGCTAATGCTTATACTACATGATGTTTTATTACATTTTGATTATACAATTATATATTGTTATATTACAATTATATATTGTTACAAAAACTTGGGATTTAACACTATCTTTACAAAGTTTTGTAGTAGAAATAGGTGGGTATTCATTTTACAGTCAAAACAAATAATTTTATAAAATGTTCATGACACATATATTATATTTAAAACAGACAATAAAAACTGTTGTGAACTTTATAGAAACTTTAAATTTACACATCATTTTACAACATATACATATTGTTTTCAATAAATGTCAAATATTTTATAATTTACAGATAATTATGTTATTATCATTATTATGTTTTTGCCATCATAGTACAATTAAATCCCTAAATAAAAAAACACTTTTCTACTAATTTAACTATGTTTTGTTACTGTTAGTTTTAATACTCAAAACATTAATTTTACAGTCAAAACAAATTATTATTATTAAAATATTGCTAGTGCTTGAGATTATACCACAAGGTTTTGTTAGTAAAATTCTCATATTCCCAGATTTTCTAGCAGACTTAGTGCAGACAAGTGAGAAGCCTTTTTGAGTGAAACCACCAGCTGATCTTCAGCATCAGTTTCAAAATCTTTGAATTACAGAGTTTGCATAATGTCTAATCAAGATGTTTTATTTTCGAATCCGGAGCTTCAGTATTTAAAAAAGTAGCTGTAGGGAAAAAAAGTTGTGCCAAATTTAGTATGTTTCAAAATACCACACAATATTTGACCTTCATCATCATGCTATCTAAACGTCTACAGTACAATACATTTATTTCTTCAGCATCTTTGGCAAAATATATGACTAACTCATAATTAAATTAGCAAATTCAAAGTGTGCGAAATTATGCCAATTTTATGTGTGTGTTGTTTTTGTACAAACACAAATAGGTATTCATATATTCCACAGAATTGTAGTGTTATAACATTTGTGTAAATATGTCTATAACTTGAACTTACTTCTATTGCCCTCTGCTATTGAGGAAAAACTATAGTCTCAATAATCACAATTTACCAATTTTGCCAGTCATAGATTTGGTCATTTTTCTCATAATTATTTAGTAGATGGTTTTAGTGAAAGCAAGGTTAAAAATATCAGGCTGGCATTTCAGGAAGTGAGTTTAGTGAAAGCTCTTTGTTCACTGTGAGTTAGGGGGAACTCTGGCTTTACAGTTTAATACCGTTAGCTGTGAGACAGTTACTGCAATAACTTACTCTGTAAGCCAAACCCAATCTCTGGCAGAGTTTTTCTTTTTCATAAACTGAAAGTTTCCTCTGTCTCCTTCCTCCTCTGTGTGGCATTTTATTTTCTGATTCCCACAGTTCAGCGAGCTAGAACTCCTGGCTCTGCCCCGAGTCGCAGCCTCTCGCAGCAGCTCACCGGGAAAGACCAGTCGTTCCTCCCAAGCTGAGGAGGAGAAGACAGGGGGCCGAGGTGGCGCTGTGCGTTGGGCCAAAAGGAGACCGTATAGACCAACTCTGCCGTCCATCGTCATGGGAAATTTGAGATCTCTACCCAACAACTGGGTCAGAACAGCTAGCTCGTCCATCTTGTTGGGTAGAGATTTCACAAGTTCTCAGAAGTTCTCTGACGACTCTGTCATTGTCAGCCTGATCACGGATGACAACGACGGAGAATACAGAGAACTGATCCAGAACTTTGTGGACTGATGCCGACAAAGCTATCTCCAGATCAGCGCGGGGAAAACCAACGAGCTGGTGCTGGACTTTAGCAGGAGCTCACGCTCACTCTTCCACTGGTGAAAGGACATTGAGAGAGTGGACTCTTACAAATACCTGGGTGTTCACCTGAACAATAAACTGGACTGGTCACACAACACAGATGCACTCTACAGGAAAGGACAGTGCAGCCTCTTTCTGCTGAGGAGACTAAGGTCTTTAGGAGTGTAGGGAGCACTGCTGAAAACTTTTTATGACTCTGTGGAGGCCTCAGCTGTCTTCTATGGAGTGGTGTGCTGGTGCAGACAGGAGGAGACTGGAGATGCGGGTCAGGAAGGCCAGCTCGGTTTTGGGGATGCCCCTGGAAGTTCAGGAGGTGGGAGAAAGGAGGATGGTAGCCGAGCTCTCATCCGTGGTGGAGAATGACTCCCACACCCTGTGCAATGCAGGGTCATGTCTGAGCAGCTCACTGTGACAGACTGTTACATCCCAAATGTGTGAAGAAGTGAGATCGAAGGTCTTTTGTCCCCGCTGCTGTCAGACTTTATCAGAGCTGCTCACAGTGAACCATTATCCCTATTAGTCACATTAAAACTGTTTTTTAAACCGTGCAATACAAATGACCCATGGAGCAATTACTTGTATGATTGTTTAAATATGTGAGATATTTTATTCTTTCATTTTAGATTGTATATACTGTATTCTGATACTCTTTTTTGCTGCACAATGCACATTATCTGCTGCTTGAAACATGGAAATTTCCCCACTGGGGGATAATTAAAGGTTTATCTTTTATTTATTTTCAGAAGTTTAGGTTTAGAAAAGAATCAAAATCCTGTTTAGTTTGCTACCCAAGACCTGTTCTTACTGTTTTTACTTTTATGATCAGTGTTTTACGATCATGATTTTTTGAGATGAGATGAGATGAGATGAGAGGGGTAAAAATGCATTCAAAAGCACATGTCTGATTTGGTAAGTAATTATTCCAGTCTACAGCTGCAAACAGAAGTTTGTCATGGGGATAATTGGCTTTGATTGGTGGATTGATTTCTTTGAACAGTGTTGGGGTTGGGGTTTTCTGACATCAACAAAACTAAGCATACACAAAGAAACCTACACATACACCATATCATCAACACAAAATGTATTTAAATGTCCCATAGCAAGTTTCACTTTGAGCATACTTTTTTATTAGCCTAGAACAAGCTTCTGGTAGAACTCTGGTTGGACATTTGACAACTCTTTGGGCAGTTCAATTACATTTGTTGGTTCTATGGCACGGACATGACTTGGAGGACTACTGAACAACCCATTTAGTTTTAAACTGAAATCCTTCAAAAAATGTTCATGATTTTAATATTTTACTATAACTTTTAAAAATCACCAAATTTTTACCCCTGATGATGAAAGAATATTTGTAGTGGCTGCATAATTATCACATTAGGGGAAGCCATTTATCTCTGACCCTCCCTTTAAAGACTGGATAGTTTGGTGGGGGTTAGGTTAACCAATCCCACAGCTGTTGGTGTGATCCCAAGCTCCTCGACCGTATTTTTACGTCTTGTTTTTTCGGGTTAGTGGCAGCAGGCGTTGTCTCATATGGCACCATAATTACAGCTGGCTCTCTTGAAAAAATAAAACCTTACTGTTAAGAGGCATTTCTTGAAATAGCAACTTAACACCCTATTAAGATTTTAGATCCAACATTGTTTGGTTTGCCGTGGCCTTTCTGTGTGGAGTTTGCATGGTCTCCTCATGCTTGTGTGGGTTTTCTTCCAGTAATCAAGTTTCCTCCCACAGTCTAAACATGTGCATGTTAGGTTCATTGGTGATTTGCCCAGAGGTGTGAATGGTTTTTTGTCTGCGTATGTCTCTCAGTGTGGGCCCCAGAGAGACTAGTGACCTGCACATGATGGAATACCTCGGTTCCAGCCCAACACCAGCATAACAGGATAAACGGTAAAGTTAGTTAGTTAGTTAGTTAGTTAGGAGGAAAGAGATCAGGATGGATGGACGGTCAAATGTGAAACGTTTATTCTCCATGTGTGCATAAACCTTACTAAGTTTTTTAATGTCAAACTTAACTACGTCCCATTTATGATGTTTCGATGACAACCAAGATCTGTTATGGTTATTTTTTGTTTGAGAAGGTAGGCTCAAAAAAACAATGTGTGTGTGTGTGTATATCTGTTTGGCTGATGGTAAAAACAACACATTTCACAGGATGGTCTTGCTGGCACCATATCCAGCTGTCCTAAGCCATGTCCGGACTTCACTGGTGTTTACCCAAAATCATCCTAATAACGATTGGCCCCTTTGCAAATCATGGGAGAGAAAAGCTGTACGCTGATATGACTAAGCCCACTGTTGATTCTTCATAAATTCTGCTTCACTTGAGTATTTTCTTTGTGATTGATACAAGTGAGTGAGCATGTCTCACACTGGATTTTTAAATGATCAGCATAACTCGGAGGCAGTGAGGGGAACACTGATTATTCAGGCTAACAAGGGCCGAGACTGTGCTGCGTACTGAGACTGAATAGGAATAACTGGCATCTGGCATTTAGAAGGCTCCCAGAGAGAGACACAGAGAGTCTGTGTGACTGTGTCCAGACCACTTGAATTGTGTGTGAGAGAGATGATCTACCATTAAGATTAGTGGGAGTGCTGTCTCCTGCAGGCTTTTAGAGCCACTTAGACACAGACACAGCAGAAGTGCCACTGGTATGTGTTTCCCTGAGGAGCGTCTGAGGACTGGCACACTTTGGGTGGAAATATCTTCAGCCTCTTTTTGTCTCAACCTCTCAAGTTGAGATTTACTTTGGTGAGCACAAATAAGTAGATGTTGCTAAATAAGTGTTTTACTACATAAACTATAGAGTAATGCATCATAATTGAAGAAAAAAGACCATTAAACCATTTTCATTTACTAGATTATATTATTTGCCCTTTACCGGCTGTCAGTCAGTCATAGATGTACCTTTGGTACACTGCAGTTTCAGTGTGATGCTGATGGTTACAAAGCCAGGTGTTGTTCTCGTCAGGCCAAAGAACCTTCTTTCTGTTGACTTTACAGTCTCCCACATGAAGAGCTGGTGAAGAACCCAGGCACCAGTACGTGCAGTCTCTCCCAGCTGCTGAAGTGTGTAACTTAAGGGATATCAAAAGTGCCTTGTCATTCGGTTTTTGAGGACAGCCTGCCTAGGCAGATTTATGAGCTATATTCCTTATATTTATTACTATTTATTGACTTGGAAATGTGTTGCATCCATCCCCTAATTTATTATTTACAATTATCTTTGTATGGAGTTGATTGGAGTACTCTTGTCTTCGGGTGTACTACTGATTTTTCACCTGCCAGATACGTAATGTATTTGTAAGAAGTGTATTTGCTAGAATCCTTCAAAAACACGATCCTTATTTAACTAACTGCATAACTTCTAAGACCAGCTGGTCCTTAAACGGGAAATCATTCATCTATCTTTAGAAACACAATATGTACTAAAGGCTTTGTCTTGATCCAGGTATTGCCAATTACAGACCAATATCCAATCCCTTTATTTCTAAAATACAAAAAGTAGTAGCAAAGCAATTATGTGACCACCTGCACAGAAACAACCTGTCAAGCAGGTTGTGAAGAAGTTCCACAAGACTCTGTGTTACAACCAATACTTTTTGTCTATGTTATATATATGTCTCCCCTTGGCAACATTATTAGAAAACACAGCAAATTTTCACTGCTACGCTGATGACACGCATTTATATCTATCTATAAACCTGATGTAACAAATCAATTAATTAAACTACAAGCATGTTTAAAAGACATAAGGGACTGGATGACGTATAATTTCCTTCTTCTAATCTGAGATAAAACTGAGGTTTTTGTGTTTGGGCCTGACATTAACTGACATTAACTCTGTGTCTTCTTTCTCCCTTTGTACTTTTCTTTCTCCCTCTCTGTCTCCGTCTCTCTGTTCCTGTCTTCAGGTGTCCCCGGCTTTGGAGCTGTGTGTCTTCCAGTCCACAGCTACTGGTCCTACCAACCTGCCTAATGATTTCTTCTCTCTCTTTACTTTCCACTCACCCCAACCAGTCAGGCACCCTGAGCCTGGTGGGCGGCCAAGCTGAGGCTACCTGCCCTTGTCCCAGAGCCACTGTTAGTGGAGCAGGGATCTTACAAAGCCTCGTCAACCAAACCACCCCGCTGAGTGAAAAACCCAAAACGTACTGGGGACAAGATCAGCCTGATATTACAGGTTCATGGAGTTTACTGGCTGACTTGTGTGAAAAGGAGGGAAACACAATGGTGACATGTGCCAAAAGTCCATTTTTTTTTGTTTTACTACATCGTTATAGTCATTTTTATGGTCTGCATTGTTGATCTCCTGCTTGTGATAATAACAGTTAGTGTGTTTGTCATGCAGTAGTGTAATCAGTGTTTGTTACGTGCTGCTGTTACTTTTTTGTACAGGTGTTGGATTAAAGGTAGTTAAGCATGTGATGCAGTGTTTTTCACCATAAATGACCTGCATTTTTTTAACAGGTTATTTCATACTGGCACGATAGAACTGAGTATTCTTTAAATATGTTGTTGTTTTGGACTATCATTATTGCCATTCTTTCTTTCATATTGTTTCATATCTGTCTCTCTATCCAACTCACATTCACACCTACGCATTATTTAAATTCACCAACTAACCTAACATGCAAGTCTTTGGACTGTGGGAGGAACATGCTAACTCCACACAGAACAGCAACAGCCAGCCGGGGCAGGAACCCACAACCTTCTAGCGGTGATGTGGCATTGATCTATCATCTCAATTTCTACATGCCATGGAACACCAGCTGCTGACTTTTCTATCTTTGGAGACTCAGATTGGGCACCTCTTCCTCGTCCTTTGGCCGCCGTCTGATTTGGCTGGGTGGGGGCTGCGTTTTGCATTTTCAACCCACGTCATGATTGTTGCCTCCGTAATATGCTTTTGGAGTTTGGGCAGCACTCCATGTGCCTCTCCATACAGTATGTGTCATGACAACCTCTGTGCCCAGCTCCGTGATGTGTGGTGAGGTTTGGGTAGGCACTAAGGGGTCAACAGCTGGTTAGTTATTAGTAATTACTGGTAACACTCTGACAAGTAATGTACTGTACTCAATCTCAGATAACCTAAAGCTCATCAAATATTATGTATATTGATCTGTCACAACTGTCATCAGATATTTTCTAAGCTAACATTAGACATTTGAAAAACAAAGCTTACATGTATTAGATGTGCAAAAGAAGCTGTGCTGAGCTGAAACAAATATATTTCACAGTTTCCTGTAAAGTGCTATAGTAAATGCATGTGGGTCATTTCTGAACCATGTGTGTAAACATGAGGTAAAAGTTCAAAAGCTGTGCTTGTACATAAAGTCATAAAGGAAAAATAAAAATTATGATTTGTGCTAAACAAAAACAAGATACTTACTGCAAATTTGGAACAACAAATGATGATATAAATGTATTTCCAAGATAACATAACATAGAAGCCTTCACCCATATAAATAACGTAGAAAATGGATATGGGTATTTTTAAGGTAAGATAATCTTTTATTGATCCCAAGACAGGGAAATTTACAGAAGGGTAGTGATTAAAAAGTGTTTTTATTAAAAAAGCACAACAGAAAACAGTAAATAAGTATGTATGATGAATAAAAAAGTTAATTGAGGACTACCTGGTGAGTGATGATTACTGAGTGATGAATAAATCACATCAAAGGGGTAAATGAAAAATTTGTGAACAGAAAAAATTCAAAAGCTGCGTGTGACACAAAACTATCTCGAGTCTTATTTTCCCGAAGCTTTTAACCCTGAAGTTGTTTTCCATGTTACATTAGAGGTGTTAAAAGGTCTCAGATGAGACTTACTAAAAGCCTGAAGATGTTCAGTGACTGTGACTCAGAACCATTTAGTTTCAGTGTTCAACACTTTATTAGATCATTTCTGAGACAAAGACAAAGACTCTGATCCTGCGTCATTCAACGAGGGTCTTTACATACTGAAACACATCAGGGGATAAAATGATCAAAGGACTGTTCAGCTCTCAGTGCAGGAACATGTGAAACTATTTTGCAAAATGAATCTTTTTCATTTTACAAGTGATATCAACTGCCAGAAATGACACTAAAAACAATAGTCTAATTATTATTTATATTATTAACAGTCTAATTAAGTTATGTACGAAATCAATTGGAAAGCAATTTTGTCTTTATTTCATCAAAATATACATTTCTTTTTCGGGGGTTGTTCAGGCAATTCTTTGCTCAGTGGTTGAGTCTCCTCTGAACCACTCCTGACTATGGGCCCGGGGTGCACAATATCAGTCTCAGTCTCAGCAGGGCGGCCACTTTGAATCCAGGATAAGACTGCCCATTTTAACTAATGTCACTGAAGTGATCTGATGTAGCTGTCAGAAATATGATTTCATTATGCAGATTAATAGTGACAGTGTGGATTTTACTGCAATAAACACAGAGCAGCACATCTTTGACCTCCTACAAATAATGTCAACAGCTGTTGTTTCAGGTGAGCTGCTCTAATCAAGGTCTGTATGAACAGTATGAGAGAACTGACAATATAAATACAAAAGGACAAAGTCGAGTCTGAAAAAAAGGCATAATTTGTCATCCCTAGTAAAGGGCTATGTCCATGGTAGGCCACACACACGGGGACCGAACGTCAGGTTGTCCTGCTGGGAGGTTACTGAGTCGTAGCGGTGCAGCACAGCGCACAGCAGTTCTCCTAATTGAGTTTACACACCAGCGGAAGGAGTGTCAGGGCAGCTCCCTGCAGAGGCTTGTTCAACGCAGGGTCACTGGCTCACTTCAGAGGAGCCAACATCGGGACGGTAATACAAAGAGTAAACCGCCATCCCAACTGACAACCAGCTGTAGTGGCAGAAGTGATTTGCCGCTGGAGCAGCTCGGGGTTTGATCACATCAACAAGGTTGGAAGATATGATTTGTTTAACTGTAGTGAGCGAGCACAAATAGTTCAGCAGTGGTTCTGATAACATATTCAACATTAAGACCAGTAAATATGCATCACTGAAATGGGGCATGACTTAGTCCATCTTCACTGGAAATCCTTATTTTAACACCACTCTTTGCATTAAACATATATCAGTCAGTCAGTAGATTTACTGACACAGATCATGTTTCAAGGAAAAGTGTGAGTCTGTGTCAGTTTACTAGCCAGTTTGCTGTTATTAGATTTATATATTTTGATATTAAAGATCATTTTAATATTCTAGAGTTGGTCTTATTCATAGTGAGAACAAACGTCTTGACTCATTGACAGTAACTGCATTACCACAATCTTGGTGCTGCTGTGGCATTTTAATATCAAATACTTCAGGAAAAAGTTCAGGCAGCTTCTCCCTGATGCAGCAAGGTTGGGTCTTTCACAGGGGAGAAGTTTGAAGACTTTGTCTCTGTGTATGTCACACTGAGGTAGCGAGAGTCTGGCTGGTGCGGCGCTGCTGTCTGATTGATTTATTTGTTTTGTCAGCCGAGTCGCTGCACACATTTTTATATCACAAGTTTTATTGTTTGAGCAGAGGGAGGAGAGAAAGTCAAAGGGAAAAAAGTCCAAGGGAAGTCACAAAAAACTGACACAGAGATTCGAGCTGAGTGGTTAAAAAAATCGCATTTGCTGCCAATGTTCCAGCTAAAGTTAGAAAAAACCTACAGTAAACACAGCAGTGACGGTCTCTGCTCAGGTGCAAAATCATTTCTACGTTTATCTGTTCCGTTGCTGTAAATGTGACACCTTGAGGAATGGAACTTAGAGTTACTGCTCAAAGTCAAAGGTCAAGGTCAAGGCTATGACCTCCAATCTGTCTATTCTTGTAAAGACAATGTTACAGGAAAGCAAATATCCTCTGATACAGTTCAGCCGACTATTAGCCAACAGGGAGCAATAGGGTTCCAATGGAAACCAAAGCAGAGTCACAGTTTACTACACAACACGGAGAAATTATTATTGTTGAGGTTTTCAAGTTTTTTAATTGTGATTTTAGGAGCCCAGCTGTATTTGCTAATGTATAAACAATGCAGTGTGAGCGATGTCCTTCTTCACACACTTCCTTGTGTAGTGCTTAATGATTTGAAACCCAAAATTCAAAACAGAAAGCTGTAAAATGCGACATAAAACGCTAACTGTCTTCATAACACACACAATGGAACCATCTGTCTGCCAGTTATCGTCCAATCAAATTTAGGTGTACGGACAGGGTCAAGATTTATCCTTCTAACTTGTGTCACACACTCTGTGGGAAATAGAAGCATTGAGATGTTAATATAGTTTTCTGCATCATATTTGTGCACAGCTTCATGTTTTTATGAATATAAAGCTTATGGTGGAATGCACAATTTATGCACACATTTCCAATAACTAATTAGTTCTATAAGCACAAAAATATTTTTACTAAAAATGTGCAAACATTTTTGTTAGGGGTTTTAATTATTTCTGGAACCAGGACATCGATGTGGCTCCATTTTGAGCCCACATTAGTGGCGGATACAGAACAAAACTGTCCAGTCGGGACAGAGCATGTGAATAACGTGCAAACAACAAGCTCAGATCAACACAGTCCAAGAACTACGGCTTCACCAGAGCCCAGCTACAGGCTAATGCTTTGTATGTGAAAACGCATAGCAGCTCACTCTGATGATGACAAAGTTCCAATCGAAAACCGGAAAGGCTGAAGTTGGAGAGACATGGGGATTAAAATAGGGGAGTAAGTCTGAAAACAAAGACACTGATGTTGGCAGTATTGAAAATGAACATTGTATCTATATTGGAGAATAAAACGTGGCCCATCCTGCCTGTTCTATGAATTTATTCTTTATGATTCTTATATTTCTATATGTTAGCTGTCAGTGATGGTTCCCACTTCCTTCAGTAAAGCGATTTACTGTCATAGAAATATTGTATCAGTTTTAAGACTTCAAAATATAGCACACAAGCAGCAAAACAGTAACATACAGCAATTCTCAAATGCCATTGTATGTGAAGCTGTGCATGATCTGGATCTATGAGCAGTTTTCTGTCTGTTTGTGTTGTTGTTAATAAGGGCTGTTAATAGCCATGAATGGACTTTTATTAACAAGTGATGATCTCAGTATGTAACCAAAGCTCTGGACTGATAAGGCCATGACTGTTCAGGACCATACGATGCAGGCTGGGTTCTTAGTTACACAAGCAGGATGAAGACTGAGTTGTTGTCACAGCAGACATGGTCCTACAGTTTGACTTTAACAAAAGTGGACGAAAGGTAAAGATTACAACAGAAACTAAAATAAAACATCACTTATCAAGATTTTGATGCTTTGGAACATTGATATAAATGTGTCACGTAAACAACGACCATTTTGCCACTAAATTTTGTACTAAAAATCCACTGTGGACCATTCACGTACTGAATTCCACGACAATCTGACCAGCAATTACAGGACAAGCATCCTGCTACACAAGCCAAGATTTATACTGAGCTACTATAAATAACATATCAAACTGCATTTTTTTTTACTTATAACTGCCAACTAAACAAAAGATGTTGAGTTACTAATTTAATGTAACTTACAGTAAACTCAATCCCCTGGCAATGGAAATTTTGAAAAATGTGTTTGACCACAAGTGAAGAAATTAAAGAGGGGAAAACACCAACAAGATGATGGTTGTACAAATTATCACAAAGTAAAAAAAACTAATCCAATTAAAATTTCACACATAGCTTTTTCTTCTACTTGCTGCCACATTTCTAATGTTCTATACAAAATGGGCCTGGATGGAAAATAGTGTGTAGTGCTTCAGATCAAGATCAGGTTGTTCTCAAACACAAAAGTGTGACTAAAACACAGAATGATATACTGTGACATAAAAGCATGTCTAATCTCACATTTTCAAACAGACTTTCAGGATCTTAACATATTTCTGAATGTAATTGCAATGCTTTTAAATTTTTGTATATCACACATTCCTTCATTCGTGTCCTTTTTGTGCGTTTTTTAGAGGCTCTCGCTGAACAATGTGTGTTTGGCTGTTTCATTGTGTCTACATCCTTGCTTGCACTTTAAATGTAACATAACACAACATGGCTCTTAAGATAATTAAGAGATACTTGAAGATATAAGAACCATAGAGACGACTATAAATAGAACACAGCGGCGAGTGGGTGCTGGAGAAATGCAGGATTAATTGAGGCCACGCCAGCCCTCACTCACTCATTGTGATCCACTTTAAGCTATAGCCAAACTTTCCGGAACATCTAATCTAAAGGACGCGGCAGGTCACGAGCGTGGTGCGCGGTGAATACAGAGCGGTCTAATCCAGCTCCTGTGGGACTGAGGCACAGCTGCAAGACAAATGGAAGAACAACTTCCTAGATCAACTGCTCAAACAGCCGTTAAAGGTGTTTTCGTACCTTCGTTGTTGAGTGCGTTTCAGTCAAACTCTGGTTTCTTTGCACAGGTCTGAACACCACAACTGCAACTAGGTGCAGTCCAAAACGGCAGCACTTTACCTGATCTGGTCTCCATCTCGTCAGCCTAAAACCTTGGTTGGTTTATCGTCCAGATAACAACAGGCTTATGATCAAATGCTGACTGTGCTGCATTTTTTCCCTCAAAGCAGTATATATTGTATAGAACAGGATCTATTTCCTGTGTTCCCACTTTCCGGTTGGATTTCTTTGCGTGTGGAAAAAAATCACCAAGTCTACAAACTGATTTAGGACAACAAACAAACTATGGAAAACACCAACTGTTCAGCCAGTTAAATCCCAGCATGTGTGTTGTTCAGTATTTACATTCTAACTGGACAGTTGGTGTCTGATGTGTCTACCACCAGCACATTCTGATACGCTGCAGCAAATCCTCCATGACAGAATGGAAGACAGTTTATTGACGTGTACCTCACATGTAAAGGGACCAAACCTGGACTTTTCACAATGATAAGATACAAGTAGGTACTATAACCAAGAAATGAACAGAAGTCAGCAGCGGACCCATCGACACCTTGTGTGACGTCAAACTCACAGAACAGAACTGGCAGCAATGCCAAGATTTTCACTTCTGTATAGGGCTGGGAATCTTTGACAAACTCATAATGAGATTCGATTTTGATTCTTGGTATCCTGTTCGCGAAACAACAATGATTCATTTCATAAAGCGAATCACTGAGCTGCACATGGAACATACATTATAGTTAAACTAACTGGTTCTGTATATACTGTATATGTGGAAAAGATTGTGACTGGTATACTGCAAAATTGTAAATGCATAAATGTTAATTAAATACAAAATAATACAGTTTAAAGACTTGTGTTTTAAACATTTGGGGAAAAGACAAAAAATGTAAACGGCTGTATGAATAAAACAATTTTTTAATCCGTAGCCAGAAGCCAAAATCGACACAAGTGATCCAGATCTAATATCAGAGAACTCTGGGTAAGACAACTGCTAAAACGACCATCTCCTCTTTCCATTACACAAATGATGCATCTTCCTGTCATCATCACGGTGCTGATGGATGAGCGTTATGAGAGGCTCTCCAGTGGCTGCGTGCTCTAACGAGGTGTGGGGGGTCTCATAAGAAGTCGGTTCAATGGTGTGTCACCCATCACATGGCGTTTTTGAGAGGCCTAAGCAGGTCAGGCCTTCAGGAGGGAGGGCTGTGCTGCTCAGACAACAAACATAGCTCAGGGTGAACAGAGCCAAGTCAGCAGCAGAGGGGAGAATGAAGTTTTTAAAAACCAGTCAGATGGAAAAACGAGAGAGTGAAGAGGGCTAAATTAGAGGATGAGGAAGAGGAGAGATTCAAGCCAGCTGATTGGCAGAGCTCCAGAGCTGAGGAAAAACAGAGCTGACAACTTGGAGTGAATGGCCACACTGTCTGTGTGTATGAATGAGCTTTTCAGCCTCCTGTGTATCTGCACATACACACATATGCACATATGAAGCATGCCTGCTGCAGAAGTGACAGCCTGCGCCGCTGCAGTTTGGCATGTGGGGGCACACAATAATCTTCTCACTCCTAAAAAGATTAGGCTGAAATACTAGAGCTGAAGGTGGAACTGTGTGTGTGTGTGTGTGTAGAGAGAGATAAACAGATGAACAATGAACAAAGTTGCAGAGCTGAAGAGAACTGAACCTTTGAGGAAACCGAAACCCTCAAAAACCGGGGAAACGTCAGCAACAGGTAACAACACAAGAACAAATATTGCAAGAAGACAAATCATTTACTGGTAGCAGGAAATCGATTGAAACATACTTTTAAGTATGCAAATCTTCACCATGTTTGATGGTTTTTTTACTTGAACTCATTAATATGTGTGTAAGAATCAAGAACTGCACGCTACAAGCACGAACTACAAGCACGAACTACAAGCAGGTAAAGAACTACTTGATCAAGCTAAGATGATAGACCCACCGCAGTGACTGAACAGACATACAGTGGGTAAAGCGATCAAGCAAAAATTTCCCAGGAGGAGATTTTTTTCATTATTGTAAGATGATACTCTTCAGTTTTTCCATCCATCCATTCAATTTTGTTTGTGTTTTGTTTAGGCCACATTCAACACAAAATTTTGTAGTTATGGCAAAACACGTACAGCATTTAATAAAGAATTTAGGTAAAAAGGGGTGAGCTGTTGTGCAATAAGCCAGAAGGAAGCCCTCTCCAGTTGCTCGATGATTTTAGCACAAAACTCAATTACTATTCAACATATTGAGAGAAAAAGGTTGGTGAAGTTTAACTTAAAGCTCAGGAGCAGGATGACGAGAGAGGTGAACCAAGTAGAAATGCAGAAAAAGGGCCACACACAATGAAACAGGCCCGAGTCGACTCCATTTGAAGCTGACACACCTCAAGTCAGAGATTTGCGACGAAATTGAAACTGAAATTACGGAGGTCGCCACTTCCCTTAGAGGGGAGCTGGCAGCGTTAAAAGCCAAAAACGAAACAGCGCTAACAGCGAAGCAACACACAGAACCCTACTGTTAAAGATATAGCAGTGACGGCTAATGGCTCCTCAGATAGACTCCTGGATTTGAAAAAATAGTTAAGAAACATTCTAGAGAAATGCAGACCCTCGCAAATAAATGGATGGAATGGGATGGTCACACAAAACAACAGTATCTCAGAGGAAGAGAATGAGCAGAAAACCAAAAGAAGCGCAGAATCTGATCGAGGTACTGGTTATAGCCCAAGCGTGTTCCCAAGCTACCACAGAACATAGCGGTACTTGTGTTGGATACTGAGACGCCAATAACGAAGTCTACAAATGAGATCTGCAAATGTAGGCACGACCTCATTATAAGGAAAGGGTCATTAAAATTTTTATCCTAATTCTGTAATTTTACTTTGTGCATAAACGTTATTGAGCTTACCCCTCCAAAAACTCAAATAAGATAAAGTTTGCTGGGTTTTTTTTGGGGGGGGTGGATTGAATTAATTACAACCAGGAGCTACATAACATGGATAAAGACAGAAAGGCTTAGATACAGACCAAACCAATTACACTAGTAATTATTTATTTGACAAACTGTGATGATCCAGAATATTTTTAGGACGATTTCAGTTTAATTACAGACATTTCAACCACACGTTTTATAACTGGAGGGACCTCAGTTTGGTTTTAGACACATATCTTGTTAGATCCTCCTCCAAATAATTCAGCTAATTTTTTGAATTCATATATTACTAACACAAATTAATTTAATGTCGGGATGATTTTAAATACAACTGGTTAAGAATACTCTTTCCATGCTTGAGCAAACAATGTTTAAACCAAAATTGTGAATGCCAAATGTCATAACTTTATCAAATATCAATATTATTATCTCTGACCACTGCTCTATGACAGTTACCCCGGTGCTGCTTGAGGTAGCGAGTGTAGCTGATACAAGTCCCCTGTCTTTCATTTATTATGAACATTCTCAAAAAACTTGAATATTTCAGTTATTGTAATTCTTCAGATGGACATGACTTTGTTGTGTGATTTTAAATTGAAGTGTATATTTTCTTATATATATATATATATATATATATATATATATAATATATGTGTGTGTGTGTGTGTGTGTGAAAAAAATAAGAAAAAGAGCAAGATCCTGTGGGACTTCCAGATACAGACTGAAAAATAATGGCCAAAAAAAATATAAATAATAATATAAATATTCTTAAGTATCATCCATCAAATACTCTCAGAGAACATTTCCAGAGCCTTTATATTTACTAAGGAGATCTATTTTGGTGATAGGACCATCCACTTATATGTGTTAGGGTTCTCTAGGTGTGTGGATGCAGTTTGAAGCAGGAATGAGATGGCATCCTCTGTGCACCTGTTGGTTTTATAGGCAAACCAGTGCTGTTCCAGGTCGGCAGGAATGAAGGCCTTAATATATTACCAGTCTCTCAAAGCATCTCATGAATATCGTAGTTAATGCAACAGGCTGATCATCATTCAAGCATGTGACTGCTGTGCACTTTGGGACGGTAATGATGGTAAGACTCTTCAAGCAGATGTATCATCCATCAAATACTCTCAGAGAACATTTCCAGAGCCTTTATAACTCTATTTTAGTGGCCTCCTTCAGTGACTTGTTGAATGGCACGCACCTGTTGGTTTTATAGGCAAACCAGTGCGTTCATGGCTGTGACTCTGATCTGTTTGTCCTGCTGATCTTCACTATCTCTCATTTCCGCTCTGATCGCCCTATTTCTATCTCTACAGAGGGGGCCGACTGAGGCGCAGAAGGTAGCACCATCATCAACCAATCCTACAGTTGCTGGCTTGATCCCTGGCTCCTGCAATCATGTGTCAAAGTGTCTTTGAGCAAGACACTGAACTGAAGTAGAAAAGTGGTATTTAAGTGCAGACCATTTACACTGCTCCACCTAATTAGTCTCAACTTGTTTTAATTGTTGCCTCCTCTTTACCATTTACCACTCTACAATTCTACAAGTTTTGCGCCTGTTTTACATGAAATCTTTCTTTGTTTAATCTTTTTTCAGGTTACGGTTAGACTCGACACTGCTACCTGTCCCTCCGGTCTCCTCTGCAACATGAACCTCTCCATCAAACTACTCCACCTCTTTTGCAATCTCCCTTTTTTGATAACAACCTTTCCATCCATTCATCCTTTCTGGTTTCTGGGTCCCTTAAAACTAAGAATCAGTGAACACAGCGGCTAGTTTATGTGCACATGCCTTTAGGGTCCAATTTGGGACCTCATGCAGACCAGTTGCTTTTCTGCCATTGATTTTAAGCATGGCCTGCTTAACCTGATATTGGGGCAAGATAATCGGTTGCCTCTCCTTTCTGTGGAGAGTTTCTGGTGTGTAATAGATGTTGATTAAGGGTGACGGGTGTAGGAGGCGGCACTGCTTGTACAGTGGTCTGTGGACTTAGTTTGTAACTTAGACAAGGTCAAAAACAGGAAAACCATGTGTTAAGAGAAGATCAAGAGTGTGCCCATGTTCTTGTGTGGGGTCGCACACAAACAGTACAAGATTAAAAATGTCAATGACGTTTAAAAAGTCTTTGGCCAACAGCTTCTCTCCATCGGCTTCCCCTAAAATCTAGAATAGAATTTAAAACGTTCTTAATGGTCAAGCTCCTTCATATTTAAAAGACCTCATAATACCATCTCCACTTCGTTCTCAGAATGCACACCTACTTGGGGTTCCGAGAGTTTACAAAAGTAGAATGGGAGGCAGAGCCTTTAGCTATCAAGCTCCTCTCCCGTGGAACCAACTCCCAGTCCAGATTCGGGAAGCAGACACCCTCTTTACTTTTAAGACTAGGCTCAAAACCTTCCTCTTTGATAAAGCTTATAGTTAAAGCTGTTTGGTCAACCTGAACTACTTTAGGTTTAGACTTTTAGAGGAATCCCAGTGCAAAAAGCTTCTTTCCTCTCTCTTATCTCTATACAATTATCTGTCGCCACTGTATGACATTAACTCTGTGTCTTCTTTCTGTGCTTCTCTCTCTGTCTCCTTCTCTCTGTCCCCCTCTTCAGGCTTTGGAGCTGTGTCTTTCAATGCAAAGCTGCTGTTCCAACAAACCTGTCCAATGATTAATTGTTGCTTTTTGTTGCCGTTGCCTTTTCTCTGTCCACTTTCCACTCACCCCAACCGGTCAAGGCAAAAGCCGCCCACCCTAAGCCTAGTTCTGCGGGAGATTTCTTCCATTAAAGCCTATAGCTTCTTAAGGTGGATTTGTTGGTTTTCCCCTACATACTAGTTTGGACTTTATTATGTAAAGTGCTTTGAGATACCTTTGTTGTAAATTGGCACTATGTAAGTAAAGTTGAATTTAATCTCACTGAAACACAGATGAATGTTAGTTCCCAAGTATTAAAACTCACTCAAATTTAAGCATTATTTCTGGCAAAAAGTCAACAAAGTCACCAATAAAGTTTTTATTGTACTTGGGCAGCCTATATCCCAGGACGCACAAAACAGGAAGGAAGTGAATCTCAAAGCTGAAATAAGGCACTGTTGGCGTGATCGGTTTACAAGCAAAGCTTTTCCTGTAAACAGAAATCCTTTTCTGCCCGACCTGACCTGAAGAACCAAGATTTATAAGAAAGTATGAGATTTAGGAGTGTCATACATCAAAAAAGAATTCACTTTAACAGTCACGACCAATAAAAACACCATAAACACTCGTTTGCAGAGACAGACAGCGAGCCACACACACAGTTGCCATTTATGCCCTCTGGGACAAATTCCGAAAAATATTTAAATATTTCTTTAAGTTCAAAGCGTAAGGTAATGGTTTTGAGGTAGGACCCAATATGGCTCCACACACATATATTCTGTTCTCCAGTCCATGAATAGATGAGGCATATGGAGTATAGAACTTGCAGGACTTACTGGAGTGAGTGGGGAAAGTAGCGGAGTCTAGAGGACAGGCAGTGGTTTATGGAGAGAAGAGAGTATGTTCCAGGCAGTAGAGATAGATTCTTAGATGCAGCGAGGATGAGGGACTTGATGGGTAGGTAGGTAAAGGTAGAGAGGGGGTTCGTTGGGGAAGTTGTAGTGGTCTGGATCTGTAATATAGGGGCAGGCCTGGTAGTGAGTGCGTGGGATGTAACTGTGGTGGATCTCCAATCCCTGCTGTGGAAAAGACTCCAAGTTCCATTTAGTGACTCAATATCCAAATTGATAGATCAAGATCAAACAGGTTTTATCCCAACCTGGCGCTTGTTCCATAATTTCAGGACGATTTATTTGAGTTTAAAAGCAGACAGGCCTTCAACCGTGTAGAGTAGTCCTATGTATACACAGTTTCGGATTGTTTAATTTTAAGGGGAAATTTATTGCATGGGTTAGGGTACTTTTCAGCAATCCAACTTCTAGAATCCTTACTAATCAGACACTTTCAGAACCATTCAGGCTGTAAAAGCTAGCCTGGGGGCTAGTCTGACCAGACTCCATGCTCAGTTACTTAAGCATTCACTGAATAAGGGCTGGGCATGGAATGAGAGGATTGTCCTCCATATTTGATTGATGCTATAGTTATGCCATTTGTCTTAAAAAAAATCTTGCCATAACTACAATCCTATTATTCATAGAACTATTCACATTCGGAAAGAAACTTCAGAACAACTCAAGCTTGACGCTCTATTGCTCACTTTGCCAATATCAGCAAATCCATTATATATCCTTTGCATGATGGATGAAGCCTTTGATCAATAGAAAGAATTCCGCCTGTACAAAGTTAGGTATTTTTACATCCGGGGTGCATTTGCTTCATTCCAGCAGCTTTAGGATAAATATGACCTATCAAGGAGTGATTTTTTCAGACACCTTCAAGTTAGAAACCTTGCGAAGACCCTCCTTAGTAATGTTGAGAATATAACAGTGGAAAAGTTAGACTTATGATTGAGGGAGCATTTACAGGAAAGGCATGGGGTTGCCTTCATATACAAGGCTTTGCAGGATCTGGAAAACATAAGTATGACCGGTATAAAGAAAGACTGGGAAATAGAACTTGGGGGGAAATACCCAATGATATTTCAAATAAGAATATGAGAAATATAAATGCCAGACACAGGCTTATACAGTATAAATGATTCAGTTAAAATATTCCAAAGCAAGGCTTCAGAAAATCTTCACAGAAAAGTCTCCAATCTGTAAAAGGTAGAGGTAGATTTACTTCACAGCAACATGTTTTATGGTATAAATTGCAAGAATTTTCTAAAACATCAATAAAACCAGATCCATTGTTGACTATTCTGGACACCACAAAAAATACCCCAAACACAAAAAGCACCTTGTCATCTTCTATGTGCTAAGAAAGTCTTTTTTTACTTTGGAAAAAATAAATGCTAACTATGAATATGTGGATAACACATTAATTGATAGACTGGAGGAATTAAAACTGATTTGGGGAGCAAATATTTTTATCTGTCAGGAACTACAAATGAAGATGTACTACACAAATGTGAAGGGTAATCTTATTACACATTATTCTGAGTTGGGGATCTGAAATGGGGTTGGTGTGATGTTCTACACTGATCGATTATCAGAATTAATTAATTAATTAATTTTGTTCTGTATCATTTACCATTATTAACATAATTTATATGCCACTCTTGTTTTGTGGCAACCGTAGGCTTCACAATAAAAATATCTGAAACTAAAACAAAAAGGTTCAAAGGTGGTTAACACTAAATGATACATTATATTTTTACATAATTACACACACTCTGTTATTAATGTTGTGGCTGAATGGGTTGTATTAGAATACACTAATTAGTCCCAACACTAACACCAACTGGTAGTATTAATGTTGCTGAGGTCAGGGGTCAGCATACCATGGACAGATGTCAGTACGATGCCCATGCTGACCTCTATCAACCACCTCTGATACGTTAAAATATTCAGAACTCAGAGATCTGAATTTCTATAAACATCTTCAGTTGTATATCTCAATTCAATAAAGTAATGTTTTATTTGTGTTATGTCTTGTTTTTGCTGTTGCACCTGCAATGCTGACTGCACAAATTTCACATTTATGTGTCAGTGGTATTGGAACATGGTGTCTAATTACATGATAAAATTTAAAGCATTAATCCTTTTAGGTCTACTAGGTTTTAGGTCAACGGGAATAAGTGCAAACGTGTCAGTGAACAAGGTCTGTCTCAAACAATGATAGTTTTGAGTATGATTAAGATGCATAATTGCAAACATATGTAGTTCGATTACATCCAGGTTGTTTTCTTTATCCACTGTATCTCAAATATAAAAACCATTGTTCAGAAAATTGAGACGTTTTGCAATATGTAAATAAAATAACAAGGTAATGACTTTAAAATCATTTGAAACCTATGTTTAATTGAAAATACTATAACATATATTTTTTTTGTTTCTATTTCCTAGGAATAGGGTTTGTACATTTACAAACAGTGTTCTAATACAAGTAGAGATGATAAGCGAGAGGTACTGGTATAGAAACCATAGAGAAATTTTAACAATAAGCACATTTATTTTGACCCATGGTGGTCCTGTCATACTGCCTCTATAGTACATTATCAGGCCCATAAGAAATCAGAAGAAAGAAAAAAGTCTCCTCAAAATCCTCCTCCTTTATTAAACCTACTCCGCTGTTCTTCTGAGCCTACCATTCTTACTTAAAGACATATATGCATCTCACGGACTCAAAGACTTATCTGTGACACAGTGATTACAAGCTTCTGCTACTAGTTGCACCTTCAGGAGGTATAAAATCAAGGCAGCGGAGCAGAGAGTGTTTATGGGGACATTACAGGTTAACAAGTTAACGGCAAAGGTAAAGAACAAAATGAAGGTTAATAGAGCAACACATGAAGCAGCTCTTGCTCCTGGCCAGGAAGGAAAGAGAAAAATAGAGGGCAGGAAGGAGGTGGTGAGCAGGGCTTAATAATAACAAACCCCTGAACTCTAGTTCACCAGAAAAACGTGAAAAGATAACCACATTCCAGCTGTAATGAATCCACTACTGAATAATAAACATGAAGCAAGCTGTGAATAAATAATGACAATGCTGATAACAGCAGGTCGGGCCTAGTCAGTAGGCCACATGGTCGAAATTACATTATTCCAGATGGATACAGCTTAATCGCTCCTTGCCTGGGTTTAGGTTTCCTTTGAACAGAGCTGCCTCTGAGAGTGTCGATGAGGGCTGAGATGATTGACACTGAAAGCCTGTTCCTGGTTATTGGTGGTGAGAATCTAATGGACTCAAATTTGTTAAAGTTCACTGACAAATCGACAAAAGCACAGTCCTTGGCATCTGCCTCATCTGATGCCAGAGACTTTTGCACTACTAGGGAATGGAATATCCCCAACAACAATACAGAAAAATACATTTTGGGCTCATGAGATTTACTCAGAGTTGTTGAAGGGGCCCCGCTCATGCAGTGCATGACCCTGCCCTTGATGTGCACCCATGATAGGAGCCATCTTAACAGGCTGGGATCACAGACAGTTCTGTTCTCATTAACAGCCGTAGAGGATTTGTTTTTAATTTAATCTGGGCATAGAATACACTTGAGCAGCACTCTAAGTTCCCTAGTTTGTCTTTGTTAAATTGAGAATGTCCATTCTACTTCTAAATCTATTTTCAGCTCACTGCATTCACAGTGGGCTGTGACGCGAGGTAAAAAGCAAAACATTGCCCCCTTAACGTGGTTAAGGAGGCAATAGCCTTTACTAGGGTCTCCCAAAACAAATTAGTCCCAGGGGTGCAGGGCAGGAGAAGTTCACGTAATTTTGAAGAAGCAGACTATTCAATAGGAATAGGAATAGGAAAACCTGGGCCCCCTTCTCCAGACATACCTTGCAGGACAGTCCAGAGGCAAATGTCTGGTGACTAGGCTTTGACCCATGAGGCCCATTCAGGCCACTACCCTGTGGGCCCACCATGTAAATGGTAAATGATCTGCACTTATATAGCACATTTCTACCTATTGGTACTCAAAGCACTTTACACGGCTTCTCATTCACCCATTCAAACTCACAATCACACACACACTCACCAATGGGAGCAACTAAGTGGGGGTTCAGTTTCTTACACTTTGACGCGTGACCAGAGGAGCCAGGGATCGACCCAACAACCGCTCTAACCTCCTGAACTGGGCGACTGTGGAACTGATTTGGTGTTTGCTGCAAAGACGGCCAAGTAGCAGGCACAGGTGGGGCCTAAGCACGCCTGCCCCATATGCTGGCTCTAGAGATGTGGAACTAATTTGGTGAGGAAGGAAGCAGACTTGGTGCAAAGTATATCTGAGGTCATCTCAATGCCACTTAAGAGCCAATCAGTTGGAACAACTGGTTCATTCATGAGGACAATGGCTGTATCCTGTTTTATCATTCTCTAAATAGGACATGTAATGTGTAAGTGTGTGTGTGTGTGGAGTTTGTGAAATTTGTGTAAGGCACCTTTAACTTAGCCTTTTTTTACATTTGAAAGTGACTGAAGAGTGACGACCAAATAAACGTTTTTTTAATGAAAACGAGTCACAAGTGACAGGATCGCTTCATTAAACCAGGCACAGGCAGGTTCAGTGTCAGCTCCTCCTTCCATGGTTTTATTTAAAGACTCATATGACACAGTAGCAGTGCTCCGTGTCAGCCATGTTGTTAGCGTGTTGTGCTGAGTTTGGCCTGTCTACTGACGTCTGCCTTCACTGCATGAGCGCACACAGCTAAACCGTAAACCATTCATTGTAAAATGTGCCTTGAAATAGGATCATTAAATTAAAACAATATAACGACGAACGCTTCTAACCTTTCTTCTGCGATGCCTCGCGGATTAACGGATTAGCCAGAATATTTTGACAATGATTTGGCATGATCTATAAGTTGATCTTCTTGTCCTGGCAACAGTTACTCAAATACCTTTATTTGCTAGGATGATTAAATGAGCTTCAATACAAAGCACATAGTAATTTGTTAAAAGTTAGCATTAGTTGATGTTTTCACCTGTCGCTTTATCCATCGTTAAAGACTGATTTTTTAAACACCTTCTATTAATTATCTTTTCATCTGCAGCTCAAACCCTGGAGTTCCTCATGCACAGTCACAGTGAGAAACTTAATCAGGACTGAAGCAGAAGTAGCCAAACATAGGACCATGTTACCTGTGGACTGGAACTGGTTTGCTTTGACACAAAGTGCATTTTGTCCAAAGGCTGTTCTTCTGTGAGACAATTCAGTCCAAAGGAAATGGACTTTCCAAGTCCAAATCCCTGAGTTTGCCCGAAATTTACATACTTTGTACTGAAAAATGCCTATTATGTCAGTATGTGTGTTCTTGTCAGTGTTGCACGTTTCAAATAATGATACTTTTAATTTGAAAGGTGTTTGACTAGGATCGTGACAGTGACTGACCACAGAATATTGTTACTAGTGTCTCTAAGTGCACACTGACAGTGCCCACATTATGTAAGTTCATATATTATATTCTGAACATCGACAAATGCATAATTCATATGCATTTCCTTTTGTGTTTTTTCCCAGCAGTCCACTGGCTGATTATTTCTCCAATTTATGTGAAAGTGTAGCTTTACCAGGGTAACATTAGCAGACTTTACTGCTTAATGACTACCTTACTGAGTAAGCTGGCAGCAAGAAATATTCCCATTAATTTGATTTTGTCAGGTCAGAAGGTTATAAGAACATTACTGTAATTTGTAATTTGTGTGCACACAGTGGTAGGATTCTTTCTACCACAAAAACACAAGCCAGCATGTCAATGTTTAGCTCATGGATATACACCCCAACAAAGATGAGGATGACTGTCGCACTGTAATGACCAAACAACTAAAACTTGACTTTAATCATCGACAGCAGCTACAATAAAGAAGCTTCAGCCTGCATATGTGGTGGATGAAATGTTCAGACCCTAACCCACTGACACACAGTATTAAGTAAAGTAATATTAATCTGAACAGACTATCGAGTAACAAGTAGTTAATATATTGCCTTTTTAGATTAACCAATGTCTTGGTGTGGAAAAAGTTAGGGTTCAAAGAGTGACACATTAGAAACTTCACTGATTAAAATCACCAACGATGTTCTCTTGGCTTCAGATAATGAACTTTGGAGCACAATGCAGCACTGAGACCTGAGATCTAATAGATTTGACAGATTTGAAATTCTCTACTTTCAGGCTGCCCCAGTAACTCTCTAAAAAGCCTTCAATTAATCCAAAATGCTGCAGCAAGATTACTGACTGGGATTGGTAAGAGAGCTGTAGCTAAGTGGGTAAGGCAGTCGTCCTCCTCGTCCTCCTTCGGTCTCAGAATGCAGGCCTACTTGTGGTTCCCAGAATTTCGAAAAGTAGAATGGGGGGCAGAGCCTTTAGCTATCAAGCTCCTCTCCTGTGGAACCAGCTCCCAGTCCAAATTCGGGAAGCAGACACCCTCTCTACTTTTAAGACTAGGCTCAAAACCTTCCTCTTCGATAAAGCTTATAGTTGGTTATAGTCATGCTGCTATAGGCTCAGACTGCTGGGGGACTCTGCACTGAGCCACTTTCTTCCTCTCTCCCCACATTTATATGTCACCACTGCATGACATTAACTCTGAGCCACCTTCCTCTTGAGGAAAGGGGCAGAAAGAGTTTATGTGCAGGATGATCCTGGATGTTTGTCTCCAGGTCCTAGATACGTACAGCTCCTAAAAAAATGGGAGATTGCAGCCAATCATCAACTCTCAGCAGATGACGCACTGAAGCTTGACCTTGTCCTTGGCCGTGGCTGCAGCAAACAAGACTGTGATGGCGTACGTAAGAATGGATTTAATGATGGCAGCGTAAAAGTTCACCAGCATTTTTACAGGGATGTGGACCTTCTTTAGCTGCCGCAAGAAGTACAGCCTCTGCTGAGTCTTCTTGGTGAGAGAATTAATATCCTGCTCCCACTTGAGGTCCTGGGTTGATGGTGATGGTGATGCCCAGAAAGCAGGAAGACTCCACAGAGGTCACTGGAGTGTCACAGAGAACGTGGGGGGGTTGTGGAGGGCAGCGTTGGAAAGGGGCTGGGTCCTTCCTGAAATCCACTATCATCTCCACTGTCTTAAGAGCATTAAGCTGCAGGTTGTTTGTGCTGCACCATGACCCCAGGCAGTCCATCTCACTCCTGTAGGCCGACTCATCTGAGGCGTCAGGAGTTTAACAGACTGATGTCTAGATGTGCAGCTGTTGGTGTAAAGGGAGAATAACAGAGGAGAGAGGACGTTGAAAGCAGAGCTGAAATCCACAAACAGTATCCTGACATACGATCCTGGGGAGTCCAGATGCTGGAGGATGAAGTTGAGGGCCATGTTTAAATTATCATCTGTTGACTCTGTAGGCAAACTGCAGGGGGTATAGAAGGGGCTGTGGCCAGGCATCGGCTGTTCACATTGCGGAGTAGGGCGCACCAAAACACAGAGGCTGCCATCTCCGGCACCATCTTGCATGGATGAATAATACTTGCAGAATGCTTTTGTAACTTTTTTATTCACAGTCAGATCACTGGAAATGTTACTGTGGTGCCAGTGAGCATTCACGCTTAATTTGTCAGACACTTTTTGCCGCCATCTTTCTTTATTTCTGCAGCTTCTTTAAATTTTTCATGCATCTACAAACTGCACTTTCTCCCTGTCATTCTCACAGTTTTTAATGCTCTCCCTCTTCTCTGTCTCTGTAACCATAGGAAAATATGCTGGAAAATGATGGTTTCTGGTCAATTGGCCACTTCATTATGTACTGTTATAGCTAAAACAATCTGCCAGAAATTCTACTCTAAAAAGGTTATACTTTCTTATGTTTCATTTTTTTGAAAGAATTAGAAAATTGATACTTCTTATCCACAGTGGGTGGTAGAGTGGAACTGGAGTTATATTCTAATGTTTTGGTTCCCTAATTCAGTTTAAATAAAGTGGCCAAACTTTAGTACCACCTCGTGCTTGATTTCCTTTCTGTTTCAATCCTGCCTTTTAACATTGTGACATGAACCAATCAGGTCGTCAATTCACTGCATTGCATAACACAGTGTTATGGAGATTTGGGAGGGTTGTGTATCTGCCACCTACAGTTACCAATGACTCCCTTGTCTGTGTGGTTCATGTGTTAACAGACAGGCAGAAGTTCCCTGTTTCTCTCTTCCGTTGAGTCTCATTTTCCAATTTGTTATTGTGTGTTTTTGTGATTGTGGGGGATGCACCGAAGGCGACATGGCGGCTAAACTGATTGACAAAACTATCACAAAGTAGTAGATTCCGTCCGGGGAAAATTTTTTTATTAAACTGCAAATGCAAACATGTTTATGTGTGGAAATTAAATGCTTCTGAATTACATAACGCATACGTTGATGCTGAACAAATCGATAGAAGTTTAATTACTTTCTGCAGGGGTCATTCAGGGATGTTTTAGTTGTTATAGGACTTTCTGAGCCTTGGTTTAGGTTAGAAAAAGATTGTAGTCTGACTTTGTTGAAAAAAACGGAAAGCTGATAACACCCTGATTTTTCTTTAGCTTTAAAGTGCTTTTTTTCCACACACCATAGCTGACTCTGGTCTCTGCTGTGACCCTCTGCTGTATTCCAAACATACATTAGAACTGATTATGTTCCCTACAGTTTAGTGGCGTAGTCTTGTCATCAGCTTCCCTCTCTCTGCCATTTCCCCTCTGCTCCCCAGCTCTCTGCAGCTCCTCCATCTCTGTCATCATTTCTACATACAATGGCCACAGTAAAGTGCATTCCTCGAAGTCATACCTCATAGCTAGTTGGCATCACAGACAATGCTGCTCTCAAGGGAAGGTGAATAGAAAATCCAGCTGGTTTGTGAGTACATAGGAAGAGGAAGCTGGTGCTGTTGAGGGAATCAGGGTGGGGATGCTGGATGGGAGGGGTGGGGGTCCTACAGGGTGGGTGAAACGGGAAGAGGCCGAGCTGACACTGTAATAGGGTTGTGTTTGAACAGCTGTCCCTGCACCAAGTTGGGAGGATGACAGGAAGAGCCTGGCACCAGGAAGTCCAAGCCAACAGGAAATACATTAATAGGCAGAGGTGGCGGAGTGCAACTCTCACTTTGTCTCCTCTACGCATCCCGTAGGTCTCTGCTCCCCTTCTATTTCCTGCAATAATGCTAATAGACAAGCTTAGTGTTCTTTTGATGGATTTCTCCACCTTTTAATTTTTAGCTAAAAAGAAGTGTTATAAGTTCCTATAGTTCCTATTTGTCCCCTGGAACCTAGACATTTCTTCATTGTTTTAATTCAAAACACAACTTGATGCAAATAAATGCAACTTTTCATCTTTAAATATAAATGTACTTCAGGAGTAAGTATTGTTTAGAAGGACACGAAACCAGACACGAATGATACATTTGCATATTTAGACAGCTTCCCGTCCCGTGTCAGACACTGCAGACAGTTGTCTTAAATGGTCTGCACTCAAATGTTCTGCACTTATAAAGCACTTTTCTAACTGTTGGTACCTAAAAATGCTTTACACTGCTTCTTATTTACCCATTCGCACTCACATTCACACACACACACACACACTCATGCACCGATGTGAGTGTATGAGTGTGCGCTCACCGGGATCAACTAAGTGGGGGTTCAGTATCTTGCTCAAGGACACCTCGACATGTGACCGGAGAAGCCGAGGACCGACAGCGCTACCTAATGCGCCCCTGTTGGCGTCTTATTTAGTCTCTATAATTTAGTCTTTTTAAGTTGCAGCTTAGCTTTAATTGGTTCTTTGAACCTAACCGTCAGGACAAGAAATCATAGGATGTGACTTAGATTTAAATATATTTAAGATATTCCATAGTTACTACCTAGTTTTTGGTGTTTGTTTCCCTAAAGCAAAAAGATCTAATGGAAAATGTTAAAATTAATTATAGCCCGTTGTAAACAGATTTGTAATCAATTGTAAAAGACTACAAGTGCTAAACTGAGCTGCCTGCGATCCAGATCTGTTCCTCACTGAAAACATTGGAAGTAATTATGAGGTAAAAAAAAAAAAAAACATACCAGAACTATTAAACTGCTGAAATTGACTATCAAGCAATAATGGGCAAAGTTTTTGCTTTCCTCTCTTCGCAACACATAAAGATTTTTAAACAGGATCATAATATATTTTTAAATGATTTCTAATCATACTATTTACAGTAAAAAAAAAGCCCCTTTCCCAACTGTTCAGGAAATGGGCTTTGTAAAATGGATCTGATAGTGACCCACCCGAACCTGATCACTCAGCTCTTTGCAGTTCTCCTCAGCCCTACTGAACATCTTGGCATCTATCGGCTCATTGTTTTAAATTTATGATCCATAGCCGCACGTTCTGCTGCCAAGGTCATTTAAAGGAACAGATGTGAACCCTCCACTCATTTCATAGTGACTACAAATCACATTAGATCCTTTGTGGATGAGTTTTTGGCTGAACAGGGCAATGTTGCAGAGCTTCCTTCATTTTGGATTCTCTACTGGCACTCTGTTTCCTCAAAGGTCAGCACTGTCAACGTGGTATGCAACTGTTCAAACGTGTGTGTCAAGGTTCCAAGTGAAAGCTTTGCGCAGTCTTACTTTATCTTAACTAGCAAATGCAATAATTGTGGTTCCACTAAACCGACTTCCTAAGAGTGACTAGTAATAGAGGGTGCTACAAGGTCGACGAAGATAGTGACAGCACAAAGTTTGGATTTCAAACGTTTATGTGTAGGAATGGATAAGGTCTTACTTTGGTGACACCCAGTGGCACTATCAAAAACCCAGTGAATACTAGGGCACCGTAACTCATCTCTACCATGAGTCCAACTCGGGGACAATGAGAAACCACATGGAACGAACACACAGGCTGCACTGATTATCACCAAAGCTCTCTAATAATACACATTTTTGTTCATATTTATACAAAAATATGAGTGGTCAGATTTACTAGAACGATGATATATTCACATCCATAAAAGATTTCACACATTCGACAAGTTAAAAAGCAGAATGAAAAAACAGCCCCTCTATTGTGCATTCATTTTGTGGTTTATCTTCTACTAAATGAAGGTTAACAGAAAACAACTGTTCATCAATTAAATGCAAACTCTGCAGCAATGCATTCAGAGGTTTCACGCTGCCATGACAAGTTGCAGACTGGAATGTGTAAATGTTCTTAATTCATAATTTGAATGTGATAAAGAAGCAGATGGTGCCAGCACTCCACAGAAATGATCAGTGAGACTGAGGACACAGTAAAAGCGACAGATTAATTAGAATATGTGCTGATGCAGCCATCAAGCAGAAGTGATCCTACGTGAGCATTCTCCCTTCGTCAGCTTGGCCTATACACGGACATAATTCAACATTACACATCAATTTGTCACATACTTGTATTTCTCTATATGTCCAGTGTGTGATATCAATAATCCATTCTGCTGCCTCAAATGATGCAGCTCAACACCTGACCGCTCTCATTACCACAGCTTCCTGTACTACCCTTTCTAGCCTTCTATTTGTATTTGCGCAAGTTTGATAGGACATTGGCCAACCTTGGCTCAGAATGTAGAGCATTCTGCCACCAACCTCAGGGTTGTTGGGTTAAATGTCAAACTGGAGTCAAATTAGTGGCTCTCAGCGAGTGTAGGCCATTGGTGTGTCAGTGTGTATGGGTGTGTGAGATGCTGTGTAAAGGGCTTTGGGTCTATATATGGCAGACCATTTACTCTTTGCTATTTCTCATTGTTGGGAGAGAATTGGCTTTAGAAGCTTCCCTGAATAGAAAACTAATGAAAGCCCACAGATCTCACCCTTTGGTGGGACAAATAACGTGTTGACAGAATATCAGCAGAACAGCCACTGTGGATCTGGGCGAGTGCTGGCAGAAGACATAATGCACCTCTGAGTCAGAATCTGACTGTGATGGTATGTGCCTAGCAGAGATGACGCCCAATGCAGCAAAGGCAGAATTTATTATGACCTCTACAGGATCTGAAAGCCAAGGAGGCAGGAGGTGGTTCGATTGTTGTCTATCATAAGACGCTCTCCACAACCTTTGCACCTGATGCCCTCTTTTGCACCCCCCACCCACCTGGGGATCAGTCATTGTGCACCATACTGGCACATGACAATGTCTGCAGTAAAACACTGTGATGAAAAAATGACAGGGTGGGACGGGCTTCTGTACTTGTTTCTCTTTACTTTTTTTTTTCACCACTAAGCATTTGTAGACTGAATTGCAAACAGCAGACTGTTTATGAACCCGACGACATGCACCACGCAGAAACTGCAGACTGTCAAAATTGATGATAAGATAAGAAAAAAGCCAGCCAGTGGCTGTGGCTCAGAAAGCAGAGAGGCCATCCAGCAACTGGGGTCGGTGACAAGTGCCCAACTGTCTTTGGGCAAGACGCTCAGGTGCGTCTGGTGAGTCATGTGAGGCACCCTGCAAGGCAGTTCCACCATCATCAGTGTGTGTGTGTGTGTGTGTGTGTAACAATGGAATCATGCAAAACCGCAATGTGAAGCACTCTGGCTACTGATAAGGCAGAGAAGAGCCCTGTAAGTGCAGAGCACTTGCCACTGTCATTTGCCAGAACAAGTATGTCAAATTACAAAAAATAATAATAATAATGAACAATAATAAACAGTCCAAAGACAAACACTGTTCTCACAGAGCAGCAGTGACAGTGTCTAGACACAGCTGCACCATCTTTTTTTATTAATTTGAAATTCTCCTGAGTTCACTAGGCTTATTACAAAAAAAACCCCTTAAACACACTGTTAGGGAGTGATACATTTACAGGACATACACAAATACACACCACCCCACACACACACACAGCGCTCAATGCTTCTTTTCTCACATGTGGATGGATCCACAGGTGTGTGATAAGGCTTGGCAGGTAGCAGAGACTAAGGCAGGAGTGAGGTCAGAGTGTGTGTGTGTGTGTGTGTGTTTCTGCACTTGGAAGGCACGGTGGAAAGCCTCGGTGGAAACACCTGTCTATCCTCCTTCACTCCACTGTCTTTTCATTCTGCTAACTGTGTCACTTCCTACCCCTGTGTAGCTCAACGCAGATCATGTGAGCGAGTCAGTGTGAAAATGAACAATCTGGTAACAACATCACAGTATATGAGGACACGGGGGAGCTTCACCTGTATCACCTCCTGTGCAAAACCTTCAACGCATTATTCCAGCTTTACTTTCTTGCTTGTATTTGCCAGTTTGTGCCTAGCATCAGGCATCTGAAGAAGCTGCTCTTTAAAACAATGTGTAATGGAAAAGGAGAACACTGACTTCTGTTTTAAATGTGTGAAAATGTCATAAAAGCGACAGGGCCACATGTCACAGTGTCCATCTGATACCAGTAGGAAGTCCAGTGCATACGACAAAAATCTGCATATGAAACTAAAACAAGATCAGCATGACACAGGCTAATTTTCAGTTTCAGCATCACTCAAAATCTTTGATGGAGGACCTGACTGGGCTTGGGCTTTTACAGGCCAGTTCTTGTCTATATAGTGTTCCCCCTCCGTCTGAAAGGTTCTTACATCATTAATTATTTAATGGCCTGAATTAACAGAGTTCTCCCTGTGTATACCTGCTCTGGACCTTTAAACTTCACTTGTAAAATATTGTATAAATAATTACTGTAAGGTTGATGGAACAAATAGCCCTGCTATTCTAATGGGTCTGGCCACAACAGGAAACTGAGTAACAACATCAAGTCCAGCTCTAAAACATACTATTGCGGGGTTTTTTTTCCTTTGACTCATAATAACAGACGTGGTCCAAATAAAGGCCTCTCTGCTGAGCAAAAAAACACCAGCTCCACAGCAGCTTGTTGTCAAGGATTAAGTGGCTGCTATATTTGCCAGAGAAAATCCTGTGCTCAGTACTGCTGCATATTAGGAGGTGACATTCACCCCAGCTCATATGCAAGTACAAGGAGACCAGGCTCTCCATACCGTCCAACAGCCTTCTGACCTCTGCAAACAATGTGATCTGGACAGATTCGATCAAATTAAACAACTGAGCTGACAGCAGATGCAGTGTGAACACTACGCTGACAAGCTTCTCTAATTGGCTCCAGTGTGAACCTGATTGCCTGCAGGGACTGTGAGCCAGGTGGTAAAAGCACAGATCTGCACAGTTCGGAATGCAACAAATAAGACTTAAAACAATTAGTATGTTTCTGCGTGTAACTGAGCATCAAAAAGGAGAGTTCCAATGTTTGCATAACCAGTAAATAAGAGGGGAAATCCAGTGTTGATCTACTCATCCATCCATCCATCCATCCATCCATCCATTCCTTTTCAGTACCTGGAAAGGTGGAAGTGTGAGGAAGATGAGGACAGTCCTCCAGAGGAAAAACGAATCCATCTTTACGTGAAATTTTCCCCACGACAGGGCTTCTTGTTTCTCTACAGACGAAGTGAGCCCTCACCTGTGCACAGGAAGTAAGCACAGCATTTCTTGACAGTGATACTAAACGACAAGACACTAAAATATGACATCAAGAGCATAAAGTAATGTGGAAACAACAAGACACTGCAGTGGTGTAAAACTGAGCTATGGGTTCAGTTTGTAGTTGGTGGTAACTTGATTAAACACAAATGCATTTAGTAAAATACACAGATTTATAACGTTTACAGAGTTTATGGAGGAACTGTACGAACCCTTATAATGATGTAATCTGGCTTATATCTGCTGTGGATCAGTGTAAAGGTCTGCATCATCTGGTCCAATAAAGCATTATGACCCACACTGAGGTCAGAACATCCCTGCATAAATGTGAACAATGCATGGAATTTAAATCACTCCTTTAAGCCCCTCTATAACTAACGGACCCTAAGTGAAGACTTCACCTGTTTACAACACTGATGCCAAGTTAAGGTGGATTCATTAAGTTGCTTTAAGGTGGACCCTGAGTGCCGAGGCCCCCTGACGGTCTGCTCTGCCCCTTGTTTGTTACCTTGACTTTCTAATTAATAAGACATTTTTCAGTGAATTTCAGTGAAGTATTAATATTAAAACAGGAACAGAATCCTTCTGCACAAACGTGATACACAATCATCATTCAAGTCAGTGATGGTGTTTAGATTACAGCTTCTTTACGACTGTACATGGATTATGTCAAAAATCTGCTTCAAGATCTGCAGCCTTATTATTTAAATATTTTTACAATAAAACATGCATCATGTTGTAACTAAATAGTTTGACACTTACATGGAACTTATTAATGAGTAACCGATAGTTCCGGTCAATTCTTGGGGGAACTAGCAGGGAAATTCACCTGCTTTCAGGAAAACCTCCCGCCTGCCGCTGTGGACCGTGAACCCACCGCGCGCGCAGACATCGTGGCGAGCGGGTAAGTTTCTAAACCTCCGCGTCCACACTGTGGCTCCGTATCCGTGCGCATCAGCAGCATCTGCGCCGGACAGCGGGAACTGACCGGGAGCCGGTGCTACGCTGTGTGTGTAGGAGGAATAAATCCTACCTTCTGAGGAGGAGACGTCCAGATACGCCGAGATCCACCATCAGTTCCTGCTCCTAAACCGGCCCGTTTATTCACTTAATCCCCTCCGTGCGCCCCTCGACTGAGCCACGGCGCAGAGAGCGGGGAGACGTGGCTCCGAACAGCGCACCGGTACTTCGCGTCTCCGGACTCCGAGCAGCGCTCAGCCTGACTGCCCGTCTCACAAGTTGGAGCCAGAGTCACAGTCACACACAGACTCGGCGCTTCCGCTCGGCGCCTTCACAGCAAAACACCACGAACAAGTTGCTTGAGCGGGCTGCAATTACGCGTGTGCTCCTCCCCTCTTAATTAAGCCGGTGGTTAAATCCCAGGTAATAAAATGTGGGTACGTGGATAACGGCTAGAACCGGACAAATGAGTCCCTGTAATCACACGGTCCTTGGATTGGAGTGTGAGCAGCGTAAAACGTCCGAGTATAGAAAGAGACTGTGTGTGTGTGTGTGTGTGTGTGTGTAATATCGCATTTGCTGTTTTTACACTGAGTGAACTTTTTGTGTCCTTTGTAAACTTCAATTGGCCTTTTTATTCTGGCACACTGATGTGAGGAGGGCCACTGGTCAACTCTGGAATAAAAGTTTGTTGATCCCGTTTAACAGCGAATCAAGGTAATTGAGCGGTTAAAAGGCGTGCTTTAATTCTGAAGGTGAGATCAGACCACTTCCGGCGGCACACTCGCTCCAGCAGCCTGAGGCAGAGCTGTGTAGGCGAAGCCTGATGACCAATCCCTCTGTCCCGTGGTGTGTGTTTGTGTGTGTGTGCGTGTGTGGTCACAGGTGTAGAGCTGCTCGCTGCGATACAAGGGCCTATAATTTCCTGTGATATACACTGTGTTCACGACTATTAAAGATACGTTTACTTCAAACGATCATCTGAGCACTTTTCCCTTGGTGGAGCCAGAAACCCTGATGGTCTCTTGACAGCTGCTGTTTTTGTTGCTTGCTGATTTCTTGTTGTTGTGTTCCTGCCTCTCTGCGACTTTCTGCAAACCATCCATCCGTCCATTCCATCTGTGTCCACTTATCTTGTTCAGGGTCTATCCCAGCTGTCACAGGGCGAGGTCCACCCTGGACAGGTCTACCCTCTGTCTCAGGGCCACACAAACAGACAAGCAGTCCCTCTCACATTCACACCTACGGAAAAGTCCACACTGAAAGGGCTGCGGCCAGCTGGGGATTCAAACTGGTGACCTTCTAGCTGTGAGGCCGCAGTGCTGCCCTCTGCAGAACATTTACTACCAAATGTCCAGTCTTTCGTCTGCTGCATCTTGTTGCTTTTTTCTATTCTCTCTCCCTCTTAATCTAACTGGTCAAGGCAGACAGCATCCAACCTCTTAAAGAGATTTCTCTCAACAAAGTTACAAGGTCCTGACCTTGGTGCTAAGAAACTGAGCTGATATATGTCCACTTATTTTATCCATTAATGTGTCTTTTCCGTATTTTACTTTTAGGAATTTTCAGCACTAATTTCCTCCTTTTAAAAAGTTGTTGCATTTTCATTAGCATTTGCTGTTTTACTGCTAGTAACTAATGGGTTAACTAAAATCAGCGTTGATAATTTATCAATGAATTATGTCAGAAATCAGCTTCATAACGTGAATCGGAATCTGTACATAAAATAAAACCTGAACATCTCAGATTTCTGTAGACGTTTCATTTATGAGATACACGTGGAACAAATATGCTTTATAACACACTGTATTTGTGGGATGGTTTGAAATACATACACACAGCTATTTTATTGATGATTGAATAAAGGTTTGACAAACAAAAGCAGAATATAGATTACAGGGTGTATATGTAAATGATGATCACACTTCCTTCATATCATCTGTGGCACACAAAAAGAAAAAAAAACTTTTGACTCACTCCTACATACACCATGGAACAGTTACATGAAAACACAGACTCTGCTGTTGAACAGTCACCAAAAATGCAAATGTTTCAGTAATGATTTATTTAAAGAAATTACTTATCTTTTTTTAAATAAAACTGAAACCGCATACACTATGTAACACGTTGTTTCTTGGTAGGAGTTGATTGGCAGGGAACTGCATGAATGTCCAATTACCATGTTGGTTTTGGGCTTGTCGTGAGGTTGGTTGGCAACAAGAAAATGACTCCAGCCTACAAAGACCTTTGTGGGAGTTATAAGGTAAAATGGTGAAACTGATGAGGTTCATACTGGAAACGATGCCAGTGTTCCCATCAGAGAACTGTCAGCATCCAGGAGCCTCCATCACTCACCTGAAAGCAACACAAACACCAGATCATTTCCAAACATTGTGTGTGTGTGTGTGTGTGTGTCTGTGTGTGGACTCACCCCACTCACACACATCCAATCCACAGCACACAGCACCACCCCCAGGTTTTTATTAGGAGGTGAAGAATAGAAGCTGGCAGAGAATAAAAGAAGTGCTTCGGACTTTGACTAATGAGAACTTCAGTCAACAAATGACCTCAAGCTTCTCCAGCATGTCCAGCTGTGTCTATGGAAACATACTGTGGATATGGAGAAGGCCATAACTTTATAGTCACTGCATTTTACTGTAATAATATGTCTAAAGCAGTGCTGGAAAGTAATAAATACTGTGTAACTGATATATTTTTCACTTCTGTGCTTTACTTAAATAGATTTTATTTTTGTTACTTTGACTTCTACTCTACTACATCTAAGAGCAAATATCTGTTCTTTTTACTCCACCACATTTCTAATCAATGCAGCGTTACAATGACGTCACTTTACACATTTTATAATAAACCACTTTTTCCATTTTCTTATGAAAATGAATAATTAGAGAGACAGGCACAGGGTACGTTTCTCCCTCCATGGTCTAAGTTAAAATACGTATTTGGAATATTACTCAGAGTGAGCTGGTAGTAATTTCAGCTCATATAGTCAGTCTGCTTCAACCCATCATTTCTGTCTATTTCCAATAATTGGTTAATGTCCCAAAATATAAAGCAGCACTGGTCCACAGAAAAAGACAGAAATACAAAATCTGCAAGTACTTTTACTATTATTAATTTAAGTAAAACTTAAATCATGTACTTAATTAAGTAGAAATCTCAGCGGGCACCTCTACTTTTACTAGAGTGAATTATTGTAATTTCATTTGTACTTTTATTTCATGCACCACTGGTCCAAAGTATATCGTCATTTACTCCATGAGTCAATATGAAAAGGATAACGAGACTAAAGAGTCACTGAATAGATGAACGTTTGGCGCCACCTTTATTCAGACACGTGCAACAGTTTCAATCTGAAATGTGTGTGTGACCAGAGGGAGAGCGAGCACGTTTTGGAAATCCATCAGATTTGATTGTGCAGACTTCCACTAACTGATGGGGTTCACATTAATATTAAATATGATAACTGTATTTTAAAAGCTGGGGGAAAAAACGCACACATTTGCTTTAACATTAACTGTGGTCTTGTGATAAGTGACATCAGCTCCTGGATTTTATCAGCTGATGTCCTGCCGCTTCCTACTTGGTCAAGTTGGTCTAGTCCGGATCGTGTTGGGGCTCGAGCATGAGAATCCGGCCCCGCGATTGGCTGAAAGGTTTTCCATTTGTTTCTAGGCCCGCACGCAGTCTTTCTAAAGATACGACCTTATTACGCTCATGTTAAATCCCAGATGTGTTTTTTTTCCTATTAAATCACTTTGGGTTTTAATTCCAAACAAACAAGCGTTTTACTTTAAAAATCTTGCCCGGAAGTGCGCTGATCGTGCGTCACTTGACGGCGTGTCGGTCTTGTTCTCGGTGCGTCAGCTCATCACATTTGATGGATTTCAGCTGTGCACGTCTGTAAATCCACGAAACCTACTTAACGAGCAGGAGGCGCGGAGTCCGGGTCTCCATGTGCCCCGATCATGGACTAACTGTACACGAGCGGCTCCGGGACTTTTATTCCTTTTAACTATTACTGCACCCGTAGCTTGTGCTGGTTCGGATGGGTGCCTCTTACTCCGGCCCACAGTTGAGTATTTGTCTTTAGGACCGAGCTGACCCTCGGGATCTTCTGCGGACCCTTTCCAAACCGATCATGGCCTCCGCCACCTCCACCCCCGCCGCCTCTAGCGGCCGCTCCAGCCGCTCCGCGACCCGCCGCAGCGCAGCCGCCGGCCTGTCCGCGTCCAGCACCAGCCCGACCTGCCTGTCCCGCCTCCAGGAGAAGGTCGAACTCCGAAACCTCAATGACCGCCTGGCCAACTACATCCAGCGGGTCCAAGAGCTGGAGAGCGAAAGGTCGTCCATGCTGACTCAGCTGGAGGAGAAGGAGGAGTCGAAAAGCCGGGAGATGGGCAACGTGCGGCGGCTGTACGAGGAGGAGTTGGCCGATGTCAGAAAGTCCCTGGACGGGCTGGCTGGAGAACGGGCCCGTCTGCAGATCGATTACGGAAACGTGTGCGAAGAGTACAGGAAACTTCAGAGCAGGTAGAGACGTCAGTGCGCAGGTGATGGAGCAGCTTTGCGCCAGACTCCGCCCGGAGCGTGCGCAATTACGCCAAACGCTCTCCACCGTTGAGGCGCACGGCGAGGCGTTCGCCGACATTTCTGTAGTTTTGTAGTAAATGTACAAAGGGACATGAGTATTTCTACTGATCTTAGCGGTGAACACGTGCAGGGGCCGATTCTCAGTAGTCGCACTGACCCCTAATTTCGTTCTGTGTTGGCAAGTCAAACAACGTCCAGTTAGAATTTGCAGCAGGTGTCTCTTATTGTTTGGTTCTTTTACTGTCCTGGACTGTGTGTGGGGGGGAACATGGATGTTGAACACATTTTTTTTTTTTTAAAGGGGGAAAAACAAACAAAGTAACAAGACAAAAATTCAAACCCATTTTTATTTCCAGCTCACTAACATCCAGTCTAAAGGTTAAAGTGAGAGGAGGCTGAAAACGGGCTCGTGTCTGAATGGCGTTTGTCTTAATGCGTGAACAGGCCCAGTGTCTTTGGCCGTGCAGTTATTGGCTGTGATCTTGTTCCTCTTCAGGAACCAGAAGAAGGAGAACGATCTGGCGAGCACCTTGGCCCAGCTGAGGAAGGCTGAGGCATTGCTGAGCTCCAAAGACGGCGAGTACACGAAGCTGCTGTCGGACAACAGGAGACTCAACACAGACTTTACAGACCTGCAGGCCCAACTGGAAAGTGTAAGACCTGAGGCTTCAGATTTAATCATGTTATGGAATGTGGGAATCACAGGCAATCAGTGATGCTTACACTACTTAAAAGTCTGGTTTGTGGAATCAAATGTTCCTCTGTTTGACCTTCTATGATCAAAAAGTTTTAGTTGGTACTAAACTTGTGTTCGTGGCTTAGATTGTGTGATCAGCTCTTCATTCACTAATCGGTGGCTGTTGGCGGAAGGTAAACCAGTGTGACAGAAGGCACATGAAGTCTTCTGTGAGCGTGTGGTTGTTATGGTTGGGTGGTGCAGCTTGGACGAGTGGTTGGGTTCAGAAATGCCGCTGGGTGCTGGGGAAACATTGCCATGGATTTTTGTGTTTTGATGTCAAACATTGACTTTCTTCCCAGCTTCCAGGCTTGCAGAAACAAACTCAAATTATTGTCAAACCAAATTAGCAGTAGAGCAGTGTATTGTGAATAATTCTGGGAAACTGCCGTACATGGGATGTACAACACACCCTCAGATGCAGAAAGTCAGAGTAAAGCGTTAATGAATGAGTTTCTCATATGTTCTGTCAAAACAAATATGGTGGCAAAAGGGTAGGAGGAAAAACCTGAACAAAACAGATTTAGCTTTGAATGGATGTACGTATTTGTATGTAAAGTATCTTTATTCTCACACCCCTGAGCACGAGTAGTGTGGTAAATACAGTAACCTGTGGCACTTTTAATTAACTTGTTAAAGTTAAGTTCTTTTACGCAACTTTTGTCAAACTGTTGTCTGGATAAGAATCGATTGACTTCTAAACTGTCTGCAGAAATAAAAACCCAGCTACTGTAAAGGGTTCACACACTGTGGCTACAGCATGTGGGCCAATGTAGGAAGTGTGCTACAGCCTCAAAGATTTTCGAAACCACAGAATCCACGACTTCAGTGCGACCAATCCAGTGGTGCAAGCGAAGGATTGTCTGAGTTGAGCCGATGTGTTTGTGCATCACCAGGTGGAGGGTGTACTGGCTGAGACAAAAAACCAGCTGAGCTCTGAGATCCTGAGGAGGGTGGACATGGAGAACCAGGTGCAAACACTCAAAGAACAGCTCGAACTCCAGAAGAACATCAGTGAGCAGGTATCTCACATACACACACCTGCATGCCTTCTCCTGAACCCAGTTAGTTAATCAACCAATTGTCAAAGATATTCAAAACCACGTCCTCCCCAGTGAAACGGTTACCAGCTGCTGCTGCTGTGGTTGCTTCTGTTGTTCTCAGGGTTATTTTTACTGTGAAGTGCTATAGCAGAATGATGACAGGCCGTGTGTGTAGAGGAAAAACCTTTTTTTATAAAGTCCAGTTGGTCTTGACCGGTTTCGCATTGTTAAACAGTAGATATGCACTAAATCCAGGAGCACATGCAAAATGGGGCCAAAATCCACAGGATATTTGTTTGTTCCCACTTGAAGGTTAAAACATCAGATCCTGGTCACCTGGGGTCTGAAGAACAGATTTGGGCAACTTTTTCCTGTTTGTAGGAGATCTTGGAGATCAGAAGCAGACACGAGAGCCGTCTGGTGGAGGTGGATTCGGGAAGACGGAGGGAGTTTGAGAGTAAACTGGCTGAGTCGATGCAGCAGCTCCGCCAGGATCATGAGTCTCAGCTGCAGCAGTACAAAGAGGAGATTGACAGGACCTTCAGCACCAAGGTTCAAACACGGTTCAAGCGATGTATCCACATTTATGGCACAGTATTTTACGCTTCTAAAAGTCTCTGTCTGCAGCTACAGAATGCCCAGCAGGCTGCACTGGAGAAAAATGATGTTGCGTCAGCCACCAAAGATGAACTGGAGTCCACGAAGCTCAGAGTGGAGACGCTCAGCTCCCAGCTCCAGCAGTACCAGAAAGATGTAAGTCGTTTAACGTCTGCTGCGTGTTTGCTGCTTGAGAAACTGTAGAGCTGAGGGCAGTTGTAGACGGTCACTGGCCTACAAAGAGTTTTATCCTCTTAGTTAGTTTTTCTTGAGTCTATAAACTCTGCTCTCGTTTCCTGTAGCAGTTAAATGCCACGGTTACTTTGACATTTTCGGTTCGGCTTGTTCGTCATGTTGCCAGGAGTTTCCAGGATGTTTTTGGCTAATTGGCTGCAGGCAGTAGCTTCATATGGACAGACGTGGGTGTTGACTTTATCAAACTTGTGCCACGAAGGTAAAGAAGTTTGTTTCCCAAAGGTTAATTTATTCTTTTGTAAAATGTTGACAGCACTGTTAACTAGGGGTTTAAACTTGTGACAAAAACCAAGCTTTTGAAACAAGCAGTAGGGCCAGAGGATCATTAAGCACAAATGTCTTCATGGAACATGATGGAGTAAATAAGACAACTCAAAATGGTCCCTTGAGAAACTGCAACAGCCACATCAACAGGAAGAGGGATGTTAGGTAATGGAAGAAATCAGGTCTGTCACGGTCACAATTTGGGGGGGGGGCAGAGGGTTCTGCTGAACAGAATTTAAAATCCAAACAGATTTACAAATGGCTGGAATTACCAGGTTGTAATAGTGAATACTCTACTTTTTTTTTTTTTAATGTGGTTTAAGGCATCTAAACATTTGCGTCTAGTGTCTGTATATTTTGTTGTTGCTCAAAGAAGAGAATTTTTATTGACATCCCAAACAGACTGGGGGACTCTTGACTCTCATGAAGAATTCAAGTAAACTGTGTCCTCTCCCATTGAGGTCTGCTTACACATATCTTTGTCATTCATCCTCTTAGAAAATGGCGCTTGAGAGTCAATTTCAGGAGCTGGAGAGGACTTTGGACAGGGAGAGGGGGTTGTGGCAGCAGAAACTAAGTCAGAAGGAGCAGGAGCTGCTGAACATGAGAAGCCGCATGTACAGTCAGCTGGAAGACTATGAGAACCTGTTGGACGTCAAGCTAGCTCTGGACATGGAGATCAATGCCTACAGGAAGATGCTGGAGGTAGAGGAGCAGAGGTATGTGATCTGAGTAAATAATGTAGCAGCCAAAAAAAAACCTGATGATCCAGTTGGTCCCCTCTGACAAATCATGTCACGATGCCTGGAAATTTGCTGAGTCCATAGAAATGTTTGTAATTCTTCTCTCAGGTTGCAGCTGTCACCCAGCCCCTCCCAGCGTACGACCGTTCCTCGAACACACGAACACAGCAGCCGCAAAATCAGAGGGAAGAAGCGGAAATATGAGGGAGTGTCTGGGAGCTCACCTGCACACAAAATGTCCAGCCGTTCGACAGAGCACGGTGCTGTGAGTGTGGCAGAGATCGACGTAGAGGGAAAATACGTTCGGCTAAAGAACAACTCTGAGACAGTAAGGCTGTAATAGCTTTGTTTATGGGGTTCCAACATCAGACACTTTTTTTTTTTTTTTTTTCTGAGGGACACCTCACTAATATGCAGCAGTGTAAACCTTTTGTCATGTCCTACAATTCCAGGAGCAGCCACTGGGTGGTTGGGTTGTCAGGAGGATGTATCAAGACTCTGGAGAAATCTCCTTCCACATCCCATCCCAGTGTGTCTTGGCTGGTGGACAGACACTCACTGTGAGACAATATTCTTAATGTTACTGTTCATTACCCTCAGTCTCTTAAGATCCGACACAAACCTCACCGGGATAGAAGGGCTTGTTGAGCACCCCAATAAACGGTAATGTGTGTCTATGCTGCAGATCTGGGCAGCAGGTGCAGAGGTGGAACCTGATTCTGGTGACCTGATTCTTCAGGGTCATAGGAGCTGGGGCCCCATCACAGATGTACGTGTAATTCTCCTGAACCCCAACCATGAGGTAGGTGAACTTCACCTTTCCCCTGAAAGCATTTTTATTTAGCAGGTTCTTGGTCGCTAATTTTTCTGTATATTGCAATTTTCTAAGTTATCAGTATCAAAGTCCTTTATGCTGCTTTACCTATTTGGTCACACAGCGATGGGGCAGGTGGCTTGAAATCACCAGAGCAGCTAAGTTGGGTTCAGTGTCTTGAGTTTGGAATTGAATCAAAACCCAACTATCTATCTTCTTACGATGCTGGATGTAACTCACTGTAGCTCTTGTCTTTTTTAGGAGATGGCTGAGTGCAAGGTGTGCTTGCAGAGCGGAGCTGACCAGGAAACTGAACTAGAGTTTGATGAAGAATTTGTCGCCGGCAGTGACCTCCAGCACTTCCGGAGACAGGTGAACATACTGGTTCATAAAACCAGCCAGTAACGACGACAGCGGGCAAGCCTAAAGAGCTTTTACAGATACCTGTGCTTGAGTGTATGAAATGTGACGTTGCCTTTTTCTTCCTGCCTACACTGAAGCCGAAGAGAAAGAAGTGTTGTTCGGTGTCTTGAGTGTAGAGCAGCCGGCGTGCCGTCCAGTAGGTGAGGAGCAGGGTGGTGCTGCTCTAGCCCTACGCTTGGCTGCCGCTACCTGCTGTGCACGGCTCCGTGTATAAAATGCATGGCTTGTTGAGTCCATTAGCTGCTGCTGCATGTATCAGCAACTCAAGTGATTAGGTTAATTCCCAATAGCTGAATCATGAAACATGTAACATGTACCTTTAGTCCATTTGAATCAAACTCTTGCTCGTTTTCCACAGATGCAAATTGTATGTTTATTCTTCCTACCCCAGCTTAGTTTAACCAATGAGAAGAAAATATGAAGTCATTTAGCAGATTCTTTTATCCAAAGTGACTTACACCTAAGCAGCAGACACTAGGGACAGGAACATAGATATAGATTCTTCAGCACAATGAATGTTTAATACATCCTTACGGACACTACGAGTAACACACAGATATTAAACAAAAGGCTGTAAATACCTTAGATTCTTACAGTTTGAAAAACTAGTACTAACATGAGACAGCCAGCTCTGCTACACTGGTCATTCATTATTTTTATTAAATTTTTTAGACCACTTCAGTGCTCCTGGTCAGTTTCTCCATCCTGAAGAGATGACTAGATTTCAATAAGATGTTATTGATTTAAGATGGAAAGCACTTAAAATAACTCATGCATTTACATTAAAATCACGGAGTTTGAAGACAGCATTAAGCTCTTCCCCACAGGATAAAGGATTGTCAAACAAAACATTCCAAATGGGCTAAATGTAAGCTGCCCTGAATTCAACTGCTTGTCCACAGCCTGACGGTCTTCCTGCCTTGACAGTGGTTTCAACTGTGCTCAGTTTCAATCAAGGAAGATAATCAACCAGTACCACAAATTAAATGTGGCCAAATGTACATAGTTTCAGCTCTAATCAAACGAGCAAATGTAAATGGCTCAGCATAACTGTTAAGTTCCTCCAGTCAACACAAAATGTAATTTGACTCCTTCAGTTTCACTTACCCATCAGCCCACAGTAGAATCCTTTTATATAACGGGTATTGTTTGAAAAACAGCTGATGTAACATTACTGACACCATGGTGTCGTGAAGGTGCCTTTATACAGTTAGTGCATGATATCATAACCTATAGAAGGAATGAGTAAAGAATTGGGGAAACCAAAGCAGATGTTGACTTACTGCAGCCCCATGTGATACTACATTTGTCATAATTTTAGTAAACCATTTACCTAAATTCTGGACGGTTTATATGTGACAAAATATATATTTCTTTTAAATTTTAAGCCTCACCCGCTAAAATTTAAAAGAAATATATATTTTGTCACATATATAGTCGGACAGAATTTCCAGGCTGAGAAATATATAACATGAGACAGCCAGCTCTGCTTCACTGGTCATTCATTATTTTTATGAAATGTTTTAGACCACTTCAGTGCTCCTGGTCAGTTTCTCTATCCTGGAGGGATGACCAGATTTCAATAAGATGTTATTGATTTAAGATGGAAAGCACTTAAAATAACTCATGCACAAAACATTAAAATCATGGTTTTATTACATCATTAAGCTCTTCCCCACAGGATAAAGGATTGTCAAACAAAACATTCCAAATGGGCTAAATGTAAGCTGCCCTGAATTCAACTGCCACAGCCTGGCAACGGTCTTCCTGCCTTCGGCTACACTTTGCAACTGTACAGTTTCAATCAATAATAATCAACCCCTACCACAAATTAAATGTGGCCAAATGTACATAGTTTCAGCTCTAATCAAACGAGCAAATGTAAATGGCTCAGCATAACTGTTAAGTTCCTCCAGTCAACACAAAATGTAATTTGACTCCTTCAGTTTCACTTACCCATCAGCCCACAGTAGAATTTCTTCCGTGTTTTATATAAGGGGGTGATTGTTTGAAAAAAGCTGATGTACCGTATTTTACTGACACCATGGTGTCGTAAGAATAAAAGGTGCGCTTTTTGTTTTGCATGATATCATAACCTATAGAAGGAATGAGTAAAGAATTGGGGAAACCAAAGCAGATGTTGACTTGCTGCAGCCCCCATGTGATACTACATTTGTCATAATTTTAGTAAACCATTTAGTTTTTAATATAAATATTATCATATAGAATATGTGAAATAGTTTTTTAGCAAAAACCTGAATCAGTCTTTAAAAAGATGTGCCGTATTTTTGGTTAAACTGTCAATGAGCCAATTTCAGTTTTTCAGCACTGACACACAGCTGTTTGTAGCTCATGCGTAGCAGCCTGCTCCTGCATAATTAGCCAGACGTTCCCCACCTGCATGCTCAGCACTAAACGGACTGACTGTGATCCCAACAGTGTCCAGGATTGGATTTACCTGTGATAACAATGGTTTTCCCTCTCCAGGATCTGTCCAAGGAGGCGAGCTGTGCTGTCATGTAGCCGTTTGTCCATCTACTGCTGTTTCCAACGTCCACTCATCCTAATGTTTGCGGCTCTGCAGGTGCCTCAGACATTAGACTCCGCTCACGGAGAAACTGGAGCAGAACAGCAACACATTGGTTTGACTGAAGAGCTTAGATGCCTTATAGCCACAGTATTCCTCACTTGTTTCATCAGTCCAACTGCACAAGACATGGGCTTTGCCTTGATTTGATCTAATTTAATTGTGTGTGTGTGTGTGCGTATGTGAGAGAAATAAAACTGGCATAATAAAGTTTTCTAAAAACAGTTCAGTACATTTGCTTGTATTAAGAACTGTTTATTGCAGTAAATGGAAGTTGAATTTGAATTGGGGTGTAAATCAGCATATAGAAACGCCTGCAGCAGACACCAGGCACAGGGTTTACTGCACGACACTCGCATCTAGTTTAGTGGAATTTAGTTGCCCTGGCATTTTCCCACTTTGTTGCAGGGCCATATAGCCATGACTTACCTTAGGTCCTTATTCCCACTCTCCTGTGGTGCTAACAGCACTGTAAAAAGGCCAGACACTTCATTTACAGTTTGGCATATGTTGGGGTGTGGCTTTCAATTGGTGCACAGGCAAACTGTAACTGCCGGAGAACAAGCTGGCGGAAAAAAGAACCAAGTACATGATTGATCACTGACCTATATTTGTCTGCAGAACTCGGGACGCCATTCACCGGCAGCTTGCGGCCATTGTTGTTTAATTAAATTTTCTGACGTAGCAGCTGTTGCGTTTGGAGGAGGACAGTGTTTTTAATTGTAACATAACAGGGTTTCCCTGAGTGAGATCCTTTCCACTGAGGTTAATGAAATTAAAACAGACTGGGCTGCTGCGACAGTCGGTGCACCAGCTAATACCACTGTTATCAGTCTATATTTTTAGTCCAACACCCCAAACGGAGATTGGGGAAAATGGTAGTGTACATGCTATCAGTAGCACTAGCTCAAAGCTTCCCTGTGCCAAACTGCTGACACGACTGTAGATGAAGCACTAGTGTGTCCTGCTTCATCAGCTTTAGGCGAAGCGGATACAGTCACCTCAGATAATCTTCAGACCTCTCAATATTAGTACACTTGGGTAGATTAATAATGACTTTCATGTTTTCATTTTTCCTAACTTATTAAAAATCTATTCACTGGCTTCAAATTGTGGTCTGCTGCATTCTGTTTGCTTTAATATGAGGCTGGACATACTGTAGTATAGAAAGACACATCTGTATACAGCATTCACGTCCCAGTTGTGGTCAGAACAGAAACCGTGTCATCTACAACGCTCTATACAAGTGTATATACAATCCTAAAAACACACATAAACCTATATTTTATTCTAAATGGAACGTAGAACGTTAGGTCATTTTGAATTTGATGGCGGCAATACATCTCAAAAAAAGTTAAGAGGGCGACGTTTACCATTGTGTAGCACCTGTTCTAACAACTGTAAACATCTGGGAAGTGAGGAGACCAGTTGCAGGAGATTTAGGGGAGGAATGTCCCATTCTAGCTAGTCTTAGTTGCCAGATTGTTCATTTGATGATTTGCCAAATGTTCTCTATTGGTTAAAAGGTGTGGACTGCATTTAGGTCAGTTCAGTACCTGGACTCTTCTCCTGCAAAGCCATGCTGTTGTGATGGATGTATGTGGTTTAGCATTGTCTTTCGGAAATATGCAAGGTCTTCCCCGAATGTCTGGACGGGAGCGTGTCTTGCCTTTCCAGATATTTATCCTGGCCACACCATCAGAGATGCAGGCTTTGGACTGATAACAAGGTGGACAGTCCTCTCCTTTGGTCAGCAGGACACAGTGTTCATCGTTCCCAAAAACAATTTAAAATGTTGATTCATCTGACCCCAGAACAGTTTTCCATTTTGCCTCAGACCATTTAAAATATGCTGTGGCCCAGAGAACATGACTGCGTTTCAGGATCGTGTTCACATATGGCTTCTTCTTTGCATGATACAGGCCTGTTGCCATTTAACCTATTAAAACAAATGCTCCTGCATTTGAATCCTGCATAAGACACAATGGAATGACATTCCTCTCCTAAACTTCAGCAGCTGGTCTCCTCCCTGCCCAGACATTTACAGACAGTTGTTCAAAGTAGACGGGATGCTATACAATGGTAAACATCAACTACTTCAATATTTTTTTTTATGCGTTGCCGCCATAAAATTCAAACTGAGCAAATATTTTCCATGAAATTGTAAAATGTGTGTTCACATCTGATATGTTTGTTTGAAAAAATGTGGGATGATTACATTTGCAAATCATTGCATTCTGTTATTTTGTACATTTGACACATCCTCCCAACTTTTTTGAAATTGGGGTTTTACATTCAGCCATGCACAAAGAAGTTCTTGAAGAAAACAAGCTACAGATTTCTGAGGTATAGAATAGACCTTTATTAATCCCTTGTGGGACACTAGAACAAGGTGAGGCAGTGGCACTTTAAAGGGCACCTACTGTGTTTTTCTTTCCTGCTGCGGTGGTGCCATCTATCCAGCATGTGTGATAGATGAAGACGAGAAGAAGATCATTCGCACGTTCCATCTAATCTGATGGAGCGTTGAAAGGATCTAGAAGAAGTGGATAACGTGGCCAAATCCAGGTCTGACGAGACTGCAAATGTGAGCACTTTTCAGAGAATGAGGTTTGAGAACTAGCTAAACTGTTTGAAGTCTGCACAATATGTCCTGCTGCAGCTATTGATTCATTATTTACACAGAATGTCATACATTAAAAATCAAATGCCAACTTAGCTCAGAAGCAGCAATAACCATCCAGTTTGTCAATCAGTGAATACTGAAACACGCACCAGCTCACATTTGATTTTGCCAAAATTGGATTTCACTCCTCATTTCATTTCATTTCATTTCATCTCATCAGGATTGACAGTGATGTTAGCATGAACAATTTGTTTGGGCTTTATCTTGTGTGTTTCTAATAACCACCTTTGACACGAAGCCAGATGATTATCCAGAGTAACAATCTCAGGTGGTGTATGTGAAGTTACACCAAACGTAGACAGATACCAGTGAATGTGTCATGATGAACAGAGGGAGTTCATGCCTGAATTATAGCACCGCTGACTTCCATTCTTAGCTCAAGCGGAAAACATGTTACACTGGGGATGAACATCAGGGTTGTAACAGGTTCTCACCAGAGTTAAGTGTCTCATCATCACATTAATCCTCCACCCATCATCATCTCATCTCTGGGAAATGATTTACTGGTTGTCAGTGTGGACAGTGACTCTCAGTGACTCTCTGGTCTGGTGGTGATCCACATTTTCACCACTCTATAACGGACTGAGGTCGTCAGAAGCCTGAGAGCTCCTCCTTTGATGCAGTTCTTAGTGGCTCTTAGGTTGCACAGCAAGATATAGACAACTGTGACAGCCCTCCAACCTCAGGACTGGCATGAGTTTCAACTTCACTCCATTCTCTCCCTGTACTCGAGCTATGCTCAGCATTAGAGGAGGTGGTCTACACCATAGTCTCTTTGTTGGTGGTTTTAACCGGGACATTTATGGACAGGCTCTCTTGGTTGGGAGCACTGTGTCCTGGCACCTGAAGCCGCACTCTCTGGTCAGTCTTCTTCCACATCCTAAAGAGATGCATGTGGTAGCGCACAGACACCTGGGAACCAAAACAATGGCAGAATCAGCATGTTTTCGGAGGTTGGCATCCTTTGGCTCATTGTTTCAGTTGAATGTGTATTAGCAGCATAGACCTTGAACGTACCACAGTCCAGAAAATGTATATGGTAAATAGGGCCAGTGTGAGGACCAGGAGTCCCAAGGCCTCCATGCCATTGGTGTAGTAGAGGTCCATAGCCCCCTGAACACACAGCCACCCTGACAGGCTGGCCAGTGGTGTGATGAACAGGAAACACAGTGCATCTCCAAACAGCGTCCTCCTCTGCTGCCGCATGGATGGTGAACACAGCCACTGGAGGAGGAAGAGAGGGATGAAGTCTGGTCAGTCATTAAAATTATGAAGAAGGTTTATTCACATATGGGCACCTGGGGGGGAATTTGGTATTTGGCCACAAGGTGGTGCTAAATGCGAGGCTACAGTGGTAGTGGGTGGCAGTGTGGGACTGGTGGTAGAAATGTATTTCTTTAAATGATCTACAAGAAATGTGAGAGGAGTTTCAGAAATACTGAAATCCATCCATCATCTTTAATGGCTTTAATGCTTCAGGATCACTGGAGGCCAGAGTCTGTCCCAGCTGTTCCTGGGATAGAGACAGACACAGACAAGCGCTGACACTTAGAGTCCCCTGTCTTTGGATGAGGGACGACATGCAAACTCCTCTGAGAAAGGCTGCAGCCGGCACGTGGAGTCGAACTAGGGACCATCTAGCTGTGAGCAGTCATCACTCCACCGCCGGTGACTGACCTTTTTCAGTTCTTTCCTTTTTTTTTCTCAAGGCACTTTACACTGTGAGGTCGAAGCCTTACAGGATTACAGAGGAAACCCAACAAATCCTCCTTGGTGAAAGTGAGGAAGAAAAACTCCTTTTACCCGACAAACCACTGTTGCCCTCTGAAATGTGCAGCAGAAGGTGGATTGATTTCTAACAGCAGCAAGCATTGCATACATGAATACTTTAAACAGGCCGGCCTTTTTTAGATGTCCTCATGGACACCCTACGGTCTCTTCATAATTTCGTCAGCTGCACATTGCCACAGACGTTTTCATTTTGACTAATCAGATTTGTGCCCAGGATGAAGGTGGGTGGACATGAGGTCAATAGATTTATATACAGGGTAATTCAAACAAAGAGTGAACTCCCTGTGAGTGTCCTGCAGGACCTGCTGTGTCTTCCAGTCTTTAGAACAGACACATGTACGTGGATCTCAGCCATGTTTCGGTGCATGTGTTGAGCATTGCCTGAATGCAGGTTTCTGCTCTTTGCTGCGTAGCTCGACCTGCCAGAGCACATGGAGCTTAGTTAGCAGATTACTCACTGTGGCCACACAACAGGAAAGACGGGAAGCCACAGTCTCGTGTACTGTCCTCTGCAGAGCAGCAAGGGGAGCAAACACCATCTAATCTGGCTCTTAGGCTAAGTGGATTTGAGTCCAGCTCCCAGCAGCAGGTCCTCCGAAGTGAAGCCTGCAGCGACTTTCTGAAAAGCTGTGACATCTGCTGCTGCCTCATTGAGAAAAACAAAAACTAGCTGGACACACAGCTGACGGTGTGTGGTTTCTAACCTTTCTGTGTCAGCAGGGCTTAGTAATGTGAGGTCAGTATTTTAGGACTTTATATTTAGCTTTTTTTCTTTTAGAAACAAGAAAAGAGGACTGATCTATGATGGCGGAGCTTTAAGAGGAAAGCTGGAATCGTAACGTGCTCAGTCTGTCTTTGTGTTAGGACTGAAATCCGTGAGTCTGGCCTTGTTCTCAAATATGTGCTAAAGCGCGCTGATAAACACACACTTTACATCTTCTTTAGTGTGATGTCTACACAAGCAAACATGCCAATGGCACCATTTCCTGATCAACAACACTGTATCAGTCCACCAAGCCCTTCTGTGTAGTTCTGTTATCACCGGGCACAATTTTGGCCTGTGTGGGCATGATGCCACCAAACCTGTCATTGTCACAGTGAGGAAGCTGCTCTCAGACTGTGTTAAGCTGTTGAAGCCAGTTATCTTAAATTGATTTAGTTTTCATGAATCTGAAACTAAACTGGAACAACATCCCACACTGCCCCCTCAAACTGTCACATACATGAAGTGATTCTACAAACTTCCTGTATGAAAGTTTAGACATATGAGATACAACAAACCGAATAGTTTACAGTTGCCCGTGTACTTTTAAACTTGGGACGGAGCCAGACTAGCTCTTTATCTCGGAAGTTTCACCTCACTCTTGGAATAACTCTTGTTTGTGGCATTTTGTGTATGTGTACTGTTCTTTTGGGCCCCTGGTCCCATAAATAGTCATAATTAATCCCTCTATGCATAGTATAATAACATTCACAATTACCGCCCTGACCAACACTGACCCATGGCGAAATTCTCAGGTCGTTGAAGTTTTCCATGCCAAAACCCAGCTACACATTTGAATACATCATACACGTTTGCCTCACTTGTCCACATACATAATGTCATTACACTGGGAAATATGTGCAATATCACACTACAGTAATACTTTATATTAGTCACATATATTTTATTTTATTCATTCTTATTGGTTTTTTAACATTCATTTTTGAAATGTTAAAGCTGTAAAAGCTGAGACTGTGAAATGCACAAGCATTCCAAAACAAAAATCATAGTTTTTGCATGTCATGTGTCGATGAGCCATGTTGTAACTACTGTGTATTGTGAGGTCCTACCTCTGTCAGAGGCTTCGGCAGGCGCTCCAGCGCAAACTGGTGGTGGCAGAGTTCGCAGTGGTTGCTGTTGGAGGCGGTGAGCCAGTGCTCCAGGCAGGCCCGATGCACCATGGCCAGGCTACCGGAGCATTCGCACGGGGACAGTAGCTCCCCTGAAGCTTTGCCTTCATGGCAGATCCTGCAGAAGAGTTCCTCGCTGCACAGAGGGGCACATGAGAGGACAGTTGCATCCGGGGATAGCAGCCTGTACCTGATGAGAGTATTTGCCAGTGGCTGCTCTACCTCCAGTTCGATAAGAACTCCTACTGATAGTATGGTGCTCAGTAATACTCAGGTATACTGAATAGTGGGGAAGTGCACAAAACGTCCTATCAAACACGTTCAGGTTAGAAAAGTGTTGTTGGGATGACTTGTGTGTTACCTGTCAGGGATCACTGGACGTTCCCCACACTGTGTGTCTGAGTGATACTGTGTCACTTCCAGGTTAAAGCAGTTGAGTTCTTCCTCCAGCCTGCGTTCAGGTGTTAACCTGAGCTCCCCCGTGGGACTCAGTACCCAGGGTTGCAGCGGTTCCTCTGCTGTCATGTTTAGCGTATGAGGAGCCATTCACTCGCATCAGGAGCCTCACTTGTGTTCATCTGCATCGTGAACAGAGCACGTCAGAATCCTTTTTGGCAGAGCATTAGAAATGATCTGACCCGTACAGAGAAACGACAGTCCAGGCTGTAAAGGTTCGCAGCTGCACAGTTTTTGTGCCTCAGCCTCTGAGCATCAGTTTGTTCAAAGTAAAATACAAGTCGGCTTATATTTGAGTAAGTTGAGTCACTTTTGAAAGAAATCTGTGGAACCTTTAGGCCTGTTAACAGCTGATCTGAGAGGTCTGAGGGGCCTCGATAGGCTTTGCCATGGCCTTGCCCAGACTCTAGGAACAAAACTGCAAATAAGTACTAATCAATTTGTTACATTAACGTTGGATTAAACGGCTAATTTTAAAAGTGTCCGAACAGTGCAGGTCAATTCTATCCTACAGAACTTTATAAGAAGTTTTAGCTCAGTATTGAGGCCTGAAACACTTTCCTTTTCATTGACGTCAATCAAAGAAACCACTGAGATTATTCATGCATGTAGTTATCGTTGCCACCAACAATTTATAAAGTCACAGGTTTTTTTTGTTTGTTTTATTCTCAACACTCACATCAACCTAGTTTACGGCAGCGGTTTTATTTACAATACAATACTTTTACTACAATAAAACTCCCCGTTTAGATTTTTTCTGAAGTGAATATTGGACATACAGTCATTATGCATCTAGCATAGAATTATCTGGTTACCGTAAATAAACAAGAAAATAATGACCATTTGCAGATTTGCTGTACACAAAGGGACCAACAATAAAACTAATAAAAATAAATCACAGCCAATCTGGCTTCCTGTGAGCTGACACCCACCCACATCATTTGCATCAGAGCGTTTTTAAACTGGCTGAAATCTCACTTCCTTTTTTCAACCTCTGCGTAGACACAGCACTGAACTGTTGGCTCAGATCAACGCAGCTCACCTGGTCTGAAATAGTTTTCATCTTTTGTGCTGCTGCTGCTGCTGTTCGAGTCCAAGCAGTTGCACATGAAACCCGACCGTGAACCGTGGCAGAGCAGAGCCAGGACAGCAGCACTAATGACAGACAACACATCGTATGAAGTAACAGTGCTCTTACCACCAGCTGGATGTCCTCAAACATTCCCATTTGTGATCCTGTGTGCTGCCATACAGTAAAATCATGCCTTCCCCTCTGTGCTCGTCACACAGTCTGCGTGTGAGGAGCCTCTGCTCCTAAAGCCTGCCAGCAGATTAGTGTGGCTGACAGACGGCGGTGAGAATAGTGAGGGATTAGATGCAGGCGAAAGTAAGGGCCAGGCCAGACGAATGGAAATCACATCAGAGTGAGTTACAACAAGCTCCAGCACAACTTCACTCTTACCCCCTCTTAATCCTGTTAGGGGCTGCTGGGGACGCAGCCGAGCGAACCTCTTACCGCTCTGGCTGCTGGTGCAGCCTGGAGCTTCTGCCACGGATGAGGAGAGACTGTGGTTGCTATTGCAGTTTATTGCTTAGGGTTGGCCTCAGATTTATTCATATTTCTATTATTTCTGCAGCTAGAGATGCTTATTTATTAATTTAGTGCTGACACTGATTTCCCTTTCTGTGTGTTTTTACATTTACAGTCTGTGGGCTGCTATAATAAATGTCTTTAGTAGTAATATGCTGCACACATTACCTTAACGTGGACAGGTGCTGTGAAAGGCTTCTGTGACTCCGATACAGATATTGTACCATATTTTAAACAATAAAGGAAGAAGAATTTCTTCTTATTTATTGTCCTTTATATATTAAGAACAGCCTAAAGGGCTTAGCAGAGGTGCTGGTGGAGAAGAGAGGAGGGCTGGATGGATTACGGCAGATTCCCAAAAGTTGCAGCCTGGAAGCTGGAATTGCTAAAGTAATAGATCCCTAAAGAGATTTTAAAGGAAGGAGTGGAAAAAAAGGATGATCTTCAACACAGGCTAAACTATAATAAAAGAATAAATTTAAAAATGAACTGATATGGGAAAGTGACATGTGATATTGAGGATATGAAGAAAAAGTCCTGTACAGTATCAGGTTGTAGTCGTCCTTTCTCGTGCACCAGTACACTTAGACAAACTGAAAGAAAGTACGCAGCTCCTTTCTGATTCTGGTTTAAAACGTCTCGCATCCTAAAACCCGGAGGATTTTCTATGTGGACAGTGGAGCTCAGCCTGACTTCTTAAGGAAAACCCTCCATTCATATTTATAGACTCTGATAAATGTCCTTAAATGAAAAATAAGTCCCAAGTGCAGGATAGAAGGGGAAGTGGCAGAGCACCAGTTTCTCTCTTTCTCTCCATTTTGTTTCTAATCCTGTCTGTTATTCATTCCCAGACTGTTCATGACAAAGCCCAGGGGGAATGCACATCACTGGGCTTTCCTTCATGAACAGACTGAAAGGCTGGAGAATTCCTTTGACGGTAGAGGGACAGTAGCCCGCAGAGGCCCAGACATGCTGCATAAAACCATCTGTACACGGGGCCCCATCACACTATGCTGGAGAAAAGCCACTTCCTGTCCTCTCTTCTCTTGGGACTGGGTGAGGGCCTTTTGTGGGACACCACCTCTGGCTGCAGGTCTGGGTCGTCTGATGTTGTGTCTGGGCTTCAGTCAAGGTCTATTTGCGATGGGCAGAACTTTCAAGCCCCCCCTTCACCTTTTCCTTTGTGCTAGATGGGGCTGAGGCCCTCACTAATCCTCCTCAAGGCAGAAACGAGAGGCCAGGCAACTGAGCCCTCACTTCATCACGTCCCAAAACAGCTATTAAAAGATGTTAATCCAGCGTGTGCCTCAGACTGGATCGATAGCAGACAAAAGCACCACAGGAGGCTGTCTGGACAGTAACTCACATGTGTACGTTCACACGTTACCTGTGTCTGTCATCATGACATTAAAGATACTGCTCCCCTATGATTCCGTGAGGACTTTTTCACAAAAACACCTTGTTTGACATGACAGCAAAAGTCATAAGTGTGAACAGAGTTTTCTCCTCTGGCATAAATATGAACATGGCTGGTAGAGAAATGGCACAAAATTTATTCATGAAACATTTGAAAATGAAATGTAACCTGAAGAAGATGTTTTTCAGGAAAGAAGAAGAATTTTCTTATTGGAAAATATCATTTTTTGATGACTGTCACCCATTATTGGCTAAACCACTAAAACTTTGAGTCATTGACGGCAGCTACATCAAGCAACGCAGAGCTAACAAAGCTTGTGGCTGCACATGCGATGGATGAAGTGTTGACAATTTCCACACTGGCTCCCTGCTTTCAGACCTGAACCGCTCACAAAAGTAATGTAAAGAGTAACGTTACTATTTACGTTTGTCACTGATTAAGTAATATTAATTTTAAAGAGATTAAAAACTAATTAGTAAAATATTACATTTTTTGGTTAATGAGCCTAACACTGGTGTTTAAAGCTCAATACTTTGTGTGTGTAAACGCTTAATTCAAGTGTTGGTTTGATCTTACAAATCTGTCTGCTTTGTTAGTGTGGTCTGTTGTGTAAACCCTGGTCTTAAGAATTTTAATTTCTTGATTTAATTTCTTAATTTCTTTGCTTATTACAGATTCTTGGCTGTTGTATGACTGTAACAATCAACACACACAAAAAAATTGATATATTCTAAACCTAACCTGGAGTCAGTAAAGAAAAGCCCAGACAAAAACTCATACATGTATTATAGTGCTGTTGAGATTTTCAGTGTCAAACCAATATCAAAACAGAGGGACAATTTTTGTTTTCAAGTTGGGAGATTTTCCAACCAATATCAAAACAGAAGCTTTGCTTCTGTGAGTCTTTGTAGTCTTGCTGTCAGTAAAGAAGGCTGTTACAAGGAAGGTTGTGATGTAAGATTAAATTACGTATTCATCCATGCTACACCTCATGTTTGTGTTCATCCCATAAATAGAAGGTGGACAGAGCTCTGAGACAGACTCTCAGATGGGGTTTGCCAGGTCTGTTTGAAGTAAGGAAAAGGGTCACTCGTGCTTTATCAGAGGAACAGAGTGATTTGATACTAGCAGACCTTTCAAGGGTCTTTTTTTAAAACCCAGATAACAGGATTGGCAAGTGGAGGGAGACGAGCATTCAAAACAATCTCTGGAACAGAAACCGCCACCACACACCAGACTGAACTCTGCGTAGACTTTTTTCAACCATCTAAACACTTTTTCTTCATTAATTTGATCAGTCATACATCCCAAGGCAAAGTCCTTCATTCAAACCTTTGTCCTTTTGGGTTTATCAAGAAGCTGACAGTGAGCATGTCCTTCTGTACCGGTCACCTTTTAAAATATGCCTCTCCATTAAAGGAAGAACCCATTAGCTTTCAGAGAACTAATCATGGAGGAATGCTCTATCAGTCAGCACTATCAGTAGGTCCTCTAGTAGAGGAAGGATGATGTCTCTCGCTTTTAAAATGGATCCTAAAGGCAAGTGAAAAGCGTACGCACCAAGCGACTACTGTCAAGTGGACATCCTTATCTATGAAAGATGGGATGGCTCTCTCTTGCAATGGCTACACTGCTCTCAAGGCAGCCACAGGGCTGGCGAACATTCAGGGAGAGAGGAAGTCGAGGCTTCCCCAGGGAAGGTAGGTGCTCTGAGGACTATCAGATTGGGAGTCGCTAGATTGAATTTGAAAGCAGATCAAGGTAGGACAGTGTAACATAGATCCGATATTCTGCAGGTTAGTTTAAAGCAAGTCCACTAGTGTAAGGGTTCAGAGAAAGGAGAGGTGGATCAGCCCAGAGCAGACTGCTCTACTCCAGGCAGCTCGTCCCTCCTCGAGGCAGCCGGCAGCCTCAGGCCACCATGACGGAGTGGACCCTGCTCAAACGTCTTCTGGATGCTGTTCACCAGCACTCTACTTTGATTGGTCGCCTGTGGCTCACCGTCATGGTCATCTTCAGGCTGCTGATCGTCGCTGTAGCGACAGAGGATGTGTATACAGACGAGCAGGAGATGTTTGTGTGCAACACGCTGCAGCCTGGATGCTCCACTGTCTGCTACGATGCATTTGCGCCCATCTCCCAACCGCGCTTCTGGGTTTTTCACATTATCAGCGTCTCCACACCGTCCCTCTGCTTCATCATCTACACGTGGCACAGCCTGTCCAAGCTGCCTCACAGCAACACCCTGAGGCTAGGCCAAGGACTGGGGATAACTCGGGGCCAGCAGGACCAGATGTAAGACAAGATGGTGGAAAAGAAACGTATGATCAGATATGTGACTCAGACAGCTGCTCCATCCGCTCCCATAAGCACCTAGGTCACAGCCTGGCAGATGTGCTGGAGGGCATGACAGCCCAGAGTCTCCAGAGGGAGGACCTCAACAAAATGGTGTCCCTAAACCAGGCTCGAGCTTGGCCCCTCAGAGAGGGCAGTGCAGAGGGTCACATGATCTCTGGAGGGGTGTTGTCCAAATGTTATGTCTTGCACGTGTGTTTACGTGCTGTCTTGGAGGTGGGCTTTGTCCTGGCTCAGTGGAAGCTGTTTGGCTTCCAGGTGCCTGTTCATTTCCTTTGCACCTCAGCCCCCTGCAGCCAGCCAGTGGACTGCTACATCTCAAGGCCCACAGAGAAGACCATCTTCCTACTCTTCATGTTTTGCGTAGGAGTTTTCTGTATCCTTCTCAACTTGCTGGAGCTCAACCACCTAGGCTGGAAGAAGATCCGGCAGGCTGTAAGGCTAAGGGAGAGGGCCTCCTGGGGACATTGCCCGGGTATGAGGGGAGGGTATGAAACATTTGTCCCAGAAAGCCCCTCAGTCACTTCCTTAGGCTTCAGGGATGTGACCAGCACCACATCACTGCCTACTTTGGACTTGGTGGTGGGTCACCAGCCTAACTGGACCTGTGCTGTAAACTGTGACAGGGCGAGGGAGCCCAGAGGCATCAGGGAGGGTAGACCAGAACAATCAAAGAGACAGGCCAATTATAAAGGAGAGAGACAACCTCTCAAAACGAAGAGGGAGCCCAGAGGGTCCAAGCAGAGAAGTGCTGAGGTGTGGATATAGTCTCCGAATGAGTGGAGATGTGCTGCTGCTTTTGTTTGACTGGACCAATGGCTCCTACCTTGGAATTCAAAGGGTAATCAGGAAAATGTACAATACGGTTTTGATCATTTGAGATTATTACTTACTGTGGCTGAATGAATGTAGCCATGAGATCCGAGCTTTTGTTGAAAGATTTCTATCATACTGGGGAAGTGGAATTTAATTTGTGATGTTCCCAGCAAAGAAAAAAATACATCTACATCAATTTTTTAAAAGAGGATTAATTAATCAAAGGTAATTGACAGAGCATTCAGTTTCATACAAAACAGTTTTTGTGCAAACAGTTGCATTCAGGATGTAATTTCATCAGAAACATACAGTATGCGATAGTGATTACATTTTTAAAAATATCCATGTGCATACCACAGGGGACCTCAGATTTCAGGGCTCTATCTGGCTAAAACTAATGAAATCAAACGCAATCCCACCGCAAATGGTTATAAAATTTTGTTCTGCTGTTTGACTGTAAGGTGTTACAGTGTACATAGTGTATACATATATAGAGAGAGCGTGTGTGTGTATATATATATACACGTATATATATACTCACTGGCCACTTTATTAGGTACACCTGTACATTCTAATATAATATTTACAACAACTCTGCCATGAGTTCTGATTTTCCAAGGTTCTAATTTGTCAGTTTTTAAGTTGGAACTCTCACAAAGGTGATAATTCTAATGTGTTTATGACTGAGGTCAGAGTGGTTAGTGGACTAATACTTGACGGCATTACATGAGGAGGTGCTTCTAATCTTATGGCCAAACCATTCATTTTAATCATAGTGGCCACACTGTCAAAAACTTCATATTTAGGATAAATTCAAGATATCCATACAGTCTGAAAGAATTATGAAATAAAGAAATGTAAGAAGCTACTTTTTGTCTACGAAAACATGTTTATCGCTGTGCTTATGTTACATTATTTGTAAGACTCACTTCAATAGATGAACTTGCATCAGGAAACACAACGAGCCATGTCGATGTATCTGTATTGCTGATCAAAATTGGCTTTTCATTGAAAAATAAAGACATTTTTTGTGTGACCTCAAAAATTTCATTTGCAGGTTAGATAAACCGAATAAATGATTAAGGACCCACATTTCCTGTATGCTGGAGTCCTCTGAAATGACTCCATCACAAGTCTTGCATTTAAAATGCTACTTAAAAGTAAAGAAGTGGTAACAGAAAAATGTATTTAACGTAAGTTACTTTTCTACGTTAAGACAGTCTGTAAACGATGATTTTTATGTAATACTGATGTGGCGTACTGTGTTGTACATGCCCGAGACGTCATCAGATGGTTGACAAAGAAAGGCAGCAGAACTTCAGCTTTGTCTCTTTGCCTAGCTCTTCATTCTGTTTGGACAGCTAGATTTGTGAAAATAATGGATCTGTGAAGTTTGAGGTTTTATGTTATTAATAAAACTATTGTCTGTGATCTATTATGCACAATTCTTGTTAGCCCTCATCAGTTTAAATCATTTTCAGAGGTGCTGAGAGGAACAAATGCACAGTATTAGATGACATCCTAATAGAAAAGGCAAATATTTGAGACAATTTCAGTCAATAATTCCATAATCATAGACATCAATTTGTTGCTCCAACAGCCTCCACTCTTGTTTCTTTTCACCAGATGTTAAATCTGCTGCATATGATCCAACAATGACTCACTTCGTCATACTTCATCTGAAGGCTTTGGATGGGGCTGGAATCAGGGACCGGTGCAGACAAGTCAAGTTCTTCAACAGCAAATGTTGACATTTCTATATGGAGCAGCCTTATTGATTTTAGATCAAAAAAGGGACAAAAACAAACAGCTTGACTATAGCAGCACACGTTTGTCTAAAATATCAAGCACGTGTATTACTAACAGGTGTGGCCACATAATTTTGGCCATATAGATGCACACAAAGCACACATTAACGATGGCTTAATATTTGCTTGTCATTTATTTACACAATATATTTATTCATATATTCATTTACAACATCTATAAAACACCTTTTGCATAACTTATGCTACTGAAAAAATAAAACACAACTGCACAGCCAGTTTCCTTTGCCCACAAATTGGTTATAACACGAATACTGAGACATCTGTGGACTGCAAAGGCAAACCAGGACAGTGTTGAGATCTGGTTTTAGTGTATTGAGTCATTTGGGCTTTGGAGCTGACTGAAGTCAGGTTCAAAAACTGTCTCAGATCTGTAACCAAAGTCAAACATGGTGGAAATGGACTAAGACTGGATGGTTCCACTTGCTTCATGACAACTGCACTAACAGAATAAGTTTTGTCTTTTGTCTTTGTTGTCTTCTGACTGCAAGATATATTAATTTCCCTTCTGTGATGTATTGTGAGACAGCACCCTGTGCCAGGAACTCCCCAGTATCCAAAATCCATGATAACCAAAATAAAACTAATAATAAAATCAAATCTAAGCAGTAGCAAGCTAATAGGAAATATCCAAAACATTTTCTTTGTCTCTATTCAATAAAAAGACTGTCCATACACACCAGTAAGAGCTAAATCTTAAAACATAAAAAGATTAAGAACAGTTCAAACCACAGTCAAAGACTGAGGTGGTGTGACACTACAGGTGCTCTGGTAACTGACATGGTAAGTTCAGTAATGCACATTTCTACAGCACTAATTTCACAAACACACATACTGATTGGGTTCCTTAATTAATCCCAGTCACTTCTCAATCTAATGTCTAGGAGAAACTGCAGGAACGTTACAAGGTGGGAGGTGCGGTTGGTCGTCCATGACGCGTCCGACTCTTATCTGGCACTTATCTGGAAAACTCTCACGGCTCTGACTTGGCGATTTCTGTTTGCAAGTTTGCTTTAGAGAAGAGCATCTGCGAAGCCGGGGCAGCCGGAGCTTTGTTTGGGAAAAAAAACACAGTGCTGGAGTTCATAAGAAACCCAGAACACAGTGAAATTCTCAGCATATTCTATAATTTCTGCTTAGATTTTAACAGATTTTAACTCTGGAGAAGGTAAGTTGGAAGTGAGACACTAAACATCACTGGTGTTGTGCTGCAGGAGTTAGTGCTGTGCACATGTTGAATTTATCCTGACCACTGGCAAACGTGGAAAACATTTGAATTATCATGGAGCGTCAGAAAACAATTCACAGTAAAATAAGCATACACAATTCAATTTAAACAGGTTTCTCCTCGTAGTTGAGATGAATAAAGGTCTCAACCTTCTCTTCACCTTTTCCAGGTGTGGTGAAAATTTACTGACCATTCTATATGTGAGTGCTTTGTAGAATATTCAGTTCCATTCATATTTTGTGCATTGGCTTTAAAATGGAAAACATGACTTTTTTTAAACCCACATCTGTAGAGTATGTGAAGTTGGGGGGCCAGGGCGTCAGTTTGTTGGGACGTGCTCAGCCTGGTATGGTTGTCACAAAGGGTTGTCTGCAATCCTTTGTTTTTGTTAACAACCTTAAAAAGATGTTTCAAACTCATTTCATTTTTGGAATTTGATGAAGATGGTGCAAAAACAAAGCAGCCCTCCTCTACCGACCGATGTTGTGACACATATTTCATATTATTTTTGAAAGTGACAACACAGAAGCCAACTCACTATCCTCACAACATGGAGCACAATAATAAAAATTCAACATGTGACGTTACATTCTCTATAACCCATAAAAATTAAGGTAATTCAATGTTTTTACTGTACACTGAAGACATTTTGGATTTTAGCTCAAAAGATTGATATGAGTTTTCATTTGAACATAAAATTGAAAGTAAATTAAACAAAACTGCAACTTAAGTTGCCAACCTGTTTGCAGCAATTTCATCTAGCATTTTGCAAAATAATTGGGAAAAAAAAATCTAAAATCTTTTGTTGAAGTCTTTTGTTTACAGTATTCAGACCCTCAATTCAGTACTTTGTAGAATCATATTGGGAATTAACTACATCTTCAATTCTCTGTACGGCTCGATAAGCTTCCCACACCTAAATTCAGTCAGTTTTCCAATTCTTCCTGGCAGATCATCTCACACTGTAACCCCTCTGCCATATTCGGATTGATGGAGTGTAACTGAGATGATTGTCGTTCTTTGCAGAGAGCTTCTAAAGTTCCTCCGAGTGACTATCGGGTTCCTGGACAGATCAGTTCTGGTGGTTCCAGAGTTCTTTTCTTTGTCTAAATCGATTTATTTTTTACAGAGGTTGAAGTAACTGTGCTCCTGGAACATTCAAAGCCTTGGAAAGGGTTTTATACAAATGTCCATAAACTGTTATTGTGGAGGTCCATGGAGATTACCTTGCACTTAGGGCTTGGTTTTTGAGAAAGGCTTATGCCCATGAACCTAGCGTTCATTCCAAACAGTCGCCCCCAGTTAAACTCCATTAAGGTTGTAGATTCATCCCCAAAAAGAAACCGGTGCTTCCCGGACCACAGTTTGGACTGCTAAAGCAAAGGCTCTGTATACTTTTATAAATTTCAATTATTTATAAGATTATGGTTTTACTTTGACAGAATAAGTTATATGATGTGTTTTTTTCTATTTAAGACACATATTCTGAAACAACTGTTTAGTCTGAAGAAATGACTGCTGCTTGTTAGGCTACTGCGTTGTTTAACAAGTTCAAATCGTGATGAAATAAGTTCATCAGCACAGATGCACAATCGACGGCAGGCCCGAGTCACTTAGACTCCAGCATATTCACAATGACACAGGATCTGACACAACCACCATGCCCAAACTACATTACAACAGTTATGACACTAGATTCTTTTTAGAAGGAACAAGAACATGTGTAAGTATTTAAATCTACCATTTTGACTTTACGTTCCTATCTGACATGGTAGTGATTCTTACCCTGCTGTGGATAACAAAAAATAACCACAAGGGATGTTGAAAGAACGAAAAACTAAATAGCAAGAATAGCAATATACAGTTGCAAGAAAAAAGTAACAGCTGTTTTACTGCATAAATCATCCAGTTTTCTTTAGTTTTTGAGAATGCACACAAAGTGATGTGCAGACTGTTGAGGGTCACACCTCAAAGGTCTTTGAGATCACGCTGTAATAACCCTTTTATTAGCTCTTGATCACAGCTCTTCTCGGATCTCTTTTTTGTGCAGCATAGCTCACATCAGCTGATGCTGCTTATGAATAGAACACTGACCCTGAATGTCAAGCTAAATCTAAGTCAAAATTGTTTCATTGGTTAGACCCCACTAATGTTCAGTGATAGCAACAACCTTATGCTATGTTATTTTTCTGCCACCAATCTGTATGTTTATTAGGTATGTTCAATAAGGACATGAAACATTTACTTAACATTTAAATATTGTGTTTCTTGAAATGTGTGACTTTGCTTAAATCACATTTTGTGATTCATTCCAGCAAAAAACAGGATACAGTCGAGTATGTTTTCTTGCAACTGTATGTAGCAGGTTGATTCTAAAGCTTCAGTGCAATACAGTCCACACTTATGAAAGCACTTGTACAGGGTTTAGTGTGACAAGGACTTCATCCCCATCTGACACTTCTCACATGACAACAGTGAGAGCATGTAAACAAGAGACAAGAGGGACATTCAGCGACATTCAGTTGCTCACAGTTCAAAAGATGATTTCTAGGCTCTAGGCACTGACATTCAGGGGCACAGCAGGCAAACAGACAATCAAAGTAAGGACAAGGAAAGACGTCGAGACCGGACGAGCATTGACTTCAGAAACGTCACATACTGTCTACCGTGATCCCAGAGGAATGTAAGTTGTTTAAATGGGGATGACACTAAAAGTTTGAAATTTACAACATAACCAGACATGTCTAAAAAAAAGGGCAATCTGAGGTTTGTGACGTCAGTCCACAGCCCACATTCATTCAACGTTTCATCTCACCTTTATCGCAATGTGCGTGTATTTTCCCTATTGTTGGCCACTGAATTCACCAAAAGTCATTGCTGAGATCTGGGAACACGTCAACATCAAGAACCAGGAGCTGTCAGACCACTGGGCTTATAAACAAGTTTGAAGTCCAGATCCAGATCACTCAAATGCACATGTAAATAATAAGATTCATGTTGCAGATTTATAGACTTTGGTTTCAGTCTGTCTGGGGCACTACTGAAAATATGAAAATGACCAAGTTATCCTTTAAAACCTGTTACCATGTCCTTGGTCCTGGAAATTAACGCAATGCATACAATATTACAATTACCAAGATACATGATGGCCAACATTACAACAAAAGCAAAGTTGTAATAAACTGGCATTATTCTTTAACTTTGGGAGGACCTCATAAGGCATCATAAACACTTAAACATGGCTTGTTTTAAGATATTAACAAAAAAAAGGCTTGGAAAATACAAAATTAGAGGAATATGAGACTCTGGTGGCCATTTTAGAGGTCTTTGCAGTAAGTGGCAGCGGTGAGAATGAGTTTTTTTTTTAACACTGTCTCTGAATTTCTGTATAGTCAAAGAAATCATATTTTATAATTAAGTCATACATTTATGGATTTCTGTGCTGTGAGCACTGTAAATGAGATTGACTGAGGTAAAAACCTCACATGGTAAGCAGATTACAATTTAAATGAATAAAAAAAATACTCTGACATGTATGTAATGATTACTAATGTGATTATAATGCAAATAGAAGCTTGTCATTTGTTTGTAGTGGTCTAAAAATGCGGACGCCATTGATGTCCAGCAGGCTTCAAGAAAAGGTAACGGTTTCGTTTGTGATAAGAAGAAAAAAGTGGACAGACAGCTCCAACAGATAAACTTGCATCAGAATAACCAGGGAGCAGTGTCATCTGAAGGATCCACAGGATGGATTACAGAGTCTGACAACTGCTCAGCTTTTTCACCTTGGTCAGACCCAAAGGATACAAAAGGTCCAGCCAGGCAGTGTCCCCCCATCATGGCTTGGCTTTCACTTGGCTTCAGGTTCATAAATATCAAGAGAAAACCAATCAGCGGTGTTTGATCTTATTTCGACTTGGGACAAAAATACTACCTCTCTAGCTCGGTTTGAAAATCAGAAGGCTGAATATTTGTCTCAGCTTCGGGCTGATTCAGACCAATGTACTTTCAAGCCCAAGATGAGCTGAGGATGGAGGCTGAGTGGGATGAGGCAAAAGGGAGTCATGTGTTGGACTCCGGGTGCTCGTCTTCACTGAGGCAGAGGGACCATGACCTCCACATAGTTGATGGGGAAAAAGCCAGATTCGCCGTTGATCATGCCCTCATACCAGTTCTCGTCTATCTGGTTGGTGAGGATGATGATGTCGCCCTCTTTAAAGCCCAGCTCGCCTTCGTTCTCTGGCTCAAAGTCATAGAGGGCACGACAGCATGGCTGGTCCAACACCTCAGACTCTGCAACCAAACACAGGAACAGATTCTAAGATGATCCATTTAACCCCGCGCTGTAACAAAAAACGGCTCCTTTCCTACACTGGTACTGAATTGTGCAACTAATGATTACTTTAATTATGAACATGTTCTTAAAACCATGTTATATGATTTTATAGATGATTTTATCAATGAAATGCATAAAAACAGCCCATAAAGATGCGGGTCAATGGCTTTGACAAAAAGATAGTGATGAAGGTCATGAGATAGCATTAACAGTTAAACGTGATGAACAAAAACAGCAAGAGGATGTTGTTAAATGCAGTTTACTCCATTGTCATTATTACTTAGAATATTCAACCTGCTGAGTAAAGGGACAACTAAGAAAACTCCCTGCACCTACGAGGAGTCTGCCATGTAGATAAAAGGTCAGAAGAAAGTGAAGCTACTCTGCAGTAGATGGAATTTCCTCAGTTGGCAACACTAATGCTAATGCATCTCAATGACAACTGAGCAAACTCCTTGTAACAAGGAGGAGCATGAGATATGACTGAAAAAGAAAAAAATCATACAAGTTTCCAAAATAACGAGTGAACTTCACACTTCATTAAACTGCCTCTTTGATCCCAGTAGTAGTAATCCAAAACCCAGACCCTCACATTTAAGGACCTTCTGGTTTTAATCTTCTGTAGATTTGTTATTAAGAATTGATTTACACACGTGTGAGTGCTGAGTCAGTGTCTTACTCACGGTGAATATTGCCATTGGTAATGGGGCTCTCAGGCCATGACAGTGGCACAGACGTTATATGATCAGCTGAGTGAGGTGTAAAGACAAATGGAGACAATGTTGAGCACAAGACAACACAAAACAAAATACACACAGTATATGATGAAGAAATGATGCTTTATTAATCATGTACCTCTCCATACTGTGCATACGCTAGTTTTGCCTGACTTTTACCAGTAGAGGGTAGTAGCGTGATTCTCAGTGTGCTGAGGGATTTTACTGTATCAGATCAGAATCACTCCTCTACAGAAGAGTGGCAAAAGTATTTTAAAGTTGAAGATACACACAAGGGTGGTACGTGAAAGTTTGTGAATGATTTCTCTCTATTCTGCATAAATATGACCTCATGCATGATTTTAACATGACATAAAAGAAAATAAGATAATCTGCCTTAATTAAAGAACACAAATCTGGGTCTTCATTACGGAAATTCCCCACTGTAGGACAAATAAACGTTTATCTTATTGTAAATGTTCTGATCTTGACATGTGTGACGTGTTGGGGTTTTAACAAAGAAGAATTCCAAAGACCCTTGAAGCTGAACGTTATAAAATCTCACCAGGCTAGAAATGCTTACAGAAGAAATTTGATTGGGGTTTTAAGGCCAAAGAAGAATTCCAAAGAGTGTTTCACCTACAACAATCACACAGACAGCACCGAGAGTAAATGTGTAATCTGAGAGGAAACCGAATAACTGAATCTAAACTTGAGGCTCTCTTGCAGTTATACAAACTACATGTGCTAAAATCAATGTTATCCCATATTTAAATCATGGGGGTGGCACCAATATGATTGGATCTGTTTTGCTTCTTCAGAACCAAGATGACCTGCCATCATTTATACAGCCATGAACTGGTTAGTAGAAATGTTACTGATTTACATATATTTGTCACACAGACTGTATTTAAGTTTGGGTCATTTTTCCGCAGTAAATAAAAAAAGGAACTTTCAGCTCAACTTTTTAATTGGTTTGCCATTATCACGTTTTAGGCTATATGCAGAAATAATTCACAAACTTTAAAGTAGCAAAAAAACAGCAAAATGGTTGCGAGAGCACAGAACAGTTGCTGTCGATGCCATAACCAATGTGGAAATTAATGTCAGCCTTAAAAGAGAAAAACTAATTATGAGTGGGAAAACAAAAAGGGGCAATGACACACCTTCAGTCTGTTACTCAGGTTTCTTGTTTCTACTCTACAGCCCTCCAGAGCAGAAGTTTTACACGAGTCTGTGATTTACTCTTGCTCTGGAAAAACCTAATAGCCCCATTTCCAGACAATCCCTGGCTGCTGTCTGGAAACCTAGAGTGACATGATGAATACTACCAATAATAATAAAACCAAAAAAAAAAAGAAAAAAGGTCAAAGCTATGTCGTGAGCATTTGTGCATTATTAGTCCATTAGTCCTACGACCACTAAACGGATTAAGGCACAAGGACAGCGTGGACCAGTCGTAGTGGTTGTGGTCTGTATTACGGCTACATGTAGTTATATTTCTGGGGGCTGCACTTCAGGCCGTGGCGTAGGGTTCTGCGTAGGGTTAGCAGTGCCAAAGGCATCAATTCGACGCAGACGCATAAAATCAAGCTTGAGAAAGTACAACATGCTTAGACTTGACATGCAGCTAGATTTGCTAGCAACAGATAAAGCAATGTTAACCCAAAAATAATTATGCTGACACTGAGAACACAGGTTCACAGGTGAATTAGTTAACTGAATTAGCTTCACCGAGCCTTACATACTGTAAACAATGTATTAAGGAATACCTACTTTTGCCATTGATTGTCTGGTTGATCTGGATATCTGTAGGGGAAAACAGGAAAAAGTGCAGGGTAGAAATCAAAGCAAACTATGACGATGGAGCTGACAGAAAGAGCACAAACACAGATGAAATAAACACAGATGTCTGGTACCAGTGGATTTGAGCGAGGAGCTGTAGGACAGGCCATTGTGCTGACTGTTGTCCAGGGCGTGGATGCTGCTTCTGACTGACTTTGGCTTGAACTCTCTTTTAGGCCGGTTGCTGCTTGTAGATATTCTGGTAAAAGAAGATAGCAGACTCAAAAACAACTATTGCTGTGCAGTTTAACATAAATTAGGAGAGAAATGGGGCAAAGATAATAATAGGGGGAGGATCATGAAATCACTGAAAACCCACCGCTGTTTCCATCTTCTTATTTAATTTATTACAGCTTCATTACTCTCCTTGTTCTCCACTTTGATCGAGAACAACTCATCCATACTACCTCTCAATCCATCTGTCCTCTGTCCATCCCCTTCATCCTCCTACAAGCAACTGCACCCACACTAATCCCAGAATTACACAAATCATTATTACATGTCTCACCACATTGTAAACAGGCCCAGGTTAACCCAGTGCTTCTGTTTCTTGAGCTGTCTTCAACTTCCATCAGTGAACAACCTCTTTAATGTCAACATATCTGTTTCTGACAGTGTTACCACCTGATCCTACCGCTTACAGTCTGTGGGAAAACTTCTAAGATGTCTTATTATGTCTTAGACTCTGCTCTCGTTGTCTCCCCATGGGGGTGCCACAGGGCGCCATTCTTTATCTCTTCTCGATCTATATCATACCTCTGCGTTCTGTCATCAGCTCACAGCGTTTCCTGTTACTGCTATGCTGACGACTAAGGCTGATTTATACCTTCATGAGCACGTACGCAGAGAAGGGAATTATGCGTAACCATAGGACGCAAAGGTTCACAGAGGCCCTGACGTGCACACTTCTCAAATCTCAACTGCAGTATTGTGCAGAGATGTGCTTTGACAAAGCTAACTTTGAAACGGGAATAGAACCAGAAAAAGGAATGGAAACGTAGACCAAAAAACTATGAAACTGTTCATACGTATCTTTATTACCGTATTCTATTGTTGTACTGCTGCTTTATTCAGTCTTGTATTCATTTAGTTTTTTTACTGTATTTCTCTGTGTTCAACTAATGATTTTTGTTTTTAAAGAAAAATAAAAAAAAAAAACAAATAAACGTCTGGGTTTGATAGCATACTATATTTAACATGGGACACAATTATTTGGTCAATAAAAACATTTACCATTTGGTATTTAAAATGACCACTCCTGTTATCTCTCAGAATTGTCATAGTTTTATTCTGTAACAACATACTGTAGAACAGGACATCTTCATTTGAGCAATGAACCCACAAAACAAGGTAATTACAGGAGCTTAGAAAATGTCTCATCTTTTTCATTTTGTTCTCTCTACCACTGTGAAATTCAGATCAGCAGACCACACCTTCCCAGAGAATGCTAGGGTTCGAGGGTTCATCAGGTGCATTTTACCTTTACAGACACTGAGTGCTGTCAAGTGTACAACGGGTGTATTTAATTTCTGCTTCCTGATTTATATTAAGCAAATTGAGGTTTTTTTTTAACGCGATACTGTCCTCTTGTGGACGGGTACATCTAACCTGACAGTGTAAAAGAAACACGTGTGAACCTGAGTGTAGGTCCACGTCTACGTTTATGTGTATCGTCAGTGAAGTATATTTCAGCCTTACTTCCTGTGTTCAGACATCTTCGCTCAAAGTTAATTTAAAACTTGCACTTACCTACAAAAAGGCTGACACAGCAGCACATGAAAGCTTTTAGCCTAAAATCTTCCCCGCTAGCTGCAGTCTGTCAGTGGATGTTACCGGGTGGTCTCTACACCACACAGCCAACATTCCAATGCAATTTAAAGGAAGAAAACTCTCTCTGACTGTCCGTGCTGGTACACATTACTTGGCTCAATGTGTTGATCCTGATATAGGTGCGTTAGGAATATTCCATCTACCCTTCCCTGTTATTCTGCAATCCACTAAATAGAACACACGCAGACACGTAGCCCTATGATACTGATTACTATGATATAAAGGAAACAACATGATTTAAATGATTTGTAGATGTTTCCTTATTTAAACCCCACTTTAGTTAATTATATACTATAATATAAGAACAAACGTGTACAATACATTTACAATAGTTTGTAAAAGTGAAAAATACATCCTGAGTTGTAGTGGTGGGTGAGTTTAAAAGAGAAAACAGTTGTGGTCACTAAATTAAACCAATGGCTAGTTTCACAGTTTGATAACATTAACTACCACTGACTGGGTCAATAGTTTTTGAGAAGAAAAATCATATTTGAGAAATACGTAAAACCAAATATGTATAAATAATTAAACAAAACGATTTCAATACTAAATATATTACAAATATAATCTAATAACAATTTGCATTTTGCTATTGACAATGGCTAGAGCCAGTTGACTCTGTCCTCTAGAAAACAGCAGTGTGGATGTCAGAGTGCGTCCACTACATTTCTAAAATGACAAATAAGGTGTGCTTAACATGCTATGACACTTAGGGCGCATGCAGAAAATTCACGCTGGTTTATAAATACACTGCACAGACTTGCTGTCCCCAGTGGCATCTCACAATCATTAAAATTAATTCCATCAACAGCAGAAACTTAATGAGACTGTGGGGTTTTCCGCAGAGATTACACGCTGCAATGTAATTACTGACAGCAAAGTGAGGCGTGACCTCATGTTCAACAGGTCACCATCCCTACCTCTGCTGCAGCTTCCCACTGAGCTCCTCCAGGATTTGACTCGACTGTCGGTGGTACTCTAAAGCTGCCTCTATCAGGGCTGACAGCTGGCTCGCCTGCTCCACCTATTGGCCGAGTAAGCAAACAAATGCAAATATTAACTTCCCTTAGAGTAAAGTGAAATAACTTCTTTAGAACAACACTTCCACATTACACTTTAACAAAAACTGGGAAATTACGCAATAATTTGACTGTATGTAGGGCGAGGGTCATTTTTAAGCCACTTTTGTGTCTTCTATTAGTGTGGGATGTGAGACAATCAGAGCCGGTTTTTACCAATTATCCAAAATTATATAGGATCAAAAACACTCATACATTATGCATGTATTAACTACACTGACTGAGCAGGAGGGCTATGTCTCAGACTCTGAGAAACCAGTTTTAAACTTTCAGTGGGACTGATATTGGCAAGTTGTAGTTTTCTGATAGTCACATTTCAAAACATGTTTTTAAATGAAGAAAAAGAATCTAGCTTAATGTGTACGTTTAACATTTCAAGTGAAAGATCTATTCAGTATATAAAAACATCTAGCCAGAACAGTTTGATTCTATTAGTTAAAATATTCTAAATCATGTTTTTCATTTAATAATGATAAACTAGCATATTTAAATTGTCATTTTCCTTATTTATTGGTCCTTTTTTAATTTTTCCAAGTTTCATCATCTCTTACATCATTCTCCAGGAAGTTGAACATGCTCCGCTCAGCCAGCTCTTTACTCTCCTCAAACTTCTCCACAGCCTGCTGGATTTCCTCATCTGGAATCTTCCCCTGGCGCTTCTTCTTATAGTCAAAGTCTAACCGGCGGCCCTCCAGTTTTTTCAGGTGATGCTGCAGGTAAAAACATGAAAATGTTCACTAGAAAAAGCTTCAGAGCTGAAAGGATTTTTCCAAGCAATGCTGCAAAAAAAAAAAAAAAAAAGGAACTGGTTTGGCTAAAATAGCTGAAAGTTATAACTAAAATGTAAAACAAGTAGAACATAAGATGAAATGAAGCTTAACCTTTAAAAATAGCTTAAAGTTTTGTTTTTGCTGAAAGCTGAAATTAATTTAAATTGTTTAAAAATAGCAGAATGTTTTATTATAAAAGTGTAAAAAAGCAGAAGTTTCTAAAACTGTAAAAACAAGCTAATTTTAAAAAGCTGAATAATTTTGGCACAAGTACCTGTAAACATGAAATACTTGCAAGATCCTGGAACTGTAGAAAGGTTATAGCCGAGTGCAAAATTTAAGTCAAACACCTGAGTAGTAGAACTTATGAAATACTATGACCATTTCCAAAGACCATTTGAAGGTGAAGGTGAAAAGTTGAACAATTATCAAATCAACAAGTGTGGACTGACTTACTGCAGACAGACCGAAACCACAAACTCATTTTAGCATTTAAATGCAAAAATGTGAAAAAACTAAGTATTTTATTTTGAAAGTGTGTTTCCCATCACTGTGTGTCCACACAAAATATTTGATCAAAAACATCTATGGTAGTGGTTGTAGATTAAAACTACATAAATGCATATCAAGCAGTTCAAATGAGCTGCACCTAGAAGAGACTTTAAATAAATAAGACGATTTTGTTAATGATGCTTCTCTAGTGAGAGAAATTTCAAAATAATTCTTTGCAGGTAAAAACACAGTCTCCATTTACTAGACTGTGTTTATACTCTAGCATCAACAGATGGATTAAGAGATTCTGGAGCATGCAACAATGACATAAAATGATAAATGATAAAATGCTCAGATTTAAACAGTGTTGTAAATGTGCTGCAGAAATGTTAATCCTGGAAGTATTGTCACATTTCCCGTTTTGCAAACACTGTCAGCCTTATTTGAACGTTAGAGACATAGAAGAAAATCAATAATGCAATCCCATTTGTTTCACTGTATGTATATTTTAGTTATGCAGACTGAAGGCACGTACCATGATCTCTTTGAGGTCTTTGTCCTGCAGATTTTGCAAGGGGTCAATGAAATTCTGTTTGACATTTATGTCCAGGGAGTCCTTCACATCTGCCATTTGCCTCATGGCTTCCCCCATGTCCACTAGAGCAGAGCCTGCACGGACAGAAAAAGAAACGGCATCTTTCCTGTTAGCTTCTCCATTTCTCAGCAGGGCAGCAACAGACTTCGGCTCAAGCCATGTTTGAATTTTGGTTTCACAGATTTGGTGCGTCTGCTTTTAGTTCCATACATTTTAAAAAATTACAGAAAAGTAATTCTATACCTAAGATTTATATTATACTGTATAATTCTTATCAGACTTGGTACCAAAAACAGAATCCTCTCCCAGCTCAAGACCATAGCGCAGCATACAGTCCCCCAGCAAGCCTTCAGTCTGTGGGTAGCCAGTGGTCTTCACCTGCCCACGGATCTTGGACACTGTATTCAGCATGTTCAGTTTGGCTCTAGATGCTGTGGAATAAAACGATAAATGTCACACATTCTGGAAAACAATGCAGTACAAGAACAACAAGTTCTATAACAAAATACCATGATTCCTTTTGTTGTACCTGGGTTAGGCTGGAGGTATTCTGTTGTTTTGGACAAGAGGTCAATCACTGACTTGTTGGTGACCTCAATTTTCTGATGGGAGAGAGACAAAAATGTGAACAAGGAAAACAAATGTTGCTGATATGAAAATAATGTCTCAAGCTGAAGGCTACTGTATTTGAATTATCATATTCATTGTGGTTACTGGTGTCATACTGGACTGCATTAAGAGAAAAGGTGGTACTAAACTTTTGGCCATGTCATTCCTTTTAAATAGGGTGAGAGAGTAGGTTAGCTGTTTCTCCCTGGCTGAGCTGTTATGTTAAGCTAGGCTTAAACACAGCATGTTGCTGCCACAACATATGTAGATCACGCTGAAAACATGCAGCCATTATTCACTTCATTTCCATCAATGCTTTATATTTGAACTAAATTAATTTAAACAGAGTCGCAAATCCATAAACTAAAATTATGGAATGGCTGTTGCTCAGTTGGTAGCTCAGTCATCTACAGACCACTAGGTCAGTGGCTTGACTCTCAGTTCCTCCTGACTATATTTTAAAATGTCGGAACCCAAAGTAGATCTCTGTGGGTCAGGTGAGCACTGCTGCTGTTGTGTGTTGTGTTGTGTTGCTGAACTCACCCTTTCCATTTCCATAAAGTCTTCATCCAGCTTGGTTCCCTCTGCCCCACTGATCTTTTCACTGAGGAGCTGCACAGAGAGAGCATATGACATGCACTGTTAATTTGATTTATTGAGCATTGTTTTATATTGAGCATTGCTTTTGCATTAGTTATTTCACAATTCACAACTAAGGACAACTTTCAGTCTCTCCCACTGTTTGACAACAGTGAAAAAACTATAAAGAAATGTCCATGTACAATGCACTAGATGAGAGGCTGGTGATGCTGTGCTGTGTTTTCTTAAGGTAAAACAGTTGTTGCTTAAAAAGCAGTTGCCCAGTGTTATGCACAAAGCAGGGCAAACTGCTTTGCACCAGATACACACTGTTAAACACAACCGGAAGCCACTGAATGACACTTGTCCACCACAAAACATACACAAGGACTTCAATACTTCTATGACCCCCACAGAACTGCTTCAATACTGAGGAAATCCTATCAGCAAAAGTGGGTCAGTAAGTTGGCAGCACAGTACTGAATTGTAATTGTCCATTTTGCATTGAAAATATTTGTTTATGTTGTCCCTTTTCACTGTAATATTTTCTTTTTGTCAAATTGGATTTAATTACAATCAAAAAAAGTGACCAATATTGATAACAGTAGCAAGCCCTGCAGAGATAACTGTGCCACAGGCTGTTACACCCACATATGTGGTTCTACTAATTTGGGAAAAAAAAAAATACATTTAGCAATAAAACGTCTTTAATAATATGTCCAAATTTTAGATTATTGTTATCTTGTAGTTTATGTTCATTTACTGCCAAGACATTAATAAATCTAGATGTAGTTGGCAGTTAATATGTATATGTAATGTATGTACAGTATATGTAATACAAACAAATAGCATACAGTTTTGTATCTTTTACAAAGAGGATGTTTTTCTGCGAGAAACATTTTTATGTGAGTTGAAATATGTGGTCAGTATGACTAACAGGTACGACATTTTCACTCTGAATACATTTCAAGTTTCTCAGCAGTTCCTAAATAGTTATGGTTCAACTTCCAGCAGATGCTGTATGTTTTCTGTGATGTAACAGGTAACTGGCAACCTCTGTCCATGTAGTGGATCCCATGTAAATTAACTGTAATACATGCTACTTTCACATTTTCCCTATTTACCGTACTGCATTTTGTTGCCTTGCACTTGTACATCTGTAATGACAATAAAATTGAATCTAATCTAATTTATAGTCAGAAAATACACATAGTAAAGTTTTCACATGTTTTACTATGTTTTCACACATAGTAAATTCAAAAACAGGAAAAGCCAAAGGGAAGCACCATGCTAGTTTCTTTATGAAAGCCTCTGCTCACACACAAGCGTCAGGTGACATATCATGAATTACTCAAAGCATTATTAGGGTGAGTGAGTGCAGATACAGACATGTTCAGACAGAGTTTCACTATGTGTGAATTAACAGAACCTTTGTCTTTCTCATTCATTTGTGTAGGGAAGTGTCTTTTACGAAGCAGGATCCAGCACCAAAGGTGGCGCCATCAAGACACTCTGCCTTCACGTGGAAAAAAGGTTTTGGTTCATTTTTTTCTTACAACTCAACATATCACCACCCAGTAAAAAGCTGAGCTGGCTGGTCGAAAAGTTTTGGCTGTTTAACATGAGTTGTCACAGCCAAAGGTAAAACAGTTGCTGTGATAACTGTCCAGAGTTTGAAAAAATTCAGTCCATTACTGCGCTGTGATTTCATTCAGTAAGATGCCTACACATGCAATACACACACTCTCAAAAGCAACACTATAATGGCAGTAGTAGAAATTATAAAACTATGTTTACATTTCTGTATAAAATATTACACTAGTATACTTAAAAGTTGAGTTGCTATGAAAAGGTACAAGTGGAGAACGTAAAAGGAAACAGCACCGCTGTTAAACCATATGTAAAGGTTACCGTGACTGATACTGTAACTATAGGATCCAAAAGCAGAAGATGAGACACGCCAAGAGCGCGGAAGGTTTATTAACATATGAACTTCTGAAACTGATATATATTTATCACAAAAAAACTGATACTATAATACTCAGCACAAGACTTGAGGAGATGACAATATTAACTCAAAGACAGAGACTTGGGCTATAACTAAAATCACGCACAAGATTTAAATATATCAACTCAGATAACAACATGAACTCAAAAGGCAGTGACTATAACAAAAACATTAACATACACTACTGACATTGTAAAACTCAGCTCAGACTCTTGAGGTAATAATATTTCAAAGGCAGAAACTTTTTCACTCTTAATAAAAAGACTAACACTATACCAGAAAATCTATTTTACAGAGGAGATTAAGAGTACAAACAGAAATTTACTCTTAACAAAAAGAATAACAAACCTACTAGAACTATCAACAGACCCACAACAGTAACAAAGGCCTAAGATTGGGAAAGGAAGAAACGAGAACGGACCACAACACACGAGCAACCCCCAAACTCAACACTCTTAAAGCTCTTAAATACAAAACTGCTGATGTAACCAACATTACTAAAGCATATAAATGAAAAGAATGTAACTTTTCCTATGGCTGAGGAAACGGCCACACAGGAAACAGCTGAGGGAAACCACCAGGGCATGCAACACTGATATGTAAAATATAACCATATGAATCCACAGCAGCTGCAGCCACGTAAAAGGTAATAAAAATATTAGAGTCAGCAAAGTTTTTGCACACATGCAGTTTTAAGTTGCTATACAACACATTATGTATAACCTATAATTATGTGTTTCTTCATTTTATTGCATTGTTATGCAGTTTTGACCCAGCCAGTGAATGTGTAAAGTAAAAAAAAAAACAAATCACAGAAGTGACTTCTCTCTGGACATGGAGACACACTAGCAGCTTCTAATCTGCAGATGATATGTAGTTTATCATGTTCATCTCAGCTATTTCTCTTTTTAAATTAGCATCAGATTCCAATTTTAAATTAGTTTATCAGATTCCAATGGAGACACACAAAAAACTTGTGTGGTTTTAAAAACAATCTGTCTGATTCAGATTTAGATTAAAAATTGTCTAAAAGGGTCTACTATAATATAATCAGATTTTACTACTGTCAAAACTTGAGATTGTAGGTCAGTCAAAAACTTGTCTACTTTAAAGTCTACTACTGTTGGTACTAGTGTACACCCCTGTGCCGTACTGCTGGCACATTTTTCAGTTCAGTCATGATTGCAACAATGAGGCCAATGCTCCATAAAAATTTTGCAACCTTGCAATTTAAAACAACATGAAAACAATGCAACAGGCTTCATGGGGTCAGCTAAATACTGGAGGGACAGATTTGTTTGCCAAAAATAAAAACTCAATGCCATGCGTTTTTGAAAATATTAATGTTGAATGAAATTTACTCTGAACATATGATGTAAAATAAAAACAGAAATGTTTTCATGAGGTTGTTCAGCTTGCTCTGTAATCAGATGAAACAAAACTGGAGAGTTTTCCTTTAGGAGCAGTTTACTAAACGAGCTGCAAGTTAAACATAGAGCCATGATGACTGCTCCACCACAGGTAGAGCTAAAATTAGTCCAATTAGCAGCTCGGCTAACAACGAAGCATTTAACAGGAGAATAGGAAGTGGGAGAACCTGAAGTTCAACCCAGGATGGAAAAGAGACGTGAGTCATCACGACTGGTGCTGCGTGGGAGACATAGACAGGGGACATCGTTCACAGAATACGGGGATTAACAGAGCTGAAGTCCAGGGTGTTGATGATGAAATAATAATTCATTCCAAATTTAAAGAGCACCAAAACCCACAACTTCCTTACTGAAGGGCTCCGTTAATTTAGACACATTGTATCTTTTTTCCATCTATACTTCTTCCCTGGGCTCTATCATCCAATCACATGGCTTTTCATATCACTGCTATGCGGATGACATGCAGCTCTTCCTGTCCTTTCCGCCAAATGACTCCAGCGTCTCCACACGCATCTCTGCCTGCCTCTCTGACATCTCTGCCTGGAATGAGAGAAAGACATCTTCAGCTCAACATCTCCAAGACTGAGGTTCTAGTCTTCCCAGCCAAGCCGTTGACGCACCACAATATCAGCATCACCACTGGATCCGATGTGATTGTTCCCGCAAAGTCGACCAGAAATCTGGGGGTCATCATTGACGACCAACTGAGCTTCACGGAACACATCACCTCAGTCTCTAGGTCGTGTAGATTTGCCCTCTACAACATCAACAAGATCAGACCCTACCTCTCTGAGTAACTCAACTCATCGTGCAGGCATTGATCATATCTCGTCTAGATTATTGCAAATCACTGTTGATGGGGTTACCGGCATGCACAACCAAACCCCTGCAGATGATCAAAAATGCAGCAGCACGCCTTATCTTTAACCAGCCAAAAAGAACTCATGTCACCCCTCTCTTCAGATCTCTGCACTGGCTTCCTGTAGCTGCTAGGATTAAGTTCAAAGTCCTGTCTCTTGCCCACAGAGTGGTCAACTCAACAGCTCCGGCTTACTTAAAGTCATTCATTCAGGTCTACAACCCCTCCCGTCAACTGCAGTCAGCCAGCGAACGACGTCTGGCAGTCCCAGCGCCACACAGAAGACACCAAGGAAAACTCTTCAGCTCAGTAATCCCACGGTGGTGGAATGAACTGCCAAACTCTGTGCGCTCAGCAACCTCACTCACTACATTTAAAACACTGCTGAAAACAGAACTCTTCCGTCTCTTCCTTTATATATAAAAAAAAAAAAAAATCTTGCTTTTTCTTTTTCTCTACTTGTATCTCATGAAACCGTAACACTTGCTTGATAGCACTTTTTTGATAGCACTTTACTTTGATGTTTTTCTCCTAAACTTAGATTTTATTGCTTGTTTGTTCCTCACTTGTAAGTCGCTTTGGATAAAAGCGTCTGCCAAATGCCTAAATGTAAATGTAAAAATGTAAATTGTATTATTATATATTCACCAGCATTTAAAAACACACGTTGTATGCAGAAAGTAAAAACCTAAGGCCCACGAAGATCACAGCATGAAAGTCGACATATGTGTTCTATGGAAATTTAATTAAATTTCCGACCCTGTACTTTTCTTAACAATATTGCCTATTCACATAAACCACACACTTTTAAATGCGGAAATATTTAATCTACTGTGTTTGGCTGATATGTTTAAATAGTTACCAAGGTCTACGGCACAGAAACAAATTTATTGGTTTATTAAAAAAAGGAGGGAAAAGTGTAAGAATTGTAAAAGAAATCATGATGGAACACTTGAAGAATCCATAAACCTACTCACTGATTTAGTCTCACCCTAGAACAAATCCTTACATGTGGCATTGAAATTAAGAATGTAACATTTTTCCCCATAATTCTCATTTGTCTGACCATTTTCCATTTACAACAATAGACTATACACCAGTTAAAAAAGTATTCCACTACAGCAGATATTTATCTGAAAAGGCTGTAAAATTATTTATTCATTTTTTCACTGTAAAATTCATCGTTAATAGAGTGACTAAGTAGGGAGACTAAGGGCTTTAGTTCTGTTGAGCCTAGTATTCCCTTAACTCTTAGCAGCAATCACTAGATCCTCCCCACAAATATTACAGCTCTTCATGAACAACAACTCTAGAATCATCATCAGTGTATTTGGGCCTGAAAATATGAGAATGCTGTCTAATAGTATAGTTACTTTATATGGCATAATTTTAGCCTCCAGTACTACTGTGAGAAACCTCGTTAATTTTTGACCAGGATTTGTCATTTACCTCACACATAAAACAAATCTCTACAACAGCCTTATTCCACCTACAGAACATTGCCAACATTTGTTACTTCTACTCTACTATGAGCGGCCTGGTGGAGGGCAAAACGGACAATGCGGGATCAAATCCCGGTGTGGGGAAATCCCAGTCTACCTGTAATCACCAGCCTCCCCACCAGGTGTGTCCCTGAGCAAGACACCCAGCGCCAGCTCCCCGGGCCACAAACTGTGGCAGCCCTCTGCTCCCTCAAGAGGGATGGGTTAACTATGCAGGAGTAAATTTCACTGTAATATGTATGTGCAAATGTATATGTTATCAATTTGACTAAAATAAAAGGTCCTTCTTCTTCTTCTAGCCTCTACTTTCAGGCTGCACCAAAAAGTCTTTAATTAACCCAAAGTGCTGCAGCGAGACTGCATATTTTGCCTTTATTAGCTTCGCTCCATTGGTTTCCCCCAAAAATCTATAATTCAAATAAAAACCCTCCTCCTTACATATAAAGCTCTAAACAGTCAAGCTCCATCCTACCTTAAAGATCCCCCAGCACCATATCATCCTAATAGACCACTTCGGCCTCAGAATGCAGGCCTACTTGTGGTTCCCAGAATTTCAAAAAGAAGAATGGGAGGCAGAGCCTTTAGCTATCAAGCTCCTCTCCTGTGGAACCAGCTCCCAGTTCAGATTTGGGAGAGAAGACACACTCTCTACTTTTAGGACTAGGCTCAAAACCTTCCTTACTGATAGAGCTTATAGTTGCTCCTCACTTACTCTGAACTTCTCTCTCCATTTTCTACTCAGCCTAACCGGTCAAGGCAGATGGCTGCCCACCTTGAGCCTGGTCCTGCTGGAGGTTTCTCCTCTAAATGTCTGTATAGTCGTGACTTTATTATGTAAAGTGCCTTGAGATGACTTTGTTGGCATCTCAACAAATGTGTGAATGTTGAGATGCCAAAATGCTGTTGGCATGATATAAGCTGAAGTTGATTTGAACTGATTGTTCATTTTGACGCTTGGAACAAATAAATACGTATACACAGATCAGCCACAACGTTTATACTGGCGGCATGACAATTGTCAATGCGGTAAGAGATATCACGAAGTAAAGACTCAGTACTGCATTTACAGTACTACTGTAATTGTAGTCCTGTTATTGGGGACCAGCATACAGTTGTAGGAACTACAATTTTTAATCATATTTTGTCTTAATTTTATGTAGATACTCAAAAATCCGTCAGGGCATTCAGGTTACACAATAACCTGTCTGACTGCTATAAGACAAGTCTGGGCCACTGGCACATATTGTAGTACATCTAACACTGGGCTGACACATCACAAGCTGAAAGTCACACATAAAAAGCATGAAAGAAAATGTGAAATTATTAACTGCATGTCCTTTCATTTAAACTCTATAAACATGGGTTAGTTTTTGTGGCTATGAGGTTTTCAGTTTAGCTCCTTCTAAAATGCATTTAGGATAAACAGCCTATTGCTTTTTGTTGTTCTTTTCTTTTCTCTCTCCATGTTCCATTCAGCCCAACCGGTCAAGGCAGATGGCGCTCACCCTGAGCCTGGTTCTGCTGGAGGTTTCTTCCGTGAAAGGGAGTTTTTCCTCTCCAGTGATGACTATAGCTGTTCAAGAGGGAATTGTTGAGTTTTCTCTAAATGTCTGTATAGTCTTGATTTTATTAAACAAGTACCTTGAGATGACTTTGCTGTGAATTGTAAATGGTCTGCACTTATACAGTGCTTTTCTAGCTTACTGGTACACAAAGCGCTTTACACCGCTTCTCATTCACCAATTTGCACAATCTCTCACACGCTTACACAACCATGGGGGAACTGCTGTGCAGCATATGAAGGCTTCTTTAAATGCACCTCAGAACTGGGCGTTCTTTCTCTGGACAACAACGGCCTTAATGGGTGGATCCTGTGCAGCCCAAGCTATCCCAAAAATGTAATGTGGGTGACCTCGTCTTGCGTTACACTCACATTTAACTGATCGTCAAGTTTAATCATCTGTAGCTGCCTCTGTCAAACGGTTGTTTCTGTAGCTGTCTTTGCAGTCGTTTCCAGTAAAACTGATGGGATGACAAGAACGTTTTGGATGTTTTCACTGTCGATTAAAAGAGACTGGATGATGTGTGCGTTTTACAGTCTATATGACAACCGTGGGGATCGAGACCGCTGGTGAGACGATCAGCTAGATAAGGTGAATTGATCTGAAAGTAAGTTATTGTAAGTAGTTATTGCTGGTGGTCTAGACGTAGCCTTTCAGGAGGACTGTATCGCAGACATTCCCAGGCTGTACACTATACATTCAAAAAACAAGAAGTCTCTGACGCGGCAGGAGGGCATTTACAGACAACAGACCAGAATATTACATTAATCTCCATTTGATGGAAAAATAATAATTCGCTGACAATTGAATGCATGGAGTTGTGCTTGACAAACTTGTTCAGGACTGTTGTCAAATTATGATACACAAGTGCAGAGCTGAGCACACAAATTTAAAATATGTAAACTTACCAATTACACATCAAGGGGCCTAGTCTCTTCTTGTGTTGTTGCTGTGGGTCAGCACCACAGATTACTAGCAGAGTTATGCACATGTACATTGGTTTCACTCCTTAGAAAATGTGCAATTACAAGATTACAATAAAGAAATTATGAAACAAACACTGCAACCAACATAATAAATAAAAATTGTGAGGTACAAAGCTTTGCATATTACTGCAAAATAAGGTGCATTTCTTTGCACTTCTGTAACCAAGTATGAGTGTCAAACTTGAGAAAAATGAATTGAACTGTGGTATCAGTACTATCAAGAACCTACAACTGTCTAATAGAAATCAAAGCCAACTACACTTTCAGCAAATAATAAAACAAGCACACATCATTGATCCAGCTAACTTGGCAATCCGAAACATTCAGCATGAGGAGAGGAATCAACTGGGTCAGACCCTGGGTAAAATTAGCAGACTTAGAGTGTAGAAACGGCTCAATCTGGCTGCCAGAGCCTTTCTAGGACAGTTGGGGGGAGGTGGAGCGAAGGGCTGTGTTTGCTGTACTGAGCAAAATGACCAGGAGGGTGGCACAGCTTTATAGACTGACTGCAAAAACACATCGTTCCTCTGTCAAATAGATGGATAGATTTTTTGCTAATTTAAGAAACAGCTGGTCTGATTCAGACTGAATGAGATGACAAGATCGCTATCAAGCTTGTGTCTGTGTGTTCAACACCAAGCTGGAGCCAGTACACAGCAAGTCCGAAAGAGAGCACATAACTCCCACACAACCACAAACTGTCATTTAAACATATCAAGTGTGTGGAAAAACAGCTTAAGAGTCATTAGCAGGACAGAGCCAATATGCAGTAGCCGTTTCCAGAACAGAGAAATGTTAATTAAATGTTAATGAAAATATTACAGCATCATGTTTTAGTAATGGTAGTATCCACCAATTTATTCTGACAGCACATATTTAGGCTTAATTAAAAGAGGATAAAGCAAGTGAAAATTTGTGCAATCCGTGTGCTGTTTGGAGCCCCTTCCTCACTGTGTCCCTGTGTCAGATCAATGAAAGGAGGGGGAGAAGGAACAGCAACGCTCACTGGAACCCGGTCTCTTCCAGAACCGATGTATTAAGACAACCTGCAGCAGCTGTGCCAGCAAATGACAAGTTCTGGTCCAGCTTTTAAGCCACACTGACACCACCTAATCTACACATTAGAGCCACAATTATTCTGAGCAGTGAAAGCGAATGTAAAACTGCCACTCTGAAAGTAAACCGTTAGTGTCGACAGGGGCTCAGACATCAAGGGACTCTCCATCGAGCAGAGATCTTCACCATCAGGATGCCGGCTTTTTCTATTGAGCCCCAGATCAAAGAAGCCAGCAGCTTTGTACAGTCATTTACTGCGATGTCTTTGATTGTGTTTCTTCTTCCTGCACTCAGAATGCAGGGCTTTACCAATGGGCCTGGGGGAGCAAAAAGGAGGCACACACACAATGCCTGTTCCTTCCTTTGTAGAGAGTGAAACCCAACACACACACACCACACACACACACACACGCACACCAGCAGCATCACAATAGCTTTACCTTTTTACTCACACTGCAAAACCAAGCAAACACACTGATGACCCTGCAGCCAAACAGTAACAGAAGAACAAATGTGCACAAGAGTAAATGAAATTAGCTTTCGCACTTCACCAGCTAGGTTAACAGAAGTCCAGTCTTATTTTAAAACTTAATACTAATACTTAATACTTGCTAATATAAGTTAGCAAGTTACCACTACTGTTTTGCTTGTTCACTGGACACTAAAATGCACAAGAGTTCGACCTATGAGCACCTATGTTTTATTTGACAAGACATTAATGACTGAACATTTGACGAATCAAAGCGATGACTTGTTTGCAACATGTCTAACCAGTTGAATGCTGCTATTGCTCCTTTATTTCTCAAAGCAAGGCCATCACTGTAAAGTCACTGTAGTATTTCAGCAATTTTTCATTAATACAATGATAATACTATTTATTGTGATCATAGTGTGACAAGTTCATACTTAATTGTTCACTGGTATTTTTTTGCAGCAGAAGTGAAACCAAATCTGACTGTAGATTGGATCTTCTTGTGAAAAAGTATTATTTTAATAGCTAGCCACATACATTAAACGTCACCGTAAGGGAATACTTTGGTAACAGAGCAGATCAGAGGCTTTTCTAAAGATATACAATGACAATGAATGTTTTAATTCTTTTGCTGGCTGGAGCACAAGTATTAATTAAACTGCAAACACTGGTCTTGTTGAAAAATGTTCTTTACAATTATGCCTTAACTTATTATTCAAATATTATAAAGATTAAATGTATTCTGAAAGACTTAAAGACCTATTAAACTTAAATCATCTTAACTTCATAGAACAGATATGACCTTAAATTTCAAAGTTAATTCACTTTCACTTTTAACACATCAAGGTTAATTAAAACATTAATTAATGTAAAAGAGAGATAACATTCAGCAGAGTACTTTACCACAGTCCAACAGATGCTATGGGAAATAAAGTAAGTCTGGACAAGTTATGAGGCCTGTGAGGTTTCCTGGACTGCGTGCCTGCAGGCTACAAAGAAAAACACTCCACAAGGTCATAAGAACATGAAAAATAATAGTGTTTCAGGCATGTTCTGAGCTCTTTGAGTCACTGTCAGTGTGTCACACATAACACTTTCCCTCAGCCAAGATATTCTACTGATAGGAGGGAAGTGACACCTATTAAATTCGCAGCAGTTTCCCTAAACTAAATTATGTGCAATCTCTCGAGGAACTGAATCACATACACGTACACAGGAATTGTGTTGTTCTTCATTTGTGTGTTAGTAAAAAAATATGAATTGTTTCACAGTGTGTCCCAAAGGAGTTGAACTGCAGGGGCACAAAAGCCCAAACTCTACTTATGCAGCTAGAGAAATTTGTGTAGTGGACATGAAGACTTTGCAATTGCAATTGTAATTACGACTTTACACAACAATCCGACATTTAAATAAGTTTTCCAAAGAAAAACAATGCTGGGAGATTTGTTTTAACTATAACTTCCTGATGTTTTGAAAAGTCTGTTTTTTCAGTGGTGGGTGGGATTAGATGGAAAATGAGACGCCCTGTAATTTCCAGCCAAAAATCATGTACAAGCAAATAAGTTTGACATATTTTTTCAGTATCGTGTTACCGTGGGCCCATATTTCTCCCCATTTTTTGTACACAGAAATATAAACGTTCACACTGCTGTATTTTTATGAGTGTATGAACTGTTTAAGTAAACATTAGTGCAAAGAGGATCTAAAATTCAAGCCTTTAAGTCGGAGTTAAGTGTGCTGTCATCATCTGTGGTATGCTAATAAGTGGACAAGAACATTTTTTAAATCAACAAAACCACATCTTTAGCTATGAGACCTTCTAAATGATTTAAGCATTCAGTTTGTTTGCAACATGTAACGTTAAGCAGTATCAAACTCTAAGAAACGATATAGTTAGCTCAGCATCCTAACATTTGAGCTAATGAAGACCAATTAACTTCTTTCTGCTTACCTGCAATTGCAGTACGATTGCACATAAGCCTCTATTCATTGTACAATTACGGATGTTACTTAGACACTTTCCAAACATGCACACTACAAAACACGACGACGACAGAAAACTTTTACAAATGCTTTGTTGTATTTGGTTAAACTACATGAAATAGTCAAAAAATAAAAATATTTAGGACTCATTTAGGACTCCTTTACTTGAATGATGTCAAGGTTGTAAAACAGTGACATCTTTAATTTGTGAATGTGCAGCTACTTTATGTTTTTTAAACGTGCCAATGAGAGTTACGACAGATTTATTTCAAGAGACAGACAATGAACTCTTCTGTGTTAGAATTTTTCTTGAAAATACATCTGTTTGCATTTTGAGTCCACATTAAATGAACTGGACAAATGCCACAAACTCAGAAACCACGTAGATGTATTGGACATGGCATCGCAGCAAGCTTCGGGCCAGATGCGAGTGTCCAGCAGAGTTACAGCAAAAGAAATCACAGAAGTTGGAGGTAAGCTCATGACCCCACTTAGTTTTACAGCTGGCCTGATCCAGTACCTAGTCCTGAAGTTGAACATGAAGTGCTGCATGTTATGCTCGCCATTCTAACCAATCAGTGAATTCCAAGTTCTACTTGATTAGTAAGCTTTGGAGCTTCTTATTATTTTACTTTGATAAGATCAGTGCAGAGCATGGAAAAGTGTAGCTAATAGCATAGCTGAACAGAAAGAAAAGGGTCTAGGTTGAGCAGAGTAGACTGATGCCATGAAGGAGAAGCCAAGCAGAGGCATAACTAAGTTGAGCACCATGTCATACAACAAAGCCCAGGATATTATGTAATCAGGAAATTATTTGGGAATTGTGTCCGGTTTGTTATTTATGAACTGTCCACTTATGTACCCTTCATCATTTGGCATGATCCATTTATGCGCCATTTGTACAAACCATGGATAAATAAAAAAATAAATGTACAAACATTTTTTATTTTAACACGGCTTTGAAAATTCTGTGCGGATAATATAACTGGAAAAGGTGCAGTGATTGAAGCCCTACAATGGGTCTTACTGGGAGTTTCCTCGCATTGTCTATAAGAAAATGAATGAAGTGACTTGAACTTCTGAAATTAGCTGTGCCCAAAATAACCCCTTTCCGTTTTCAATTCTATTCCCCCTGTACATTTGTACCTGTTCCTTTATGGCGAGACCTGCTGAGTCAGTGGAAGCTGCTGCACACAACAAAAGTCAAAGCCAGGTATGCATTTTTTTATTGGTTCACTTGCAATAAATAACCAGGCTGTCTTTGACTTAAATCGAAGTATTAAACTAAGGTATGCAATGTCGAGGTCAGAGATGAGCGAAGGAGGGCTGATTGAGGTCAGCTGCTAATGTTAGCTTCAGGAAACTCGAATGTAAAGTTTCAGACGCATTCACAAAATTTATGGACGAGAAAAGCTTGACTTCTTTTGTGTATAACTCGCGGGAAATGAAAACCCTGGGAGCATGTCTTTTTGTTTGTTTCACCTGCCATGGCACATCCTGGGACATCCATGTGACTATCACAACAAAAAGGCTAAAATGATATATCATGTAGCCCTAACGAACACATACTGCAAAGAGCAAAACTACATAGTTTTGCAAGTAGCTTAATAGCCAGGAAAAGGTCCAGCACAGTCAAATAAAGGACAACTCCTAATCTCATTAACTAGTGCTACTACAAAATGTTTCTTTTATTTTATGTATTTATTTATTTATTTTCATTTCAAGCAGTCGATGTCGTGTATGTACTTTAGGGCTTTTAGCATAAAGCTCATCTTCAGCCCCTTGCACTTGTTAGGTTTTTAGATGAGTTAGTGCATAGTGCATAGACATAATGCTCTAACCCTAACTCCATAACTCTAACCCTTACCCTTGGACAGGCCAACTTTACAAAAATGTCCTCACTTTGTTGGTTAAAAAAAAAAAAAAAAAGAAATTTGGTCTTTACTAAATAGTATCTACAGGAACACACACACACAGCCACTGTTAAAAACACTGACTAGGTAACATCTTATTTTTAGTGAAATGGTTAGTAAGGTAAAATACACTCGTCCAACTAAATTACCTTGATCTAAACTACTTTTTATGGCTTCTGTAAATTGCCATATAACTCTCTGTTGAATGCAGATTTTTTTCCCCCAGATACTTCATTAACTGTTCAGCCACTAACCCAAAAACTTACTTAGTGGTACCATTACAATTAAAATAAGTATTTTATTACAAACTTAATCAGGTGCAATAGATAAAAAAAAAACAGCAATTAATGTTCCATCTCAGAAACGTGCCCAATAATATAAAAATAAAAAATATGTGGTTCAAACCAATAGCTGACCACATAACATGAACAGGAAACAGGTTGATGAGTGGTGGAACTGAATCATATGGTTATTTGCATAAACCATTTCCCAATAATGAGCTCAAAGAGCCAAAAATATATTTTGAATTGTCACCAGCACACAGACCTCTAATTTAATGCAAAGATTGTTGGGGCTGTTTTATTTGTTTAGCAGAGACATCATCATTAACACACACTGAGATTAAACAAGGGACATATGCATTACCAAAACAATACCACTTCTGTTCACTTTGTTGGAGGCTTTGACTGTGGTTGGTTGCAATAAAAGTAAAAAACCCTTGTGAAAGTTAGCTGCTTTTCAAATATTTGGGACAGACACTAAAATTGTGTAAACTTGGCTCATATACCAGCGGTAAAGTGTTGTCAGAGCAGGGTTCAGGTCAAGGTCCATGAAAGATGGAAGATTTTTCATTAAGCTTGAAATATCCATGGCCAGATAAGAATGTGAAAAGAGTCTTTCATTCAGCTTTTTACTGTAAACACAGATATCTACAACAACACTGAGAGCGAGAGCGAGCTGTGGGTGGAAGTTTCAGTGTGTGCAGGAAGGAAGAGGCAGTGCAGCAGACTCTGTATTGTTTTTGTTTCCTTTAAGTGAGTCGGGCAGATGAATCTATCCCCTACCTGCTAAACAATGTACCACAGCAAATGTTCCAGGGAACAAGAATCGAATTCTCTTATACTGTGAGCAAGTTAACAAGGACGTCTATTGAGAACGGATCAAAGATCTGCAAGAAGAATTAATGAATCAAACATCAAACAGATTAATTTTATCCACCTTGGCCTGCCATTCCAGGTAACTGCCTCATTAGAAGACTGTCCAGAGCACAAGAGACACACTTGTCCCTTTACATCGGTAGTGTCGTCAGCCGACAAGCTCTGGGCAGAACTAATGTAATTATTATTCCCTTTGTTGGAACACATGGTGTGACTGGAACATGAAGTCATAATGACAAAAATCACTCCATAGCAATGCTAACCTAATGGCTGACTTAAGAATACATTTTCCACATCTTAGTCCATAAAAAAAAAAAGATAATTTGACAGTGTGAATGTAAAACATAATGTAAACACAAGAGTTGAGTTCAAAGACTGCATCGCAAGATTAATGAATTCTCTAGAATCTAAAGTAATTTAACATTTGCAAACAACAGTGTTTGACAAACGTTTGTAATTTCAGATAATCCAGAATGATGCACAAAATTTTAGAGCTATATTTCCCAACCTAGGGTATGAGGGGGCTTTGTCTCCTCTAAGGCAGCCCAGGTAAGTTATCAATTTCTAAAGGAAGCATTTATTGATTTCTATAACTAATAATAACAGCCATTTCAAAACCAGAGATCTTATAATTTGCATGTGCATCTTGATATGCAACATACCAACCCACCTTTATATATTACTGTTCTAAGGGAGATCTAGGACTAAGGTATGCTGTATGCGTAGGTGCTTATAATCATTATTATTATTATTTTGGTGGCTGTGTATACTCAACACTTCCTTGGTAATATAAGAAGGGCTCCAATGAAAAAGGTCTGGCAACCACCAGCAGTCATCTTAATTTATGAGTCACATTTTTCCAGTTTTTTTATTCATATCACTAATAATTTAAGATTATACATTTGAGTCAGATTGGTCATTTCAATGTGTGAGATAGATGCAAAAAATACTCAATAAGAAAATAAGAAAATTCAGTTTTGTTATGTTGCAGCCTGACACTAAAGTGGTTTAAACTCCTTTTTTCCCCTAATTAATCTGTTATTATGGGGTAGTGAGAGTAGATTATTGAGAAAAAAAATTTATTTACACAACTGTAGTATCAGGCTGCAACATAATAAAATTTAAGATAGGGGTCTGAAAACGTTCTGAATATACTGTAAATCTACTTATGATGTTGTTTATAAAAAATATGCCTAACTGAAGTTAAGCCTGTGGTGACTGCCCGATAACATAACAATATAAAGAATTATGCTACCTTGATGAGATATGCTTCCCAAATACAAAGTTAATAACCAAGCTAACGCCACTCCTTACTCTTACCATAATGTCACAGGCAAATGCAGCAGATAAGCAGTGAAATTCAACAGATAACGTCAATGTTGTTAGTAAATCTGGTTAATTGGAGAAGAGCAGTGTGACATGTTTTGATTTGATGAATTTGTTTGGAGACCCCCAACCAATCAACTTTTGTGCAGAAATGTGCACATTCAAAAGGGTTTGTTACTTAAAGAGTCACAGTTAATTGGCTTAGCGGACAAAGTCAGCCATGTCAACCAGGGACAGTTAACTGCTCTGCTCCTTCAAGAGGGATGGGTTAAATATGCAGGAGTAAATTTCACTGTAACATGTATGTGCAAATGTATATGTGATCAATGTGACTAAAATAAAGGTTCTTCTTCTTCTTAACGTAGGAGGGCGAAAATGGGAAGCCTTTTACCACAATGTATTGCATATTGATCTTTGCTAATAAAAGTGAAGCAACAAACTTCAAAATACTAGAAGATGACTTAATCAGAACTGCACAAAATCTCCTACTGGAACCAGTCCATATTTCAGTAATATGTGCTGTATTTGAGTCTTTCGTGATGACCTTTAACTTTTGGGACTATGACTCTGAACTTAAAACAATAAAAATCTGTCTTTGGAAGATTTGAGTCACCTTTTTACGTCCACTATCGTCTGCTTTGCCAACTGTTTTATTTTAAGTCTGTTGCAATCTTATTCCTGAAGGGAGTTTTCATGCAGACAGTCAGACATTTTGTTGCATTTGGAGCCTGGAGATTTCCACCACATACTATGACAGAGGAGAATTTAGTGTTTTCATAATTTTGTGCTATAACAATAAGGTTTTACTTTAGCATATATGCACTGATGTAATGAATTTTAGAATTACTGGATGCTTCAGAACTGTTGGAAGACAATATTTTAAGCAGTGATAGATATTTTGAGGTTAAATAATAGATGTATTCATGGCTGAGGTCTTCATATAACTGCTGAACTGGATGAAACATTTGTGCCTCTGCTTTTTGGGACTCTTTTCCTTATACCCAACATTTACCCAACCTGAACTAAATCCTGGCTAATAATTCACACACTTGACATGGTAAGATATACCAGCAGCTTTTGATCACAGCCCCACTGTGATGACTGCATCCACTGTAAAATATAGGTATTTCCAACTTAGTTTGTTAGGTTTACATTTAAAACATAATTCTCTGAGTCATGTTGCCCTTAGGTATGCACTCAATTTTTTTTTCTTTCATATCTGCTTGGTCCCTCACAACCACAATTAAAGTATTATGAATCAACAGGAAGCAGCCACTTGTGAGACTTAATATGTTGCACTCTATAAAGATTAACAACATACTCACACTGGGCATGCTACAGTTATGAAATGTATTTCTACTAAAACATTATATAATACATAATATAACTTTAAAGATGCTAAGATAAGATAAGATAAGAGAAATCTATATTGATCCCACATCCGGAAATGTACTTGTTTACACAGCTCACAAGTATAACAAGAAACTGAAAGAAATTAAAACAACAAGAGTAAGAGCACTTTACTGCACTTACTAATGTAATGCAATGTGCAATGTAAAGTCCCAAAAATTTTAATCAAATAAAAATCTAAATCAATTTACAAATGAACAGTGTGTAAAAAAGAACTAAGGAATATACACAATATTAGTTCAAGTAGGTCAGACTGTGGAGTTATAGAGTCTAACTGTGGTGGGAATAAAAGACCTGTGGTAGTGCTCTGTCCTACACTGAGGGTGGATCAGTGGGCCACTGAAGGAGCTGCACAGAGCCTCCACCATCTGGTGCAGCGGGTGAGAGGTGTTGTCCATGATGGATGTCAGCTTGGCCAACATCCTCCTCTCAATCACCTCCTCCAAAGAGTCCAGTGGGCAGCCCAGGACAGAGTTGGCTCTCCTGACCATGTTGTTCAGTCTGTTCCTGTCCGGGACGGTGCTGCCTGAACCCAAGCAGACAAAGCGTAGTACAGAGCTGAAGCCACAGCAGTTTCAGACATAAAAATTTAAGATACAACAGGAGCAGTAGCAAAAACTGAACCATGAAACCATTGCTGACTGTAAAATTCTAGACTTGGTGATACAAGTATCATACAACCTTTCCAAAAGGACACTGTGTTTCATTAGATCATGTATCTGGACTTTTTTTGTACCACAGACATAAACTGGCTGAGCCAGTCACCGTGAAGCTGCACACAATAATCTGGAGCTGCTGAAATGTTAATGAGCTGAAAAGCTGCTTGTCAGACCACCAGGCGACTGTGGCTCAGTCCCCCCCATCACTCCTTCATTAAAGATGCATGGGTTTTTTTCACTGAGGTGTTAGGTCTGTCTCTGTATATTGGCATTTTGTTTCTGTTCTGTTTCATGGTGCAACTGTACATAAGATACCATTATAAAGGTGAAGGTGCTGCAGGACAGGATTCATTCATATTTGCCATTCACATAGAGCTTGTTTGAGTGCTGGTTGAATGACATTAGAACATCTAAAACCGTAATCACAACATCTGCATTCACAGCTGCTGGGTCTAAATACCTTAATAGTGTTCTCGTTCTTCACAAAACTGCTTCTGTCACATTCTTTGTGTAAAAATAAAATAAAAGTAAAAGTAAAGCCACATAGCCAACAATAGCAACTTCACTGTAAATGACTTACAAATCAAATAAGGCCCAAACTGAAAGTTATGTGTAATGAATTATTATTATTATCTGCTTTGTTTTAAACACAATACAGCGCTCCTGAAATGTGTCGAGGTGAGAGTAAAAGAGCAGGCAGACTACTCTTATTGATTAGTCATGGAACGTGTGAGGCAGGCCAGTTTTCCACTTGTATCAAGCTGCAAAAACATTGCAGGTTCTGCGATGTGACTACTGCTCATGTATACATCGAAATGACAATGCTGAAGTGGTTTATCATCCAGAGCTCTTCGTCAGTGTCAATTCAAAAGTATATGTTGTCATTTTATTGTCAGTATAGTCATATTTTCCCCAAATGTACAATATAAAAACTGTTTATTTTTTATTAAAAGCACTCTATGTAACATAGATTCTTTACTATCATGTACAGTCCTATAACTAGGAATTGACACAAAGTGAAAAGATAATGTCAAGAAAATGCTGCTGAAGTGAGATTTTGTCTGATCCACACACATTCTGTGTGTATCATCAGTTGGTCTTTATTAGGCTGACAACAGTATTTTACTGCAAAAACATCATTTTAATTTAGGCTCAGCAGAAAAAAATAATAAATCAGGAATGTTTATGAGCCCATTGATTTTATTGATCTCCCCTGCCCACTATAGCACGGGAAAGTGAAAGCAGAAAACTTACATTGACACTGTGAGGCAGATACTGGTTTAGAAAAAGTGTACATCAGCCTGTAAACAGATTTAAAGTTCTGTCTTTGGAAATTAAACTTCACTAAACATACAAGGGGTAAGAAATTAACCGAAAGTGCAAAAAACACAGTGTCCCAGGGGTGACGAACATGTTCCTGAGACCAAGTTGGGGAGATCTGAAAGCACTACTCCCAGAGTCTGGCTCACCGAACAAATATCCAGCTTCATTTGCTTTACCTCCGGTAAAGATTTGGAAGTAATTATGACAATGACTCTTTAAGAGTCTAGAGCCTGACAGGGGAGGATGTGGAGGGAAGTTGAGAAATTGCTGCTGTTGTTGTTAAATAATCAGTAGTGAAGAACCCACCTGTCACCAAAGTGGATCTGTGTGCATACCACTCCGATTAAGTAAAAAACACAGTGCAGGAAGTAAATTGCGTAATTACTGATTTTTCTGCCCTCCCTATTTTTTGTGCAAGGCATCAGGAATATTAGTCATAAAACTCCCCTCTCAGTTCCACCTGTACAAATGACTGTGGACTTTGCACACTAAGCGCAGCAGTGGTTATGAAAACAACCACGGTGCTATTATCTAGTCATAGAAAGAGAGAGACAGAACAGATATGGGTGGAATAAACAGGAATTGACAGCAGTTTCCCTTCCCAGTTATCTATCTACTACATATCTGGTCCCAGCCCCACTCTGTGTCCAGTTTCCACTTCAGGAAGTGTGTAAAATACAAAACAATACAATGTCCACCATGTTTCAAACCCAGATCATTTGTTTGCTTCTTCTGGGGACATTCTGGGGAGATATGATTGAGAGCGTGGCTGTTATTCGTAGATATTTTCTCACTGTGTATCCAGTAGCGGGAAACCACTGTGGGTGACGCAAATAATAGAAAAGCATTGGCTCCGACTGCTCATCCCTGCATGACTCAGAACAACCGTAGGATAACGCGGGTACAAGGAAAAAAACAGGTACCAGTACTGTACACAGCAGTGAAATCACTGCCCACAAATGGAAGACTGCATCTTATTTTTACCCTTTGTGTAACCAACAAAAAAGAAGTGAGAGTGTCCGACACTATGTTACAGCATGAAACAGGCTGTGAAACAGAACTGCATGTCTAGTCCAGTGTACAGCTACACTGATGAGAGAATAGAATGTGTCTCTCACTCTCTCTCTCACACACACCACAGTAATAGTGGAGAGCAAACAGACACACAAACAGGAAGTGGCAGGATGGCATTTAGCTCATGGGAATAATTTCACCTGTAATCAGATAAATCATGACGTTCATATTTTCCTGCATAAGCCCTGGTGATTCTATGAACTATTCTGATTCTGTGCTGACGTGTGGCCTCCCCTGTGATTCATAAGGTCCTCACAAACATCAGCCATCTCTTATTAAACAGCAGATGGTATATGTTGGTGTATTCATTTAACACAGTTATAGTGTGCAGAGTTTGGCATGTCTTTTCACTGTGGATACGGTTTAGAGGAATATAAAGAATCCAGATTCTCAAAATTCTTTTTTTACTTTCACAGCACAAAGAGGCACTAGGCACCATGAGTTGTACATTTTAGAGATAAAAAATTAAAATAAGGATCTAATGTGCTTTAAATGTTAAACTTTAGTATTTCACAAGCTCTGTCTGCCACTTCCCACCACTTGCTATGTGCCCATGGAAATGGGCCAACAGACAAGCTCCTGGATCATTTATCTGGAAAAAGACTCAGGTCTATATTGGTCATTATGAGCAGCAGAGTAACAGGCCCATTACTTTAAATATAAAAACTAAACAAAGTGGTATTTCTTTTTCAACATTGAGCATAAATGTGAGGGACATTAGAGCACATTAACTAGATGTCGTATTATTATAGTTATAAACAACTAAATTGTAAATTTGTCAAACAACAGTCATTCTCATTGAGAAAAAGATTTGAGCAGTGCACAAGCGCTACGGAAGCAAAGTTCCAATTAATCCACGGTGACCTCCATTTAGCATCTCTTTCACCAGAACAGTGTTCTGTGTGTCTGTCTGTGAGCAGGATGAAAGATATAGCTGCAGAACTAAATAGAAAATAAAAATAATTTACTGGAAACATACACTTTTCAATAGGTATAGTCACTACCTCAGATAAATAATCACTGCTGTAATTAATTGGTTTTAATAGGACAGCTAGTTAAGTGAATATCAACCGAGTGCAGCAATTGTGTTTAAAGTCTTATACACCTGTAAATACATCTGTATCTGCAATGTCCAGTTATTACTATCCTTGACCAAAATAAACCATAAAGACAAAATAACTTGTTGAGAAACTCTAGGAAAATGTTATTAAAATGCAGAATTCAGGGGGAAACAGAAGATTTTCAGTTTCAACGAGTATATCTTGGAGTAAATTTATCAGAAATGTGAGGATTTTGGCAGAGGTCTAAATCTGCCAATAGCAGCCGTCTAAAAAAAAAAACCCAAACATACTAAATGACAGTGAAACAAGGTGAGGGAGGCCACCAAGACACCTCAGAGAGTTGTAAGCTTCAGAAGCTCTAACCTAACCCTAGCCCTGGAGAGACCTGAAAATGACTGTCCACCAGCGGTTCCCCTCCAACCTTACTCTTCTTCTTATGATAGGATTTGCAAAGACAATGGCAGAACATGCCCAGTTTAGGGTTGCATCGTACCCATAAAGATTCAAGGCTGTAATTGCTGCCAAAGGAGCTTCGACAAACTAGTGAGTAAAGGGTTTGTTTGTTTTTTCTTTTTAATAACTTTGCAGGATTTTTTTAAATTCTCTTTTCACTTTGTCATTATAAGGCACTGACTGTAGATTAATGAGAAAAAAATTAACAACTCTAATATGAGGTTGCAACACAACAAGATTGAATAAAGGGTGGAAATGTTCCGTTTATATGGCTGAATAGAATTGGGAATGTTGAGTAAGTTCTCGGATTCTACTCCCTTACTCGCAAATATTCTTGGAGTGACACATTTTTGGTCATACTTTTAAAGCTAAATGTAAGAGACATTTATCAACATTCCTAACTCAGGAAATCACTCTTATCTCTGCCAAAATGTAGCAAAACTCCAGAGGTGTCCTAACTGGTTATGAGCCGACAAGAGATGCTGTTAAGACAGAGACGTGCAGATTAAGTGGAAGTTAAAAATGCTTTGCTAACAATTTGTTAGATTTGTTTTTGTAACAGGTCTTTTAAAAGATACAATTACTTCTTCAACAAAAAGAGCAAAGGCTGTTTCCACAGAAACTATTGTTATTGCAACTTTACATTTTTTATAAACAGATGAGATGGAGCTTTGCTGCATTGATGATTTGGGGCTTTTACAAGCAACAGTTCCAGCCATAGAGTCATGTGAAAAGGTTAGTGTGATGTTTTTTTGAGTAGAAAAATTTAGATATAAAAAAGAAAAAAAAAATCAGTTCATTGCAGGTCTTAGTCTTAGGCAAATACAATCTCAGACAAACAACAACAAAAAAAACTTCTTTTCACTGTGCCATTATATATTAAGAAAGGTTTTGGCAGTTTGCTGGTCTTGAGCATTCAAGTGTGTGTTAGCACAATGCCAAGAGGGAAAGACGTGAGCAATGTTCTTAAAGAAGCAATTGATTCAAGAAAAGGTTATAAAACTATTTCCAAACAATTTCAGGCTCAGGGTTCGACAATTATGACAATATCCAAAGGACAGATGACACCAAAGTGGACTTGTTTGGCCTCAATACCCAGGGCCATGGCAAAAACTAAACCCAGCATTTCAGCATGAACAACTCATACACATTGAGGACAGCAGTGGATGGGGTGATAATTTAGGCTTCTTTTGTAGCCACAGAACCTGAGCCCCTTGCAGTGATTGAGTCCAACATGAACTCCGCTCTATACAAGAGTATTCTAGAAACCTATGTTATGCCATCTCTACAACAGGTGAAGCTTAGGGGAAATTGGGACAAGTATTCATCAATAAATCTGCTTCAGAATTGCTGAAAATGAAAGAATCCCAGTTTTGGAACGGCCCAGTCAAAGTCTCGACCTCGACTCAATTGAAATGCTGTGCACAAAAGACAGAATTAAACGAGGGGTGCAAACTTTGTCTCCACAGATAATACACAGATCCATGCATTGCACCATCACACACACAAAGCAAACATAAACTGGATTTTCCTATTACTGAAGCTTTTAATCTGCTGCTTACCAATGGTTTTGCCTACAAGCATAGAGCCTTCACTTAAAAAGTGAACCAATGATTAGTACCTCTGAAAACAAATCTGTGATTTATGTATAAAATTATTTATGTATGAAATATAGTTAAAATGTCATTACTAGCTACTTTTAGCAGGGTTGCATCTTTGCACTGATCCTTCCTACAACCTTTTGAATTAAAAAAATTCTCAGCTGATAAAAACAAAACTAGTTCCTCTAAAATGTTACTACTACTTACTGACTATTCTCACCTGCAATGCAACAATGCAAGAAAAACCAGAACAGCCTCACAAATTATTTTATTTTGTTCCAAGGCAGTCTTCAAGGATGGGAACGCGAAGCCACGTGGGCTAAAAAAAAAAGTTGTTGTTTTTTGGGGGTTTCTTTTCAGAAGGACAGTTAAAGTGTGGAATGCCATGAGAAAATGCCAACGTTGGTAATGACAACAGGACGTAGATACGTTATGCAAAGTTCAAAGTTCTACACTCACAAAATTTCAGCATGAAACCAAAACTAACCAGACCAAATGTATACAGATTAACAAAGTCATGAACCTTGATTCAGACTCTTAGGTGTGAAAAGTGAAACAGGAAAACTGGTTCCTCTCAGCGATTCTAAGGTATTTAATAATGAAGGGTCCTGGGCTACTTTACTATGCTCAATAAGAACATAAGGAACCATATTTAAAGGAGTTACTTTGCTTCACAATAAGTATTTTAACACATCATACCATCACATTCATGTAAAAGAACGAAAGACTGATAGACAACACTGTCTGTTCTCCTTGAAGTGCTACACAACAGTGTTAATTGAACCTCTGTACGTTCTGGCTGGATGACAGAACCCCTCTATGTCCAATAGGCAAATGCATCAGCAGGCTATGCGTTTAATAAGATAAAACCTAACATATGGAACGCAAAACTATGCGTAAACCTTATCCTAAAACCTTAACCCAATCTAATCCATTCAATTCCAGGGTCTGCTTACTTACTTTACCAGCAAAGGGTTTAAGTAAAGCTTTGTTGCTGGTGACAGGTTATGCGAATGTAGTGCAGAGTTACTCACAGCCACCCACCACGGTGTATTTTGGTGGCAGGAAGCAGAGTTAGTGGTTCAACAATCCTCTCGAAACCATGTTGTACGAGCAACTAAGGTGCACTCCGCTGTAGTCCCTGTTCATCACCGTGCTCTGTGTGTGGACATGTCTGTTTCAGTGTCACACACACCAGGCTCGGCAGGACACGGCTGCAGGTGCAAAGACGGTGGGCGACAACCGAACCAGAGTCTGACACCAACCTTCATAACTAACGAAACACCGCCTGTCGACAATACATCTCAAATACCAACCGAAAACGAAAGCTGCCGTTTGTTATAACGTGGCTTGGGAGCAATATGAAAAAAAGAGTTATGACTTTTTTGACTGGCCTGGTGTCATCGCAGGGACGTCAGTCTCTCGCCACCGACTGTCGTGAGACTGAAGAATTGGATGAAGAGCGTCAGTAACAAACGCAAAGATTGTGTTTTCCGTATGAACTGAACTGGATTAACTGTTCGGAATTTAATCTTCAGATTATTGAACGGAGTTTGGCGTGAGTCTCTGTCCACACCGAACTTCTCTGGCGCCGTTAGCTTAACAACACCTCGGAAATGCCCCGAGGCGCGTGCAACAATCCGCCACAGTCACACGTACGAATTTGACGTTGGCTACGATGTCCGGGAACCCTCTGAAACCCGGTTCTAACCCGCTAACCAGCTCCGAACACGGTCCACATCCAAACAATTGAACGAACACAAACAGGCGCCTCCTTACCTGACTGGCTTTGTGGAACTGTTTCTTCAGCCCGGCCACAGACATCTTCGACAGACGCGTAACGCTTCACCCGGGCGGCAAAAAACGTCCCGCGAAACGCGGAATAAAAGTGGAGAATTTACGTTGAGGACGGAGCGAGCCGCAGCCACAACACGATCCTCATCAGCGCCCGGAGCTCAAGACTGCAGCAGGAGCAGCGGGGCGTCAAGCGCCGACAGCGAAGCTTGGCACAACCGGAACACGTGCTGTCGTGCAACAATAAAAGCACGCACACTGGAGACTCTTAATGTCTTAAATTGTATAGTTTCCCGTAATGTAATAAATGCACATCAGTGATGTCAGCAAAGGACAAATGATTCTGTTGCGACTTAAAATTTCTCTGTATCATTATGCTTTTCGTTTGCTTAATACAGTGATTGTAGTAGGAAATTATTAAATGCTACTCCAGCTTTAAATACATTTTTACAAGGTTCAAAATCACAATTTATTGATGACTACAAAAGTGAAATCATTTGTACAATTTTTCCTTTATGTCAGTGCATATATGGTTAAAAAATATTTCTGTGAAGGAGTTGCAGACAAAGACGTGTGCAATTTTACTAGACCGTTCAAATATTGACCAAGGATGCATGAATGGCATTTGTGGTTTTATTTTGAAGGTAGAAACCGGAAGTAAGCTCTGCGTCCTTTGCTTAATTTAGTAGAAAGGCGGATGCGGAGAGGGTTTCCTGAATCGCAGAGATGTCGCCAATTCTCAAATCCTATTGGCTGACACTTGCTCCTGCGGAGGGATAAAGATGGCACAAGTAAGCGATAGGCCGACTAATTAATAATAATAACAATAATCATATTAATAGTAATAACAGGATAAATTTTTATTATTTTTTTATTATTTGGTTGTTATTAGTGGCTGTGTAGCCAATCCTCCCCCCCTGCATAGCATTTGACAACAAAATGCAACAAAAAAGACCAGTCCTCTTTCTGGCTTCATAGCTTAGCTAAAGTTAATACCCAGAATTCTCTGCTGAAAAAGTGAAGCGGGTAGAATTACAGGTTTGTCTTTTTTGCATAAATGTGTCCTAAATAAAACCTGACGGTGAAAGTTGAAAGTGGTGGATAGTTGATTAAGAGAATTTGCCTTTAAAAGATGTTTTTAATAGGACAATTTAATTTAATCAGCAACTGTGTTCAGTGTTGTAAAGTTTACCTATCTAAATAAATTTATTTCATGTACGTCTTTTTAACACCATTCTTCTTTCACATTCCACACTTTTTCTCCACATTTGTATTAGATATAATTTTTTAAAGATCAAGATTAAGGATCTTGTCTTAGTTTTAAAATATCTGTTAAATATTTTAAAAGATGTGTCCTGATAGATGGTGTCCCCCAAAATATATATCAAAAGTTTTAAAAACAAACAGTTGGGGTGAGAAGAAGCAACTAGTAATACCACTGGCACCTTTAGATGTCCTTTGCTAATGATTTGTCATTGTAAATGTCTCTGCTGTAAGTTACAGTGTGCAACTTAAGATACATGTTGTTCAAGAGAAAACTAAAGATAACGGATCGATGGAAGAGTGTTGCACAGTGTACTTTTAGGCTCCTTGTCTTATCTCACCTCAAAAAAAAAAAAAACATAGATCTGTTCCTGATGAACAGCTTGCCTACAGAACTAACATATCTGTAAAAGATGTCATAAGCCTGGACCTCCACTTCATTCCCAGCATCTGGATTTGCCAGGAACCTACAAATAGGATCAGCTATCCAGGCCTATACCAAACTAGCTCTTCAAGCTAAATTTGCCTACACCTGCAGGAAGATCACAGGAGGCTAAAGGTGAAGCTGAAACAGCATGTCACCAACACCAGCCTCCCACAGAACTGTGCTCTTCCCCCCTTACGCTTCTCATTGCAATAGCTGCTCAAAGTCCTAGAATCTGCAGACAACACCTTGGCATCCTTTCCCAGTCTTTCTGATTCTTGGGCACCATAATCATCTAGAATCTCAAGTGTTTTGACAGATGTTCTATAATTCTAACTCTTCTGCTGCCGTCTTTATTTACAACTTTTTTTGTCTTCTTTCTTTCTTTTTTGTTTAGCAGGTTTTCTAGAAATATTGTAAAAGATTTAACAGGAGCCTTGAGGGGAATCACTAACCTTTTCTGGTAACTCAACATTTCATTCATTTCAAGTTGATTTAAAATTAGAATGTGTAGTTTTAATTTCCAGATGAATTTGCAGCTGAGTTGTTCCAACTTGAGACATTTTAACTTTAAATTAGTTTAATGAAAAAACTTCTGAGAATTTACTCAACTCAGTAACATTTTAGAGTAACAAAAAACTCTTTTAAGCCTATATAATATATATTCTAAAAAAAGTAGTGGTAAACACAAGTTGTTTGTGCTGATTTTGGTAAAACGTGACTGCAGTGAAGTTGTTCATGTCAAATGAAGAATTGACTCTTTAAACTATGTGGTAAAAAGTGATGGTAAAAATTATGAAAATTACGTCTGAATAATTGTCATCACAAAATATAACTTGAATGATCAACCATGCGACTAAATAGTTGAGTCAACTTAATATTTTAAGGTCGGTAAACACAGATACTTTTAAATTTTCAAAACTCAAACTGACATTGAGTAATCTGTAAACCTAAGTTCAGTGAAATGACACACCAAGTTTAACAAACAGGAAAAAAATGTACACAGAAAATAAAAAAAATCTTGCATAGTTACCGGTGCTGCGCTTCCACAGCAACAATAAACACAGCTTAACCTTGAGTCACAGCCTACCTGTAATCCCCAGCCTCCCACCAGGTGTGTCCCTGAGCAAGACCCCCAGCGCCAGACCCCCGGGCGGCTCTTGTGGCAGCTCTGCGCTCCCCCCAGAGGGATGGGTCAAATTTCACTGTAACATGTATGTGTAAATGTATATGTGATTGAAGTGAGAAATAAAGGTTCTCCTCTTCTCTTCCTCTCTCCCACAAAAAGCTCAACAATTGACCAGAACCATGTCATGAGCCTGTCTTTCTTATTTGTAAGACATTGAGATCGTTTTTTCACTTTGTCATGTTTCTTAATTGAAGCAGCACTAACAACTAATGGCAAAACTGTACGTGCCTGTTAACCAGTATCAGTATTTGAAAATTGATAATAAGAACTCGCTTTTTTGGGCATGTGACTGGTTTTACTTACCACCAGGAGGCAATAACGACCTGTAGAGGAGCGAGGGTTCAACCCATGAAGGTCTGATTTCCGGCAGCAGAGGGCAGACTGGCAGCAGTTCTCACCCCTGTGCTGGCAAAGCTGGACCATGAATGCAATCCAAATTTGTATGCACAGTTGAATTAAGACTTCATTATGACATTCAACTTCTTTTAGAAGGATCGTCAGTCATGTGGTCTAGTCCATGAACTAATGGTTTTCCACTGTCTGTTTTTAATTACACCACACCGCACAGCCTAAGTAATAGTGGATGCAGTGACTGTGTCGAAGATAAAGTGACTTTTCTTCATAGCAGATTGGACCCACGAATGGTTTGATGAAGATGTTATGGTCCAGTAGTATAAAAACCTTGCCTTTAAAAGTGAAACTCTCACTTAATCCTGTTTCCTCTGGCTGCAGAATGTTTGGAAGAACTAAACTCATCTGCTGTCCATCTGGCCGCTGTGCCAGACAGTAATACCCGCTCATATTCTTTAACTTCCCAAGCACCCATGGACAATCCATTCTCTCCCCCTTCTCTGCCCCTCGGCCCTGATCCCCCACCCAGGAGGTGGGATCCGGTGTCAGTGCCCCAGAAAGACCCCTCTCTATCTGGAACATGTGGGGGGATCGGCGTCCTGGCAAGCAGTGTTGTTCAGAGAGCTCAGTTTCACTGTTTGGAATTCTCACAGTAGCGTGCACGTATCCACTGCCTCCCAGGTGCTGGATCACAGCAAATCTAAATTTCAGGAGAGCAATCAGCTGACGTGTTCTCTCAGAAAACACAGGAATTACACAGCAGAGACCAATCTTTATCCAGTTTCCAGAGTTTTGGCTTTTGTTCCCATCATCAAGCTAGAAATTCATTCATTGCAGAAACCCAACTAATGACCCAAGACTCAAGAATAACTTATCTTTATCTTTCCCCAAAGGTCAATTGTTTGTGCAGCATGTAGAGTACATAAAAAAGTTTGAGTCCATCAATCCACTGTGAATTTAGCACAGTGAAAGCGCAGCAGGTAAACAGATTCTTTGTGTCCAGTGGAATTCAAAGAATGGAAAAACACTGAATACGGGGGATGTGAGCTGTACTTTAGCTGCTTCAGAAAGGATGCATAACCGAGTACTACCTCCAACAGTCCAGATTGATGGCATTTTTTATTCAAGACTGAGAGATCTGGAGAAAATGTAAAGACGCTTTCAATGAAAGATCCATTAAACAATGTTGTCAACATTATGTCCAGCTACACTCACTCTCAGTGTCCCATTTGTTAAAAAGTCTGCAGCAACAGTCGACAACACGGTTGTGCAAACCAAACTGGTCACTTGCTGTCTTCGCCATCAGGTGGGGCTGTATGGTGTAAAATGGTTTTGATTATATCCAGCCCATTTCCAACAGGTTTTTCTTTGTGCTAATCTGGCATTTTATCATATTCTGTTCACTTACTTCAATATTTTTAAAAAATAAATAAATTTAAAATAAAATTGGACTTGATAAAATGAATTTATTTTTAGTGTAATATTACAGGAAAACAGAACATACAAGCAAATGTTTAAAATCATCACCAATATTAAATATAAGTTGACATGGTGTCCAGTAGACTTTGCATTATTAGTGTGATTTCAAAGGATTGGTCCACACTTTTTAGGCCTACCTAAAATCACAGTTTAACTTGCTGTAATCATTCCTTCTGTTCACACAGGATGTTAATAAAAATTTACATACAATTTTAAATGCTCTACATGAGTGATAGGGCCAAAATCGTCCATCTTTGCAAAAATACATTAAAACATTTACCAGAATGCAGTACCTGGGTTCAGCCTTTTAATTTATTGTAGAGAATTCCTGTACAATTAATGTATGTAATTTTTTCTCCACTAAAACCAAACAGAAAGGCCAGAAGACTTTTTAAATAAACACAGCCTCATTTTAATTTTTAGATACACAGTTGAATACATTTTAGTACAGAACAAAGTCAGTTGATTGTGGTCCCCAAGGACTTTAAGAAATGATCCTTCATGTTCAACTATGAACAGAAGTATTGGTTACAGAAACAACAAAACAAAGTCAGGGTTTGTCTCAGACTTGACTCCAACAACCATGAACCTGCCCATTTATTTTTGCTCAAGTTAAAACATTTAACTCAAGTCTTGAGTCTCAGCTTGTGGCACGTAAACCCAGGCCCTCCCAATTTGCTCTGACTGCTTTGAAATTAGTCTTACCACCTGTTCAAAAGAAGGTCGGAGCAGATTCTGGTAGTGTCCTGCGCACAGTCCCTTCAGAAAAGGAGGTTTAACATGTTCTGTTCATTATGTCCTGAACATTGTAGGCTTATCTCAGCAAATTGTTGCAGGAAAAGTGCCATATTTACCAGTGAAAGGTTTCTGAAAGTGGTCCAGTGCTTCTTAAAAATAGCCCTAAAGATGTAAGTCGCTCCAGATACAGATACAGCTCTGTGGAGGAAGCTGAGCAAGTGCTCCACCTCTACAGATCAACCAGGTTCTCTGCTGAATATTGTCGCCTACATACAGCACACAGGAGGGATTAAAATAACCCATTGTGCCCTCTCTGAGTGGTACTAGATTTCCGCAACGTGCCAGAGAAAAAGGATGGGGGCCACTTGTCAGAACTGGGTTTTTCCAGCTCCTAAGTGATGAGGAACAGCTCTGCAGGCTCACTAATGTACAGTAAATGTGATGGGTGGGTTGAATTGTTGAGTTATGCAAGGCTTTCAGCCCTCTGTTATAGAGCAATACTTTGGCATGTTGCGTAACAAATTTGTCCTCCTCGCTTTTTCAATGTGGGCCCAATGATACTTTCACTGTCCCTGGTCCATTTCCATTCATGGCCTTTAGCCTTTCATTGCACTAATACAGCGATTAATTCTTCTCTTCAATATCTGTGAGAGCTTTTTTCAGGTCGGGTGGCGTATGCCATCTCACTGCAATGCAAATTTAAATCACTCCTGAATGTGACTAGCATTGAGCTGTCTTTTTAATTTTAGAATAGCAAATAAAGAGTGCACAAAAATCAAAATATTATCAAAACGCTATTAATCAGGTTCCAACAAAATGCTACCTGGCATTCTGCTGTTTCCTGTTGCGGCTCTTATGTATCTAAATTTTTTCTCTCTATACGGCTGTATTTTGTGACTGGTTGTTTGCTTGCCTAGTCTGGGTGGTGTAGCCATGAAGAGGTCAAGCTGAGAATGACCTGAACCTAGTTGTTCAGTGGACCACACCCCACTTCAGGCTGTAAATAAAGCCTGATGGTGAGATAACCTCTGAAAACCAGCCATTCAGTCTCTTGTTAAGTTCTAAATCCTTCTTTTTGTTGAAAATCCATGTGTGGAAAAAGTCCATGTGTGTCTGATGTAACTTGACTTAAGGAACAATATTGGTTCCTTAAAACCTAAAATCACCAGCTTTTATAGGGACTCTCCTCCATACATACAATAGGTGCAGTGAACATTCATTGCAAGTTAGGCCTGGAGTTGTTTTTAAATATGATTTTATTTCCCCACGTCAAAGTGAAACAGAAATGAAATTCCGGTCAGTTTGACCACAGAAATCTTTGACTCAAATAAAACCTCAAAATATCTGATGGCTAAATACTGCCATGTTTGGTTTTACCCCTCTTTTAAATGGCTTGTTAGCAGTGATGCTCATGTGTTCTCCTCCCAGCAGCCCATTGCTCCATGCGTTCGCTGGAGGCTCATCAGCGTTGCTCCGCCTAACACTGAGTAATACAAGACCTCGAGGGAGTTAGCCTGGATCAGATGATACTGCTGCGGGGATGAGCAAGGCAACAAAAGATTTGTCATAAATCCTCTGCCCTCCATCCTTAGTTGTACTCTGTAGTACTGTATATAAATGTGTGCACTGTGTGTGTCAAACAAGAGTCAGCGTGGGAAAGCGGAAATGCTGACGTGATCGACAGGTGTCACAGTGCTTCTCATCCTTCTTACAGATGGCTCTTTGTTCGTGCTGATCCTTCTCCACAATATGAAAACCACTGTATTATATACACATGCTGCAATACTACACAATAACTTTCATTCATAATATGAAAAGTATGTGCTTTTTTTTGGTGCATTGAAAACGGATTAAATGAGACTTGCAAACATATGGCTTTTTATTTAATTGGAATGAATATTGTATCATCAAATCAAAGGAAACATGAACACCTATAAACATGTCCGTTTTTGCTAATTTTTTTCAACAAATTCCAACAACGAACAAATGGCATCTTCAATTTGGCCCATTTCATTTAAATAGAGAATGAAAAAATGCAGAATACAGAGCAAAACCATGGTGAAATAATCAGACACATACATCACAATGTTGTTCATTCATTTTAAAAAAACTGAAAAGAAAAACATAATGTTAGTGGTGAGATTTACCTATTTTTTACAGTTTTTTTGGTTCCTTTCAAATAACAAATTACTCTATTCACAGAATATACAGTTCAATAAACATTTTTGTTTAGGGTGTGCTCATGTGTGGTGCTTTTACTATAAATTGCATTTTTTTCAGTAATATTTCTCAGTGTTTGACTCATTCACAGTACATGGTTCTAGCCTCCAGACACAGCCTCCACTCAGTCAGAATCATACTGCAAAAATCACAAAGACAATACGATTTCTATGTCTGGTCCCATTAGCAGATTTCTTTTACAAAAATGCCCCCAAATCATGACTTTTTTTTCCACCCCAATCAGTCTGGTTTTTTTTTTTCTTTTTTGGCAAATTTTTATTTTATTTTACATCGGAGCCCACGCCTGAATACTGCTGATAATCCCAAAGTTGACGCAAGAAGTCTGGCCAGGCCATTTTAATACTGCACTCCCCTCGCACAACGTGTGGGGTCCACTATTCACACAATTGTGGACTGAAAAATATCTTTGGTCAACATTAGCAGTATGTAACAACCAGAACAGTAAAGACAGATCATATTACAATACATACAATAACTTACTGATCAAGCTCACAACACTATAGCTGTTCAACAAAGACTCTTTTTATAGACCATTGTCCAAATGCATTACAGGTGTAGAGGTTACTTCACTACTGCTTCACAGAGAAGATGTAGACATCGGACAACAAAAACACTTGATACCGTTTCATGATTCAACTCACACTCGGACGACACGTGGAAAAATTGAGTTTTTACTGGTGAAATTTATAAGGGCTAAACTGGGCTGTAGACAAACCGAATACGAAGAGTTAAGTTCTGCACTACAACTAAAGACTCGTCAAGGTTCTCTTTCTCACTACTGAAAATGTATTTACTGATGTGCTCCTGTATGTCTCCGTTTTACTTTTTTGTCGATGTGAAAACACAGATGGAGGCTGAAAATGCTTTAGCAATGTTCGTCTCACAGAAAAAGTCACTTCTTCTTAAAGAAGGATGCATTTGTCACAAGGAATGAATCCCTCACCTTGTTTTTCCTCTTTTTGTGTTAAAGTATAACATAGGGTTGGACTACAGTATGGAATTTAAAAAGTGCTAACTGGTGAGTTTTGAGGTGCCCAAAAAGAAAAGAAGAAGAACAACGACAACAACAGACAGACGACTACAATGAGGCAAATCAGTCTATGAACTCAAATCCCTATTCCTGGTCCACTATGACACGCGAGCTAACAGCCAGGTTCCTGTGGAGGTTTGGGTTCTGGCTGTGCCTGTTTCTGCTTCTCACAGAGGAGAAGGATGTATCACAGCCTGGGACTTTACACTTGTGAAGCAGTCGCAGGTGGACAGTCTTGTAATGGGCTCTGAATGTGCCCTTGTTGCTGTAGACCTTTTGGCAGACGTGGCAGGTTATTGGCGATCCACCCCCACCGCCCTGAAGCCCACCTTGTCCGCCCCCACAGCCTAGGGTCCTCTCTCCCCCATGTGCCAACTCCTCACCCACAGGCCTCCCCATACCAATCCCATCGCAGCTTTCATCACTGTCCTCCATGGGGAGTGCTTCCTCATCCTCTTCAATCCCTTCCCCATCCTCGCTGCCGGCTCCATCTGAGTCCCAGGAAGACTGAGCGCTGCTGCTGCCACGAGGTGGGGCAGAGGAGGAGGTACTCAGGTCCAGGACTGCCCCATCCTCCCCACTCCCACCACCTTCTCCTCCTCCTCCTAACGCCTGCATCTCACCTAATGGGGATGCTTCAGCACTGTCCGGTGCAGCACACATTTTGCTCATAGGAAAGACCAGGCCCATTCGGTTATGTCCTCGGAATATGACAGAGGTCTGGCTGGTTGGATCTCGATGGTCTTGGCAGTGATCCAGACCAACAGAGTCTCTGTCTCTAGAGTGGGATGAGGATGGGTAAAAGGTGTTGGCAGGGCTGAATGAGTCTTTGGTCAGAAGCTTGTTGTGCAAATTCAAATTTGCACTGTGTCTGTAGATATAAGCAAAATCTGCATTAAACGTCAGTGTATCATACACCATATTTTTCATCCACAGAACCACAAGAACATGCTGCTCTGAGCATGCTGTCCCCCCAAGACGTCAAAACGAAAGGAAAATGCAAGAATCTCATCTCTGACTTATGTTAAGCTGTATAAATATCCCAGGGTCATTTCCAGATGCTAAATATTGACTTCTCTTTAAATGCTCTTAACGTGGATCTATGTGCCAAAACTAACCACATAATCTCCAAACCTGATGCAAATGGCGGTTGAGCTTGTACTTGTGTTTATACAGAATTACACTGATGGCGTATGCAATTGTAAATTCATTTTTTGGCTGGGTGTAGCGTACAGATGTCACAGGAGATGTACAGACCAGCAAAGGACACGGGCAGAGGACAAATTGACCAACACACACATCCTGTGAAATAACACTGCTTTTAACGTATTCTCACTCTATTCATTAGTCTAATTGTTGAGTAATATTACATGTATTTCACATTTTATTGTTTTTATATGTTCTATTAATTCATAACATAACAATAATACAATAATAATTAATATGTCGATAGTAGTTTGAACATAGAACTGTATGTTAGCTTCATTAGAGTGGACTTTTGTGTAAACCATGTGACAATTTAATAATAATTTGCTGTTTTATTTAACATTTTGTAAACTTTATCCACTGAGACAACTAACCACAGTTCATCATGGTGAACTGATTCACATTCAGCTGATCCCAGTGACTTTGATGAAGTCTAATAGTACAGGGATAAAATTAACTAAATTCTAGTAAGGCTAGCAGCATTGTTTTCATTCATTTGTCATGAAAGGAAACAACCATTTCTTGTTTTCTTTAAACTACAATAAAAGCTTGTCCATTACTCTAACTGTCAAACACGCATGGGGTCAATCAGGCTAAGGTGAACTAACCTAAATGTTTAAGTTCAGTGAACTGAACTGAACCTCATGAGGTAAAAAGACTTTAAGTCAGAACAACAGAACATTGACAGTTACATGAATATGTTTAAATTGGAGCTCCAGGACCAAAAAGTCAGCTCTTCCCATTCTAACCTAACTACAGCTGTTGGTTTTAGGCACCCTTCCCTGTCAGCACAGTCACGTTTCCCTGACAGAAGGCTGAGAATGATCTGTTGCGTTAGTGAAATCCAGGGTATCTGCTAACTGGATCCATGAGAAAACTGCCAACTGGATCAGCAAAACAATAAGGCCTAAAGAGGTAGATTTACACCTAATCAGAAACAGCCTTAGAAGAAAAAGATACTTTTGCCTCTCACCTGTCTCTGCTCCTGCGGGAGGGGAAGGCAGCGTTGCAGCCATCCACCGTGCACATGTGCATCTCCTTTAGGTGGACATTTTGGTAGTGCATCTTGACGCTGTAGGGGTTCTTAAAGGTCTTACTGCAGATTTCACAGTGGTGTGGTAGGTCACCGTCAGGGTCAAGGTGAGACAACCCTGAGTCACCATAGTCTTCTACACAGCCATCAGACCCCTCCCTGTCATGGTCTATGAGCTGGAGAGCCCCCCCATTAGTCAGCCTGTGGTCACTGTCGCTCCATTTGCATTCAGAAACCTTGTCAGCTGCATGCAGTGAGTTTGAATGCTCCCTGTCCACCTGTTCTCCATTGCCACCGAGTTCTTGACAGAGTAAGTTGTTGTCACAGTGGTTCTCCATTAGTCTATTTTCAAAGGGGGAGGATGTGCAGGTGATCACCCCCATTTCACCTTGCTTTGGCCCATCATCTTTGTCCTGCCTCTCTGTTATTTCACTGTCTAGAGATTGGATGAACAGATGCTTGCCGGTGTTTCTGTCCTTCTCGTCACCAATGTAACCCCCCCTCAGCTCCTTGTCCTCTCCAACTTGTCTTGCGCACAGATACCCTTCGGCTTGGCTACCATCACACTCTTCCTTGTCCCTGCTGTGTAAAGGGGCCTCATCCTCAGAGCTGCTCCCATTATCCATCTGCTCATCTCGCTCCACTGCCTCCTTCTCTATCTTTATTGGCATGCTTGACTTCCGTGACTTTTTCTTTGGTATAGGGTCTGTCATGCAGGGTTCAGGAGCTGTGATGGGTTTAATGGGTACAGAAGAGGACAACAGAGGAAGGGAGGGTAGTGTTCCAGGGGTGTTTGCAAGCTCTGCTGGAGTCACCAGACTGCGGTAGAAGGGCAAGACCGGCTGTACTGTTTTTAAGTTGGGAAAGAGGATTCCACTCTGGCCCATGCTGGGGAAGGAGCTGTTGTGAAGCTTAGAACCACTGTCCACATGGCTCACCATGTAGCTGGGCACTGACTTATGGCTTTCTGCAGAGCAAACGGGAATGGGGTGCCATACTCAGGCCTCTTCTCTTGAGAGCTCTCATCGGCAGACATGCTGCCCCTCAAGTCTTTGTCGCGGTTATTGCGGTTCATGGGCATGTGTAGACGCGGATTGGGGTTGGCACTATGGCGATTCCGACTGCGCAGTGAACTGAAAACCATGTTGCAGCCCTCAATGGTACACTTGTGCTTAATTTTCAGGTGCACGGCATTGTAGTGGATTTTCAGTGTGCCTTTGTCGTAAAATGTCTTCTCACAGGCATTGCAAAATACACGACCCTTCTTCAGAGAGCCTCCTCCACCACTGGAGACTCCGCCACCGCTACTTCCGTTTCTGTCGAGGGTTCGCATTTTTCCCTCAGGTGACATCTGTGTTACATCAGAGCTCATGGACGGGGTGCAAGGTGTGGAGGGTCCATCTGAGTAGTTGTCGCTAGTGGAGAAGTCCTCAGCCTCCATCTTTGTAGTAGTGGACAGGCTGTCAACTGGCTTGTCGCCAATGCGCTCTAGATCTGCAGTGAAGGAGACAGCGCTGGAACCTAACAAGCTGGACTCTTGTGAAAGAGGCAGGGGGCTGTCCTTCCCAAGGCCATCCCGTGATTGATCATCACGCCTCTGACTCTGCTGCTCCATTGGCCCACGGCATGGCTGCTGATGCTGAGGGTGCTGTGGGTGCGGGTGCTGCAGGGTCCCTGTTGGTGAGCCCAGAAATGGTGCGGGAACAGAGCCTAAGAGCTGGAATGGCAGCATGAAGGCCATGCTGTTGATAAAGTTCTCAAAGTGATGCATACTGTTGCCACTCAGTTTATCAACTTTGGCTGTAGAAAGGTTGGCAGCAGTACGTGGAGTGTTGCGCTCAATGAAAGTGCGGATATCTGAGTTGGTTCGGGTGCTGGGAACCAACACCGCCTGACCCTCCTTGTCCTGCAGAGCCATTAGCTCCACTATGGACTTGGTCTCACCAAAACGCAGGAACTGCTGCAGTGTAGCAATCTCCTCTTCGAACGTCATGATGGCCCATCGGTCCAGGACCTTCCCTGCTACATCCTACAAAAATGGCACGAAGGAGGCAGCAGCAAGACAGTGGAGGTAAGGGGTGAAGGCAAGGGTATGAAGGAGAAAGAAAATGAAAAAAAAGAAAAAGGAGAGAGAGCAATTTCATCATTAGAATTATAAGTGTCTGTTGGGCTGCTCATACATATTCACGGAGCGAGTTAGATGACACCCCCAATAAAGCAGACAGGCAGGGCAACTAAATAAAGGAATCAGATGGAGTGTTAATATAAGTGGGCAGCGCAGAACCCAGAGAACCCTCATTACACAGACACACAGTGTTTCATCTCGCAGGTCATTTCTCTTCATTTAAATCATGCGGATTCCCTGGCCCAGCATCAGCACGACCAGATAGAGAACACGCACGCATGTTGTCAGGAGAACAGGCACCGAAGCATTCCAGCAGACATGTCCACGCACAGACACACTCCCAAAGGCCCGTTAAAATAACCACATGCACAAAAGTACCACACACACACAGACACACAACTAAGGGAGGGGTGATCACAAGGCGTCTCACATTGATCAAGCGGGTCCTCTCTCCCTTAGCCCAGCGGTAATCACATGTGAGTTTGGGCGTCTTTGAAAGTGAGGAGCAGCTTCATGCCGTAACCATGATTAATATTTCATCACAGAGCATTCATTGGGCGCCTGTCGAGGATTCTGACTCTACGTTTGCCATTAGATGAGCTAACATGAATTAAACGCAGCCCAACTTGAATACTTGATGATGTACTAATCGAACTGAGAGCCTGCGCTGACACAGTGCCTGCAACCCCGGTCTCCGCAGCCTCTCTCTCAAGCGGGAGCTCGAGAGGAAATCTGGAGCAAAAGACCTAATATTTACAAATCTACACTGCACAGTCTGGAGACAAGCAGATCATATCAGGATGGTTCCCAGAGACTTCGTGGCACGGGACACAACATCACATCCCTGCTCTCTCTTCTCCTCAGCCATGTTTTTTACTCGGCCTCATCTAATCTCTCACTCACTCACACATTCATTTATAAGGTCTCAAGTTGGCCGCTTGGCTTTTTTAGAGGCACCCCCACCCTGAAAAGCCATAACACTAAATTCTAGGTTCGAATTTTTTTTATTCTTAGAGGAATAGTTCACCATTGTGGGAGGTAGTTTGCTTTCTTTATTAGATTCTGGTGACAAGAGCGGTATCAGTTGTATGTCTGAGTGTTACGGGCTGTTCATCCATATAGATTCGAAAAGTTGGGGCAATGATTCATTTGCACGCTTTTCATCGTGAACGAGACGAGTCAAAAAACATCCAGCTGCACTAAATGTTATAACAACTTTATGATGCGGTGGCAGCGTCAGTCTGGTGGTAGCGTCAGTCCCGGCCATCGTGATTCGTCCCAAACTGAAGCAGAGTTGTTTTCTGCTTCACTGTATGTAAAAGAATATTTTTAACATAAAGGAGGAAAAGGTTGTTGCTGAGGTTTCCCAATTCGCTATGGTGTCTTTATGAGTTACACAACAAAAAAACAAGAATAAATGTGAAAACAAAAAATTGTTGGAGTGCCTGGGCCACCCCTTGGAGGCCAGATACTGACAAACACTTTGTATCTTTTCGTGTGAACACACTGTTGTGTTGTGTGTTCACGGTGATGTACAGTCCACTCCGACTGGTCTGCACAGATTTGGGTTTTTCATGCTTCAAACAAGTTCCAGGTGTTAATGCAATTGGGAAGAAGTTTTTATTTCAGTCTAAACGATAATTTAGAGATCTGTTTTCAGTGAAATCGGCATATAGTTTTGTGCTGATGTTGAGAATAACACACTGATCGACACGTGATCCTAAGCGTCACCTCCGTCCCTCCACACCCACTGCTCACCTGGAGCACATATCCCCGTATGTAGTCCTGCAGCGTCCAGTCAAGTGCATTGAGGATCTGGATGACCTCTTCCTGCTTCAGGACAGAGAAGAGGCGGTCCAGGAGGATCTTGAGGCGGATGGGGATGGCTTGGGTGCCATACAGCATCAGGCTGCAGATGTCAAACACCACGTTGGAGTGCACGATCTCCACCTGGCTGCTCTGATACATGTGGTGCACCTTCAGCTTACTCAGGGCTGGAATGGACACACACATTTGACTGGATTATCTTTCAGGAACCTACACTGGTGCCTGCTGACATAACGCAGGTAGTCATGTAATTTATACAAAATAAATAACAATATTATGAGGCTTTGAGCAACAATAATTGTATAGAATATATTTAGAAAGTCAATGTAACTGGCCTTGGTTGAATAATCATATCACTACATGCGGATATGTGATAATGGATAATGTCAGTATCTGCATCAAATAAGTGGAAACATAAATTTGGAGCCTTCAAAACAATTCCTCTCCACTGTGTTGCAGAGTCTTGTCAGCTGTGTGTACTACTTCACGTCTTTTCTTACAAACTCTTAATCACAACAAAAATCTTTTTAATAAAATAGCTCTGAGCCAAAAGTGCTCTCTACTCTGGCTCACACCAACAGCAACACAAACACACACATGATATGTGTGTATGTGTGTGTGCCAGTGGATCGGGACTTAAAGATTAAAAATTGTCCAGCTAAACATTTATATTAAGGACTTGCGATGATATAGTAAAAATTATAAAATGAAAAACTAAAATTTCAGACAATGGATACACTATGCAACAATCCTAAAGCAGCTGACCATCCTGCACAAAAAAAAGTGCAAGACAGAAAAGAGACATCTCAGGTCATCACATTGGGATGGAAAGACTCTGCTGTGGTTGTGAGAAAACACACCGCAACATGAGATGCATTCAGCTCAGAAATTACAACTGATTGAAAGTGTCGCCCGAGAATGTCACAGCAGTGCAGCCTGTCACTTTGAAATATGCAGCCTACTGAAAGAAACAGAATACAATCACAGATGGAACAAAATCTATTGACTTGTTGAATTTAAGACACGTGTGGGCTCCTGATCACCTGTGACAGTATTTATAGACTAACATTAGATTTTCTCTTTGCCATGGACTAATAAATTCGCTTCATCTTCACTCCACCAGACATCACCCGGACAACTGCTAAAACTTGGACATGAAGACAGTAGACATTTTGCAGTGAGTTCCTACCATGTGCTACCCAGCCATGCTTGCAGTTTTCACACTGCCTCCTCTTCAGCTTCCCAGGCTTGAAGCTGTCACAGTTACAGTTCACCAAAGTGCAGCAGATAGCCTGTTAAAAACAAAATATACATTTTGATTATTGTTATTGTATTAATAACCAAGCAGATTCATTTCTGTTTTTACAACTCACTATGCTGCCTTCAAAACTGCTGTTTTGTTAAATAAAATCACACTGTTTTAACACTTATTAAACCAGTAGCTGCAAATAGTGACTGAATTATTTAAACCGAAGACACTATGTTGTTTTTAGGGCTTGTCTGTCTTTTAAAAATACTGTACGTCTTGCAAACATTTAACTTTTGTTGGGAACTTTGAGGTGTTCGGCACAATTTGAGCCTTTACTGGAAAAGGTCTGATTTTTGCAGAGCACATTTCTAAATTCCTGACATCAAAGATTTCACGTTATTAATTTTCAGCCCTTTTTATATTTTATATAGTTTTCAAGGTTTGAAATTTAAGAAGCGACATTTCTGTGCATCCAGGAAAGCAACATAATAGCACTGATAGAAAATGTTCCCTCTCTTTTAATCCCTCAGTCACAGAAAAAACAGTTGGGGTGTGTGTGTACGTGTGTGTGTGTCTGGTTGTAACGCTGCTTATCTTCCACAGCTACATGAAAAATGTACAACGGTGAAGTTGCCCACAGAAACCGAAAGAAAGAGCATAATTGCCTTAAGTAATTTGTCTCTCTCTGTGCATCACTCACTGCTGCTTTACCCTGAAAGAGTAACAGTAGCACAGGTGTGTGTGCGTCAGTGCGGAGCTGCAGGGTGGGTACAAACTCCAGTAACAACCGGTCTCAGACACACCTGACCCTCAACAACCATCTCAATCAATCAGGGCCTGAGGCAGGCGTTCACACACACACACACACACACACACACACAGGGCAGAACTGTGTCTATTAGTATATTTGCTATTAGTATATATGTGCTTTGATCTTGTCAGGATAGACATGGAGGAAAAAAAAAATGTAAAGTTGAGCAAGTTGACGGACAGAGAGAAGACTAAGAGCGAGAAGTGAATAGCAGTAATGAGTCAAGTTTCCTGGGTTTAGCTGCTGACTTGGCAGCGGCCCTGCAGAGAGGACTCCATGCACTAAAAATGACTCTGCTTCTTATCTTTGCCCTGGACAAAAAAAAAAAAAATCATTTACACACCAGGAACTGAGGGAAAAGCATCATCAGATTTATGATCAAAGCCAGTGTTGTTAGAGCTACATGCCGAAAATCTTGGAGTGGCTGTGCTACGCCACCTCTCTCCCTCTGCATCTATAATGCATGATCAGCGGGGTTTTAGTATACATGAGCAGCATGCTTAGCTCCTCGCTGGAGCGCACTCCCTCTCCACGGGTGGAGAAGGAGGAAAAGTGTGGGTGGGTGGATGGGTAGGGGGCCTCCTCCTCTTCCTCCTCCTCCTCCTCATTTAGTCAGGCACTTGGTTGTGCGCTCCAGGCTGGGCTTGTCCTTGAGATCTGGTATCACATAATTTCACCTCACAATAACCTCTCATCATTAGGACGGATAAACTGACCCGAGATGAAGGTGGCGGCAGCTAGCTGGCCTTGGAACACAGCGTGATAGCTCCGGCCTTCAGTCCCATGACATCCGTTTGCTTTGCTTTCCTCTATCGCCTCTCTCTGACGGATTTTATATCTGGACGGCCAGCTTGGCCTCCTCCGGATGGTGGTGAGGTGTAAAAACCCCTTTGCTCATCGCTCAGCGACATAATCCCATCATTACAGAGCACCAAGAACCAACACAGCCCAATTAGGCTAATCCCACCCCACTGTGGGTGCACACACACACACACCTCCTGCGGCTGTTCCCACTAATATACATCTCAATCAGGTGCCTCTGCTCCCTCGCCAGCCTGTGGAGCGCACACACACACACACACACACACACCGATGCAGTGTGCTTGTAGTCATTTATCTTAATTAGTAATTCATTTCATTAGTTCCTGAATGGCGGTGCATGGCAGGTTGGCACCACAGTGGCTGCTGGTGACCAAATTGCCCCCGTACCCTCCTCTCCATCTTCCCCTTTTCTGTTGTCACAACAAAGCCGTGGTTCTTCTGATGCATCAGTCGGGTCGATGACAAGAAGACTAATTGCACAAAATGATGTGACTGGGTCAGTGTGTTTGAAGACAAAGCTAACACGGTGTCACTTTCTTTGCCGATGAATATCACACACACACACCTTGAATACGTAACACGTCCTCTTGATTCTTTGTAAATGTTAAGGAATATGTGGTATGGGGACAGGTGTTTAATAAAGTGTGCTTTCATTAGTCATTTTATTATTTCCAACGGGATCTGCTGGGCAGAGGTCAGAGGACACTTCAGTCAGAACCTCTGTACTAAGTGAATGACTTTTCTGTGAAAGTCTGTTAAAAGATGCAAAACGACCAGACAAAGACCAGAAAATGCAATTAAGAGACACACAAAAAAACCCTAAAGTAACTATGAGTAACTGCAAAATTACCAAAAGGCATCAACAACAACGAGAAGATTCCGAAAGATGTTAAAAATGACCATAATAAACAAAGGTGCGACATATGGAACAAACCATGGCAAAAACAAAAATTCTTCAGTTGAACGTGCATCCCATAGTAATTATTTAAGCTACAGTACAAAACCTTAGTATGCTTTTTAGCAAAAATATGTTCCATAAGTGCGACGAGGTGCTGTTGACGCTTCCTTTGAAGTCAGAGTAAAGAACAGCACCACAGAGATGTTCAGAGGCGCAATCGGAGAATTGTCTCCATTTCTACTTGATTAGTAAGTTGTGCAGCGTATTGTTAATATCACAAGGCTGCGAAGGGCTGTGCAGAGCGTAAAGAGCATTGAGAAGGAGACCTGGGCTGAGAAGGCTGGAATGATTTCAAATTTCAATCTGCCAAAAGGGTTTACAGTCGGAATCGATTTCAGTACAATCGGCACCAGGACTAAGTATTGGTAACTACGTGCACCTTCTGGGGGCCAAACAGGAACAAATACAATTTTTCAGTTGAGGTACAATTTCAGGAGACAGTCTGTTTTTATGTAGAATTGTGGATATGAAAATTTGCCGTCACAATTATCAGTTGTCAATAACGCAGTTATCGTTGACCAAGGTCAATGAAAATAAATGACACATATGAACAACTAAATAAGTATTAAAATAATAAGTGAATAAAGTATAAGCGTGTCACTTCTCTTCTGAGAGTGGAAGTTACAAATTGTAGCTTTTGTTATGAGCATGTCAACAAATTAAACCAAAGCTGTGAGTTTATTCTGGGCCTTAAATCTGACATAACAACTAAAGAAACTCAAGACAAAAATAGGACTGGGAGAAAGGGGAGGAGTGGAGGTTGCTTGGCTGTGTCCTCCTGATATAACGCAAACCCGCTTTAGTTTCCTTATGGAACCGACAGTCCTGCTTTGGTCCTTTCTTTATTGTGAAGTCACATATTCAGTCTTTGCCACCAGTCCTCGGTCCCTCACTGTCTGTCAAATGGTTGTTTCTAAAGGCAACATGGCTGAGAGACACTCACTCAGCGGTAAGGCTGTGTAGGACGGATGGACGGTGAAAGAGAGGAAAGGTGAGGGTTAAGAAAAGTCAAAGGTGTGAGGTGAAGAGAAGGAAAGGAGGACAGTCCTGAGCGAAAACCCACACACAGCATTGAAACCATGGGACACCAGCGAGGTTTGTATTGGACGTGACAGTTAACGGTTAACCCGTGAGCAGTATTTCTGCAGTAAAGGCAACTATTAAAAAGACTTACACGTTTATTGGAAACATTAAAACTTCAAACCCAGCTGTTTCATGAAGTGATCGGACTCCATTCTGTTCTGCAGCTAACAAGCTGTTCAAAGTTTGAGTCTCTGCGTGTAGAAGGTTTGGATGGAATGAGAAAAACTCCACAGCGTGCATTCAAAGAAAAAACAGCACGTTCTTTCTGGTGGAACATCATCTCTATCCCACTGCTGAGCCACAACACACACACACACACACACAGAAGAAATACAAACGAACAAAGTTTCCTGTGCCCTTAAACTGAAATCTTGCCGTATCTCCTCAATGGCCACGCTGCTTGAGAGACCGAGCAGCAGCGAACAGCTGCTTCAACACAGACAGTTTGGGGATGGACGGGGACTTTTAGGCCTAATGCGGTGGAAAACTAATCAATTAGCAGCAGCCCGGCACTAACTGACACTCAATGGGGAAACAAGCAGAGCTGGTGCCAAAGAGTGAATAACAACAGGGCTATGAGCAGCTCCGAGGAAGAAAGAGGGACTGACGGTCCGGTGAGAGGGGATCAGGTTTTACTATCAGCCATTAATCAGTTAACAAGACAATTACGGCACAGGGGAAATAAAGGAAGTGAGAGTTTTCCTGACAGGAAATATAAACCGTCAGTGAACTGCAGACACAGTCGTTTTACACGTGAAACACATTTGGTAACTACAAATGACATGTGGAAAAATTAAAGGCTTGGATTGTTTAGATCATTTCATAGGTCGTGATCAGCCCTGATCCTGGTCACTTTTCTAAATGTACATGAAACAGCTACTAACTAAGGCAACATATGATGTAATTAATGGATTTATTGGCAAATATTAACAATTTACTAAATCTTTGCGGATATACAAAGTATTATTAAATTAGTGGACATCAAGTCTTTTGAATGTCATGGAGTTTGATCTTCTGATGACATGGCAATAAAAATATGTTTTAGTAATTCACTGCTGACTTTTTTTCTAATTTATTAACAATAAAGAAAACCATTAGTTTAAAAACCCTTAAAAATAGGGCCCTTTATTATGAGGTTAGTACAGGCTGGTACAACAAATCCCTGAAGACAGCTAGTGATAAAAAAAGACAGAGAAGAAGAAGAATTTAATTTAATTTTTTAAAAAATAGAAATTTTAGCTTCTCACATAAATTTTCCATATTTTGTGCCTTTTTAAATGACTTAAAACATATTAAAGATGATCTGTTCAGATTTGTAGGAAACAGACAAAGACAAGGAAATTATAAATTACATACATAGTTACACCACAAACTGGTGTAGATTTTCTTTTAGATGAATCAATTACATGCATTTCTCAGGGGGAAAACTAGTGAACAACACGTCTTATAGTTTAGTTTTTTTAACGAAGTGGCAAGAAAAAAAAACTGCAGCACAATGAAGAATCCAGATTTTATTCCTGCGTAAAATGCTCTAAAAGAGTCAGGAATTCAGTGGGAGGACAGAGTTTCTGGTACCACTCACAGCTCGACTTCCACCAATAAATGCACCTCAGAAACACAACTTGCAACTGCTGCACCTGGCTCGTCACCGCCGATCCCAACCAGCATCTGCATGTGTGTGTGTGTGTGTGTCTATGTGTGTGTGTGTGTGTCTGAAAGCAGGGAACACAGTCTCCTGAATAAATCACGCTCCGGAGCTGTGTGTGTGTGCGTGTGTGTGACAGCAAAGTAGTAAAATGTTAATTGATGACAAGTGTTAGTCAAAGTGAGGTTTGGCTACACGAGGTGCTCAGCAGGCGACGTGATCCTGCCTCAGCTCATGATTTAATGTCACTCCAGGAGGAAAAAGGAAGCACTTTAACACACAGCTTCAAATGAAATAAAAAAAAAAAAAATCACACTCATTCATGATGTTCTCTGAAAGCAATGCATCCAGTTTCACATGAAATATTTCATATTTTCTACACAAACCCTCAGTCACACAACAACCCAGCCTGTTTTCAATTTCACAGCTTCCTTTAAAGTAAACTCCAAATCACTAGCAGCTTTTAAGATTCAATTAAAAAAATAAAACCATGACTGTTGCTTTAACAGCGCATTGGACCTGAAAAAGGAGAAGGCAAACCCAGGAAAAGCCTGCGCGAGTGCAAGTAGTGACAGGCTGTGTTTGAGCCTATTAAGAGTCCATACAGCCCAAAGACAGCGTGAAAAACTCATTATTTCAAACTCATCCAGCAGTCAATCACAAGCACACACATACACACATACACGCGGCGCATGATCCAACACTACAGCACAAAAAAAGTAGCTGATTTTTACCTGGACATCCATGAGAAAAGTCTTCTTCGTTAGGAAGAAAAAAAAATCTTAAAAGACAAAGAAAAACGATCTTAGGGTGGAGAGAGAGAGAGGGAGGCGAACCAAAGTTTGGTTGGCTTCCCAGTATGTGTGTGTGTTGTGTGTGTGTGTGTGTGTGTGTGTGTGTGTGTGTGTGTGTGTGTGTGTGTGGCTCCCCGTTAGGAACTCGGAGGGAGTGTTTGGCTCAGAGAGGGAGTAAATGAGGGGAACATGTTAGTACACTGAGTCTGAGCGAGTTTAGCTCCCAGCTACGCTCTGATTAATATCAGATCTCCCTCTCTCCTCCTCGCCTGCCTCTTGACAATCTTGTCACATCTGGCTGACAAATCCTCACAAGCCTTTTGGTGGCAGCGCGGAGCAAGGGGTGTGGGTGTGTGTGTGTGTGTGTGGAGTTTGGGGATGTTAAGGGGGTAGGTTTGGCCCGGGAAGGGTGGATCACAGCTCAAGGAGATGCTGAATGGTGTAAAAGGCTTTAGCACACACACACACACACACACACACACACACACACACACAAACACACGGAACCAAGATCCTCTTTGAATGGACCATCATGAATCTAATGGAGGTGACAAGATTGGCAGGCTACACACACACACACACACACAACTTGTACATAAACACACAAAGCAAAGTGCTCTGTAAAGATGAGCAGGGGCCCTCGCTCTCAGGGTTAGTGTGTGTGTGAGTGTGAGTGCGATGTGCCCTGGGGCCCTGTAGCACTACACAAGAACAGAAAGACACCCACAGAAAGACATGGAGGTAGAAAGAGAGATAAAAAACAGATGGGCTGAGTGCGATAGCACCAGAGAGAAAGACACAGGACAGGAGTGTGTTAAAGGAAAGTCGCAGTGGGGGCCATTCTTCTCACACACACACACACACACACACACACACACACACACACACACACACACACACAAATAAATCTAAATTACTTGCTGCAGTGATGGGCTCTCCCTCATCAGAGGATGGAACAGACAATTCGTAAGACAAACACACACACATCCCTCACATGAAAATTTAACAACTGCAAAATGCAAAAGAATTAAGATTTCATTGTAATTTTTTTTATATTAGAATCATGGCTCAAGACGTGTGTGTTTTGGGCATTTTTAATTAACAGAGCGATCATATCAGAGTTGATAAGTGACATCACAAACGAAGGAAGTGTTAATACGTTTAAAAAATTATCAGTAACTCCAATGAGCCTTTTCAGTTTGTTGAAACGTGTTTCAGTTTTTCTGATATTTCACGGGGATAAAAACCAAAAAACTGGAACAAGAATAATCTTTTGGTTCATCTAATATTGTTGTGGAAGTTCAGCTCCAGCTGTTTGGATCCTTCGCCATGTCCTGCCACACACACACACATTCATCTAACCCTAAAAAACCACAACTGTTTCCTGCAACTGTTTAGCACTGTTTACACACACACACACACACACACACACACACACACACACTCCACAGACACACAGAAGCATGAGGAGTGTGTTTTGCTGCTACCGACACCATCGCTGCCACACAGACAGCCCAACTAATTGTTACATTATGGCTGTAACAAAACATTAGGCAGCTCTTAAATTACATTCCAATAGGCTGTGGCCAGCGGCCAGACTTCTCAAACTGCAGACAGATGGACTGGGAGGGAGACCGGGCCCAGGTACGAACAAGGTGCTCGGTCTGCTTCCATACAACAGAGTGAATCTGGCAGACGTGCTGATCAGAGAGAATAAAACGATGATGAACCCAGGGAAAATCACATGCCACACAGCGGGAAGCCGGAGTCGCCTGTGGTGAAGTTGCTGCTAATGTTTATTGGGAGTTGTCTCTGGATTGTTGGAGGACGTGTCCACACGGACTGAGGAACACGACCGAGCTCTGGTTTTGACTTCTTCATTCATCACAGGAGGATTTGAAGTGACTTAAAGCTTGAGAAGTATTTGGTAAAGTTTTGAAAACTTTCTAAAGTGCGACGCTCTTAAAAAATTCTTTGATCACATCACACTGAAATATAAAGTCTAGTTTTCATTCAGCTGGAGGTATTCAGGAAGCATTTCCCATGAAGAGCACTGGCTTCTTTTTACTAAACGAATAAAAGAAAATAAAACCAGGAGTGATAAGTGGCTGTAGTGATCACTGTGACAACTTGTTACAACAAATCCTAAAGGAAACACACAGGAATCACACACGACACTGAAGTCTGTGCGTGTCGTCTCGCCACAGAACATGAAATCGATGTTTCTCCTGATCACAAGAAAAGTCTGCAGTCCTCCCGCCTGTCACTCTGACCCCTGTAAAGTCTCTCCAGTTTGTCTTTGTTAAACACAACACGATCATGTGTGTGTGTGTGTGTGTGTGTGTGTGTGTGTGAGTGTGTGAGAGAGAGAGACAAGAGCAGCGAAAAGCTGCCCCTCTTACCTCAGCCATTGTCATTTAGTCGGATGTTTCCAGGGATACCGTGGAGTTTGCCATTCCCCGCGAGTCCCACAAAACAACTGTCCTGTCCGCACAAGTACTAACACAAAAGAGCCATCACACCCAGGCAGCGTCTCCTTCTACTGCACACACATGTTCTCTGCTCCTTGCTCTCTCTCTCTCTCTCTCTCTCTCTCTCTCTCACACACACACACAGTGAGCAGCGAACACTCACTCACTCCACAAAAGAGAGAAGAAGTCACTGTGCTTTTACTCTCACTGCACAGATGCACACACACACACACACACACACACACACACACACACACAGCGCCTCATCTGCTTTCTTCCCTCTAATGTTGCTGTGGACTGGCTCTAAACTACTCAAGATGTTCAGTGTGTTTGTGTGTGTGTGTGTGTGTGTGTGTGTGTGTGTGTGTGTGTTGAAACTGGGCACAGGGGATTGGAATGAGATCCTCCCACTCGGCATTCTCACCTCAGGAGCTGCCTGCTCCCTCCCTAGCCTGCACGCACAAGCACACACACACACACACACGCACACACACACACGTCTACCCCCTCAGAGTCACAGGGCAGTCCCCTCACAGCTGGCTGGAAGAGGGCATGACACTCATCTTTCACAGAGATTTGATCAAAAGGAATCACAAAGGCTGGAGGCTCTTCTAATGCAGTCAGGGGAGACTCTCCCTCAACCCCCCCCCTCCATCTGAGTAATGCCCTAAATCAACGCTGCCCCTCTCAGCGCACACAGCCTGGTGTGTGTGTGTGTGTGTGTGTGTCTGTCTCACCTTAACACAGCCCCGCGAACAGCCTCTATAACAAGTTATGCCTTGTGCCGTCAGGAATGTGTCAGTGTCTGCACTGAGTTGAAGAAGGGGACTTCACACATGACAAAAAGTCAATGTGCGTTCTCTTTGGGAACACATACGCACAGGTCAGGTCTCGAACCGTGACGCAGCCCAGCGTGCTCGCACGACTGACCATTACAACTGTGCTTGAGTGTCTGCTCAGATCTTATTTGGCTCTAAATTAGTCGTAGACAAATTTGTTCAGGCGCTTTGTCAACAGAAAGCAGCTTCGAGAAAGCTTTAAGCATCTTTTGATTTTGAAGGTGAACGTGTTCGTATATCTTGAAGCCTGGTACCAAAAATGCACTTCAAACAACTCGGCTCTCGCAGCGGCACAGCAGAAACAAATTACACATGTACAGTGTAGTCAAACAGCTGAATACATCAGCGAAGCATTCCTGACTATGAATAAAAGACAAGCCTTTCTCTCGACCTTTTCATCCTTTTTAGCCTGATATTAATGAATAGATGAGTAAACACAAAGGAAGTTATTTGGAGATATAGGATGGAGGAGACAGGAAATGGAACAACACAGATGATACTGCTCTTCAAACGTGTGATTTTCTTTGTTAGCGCTCCACTACAGTTCCACCTAAAATATTTTATAAAAACAATGTTTATTATGTACGACTGTAGCTCACATTGTTAGACAGACTGTCCAACATGCTCGTAATTAATAAAAAAAATAAAGTCAAATATCTGTGTTTACAGAGTAATGAAACAGCAGCTGGATAAGGTGGAGCTGATTTTTACCACTTTATCTGATGACAATACATCAGCATTTATCCCTTTATGTTTTTGGAAAAAATATCTGCAAAAATTTCTAATAACTAAAGTTTACGCTACACACCGCAGTAAAATACAAGTGCTTCAGAACGACAGCGTACAGATATTCACACCCTTTGTGTGACCAACGGTCTAAAACATCAGTGCAGGCTTATTAAAAGTAAGTGATTAATAAAACAACACGTGACTATGTTCTGACAATCACTTCCATCTTAGTTCCTCCTCAATGGGACACAAAGAGCTCTCCAAATGGCGACCCCACTCAGACGTGAAGGTGTTTGACTAGTTTATTCAGAATTGGCAGTTTCGTCCACTGTACTTTTGTGTCTTCTGTCCTGCCGTTCCTTTCCCCTTCTCTCCTCTCTGTGGCAGAGGGGAAGATGTCCCGATTTTAGCCATTAGAGACATCTGCTAATCCACAAATTGCTCAGCAAGTTCAAACAGGCACATCCAGTCTACCTGTGGCAGCTTGGGGTGGGGGGGGGGTTGTCACCAGGTGGAGACACACATTAAAGTCTTTTTCAAACAGACTCTATTTACTGCACCACATTTCTCATACTGAACAGCACTTTTTTGCTTCTACACTCTAAAGCGGCGGAGGTTCGGTGCCTTGCTCAAAGGTAACTCGGCTGAAGTGCTGTAGGGAGGGTAAAATCATACTTACCACCCTCCCCACCCACATTCTCCCAGTGAGGAACCCAACCTGGCAACCATCCAATCAGAAAGCTGCTTCTCTAACCTCTAGGCTAGTAACACCCCCTGACTTGACATTCAGAAATTTGCCAAGCAGCCTCGCTAACTGATAAAAATGCAGCTAATGGCCCTTGAAGTTGGACATTAAAACTGCATTACTTTCCACAGGAGATCAAAGCTGTTCCTATTCAGGAAAAGCCGAAAATGTTATGAGGTTATATTTTATTTTATATATATATTTATATAAATATATATAGTACACATACATACATACTGTAAAGAGGTATTTCGTCAAGGCGTGTAACACAGGGCTGGAAAGCCCTACACTCCCCTGCGGTTGTCCAGCAGATCTGCTTACCGGCCTTGTATTTATTCCATACCTAGGGGATGCATACCAAACACAGCCCCAGACCTGGCCTGGATTAGGTCTGCGCTGCTTGTCAGATTGCTGCTCCCTGGGCTGGAGCACCGCAGACATATTTGCAGCCTGGGGGATGAGCGTGGAGGCTGCAGTTAAAACCGCAGCAAATAAACTCCATGTGCAGTGGAACAGGTCATGCTGCCTACTTACATGTCTGTCATTAGCCTTGCTGCAGGGAAGAGCGAAAGGGGCTCGGGTGCGAGAGCAGACGAGCGGCTTTGGGAGGGTATTACACACCCTTTTACACGTTCTTTATTTAAGGCCGAGCAAAATACTGCTAGTGATGAGCCGTCCACTAAGCCATCGCTGCTGTGATTGGGCTTCATTTAACATCCCATGTGTCACCTACAGCACATGTTCTGGCTTTCATTTGACTCTTTACCTTTATTTATTTTTTTAAATTAGCTATTAATTGTGATCTTTTTGATTAATAACTGTATTGCTTACTTTGATTAAATGTCAGAAAAAATTTAAAATGGCCCTCACAACATATTCAAGCCCAAAGTTTTTATTCTTCAACACGCAGTCAAAAAGTTGACGATGGCAATGGTTTAAATATAAAGGCCAAGTCTTAATTGATCTGCAGGAGCAGGTGTGTTGCTGCACCTACAACAGCACCTGCTGCACAGAGCAGATTATTTCAATCAAAAGCCTGTGAACATTGAAAAACGTTTTTTATATTGTCACGTATCAGTAGATGATATTTATATCCAAATAATTACTTCTGATCCATTTGGACTCAGTCTACTGATGAGCATATCATGCAAAAGCAGCCCTCTCTCAGCCACGTGTGTGTGTGTTTGCGCGTGTACATGCCGTGTGTGTCATCCAAGTATCAAACTGCTTTTGCTCAATTCAGCCGACAGTAAAACAGAAAAAGGCGAAAATGCGAGCTATTACTCCTCTGCTCCCTGCAAACTGTCCGTACCAGGCTCCAGCCACCGCACCAAGTTTACCTGTCATTAGAGGCCATTATTCAATACAGGCACAGTCACTGGGTCACGGTAAATCACAGTCGGTGTAGAACAACCAGCGGCTCACAAGTAAGCGGAGAGTGATCTGAACTGGTAAAGGATGGAAATTGCTATTGTGTACTACAACATGACTGTACGGGGCTCACTAGTCTGTGCAGTGCATGATGCATCCATGCAGCAGTGCGTATGCGATTATTTGTAAAGGGGATGGAAAACGATGTAACAAGAAAAAATTGAGGAGAACGCTTTCACCGTGCAGCATGAGGAGAGGTCAGGACTGTTCGTGTGTGTGGGAGGCGTAGGGCTTTCATAGAGATTGGTTTTAAATAAAACAGCATTAGTGAAAGCAGAGCTAGCCACTGAGTGCACTTCAAATGTTGACAGAAGACCACAGAATATCAGTGCTTACTATGAATATATTCTTCTCTCTTTAGTTAGCGAGTAAAGTGTAGAGGACATGGATGTAAATACAAATGGTTGATGGTGCCAAGCTCAGGGTGCACGTGGCAAATGGCACAAAACATGCAAATCATGTTTGCAGAAGTCAGTTTTGGATAATTACAAATTAAAGTTCAAAAGAAGCATTTTTGGTCTTATTTGTCATTATTTTCTCAGGGCTGTTTGACAATCACTATAGTTCTTTGCCCTTGTATTTTGTACCTGTGGTGCTGTGTTCTGCATGTCTACAGTCAGCGTGAAGTTCGTTTCCGCCCGAATATTCCCTGTATGGGAATACTGGGAATATCTGTGGGAGTAGATTGGATTGGAAACAGGTAAAACGCAGGTTTAAAGGTTTCTGCCCACGTGTTCTTTATCCATGCATTTAAAGATTCTGAGTGCATTCATCATTAGGAGGTGGCTGCATCATCCATGGACCACAGGGCTGGCGGTTCGATTCCCAGTCCCTCCTACATAGCCACGTGTCAAAGTGCCCGTGGGCAAGACATTGAGCCTCAAGTTGCTCCCGGTGGGTCAGATGAGCACCCTGCATGGCAGCCGCTACCATCAGTGTGTGAGCGTGAGCGTGTGAATGAGTGAACGACCAGTAACATTGTAAAGCGTTTTGGATAAAATGTCCATTTACCGTTTATTTACTCGTTTCAACTCAAAACTACAGGACAGCGAATTAACGTGGCGGCTGCTTTTCACAAGGCTAAGCCTACTGACATTATTATTAAGAACATTATCATGAAGATCTACTGAGTGCAACACATAAAGTACATTGTGGTTCATTTTGACCTCTGAGGACATTTAGTCACTGCTTTTGTGCAATTTGTGCTTCCTTTCTTCTGCACAAGGACCCAGACATTCTTGTTTCCGATATGTAAAAAGTAGTACTACAGCTAAGTTGGAAGAAATACACAGAAGGTTCCAGAGTGATGTATCTGGCTGAAGAAAGGTAAACACTAGTTAACACAATGGCAGATCTCTTTTAAAGTCAATCTGGGATTAATCAGCTGTGGGAACTTCAATATGAAAAACCCCTATTGTTGTACAACTACTGACAGTGTTGGGAACCACAAACCGTCCTGCGTTCCCACTTCAACTGCCATTTATCTGTCAGGCCCACTTTCTACTCAGCCATTAAACATATGAGTCACCCTTAAATGCTACTTTCCACCCAGTTGTGAGAATCTCATGTAAGGTCCCCTGTGATGAGGACATTTTCCAACATGGCCCATCTCAGTTTCTGGGTCGAGAGCAGAGCTGTCGGGGGAGGGGGGGTTATGGAAAGACATTTGGCCCATACGAAGGAAACTGATGGGAACCAGCTGCCTGTCTGCTCAAACTACCGTTGAAATGGTGTGAGGACATCCCTCCGAAGGACACATGGGACACACCTGCAGGTAAAGGCATTAGCGGGAACCAAAGCCGCTCAGCACCTCTGCTTCTTTAAACACACACACACACACACAATCTACATTAATGCAGCTGAAAACCAATGAGACGAGGAAGCTTCCTCTGAAGAAATGTCTCTTCATCAGTGCACAGTCATAAAAATACCTAATTTCATAAAGGTGTCGATAAATACATAGTTATTACATTGTTTGAATGCATGTCCTCACATGACTCAAGTTTTGCATCAGATAACTTAAAAAACGCCTCTCCTGACATATTACACCTTTTGTGCCCACCTCTGCCATCCCACAGCCTGGTGACAGAGTGTTCAGCCAGTAGATGGGTTAATAAAGCTGCCTTCTTTCCTCTCATCCTTCATCCATCCATTCCTCCATGCCCTCCCAGGAGTCTGGTATTGATCAGACATGTCCACATTAGAGGGAGGGGAGATGCTTTTATGATAATCCACCCACCCTCCCTGCCACTCGTAATGGCTGCATTAGACGCTCATCCCCTCTGCACCCGACACCTGGCCCTCACTCTCTTTGGACTTACTGTTTGCATTACAACACTGTTTAATGGGCTCTTTAGAGTGGCCGAGGGGGCTGGAGGGGGCAGAGAAGGGCAGGAAACTTTCCAGGAGTTTCCAGTAGATGAGGATCCAGCAAGGAGCCACTGGGAAGGTCCGGCGTGAGAGTGATAGATGGCACCACGTTGAAGTGGAGGGTGGAGGGAGGTGGAAGTGGGGGTCCATTACCTATTACTGAATGCCCTCTCTGTCTAGCCGCACCGCTCGCCGGCTGTCTGATGGCTACAAACTCTGGGAAGTGGAGCTTTGGGTGAGTGTTCACTCTGGGCAGACCCAGACAGAGGGCCAATCAATAGCCCTCTCTCTCTCTCTCATTACTTTCCAGTCAAGACAATCCAGACATTTTGTGCCACACATGTAAACAGTCCGTCCACGAACATCCCAACCCTGAAAGTCAACTTCCAGAGGGGACACTTGTATTGGGAAAATCAGCAGCACGGTGGGCTATGCCTTTCCTGTACAGTGGCTCTGCGCTGTTCACCAGGCTGCACCAGAGAGAGGTGGGGCTCTCAAGATGCCCGTTTCTGGAGAAAAAACTCAAGGCTGGAAAAAACAAGAGGAAAGAAGAAGGAGAGAGAAAGAGCCACCTGGACACCATCAGTCTCAGGAAAGGTAAACATCTCCGACATTCCTCCCGGCACACAGGCCTACAGGAGTCAAAGGTCATGATGACAAACGAGTGACCCAGGAGCCCTGAGAGGCCAAGGGAGAAGCCTCTGGAATCTCTCAGCAGGGGGACGGGGGGACACAGAGATATATTCAGCGGCCCAGGAGCCACGAATGAAAGGATAGCCGAGTACGAGGTCTCAGGGCCACTCTGCATGACTCGACCTGTGGCTCTCCGAAGGAAAAAAGAGCACAACAGCAAAAATATGTAACACTCATCCCCCAGTTCCAAGTACTCCCTTTTTTACCCCACATGAAAGTTGACGCTAAACTATCACATTTAGGACCCCCCACTTATCAAGTTCAACAGAGGCCCGTTCCAAATGTCACACTGCTCTAAAGAAAAATGTGATGTAGAAGTTAAATCACCACAGATGAGGAAAAAAAAGAAGTGGAAGTTGATATCAACTGCAGACAAATGTGAGCCCAAGCTTGTCCGGTGGTTGTAGTAGGAAGTCAGATGTGACTGAGGAATGTGCAACGACACTATTTCATGTGTAAGGAATGTGGGGGAAGCCTGAGATGATGAGGCACAACTGGAAGAAGTGCTGCTCTCCTACCAGATATCAGCCATCTATACTACAAGCATTAATAATTCTATTAGGCTGGCTCCAAGCCATGTCCACATGTTTGTAGGTGCAGTATTAGCCACTCACACACAGCAACACTGGGTCCTGAAAATGAACTGTCTGTACAGTACAAATGCAACCGCAAACACATTGTGTACGGAACGTTACTGCAATCAGAAAGTTTTTTCCATTAATATAAAAAGGATATTTTGATGATTAATATATATGGAAAGTTGCAAATACAGAAGACGTCAGTTAAATGGTTGTAGACTGTGTTTTTTCACCTAGTAAATCTGAGCATGAGTACACGGTTTGTCTGATGACAGTATTACTAAACTGTTCTGTGGTTGTGTTTCGACCCTCATAGGAACTTGGTAAAGGACAGAAAAGACTGTTTTCATAAATAGAAACAAATAAACCTCAAACAACAACAAAGCAGACAGACAGAAAGAGTGATATTCCATGTGGAAATTTGGGGGAAATTTGAAATGCTGAAGACAGAGAGAAGGTATCAGAGACCTGAGAATGGATCCAGCAAAAATGAGAACTGCAGATTGCATTATATACTATATATCAAACATACATAAACCAATGTGCTTATTTAAAGTTTGCAGCTACAGAGACAGTTGATGTCGAAAGCGGCGTCTGAAGGAAGAATGTAAGGTTTTAGTCTGTGCAGGAAAACCAGGTCAACAATATTGTCCAGTTTGTGTAGAAAACAATAATAGAGAAACTTCACGTTGAACCAGCACTGTGCTCGACTGAGTGAAGATGTGCTATAGTGAAAGCTCCAGGTTAATTATTGTTCACTTCCAAAACTACACTGTTATGCACGGGTTATGCAGGACCGTCAGCTCAACAATTACAGTATGTATATAATGAAGATATGGGATAAATATGTGCTGTAAGAGAAAATCACGCTGTCTTTTTTCCGGTAAGACTAAAAATATTTTAGCAGAATGGAAAAATTACGATATTTGACAAAGCACAGCAGCAGGCCTAGGAGTGAGCACTGTGAAGGTCCCAGCAAGGGATCTGGACTTGGAGACTTTGCTTGGGCAGTGGAGTGGCAGATGCTCATGGATGCATTGATCCTTGAGCAGGATCCTCAAATACAAAATCATGTTGCTTATATTCTTGTCAATTATTGTGCAATTATTGACACTTTATTAGTGTGCAAATTTGGTGAACTAACCCATGTCTGTCATATGAGGTCAAAATCTAGAGGAGTCAGATGCAGAATGCCTGATTATTGTTTTTTAAAAACCAGAGTTGATTTAAGGGGCTTAAGTCGTCAAATCGAGTCATCAAATCTTCAGCTGCTCATAACAGTGACTCTGAATACTCTTAACACATCTGCTATTTGCAAATCGATCTTGCATGAGCAGAACTAGAGGACTTTCATACGCAGGCAGCAGCACAAACAGGCTGCCAAGCTCCTCATATGGTCAATAGCCAAAACTGTAATAGTAGTTGGCAACTTGATCCCCACTGCGTAACAATGTTTGAACCTTCAGAAAGTACAGATGGGACTTCCAAGTGCAAACGCTAAGGATTTTATTAACTAAAGATGAATTTCTGCCATCATTTTGGAGTATTTGGGCTCCATGTCAGCGGAGTATCATACTGGTACTAATAAAAAAAAGTAAGGCTAGGGAAGGTGACGCTTCCTTTAGCAATTTGGCTAAAAACAGATGCTATTGAAATCAACGATAGTTGGACTCATTAAAGACGTTTGCCCCAGTGAAAACATTTGGCAATAATGTCTTCTTTGTGTGACACTGTGGAAGCTGTAAGAAGGAATTTGGACTTGTTAATGTCGGCATGCAAGCGTACTCCCAGTAAAAATGTTGAAATGGTTAAGGAGGGGATGTTTCCCCTGTCAGCTCAGCGGCCGGGGCTGACGGCGACGTCATTAGTTGTTCGTGTATACGTGCCACCGTGTAGGACACTGATGTGTTTTTAATACTGTTGCTTCAGGACAACACTGGAGCTTTTAGGCACAAATGAAGAAGGTTTCTCAGGATTTACATGGCCACATAAAACCTTTTAGTAGAATACATCCATTGTTGTTTGGCTCTGCAGATGGGATTCGTTGACAATTAGGAATCTTTATAAAGCACGTTGATTTCTTCCACACTAACAGAAAAAGGGCACTAAGAATTAGTAAATGATATCTGCCTACACAGTGTGTAAGTAGGACACAACTCCAGTGTGCACTGTAGACCTGCAACATTCATTTAGTTTTATCACACCACAAATGGACCAAGTCTGATAAGTCTGAGGTAACTCACGTCTGACTTTGTCAAAGAAGTGTGAGCTAAGCCAGTTAAGGTTTGTAATATCACATCTGCAACACTTCTGTCTGTGGTCCTAGATCTGATTGCAATTACATTTTATAAAGACTGTGACTGCATCTTCAATCAAGCAATGAGGCCTGTTGCTTAGCAAATGCAATTCAACCAGTTGCGTTGGAGGATCTACACTAGATGTCCATGAACAAACACACCACCAACTCCAGGCCTGGCTGTTGCAGAGCTGAGTCCGACTTTGACCTCTTTGACAGAAGCAGTTTTACAGGTACTGTCCGTTGTATTCAGTCCTGCTGTACCTCATTGCTGTCAACATTAACACATGACAGAAGCTAACTCGATAGAATGAGTGGAAACATGAGTCAGACTCAAACCAGAGGAGTGAGTGTTCTGAGTAGAAGCCTCATCCCTGCTTGACCTTTGAACTCCAGCGCAGCACTCTTACACACACTGACAACACTTATATTCCACATCAGCAGCATACTTCCTGAGCAAGCTCATGGTAACTCATGGGGACAGTGACTCATGGTGGGACATCTGCTGCATTTTCAGAAACGGAGAGATTCATGGACCGCTTAAAGCTGCAGGACACTGAATACTGCAGTGCAATATTAAAAGCACCTTGTCAGTTTAATGGAAAGAGGATGTGACCTCATGAAAACACATTGGATTTAATTTACTGAAGGGATTTTTTTGGAGGGGGACATGTTGTACTGCAGCTACTGTTTTTGTCTTGTTTTGTTTTTTGCCTCTTATAGGATTCTCTTTTGGTTTGGATTCAAAATCAGAGACGATCAAGGCTGGGTATAAAATCCACCACAGTGTTTAAAAGCAAAAATTGAAAATGGTTCATCACTTAGTGCCAAACTTCATGACACAGTTGTCAGTGAGTTCAAAAACAATATTTCTCATCACAACATTGTAAGTTGTCCATGATATTTTGGAGAGTTTCAAGGACCTCTGAGGAAATCTCAGTGTCTAAATGCCAACGCTGAACCTACTGTTTAATGCGTGTGTCTTTTCAGCTTCAAGGCAGATGTACGTGGGAAACTGTCGATACTGTAATAAGTCCTGTTACACGGGAGTTACAAGTGTTTTGGAAAACTGTTGTTAGTTAACACAGCCCAGTACTGCTTTAATAAATGGAACCTGAAACTCTATCACACAAGGAGGATGTCGAAAATCAGTTGCCTGCAAAAATACCTTTGGGTCCTTGGGTTCAAATTGGTGTCAGATGACACATGTTGTGACAGTGGACAGTGGACACATGTTCTGCGATCAGGCTCTTCATGACAAAGACGGAAAAGACCATCCAGTTTGTTAGCAGTAAAAGGTGCAAAGGTCAGCACCTGAGATGGTAAACGGGTCCAACAGTGCCGCCATGGGTGAATTACATACCATACGAGTTAAGGTACCATCAACACTGAGGCACAGCAGATTACGATTTTAGAGAGACACACGCTGTCACCAAGACCCTGTCTTTTCCTGGAAAGTCAGTGGATATTTAAGCAGGCCTCATTCTACACAAGCGACTGTCGCTGTCTCTGTGCTTGTGTAGGCTGGGCTGCTGTCAAACGCACATATGTATCTCTGTAGCTCCGTAGATCCGGAATCCACAAGTGTGGCCGAATACGAGGTTTGGGCCTTTGATGGAGAACTGTGGCAACCATATGGTCTCAGTAAAAACTACGTTGGCAGGCACACGCATTAAGCCGGTTAGAGAGCTTGTCACAAACCAGCCCACAAAGAGAATTATTTAATCTGTGAGCAGCACTTCTCGTAAGCCTTTGCCCAGCGTCACTACATCAAACTGGGCTATGAAAGTCACTAGAGGGGACAGAGGTTGAATGACTTGAGCCACGTGGATAGAAATGTTAGACCAGGGTCATTTCCATATATGAGGCTGTTGAATCCCATACTGTAGTATGAATAAAATAAGTATACACAGTTGACGATGCCTCACTTTGGTAGAAAACTTTGTATCCTAAACCTTTAGAATTCTGCCTCATAACTAGACAGCAAGAGGAAAAAAAGAGAATGACACGCAGGAAATAACAGATCCGCAAACCTTCTAGCTGTGAGGGGCAGCGCCAACCACTCCACCACCGTGCTGCCGTTCAGTTTCTGTTCAATGTTTTGTGAATGTTCTGGAATTCTGGAATGAAATCCTGCCTCAATCTATAAAAGTAAACTCTAGCAACACGCACAACACATTTCATAATTATGTAATAATGAAACATAGCTAACACACTGCGATTAATAATTTCATTTATTCACGCAAGTTTCTATAAGCTTACCAAAAAATGTTGTGAGATGTGACTGTTAAATTGTTTTGTAATACATTTCCAGATTACAATCTTTTCGAACTGTAACGTTAAAAAGGTTAATGATGCCGCAAAAGTAAACAATGACCCGGAAAACCGTAAATAAATAAATGTATAGATAGAATTGAATGGAAATGTATTTTTAATATGTAATACAAATAAAATCATATAAATTTTTTCATAGATTGATAAATAGGTCTGTAACTTTTCAGTGATATGCTCAGTATTTTTGTGACTTGCATCCTCGTTGCTGCTTGTTAATAGAAAACATAATCCAGTACATTTTACTGTATGTCCAGCGTATTGACAGTATTTAATCAATTCATTTTATCCTTTTGTCTAAAAAGCTCAGTTGTGAGTTGCCATCACAACTCCCACTATCCTCGTCCTGTGTGAGCATGGCCTAAGGCGCTGCCATCCGCCGGAGCGCTGGAAAAGAAATAACATTGAGGTGGAGGACGGCGACTGGACTGCAGATGGGATTTTTTGTCTTAAATCAGCCTGACATTTTGGCAGGCTCTTTCAGGAGAACAACCCTATTTTGATACATAAAAATAAAAGACAAAGATCAAAATGCACAGTCATGCCGGTGTCTAGGCAGCGTTCAGCCAACGGACCAGATGGACAACAGGGACGGCTTTGGTCTGCTGTATTGATACAGAGTTAAAGAAGCATAAGGATGAACTCAAAGGCTTCAGAAATATTTTTGAGGGGGAAAAAAAAAAAATCCTCATTTCATGATCATCTGTGCTCTCGCTTGATCTTGAAGCGCTCAGGTCATACAAACCTCCGGGGTATTTTCTGAGGTAGGAGGTGGTGCTGAGAGGTGGGGGTGGAAGGGCTTACCAACAGGTTCATCTGGAGGCCTTTGCTGCACTGACACACTGTGACCTCCCCTGGGCTTTGGGCACAGCTAGAGCTCCGAGAGGTGGGAGGGGATGGTTGGAGGGCCGAGGAAGAGGGGAGAGTCAGAGAGGAAAAGAAGAAGAGAGGGTCTGTGCGTGTCTTCACAGTGTTTAGTTGTGATTAGATGGAGCAGCATCTCTGTGGTGGCTGTACATCCATCTGCCGCTCAGGGCTGAGCAGTGTGTTCCTGTTGCCACCCTCATGACCTCAGACCTAAACACACCAATTAACCACCGCTGGACTTTCCACTTTTCCTCCAACTCTGGTCCAAACAAACACATCACCACATCTAACCCCCCTGTCTGTGTTCATCTTTGATCTGCTGCCTCTCACTCTGACCCACAACAAAGAACATCTCACTCTTTTAGCCAGAAGCAGAGGAGAGCCAGGACACATATTCACAGTTTTCGAAATACAGAACAGGAAAATAAATCATGTATTTAAGAGTTTAAACCAGTATCTACATCTTACCTCACAGGCTTATAATATACAGCATGTTTTATTTTAAGCCAATACAATATACTAGATACATTTTGGAAGATATGTGATTTGCTGCTGCTAAATGACGCTCCGTGCCAGGGCCTTTTCCTGTACAGGAGCTCGTATTAATTCAACCTACTGAAGATGTCGGGACACAGTTGGGATGGACAAATTGGCTGTGAAGGCGATAACTGTTTTAAATATGTGCAGGTAGCTCGCATGCTGTATGACTGTGGCCCAAAGTCTTAAAAGGTGTCATTAAACAGGAAATGATATGACGCCGGGCTCTGAACTGACTTTGAGTGTGTTGTAGGCCTCAAACTTTCAGTTTCAGTCAGTAAAACACTAGAAACACCTTTCTCGAAACTTTTGTTAGAAAAAAGATTTAAGGAGATTTACAAATTATAGATTTTAGTTTTTATTGCATATGCTAAAAATCTCAACTTGCCTAGAAATAGGAGTTGAATTTCCATGGAAGTCCTTGTGGATTTGAGAATCTCTCACTGAAACAACTTGTAGGGTTGTTCGAACAACAAATCCAACACACTACTTTCTTTATGTTAAACCACATTATCTCAGATGTTTGTTGACGAAATAAAATGGAATCACAGTTGCCAAATTTCCATTTTAATTGTGCTGTGTTTCTGCTCTCCTAAAATAGAATAGAATAGAATAGAATAGAATAGAATAGAATAGAATAGAATAGTTATTAAATAATCCATCCCTCGTATGCATTGGTGCTGTGGGGGCGGATGATTCACATCAGCTTTAGAAGTCTTTGTGCGTGTGCAAGCACAGAGACAGATCACCTGGGGGCTTGTCTTGTGGCGTGGCTGTGTCAGGGCTGTGTTGGGACTTGCAGCGACTGAGTCTTGACACTGAGCCCGGCAGCACCTAAGGACCCTTAAGCTATACTAAAGTGGCCCATAGCAGGGCCACTACAATGGGGTGACAGGGAAAAGGGTCAAAGGTAGTTTAGACACAAAACTGTTGACAGCGACTTCTGGGGATTATTGATGACTGTTGGACAGCACAGTGGCCACAGTTATTCAATCATGTGGATCTCCTTTGACGGTGTTAACAAAGGTACCGTGCTACAACATGTTCAGCTATAAGTCATTATCGTGCCCACAATTATGACTCATTAGGGCAACTACTACCTACCAGTAGGTCAGTAGGTTTATTGATAGATGTAATCTTTTAACTTTGGGTAATACAACTTCCGTATTTTTTTTCCTAATCCTCCCCAGCACAAGCCTAAGCCTAAGCTTTTTCACCTCACTGTTAACAAAGCTGGAGCATTGTGATTATTATTCTATAACTATGACAACACCAAACCACCCACCGTGCCTCTGGCAGGTAGAGATCCGACCTACCAAGCCATTACCATGGGCTGATCAGAACAGATAAGGCACTGAATAACTTACTAGGGGCTGTGAGAGTTTTGTCAAGACAAAAGGTGACAAGAATATTCTTTTCACATGGAAAATGTGTGCAGACTCTTTCTACTGTGAAAAATATGTTTTGTGTAAATTTTACTCTCTCGATATACAAAGCTGGTAGAAACAAAACCTAGAAGACCTAAAGCTATAATAATGGTGAAATGAACACCACCGTTTTCAGATATGTATTCATGTATATGTAAAAAAAAGAAAACCATTTATCAATTACCTTTCACTTCACAATTATATGCCACTTTGTGTTGGTCTATCACATGAAAAACCAGATAAAATACTTTTACATTTATGGTTGTAACACCGGGTATGAATACTTTTGTAAGTCACTGTATATTTCATAGGCTGTCCAAATAATGTGTTCATTCTGATTAATTAGTGACAAAATAAGATTACTGCTAAATATAAAATATAAAATATAAAAAGTAGAGAAACTGCAAAATTTGGTGCCTGAAAAAATGAACAGAATGCTAATGCCTTTTATTATTTCCTCAGCATAGACGTCATATAGTGGATTGTTAGGGCCATTATTATGTAATAAAAATGTTCTAATTTTGAATAAATAAGAGATTGAACATTTAAGTCTATGCCAATTATTGATTCATTCACTCATCTAACAAATTTTCTTTAGATTTAAATATTTTAAATTACTTTTCCACCGGAAATGTGTGTATCTTTTTATTATTTTAATTAATCACAGAGCATATGATGAATAGGATGAATATTTTCAATCACTTGACAGTCTTAATTTTTTATAACATTCTAATTGGGTGACTCTGAAATTGTGCTATTATTTTAGCAAAAGTGAGTGACATAATCCATGATTTCAGCTCTCATATCAATTTTCTATATATAGTATATCTTGGCCTTTGAAAAATAAACTCATGCTGTCTTTTATATCTTGAAATGATAATAATCCCATAGGATGTCAGTGATTCAGTTAATTGTATATAATATATTGAACACTTTGGTTGTTCTCTAAGTGAAATTTTGACAATCCTGTTGCATTAAAACTGATGCTTTATGCCGTTAGTTTGCATGAGCAACATTAAATCTACAAAAACTCCAAGGTACAGCTTTGATTTTCAGATGCTTGCTTTTCTTCCAACCACACTTGACCCAAGAAGGCGCGAGAGCCAATTTATAAATGAATACAGCAAGGTAGAAAATTGGATTGTGGAAGCTGTTTTACAAGTCTGGGCTAATCGATGCTCACATGGCGCACGCACAGAAAATCTTCTCTGAGGCTATCATTTCAACATAAGAGAGGAGAGGTGCCTCATTAGGGAGACTGACGTTGCAGAACTGAAGACTTTAGGAAAACTTAGCAGTAAACTAAACCCATTTCAGGGGACGTTCACAGGGATCAACACAGCCTGAGTCAGGACACATGCGTTTCAGGCCTTCGACATGAACAGACAAAGAGAGACATTGGTAATCCCACGAGTGTGGGCTGGATTGTTTACTGTGCAGCTACTCTCTCTATTTGTTGCTTTCTCACAAGGCCCAGAAATTGGGTCGCCTCTGAGACGACCAAGACAATGAAGAAGAAAGACACACACACACACACACACACACTGTGTGCTGTCACTTAAGGAGCTGACTTCATTAGCCCTTCACACACTTGTCCTATAATGACATTCAGTAGCACATGCAGAACATTCTGAACAATGCTAAAATGACACACACCTGCACACGAAAACCTCATGGACCGAAATGGGCCTTAAATTGATCTTTTTTTCCCCCCACACTTTTGATGTCACTCACTCTCTCTCGGCCTTTCTGCTTCTTTAGTGAAATATGAGACTCCGGCAACATTCCTTTCTAAATAACCTCTGAAGCTGAGGCTATAGGTGTGTGTGTGTGTGTGTGTGTGGGTGTGTGTGGGTGGGTGTGTGTGCAGATGTGGAGAAAAGGAGAGACATGTTGTTTCAGGGATAATATAATTGCATTTTTTTAACCCGTATGTGAAAAAAATTCTAATGATTGTTCCATAACTTGAGCTGGATCTCCATTTAAACTCTTAGGAAGGACAAAATCAGGCAGCCAGCTTGATTGGCCGTCAAGCTGACACATACTTGGGTGTTACAGATTTAGCACGGCTCACCACTTTCTAAACAGGAACACATTTATGTAAAACCGAAATCTGTACACACATATGTACGGCCTCGGTGTGGCGTGTCGATGGTATGGCTGACAAGTCCGCCGGGACAGCCGCTGTTAATCAGAGCAAGATGTTTATTTTCGTCTCTTTAATGATCAGGATAGACCCATTCCACACGGACACCAACATGTTTTCCTCAAACATACATCTGTTTGTGTCATGATCAATCCACTCTGACACATGCCACCTCCCCACTCCCCCCCACGCCCCTCCTCCTCCTCTTCACACACACACACACACACACACACACACACACACACACACAGCTGGGCCTCCCCAGCAGCCATCAGGCTAAGGGACATAATTACCCAGGCTGCTTGTGACATTCCTGTTTAAGGGTCAGGCGGGAAGCTGTCCCTCCTCCACCTTATCTTTCCTCCTTTTTGCATTCACGTACACACAGCTGGCTTATGGTTATGGAAAATAGTTTTTCCACATCCCACAAATGATGTCTTTAATAATGCAGAGAGAGCAGAAAAAGTAGGAACACAGCAACGAAGTAAAGGAAAAGTTAATGGATGCACACACACACACACACACAGACACACACACGCGCGATTGTTATGAAATCGCAGTATGTTGCTATTTTTATCTGATGTATCATTTCTGTAAGTTATGATAACACTGTACTCACCAGATTAATCACTGAGCTCACAGAATGTGGCAACTATCACCGCAGTGAATTCAGATCCACACACACAAAGATGATCAGACAGGTTCTAAACAACCCAATGGGAACAGCAGACAACCAGCAGAATGTTGCCACCTAATGAGGAAATTATGCTAGAACTGATAATGGCCCATTGCTTAATCGGTGAATATGGTGATTATTATGGACTATAGTTACGTCAACAGTTCCTTTTTTGGTTACAGTAGCACACGTAGAGCTAAAGCTTCTCTTGGTTAATTCTAGGCACAAAGACAACGCGGCTCCGTTTAGGCATGAAAATATTTGGATTTGGTTTGGGCAAAGATCATAATCTGTGCAAAACTAGTACACAAATTAACTAGCATTGGGAAATACTCTGAATTGATGGTAACAGTTCAGTGGACAATAACTCACGAATCCTTTCTTCTTATATAGCGCAATCAGCCAGAAGATTAATACCCCCTGGTGGTTTTAATGTAGCAGTGGACAGAAGTCACGGGCACTCGGAGTGGTCTGCAACTTTAAAACCACAAAATACTGTTAGTCTTCAGGCTGATTGTTGTGTTTATGCATTTATTGGAATGTATACTGCAGAAGTAAGAGAGGCGGCCACCTGCCAAAGTTTTGCTGGCTCCAATAATCCCACCGTACCCTACCCATCCAGCACCGGACAGCAGACAAACTTAGGGACCACCTGCTGAAAATACTGACTTTAGCAGCTATGGGAGCTAAATGTTGTCGTAGATGGTGGAGACCCAACACAGAGATAGAACGAGAGTGACACAAACATCACACCAAACTAAATCTCATGTTTCCTCTGGAGTTCAACGGATCTTCAACTGGAGTGAAGTAATGTGTACAGCTTGTGTGGCCAAAAGATAAAAAGTGAATGAAAACGTTAAGTCCAAAGAAAAACTCTTACTCATCATAGTTTTCTCTTCCAAATCAGTCTGGTGGTTTTCAATCAATGGTTTGTTTTCAATTAGGAACTTTGGATTCATTCAGTATTTTAACACTGTTCCATCTTCCTAAATCTCAACAGCTGACAGGAAATTCCCAAAATAACTAAAGTTGCAAAAATCCAGAATAATCCTATAATTTACTCAATAAAAGCAAAAGTAAAGCGGTAAAAGTCTTCAGTGTGTGTGTGTGTGTGTGTTTGAAGGGTGGGGTCCTTTTGGTCATCTGTCTTACTAAACCGTGTCACCTGGAATGAGGGGGTGGGAGTAATCGGCGCACAGTAGGGGTCAGTGAATGGTTGGGAGGCCACAGAAGTGGTGCTGGGGGGGTGGAATTGGAAAAGCATATGGAGATAGTTGTGACTGCAAGACAGATCCAGACACTTCCAGATGCCCAGGCACTGAGGGACCAAGGGCCGCAGCAGAGCTACCCTCCCGGGGGATGTGACTCACCTGGAAGGAGGGCCAAGCGCTGCCAGATGTGGAGGAAACCGCCTGGGTCCCTCACGCCAAGCCCGTCTAACACTGTCTCGATTGTGCTACAGCATATGCTTCCAGTCAAGGGTGAAAAATGCAGGCACCAGCACATGCCAGAAGTCTTTCAAGCATAGCCCAGCAGTCAGCCTCCAGCCTTACACCCACTCTGATCCACAAAACACACACACACACACACACACACGGGGAGCAGATCCTCCCAGTCATCCAGTCAGCGTAGTGCAGACATGTCACCACACAGCAAGTCAAGGCTGGTTAAACTGTAAAGCAGCTACAAGGGACCCAGTCCAGACACCCAACCCTGGAGACACAAGTACACACCACTCAAACAAACACACACACACACGCAGAGGGAACATCGTCCACCTCGCCCTCTCTCTCCAAACATGGCCACCCTCGGCTGGGATGAAGGCAGGAGAAATGCACAGAGGCTAAGGTAAGGGGACAAAGCCAATAGGGAGGGAGTTTGCATGTGCTGCGTCTTTAGTGTTAGGACACGAGAGCCGAAGTGTCAGCCAACATCCAAACAAACACAGATGCCACTGAGTCGCCTGAGTCAGACCAGATGACTGCAACGCGCAGTGAGATCCACGTTGTACTAATGGACCCCGCGGTCCATGCAAACCAAGACGAGTGACAAGGTCGGAAAGAACCCAGCCAGCCCCACTTAACCCGACGCCCACTCATACACGCACACAGTCACACAAGATGCTGATTTTGCAACACTGGAGAATCGTCACTTGGTGTGTCTGTGTGCGTCTGTGTGTTCCAGCCTTGGAGGTGTTCCTGAGTGTGTGTAGGGACACGCAGATGGTGAGCACACATCTATTTCAAACAGCAAATCTCATCCAAATCCCCCTCACCTGGAGCAACACACACACACACACGCACACACAGATGGCTACCTCCAGCCTGTAAAAGTCCGAGGGCCCTGTGCAGGAATGCATGTGTTGCACAATGACCTCATTGTGCCGTGATATGGCTTGTCTGAGCCGCGCGCTGTGGCAGAGTCACACCTGTTCCACCTATGCCAAAGGGCTGACAAAGCCAGAGATCCATCAATCAGCATTTACAGAACACACACACACACAGAGATGCATGCACACACATGCAGAGACACACATACAGTGCTGATGTGGCACTGTCTGTGTCTGCAGCAGGGTGGCTCCCCTAAATGCTATTATATCAAATGAGCAGGGATGCGATGCGAGGGCTTGACGTCTTTCCGAACGCTGCATTTGCTTTGACTTGTTGGCTGTTTGAAGTTCACAAAAGACTACACAACAAGCCAAAACTGGGCAATTTGTTACTCTCAACAAATATTTGGCAGCTTTTAATTATAACATTTTGTCAAGATTTAGGTGAAACCTAAAATCGTCTTTATTGAAAGGTTTTTCACGCTGCTTGGAAAACCTAACGTCTACTGTCTGAGCCAGAACAATTCACTGATTTATTGAATGTGACAACTTACCATTTCTTTGTTTTATATCATTAGTCCAACTGTCCCAGGAAAACAAGACATCTCACTGTGTCATACACTGCAGATTGTAGAAGTTTTACTTTCAACCATTTTCTAATATTTTATCCACTCATGATTGTATAATGTAAATGAGAAAATCTAAAACGGTAATCATTCCTCACAAAGAGTTTCATGAATTTAGGACTGAATGAGTGATCCCTGTCATCATGCAAACACTCAGCGAACGTGAAAACAGTGCACATCTATCATGACACGTACCATGAAAGTCTTGTGAGAACATTTTTGAAATGAATGAAATGCTACATTTATGATGTGCACCTGGGTCACCAGGAGGTGGTTGGGATGGATGGCAGGTGCACAAAGTTATATCACAATTCCTGCTGACTTCCTGTCTGTGGGAGGTAGGCAGCAAAAACACTTTGTGTTAAAGAATTAATATGAAATTTTTCTAGAAATATGCCACAAATATGACCATATTATCTGCTCAGATTCAGTTAAACACTTTGAAAGTCATTGGCAGAGAATGATACAAAGTACACAAGCAACCCAAGACTTTCTCGAAGCAGCAGAAGAAACCAGAAGCTCCAAACATGCCAATAAGATTTGGGTCCGTGTTATTTTACAGTTTTTACAGTGAGGGTAGTCATTTGTAATATTGTTTATAATATTCCTCGTGTTATTTACATTCTGAGAAGTTAATTATTTCACAAACGGGGGGGGGGGGCCAGTTTTGTTTCTGAAGTCATCGCTTGAATTCTCTGCGGCAGTCTGCTACACTACTTTTTCCAACTGCTACAGTAGCAATTCAAAGTTGTCACAGCCGCTTCCTGGAGCCATGACACAAACTCATTAGTGCAGTTGCCATAGTGTCATCTGATCCACTAGCTCGTTGGTCAGACAGGTCCCCAGTGCAGCAAGAGTACTTCCAGGAAGCCTCTGATACTCTGTGATAAAGGCCTCACTAGTGGGCCAAAGTGATGTTTCAGTGGGAAATGACTGCTGTTTGTCACATTATCACCACCACTCTGAGAAGAATCAATCAATACCCATCTCGTGAAGGTCCATCTGGGAGAGTTACTGCTGCCGCTGTTCACGATGATGCAAGCTAACACTGATGGGAGAGCTCGTCCCACCTTCTTCTTGTGTTAGGATGAACGCATCAAGGAATCAGGTCAGCAGCAGTGTGAGAGAAATACGGAGACTTTTTCAGCTGCACACAGAGCCAGCACTTTGGCTGGATTTTGGAAGAGGACTTAAGAAATGGTGGTGGAGTATAGGTCCAAATTTGATGCAGGAAAGTGGAGCCCAGTCGCAGACCTGCGGGTAAAACTGAGAATAATAAAATTAACATGTACACAATTTGCCGTTAGTTAGCGGAATATCTAATATCTAATGAAAACAACTCCTGGCTCCAGGCCACTGGTTAGTTTAATAGCAATAAAATCAGGTGGCAGATCTTTAGGTTTGATGTCCAGGGTTTTCATACGAAATATTATATATATATTAGTATAATGGTCTTTAGCCGATGCTGTGAGTTTTGGGCAGATTTTACTGTGCCCCAACCACCACAAAGGAAATTCTTCGATCTACCTCCTGGTTTTAGGGTGGAGGCGAATGCTGGGTTGACAAACCGGGGTAAATGGCATTAAAATAACACTACAGTTGAAGAAGAAAATATGATGTGGCCCTTTAAATACATATTTCAAATACAAGTTTTGGAGAATAGGAGTGGTGTCACTGTTTCATCAACCATAGTAATGATCCTATTTCAATACGTATGGCGCTGTAATAACAGACACGCACTGTACAGAAACTTTCCACCCGACTACAGTACGGTACAGCAGACTCTGACGGGTCCTGTTGTGCTGAAACCGTGATCTGGGTGGGTATGAGAGCATGGTGGGTTAGCGCTGGTGCTGTGGAGGCTGCAGCTGAGAGCTCCGAGCTGTGGGATTGTGGGATTGTGTCAGGCTGAAAGGGGATCCAGCACAGGGCAGCGAAACACAGCAGCTCCCCCTCACTATTGGAGCACACCGCTGACATGCTGCCAAGTTCTCAGGGCTCCGCAGCACGCGTGCACTCACGCACATGCACACACACACACACACACACACACACACACGGAGCGCATGCAGAGGAACAAAAGTACATATTCATCCAGAGGTGCACTCAAAGTCACATGGCATTCACATATACACAGTGTTACGCACATAGCAACACACTGTAGTGCACAAAAAATACAGTATCCACAAATACACGCAGGCACACAGATCCAACCTCAAACACACACTCACCCACACACACACGATTCCAAATGTACACACAAGTACGAGCTCACACTTCAAACTACAGCTTTGCTGAGTTACAAAAAGCACACATAATATCCCATAACGTGCTCCTCTGTGACATTCTCTTTTTTTCCCCAAGCACAGAAAGGTGGAGAGACGGGGAGGGAAGGTCCAGGGAAAAAAGCAGAGCGTGGACATTTTACAGGCAAACGGATGATGCCCTTTCTTTGTGATTCATTCCATTTCTGCAGCCAAGTGTTGTGCTAATTCTGTATGCAAACATATTCGGAGTTTGCACAACAATACCAGCACCAGTTTGAAGAGTCAACTGTACTTGATTTCTAAGGCCATGGATTCTTCAACACCCAGAGTTTAGCAGCAGCACATGCTCACTCGCCCAGCCTACTGTATGTAAAAGGATTACATTTCATATACATACAGGATTAGTCACTTCATCAAAACACAGAGGTTACCATCAGGGTTTTTCTTTTTGACACGATCTGCATATCATTAATACTGATGCATTCAACCAGCACCAGCATTTTACTGGTGGAGCTACTCAGTATTTCCATATTAGTTATGGGTGGTGGTTTATCTCAGGGTAGGAAACAGCTGCTACGCAATTTATTTATATAGATATAGATATATAGATATATAGATATGTCATGATTGATTTCCTTGTTTGGACAACTATGTCAGAAATTTATGAAAATTATGTGACACATCTAAAGGAAAAGTCACTACATTGGAAATAATTTATGACTGTGATAATTGGCTGCAACTACTCTGTCTTATGAAAGTTAAAAAACATTTACCCATGGATTGTAAGCTTATTATATATTTTTTACATTTATGTTTTTTTGCTTGGTCAAAGTAATATAGACTTTGTGCCAAATTTATACAGCCTCATATCATGTGCAATGAGGAAATATTAACAACAGTTGGATGCATCCATGTTTACTCAATCGACTAAAATTAACTGCTTATTAATTTCAGGTTGGATGAAACGTTGCTTTGCTTTTTCTTCAATCCTAATGGAAACAAATATGTAACACTAATTTACAGCAGAATATCTCCTGAAATATTTCTAATGCCTCTGGGATTTTTTTAATAAACACATCTGCAAAATTCTTGATATTTTTATTTTTCAACATTGTTCAGGATGAAACATTTACAACAATTTTACAATTGTTTTGTTTTTACTTTAATATAAACATATGGCCAATTAAACACGATTAATGTTTTTTCTGGATTTGTTGCAGCGACACTTAAGATAATCATCATCCGTCTTTGCTAAATTTTTTATTTTTAGTCATGACTGGCAAAGGTATGGGACACTGTCCACACAGACATAAAAGGAGCATCAGTCATTTCAGCAAGTGCCTCAAAACCACATTTGTGCTTGAGTGACAAAGCCGTCTAGCAGATGTTATTAAGACTGTTGTTGAGTGAAAGGATGGCAACACAGGAAATGACAGTCGATTCTATCGGTTCTAAGAATGACCACGTCTTTTTGCAATGATTCAGAAATATATTCATAGATATCATGGCAATAAACGTGTCACACCGAAGAAGACTTCAATCTTCGGGCCACACAGCATTTCATTTGTAACTCGAATGCTTATGTGTGTTTAAAACAACTAGTTGTCTTTTTATATACACCACGAAGAATTCAAAGTCTTGGATGTGAATACACTAGGACCTTATCTCTGCAAGACAAAAGCAAAGCGTAAACAGATGTGGGCTTTCTCTTTGGGGATGGGTTCGAGTGTGACCTGTTGGGAGTCATCAGGGTAAGCCATCAGCCAGTCGTCCAGTCACTCCAATTTGTGTGATGAGTTCCAGACTGGCTTTTACTCCTTGTCAACCTCCCCCCTACCACCTAAAGCTTGCCTCTGGACTCCCTTCATCCCGCTTTCCCTCGCTTTTCTCCCTTGTGTCCCATTGCCGCACATCATCAGTACCCCTCAACTCCTCCATCTACTCCCCCCCCCCCTCCTGTGTACACACACACACACTCACGTACCTACACTTCACCCCTTCGGCACCCCTCTGGAACCCCTCTGGAACCCCTCACTTCAAAAGCCTGCCAGCTTAACATGTCATTGATTAGAGCAGGAGGGGCCTGCAGCCTAGGAGTGGGGTGTTAGGATGGCGGGGGCCTTTTCTCCAACTATCACTGCTGGGGAATCAAACGCAGCATGAGACAATTAAAAAAGCACTCAGATCACAAGCGCATATCCATTACGGCCCGCTATGGAAGGACTTCTGTCTTTTCTAGTGCACAACATCCCACTTTTATTCAATTACGGGTCCAAGAAACAGATGGAACGCAAACACTGATAACAGCAACATTTGCAGTGAGTCATCGTGTTCAGCCAAGCATCATCAACCACCGGATCATTTTTCAAGTGCAAATGTAACTATTGTTCCTCTCTGCTATTGTTTGTGGGTGTTAGCACTGGAGTGGCCAAGGGTTCCAGTGCGCTGCGTGCAGCAATCCGAGTGCGATCATCTATATGTGGGTGTGTGCGCATTGGCCGACAGCTAACGTATACATTCTTATGAGTCAGTCGCTGCGGACCAGTCCACTTGCTACAGGAAGTGGTGACTTTGTGAATCAGGAGTCAGTGGCCACAATTCCTATAACTGTTTGCTTTTTGCGTTCTTTTGCTGTTTCTGCGTTTGCTGGTTTCCGATTTCTGGATCTTGTTTATATATTGTTGTTTCTTTGGTGGAGTTTTACTTCCATTTTTGACAAACTTTGTTCTCCTACAATGGTTTCAGAGGTATTTCTGAGCCTGTGAAGTGATTTCCACTACAGACTCATGTTTGTGTTTAATGCAGTGCTGCCTGAGGGCCTGAAGATCACAACCATTCAATACTGGATTCAGCCGTGTCCCCTGTGTACATGTTCGTGATATTATGAACCACAGATGATGAAATCCCGTAAAGAAACATAACTCTGGTGGTGTTAAGCTAAACTGACCTGTTTCCCATAAACGTCATTATATTCAATATGCCACGAGGTGTTATTTGCATTACACAACTTTTCTAGGCTTTTTATGCCACTGTCCCCTTTTTAAGTGATAGAATCAAATTCAAAATTTGTAAATACATATTTATAAAAAAGGTTAAAACAATTGGTTGCATCCGAGTTTTTTCGTTTGTTTTTGTTTACACTTCACACAGCATCCCGATCTTTCTTGAAATAAGGTTTGTATTATAACCTTGCTTCCAGACTGGACACTCTGTGGTGGCCTGCTAAAGATTAGAACCTCCCTGTACACCTGCACACGCACAGACATGGTCACGGTCAGAGGTATGCTCACACACACACACACACACACACACACACACACACCGCATCTCATACATGCGCATTCCATCGCTAGACGTGTGGCAGGCCACCCAGCGCTCCTGCTTCCTTTCTGTTAAAACACATCTGGTAGCTTCATTACTAGTGAACAGGAGAGAGGTACCTCCTCTGTCTCTGCTGAAGCCTCACTTCCACTCCCTGTCGAAACCGTGCCACCTCGACAAAGGGGATAATTGGCCAAATGAGATGTTTGCACACAGCCAACTGTGTATGTCAACAACCTATTTAACAGTGATTATGCCTTGAGCAATGATGTTTTAGAGCAGGTTTTCCCTGGCTGCCAGCCTCCCTGCCCGAATCCCTCTCTCTCTCGTACGCAGAAACATTTACCCGAACACTTTTTATTTCTGGATCCGTGTTTGTGTTTTCTATGAACAGAAAAGAGAAGGGAAATTATTCTTACCGGGCTGTTTTAGGCATGTGGAGCTCTGTGCACAGTGTGCATCGTTGTCATCAGCCAAGCAACAGCTAGTTTAACTCGCCTACACACAGCCTGTATATGCATGAGGTAGCCACAACACTTATTCCCAGTTCTCTGCTCGAGTCATCGTCATGGTCACATCTATGGAACGCAAAGTGCGTTCAAATTCTGGTGGCTCATCTTGCAGCGGCCCAATTGTGTACAGGGACAGAAAAGGCAAAATTCCTTTAAACCGTTTGATTCCGATGACACTGTTAGTTTTGGTTCATCCTTCCTTTTTTTCTTTTTTTTTTTTTTTTTTTTTTTGCCTGCGCTGAAGATGCAGTGGTGCAGCACAAAGGGAAGTGAGGCCAAGCACTGGGCTGGTTGAGAGAACCTAAAGCAGAGGCGGTAACTCCTACATGATTTCATCTGGGTAAATAGACAATCATATTACCAAGAGGATTATTTCACACTGCAGGGTATATGATTGTCTTCAAAAATGCCAATTTATACAGAACACAGAGTGATTTCAATATTTCCAAAGGCACTGCTGTCCCTTGCTACCGTATGGATAAGTATTGATTTTTAAGTTGGAGAAAAGTTACTCTAAGTTTTAATGTGGAGTTGGAAGCAAATCTGCTTAAAGCCATGAGACATCTGCAAAAGCAGAATAAACTGGTATCAGATCAGATGAGGGCAAAATGGGAATATCTGCAACACATTTGCAATATCACACATTAGTAAAACCCACAGCGTGTATCATGTTGAACAACAAAGATCTCCGACGTTGGGCCTTATTCAAGAACCACTTTTTATTACAACATACAAGACTTAAGAGAGTCTGTGACCTTTTTCCAGTGGGGAGATTCGTTCATTTTACTTAAAATAGAACTTTTTTCACCTGCTGTGACTCTATAGCTAGTGCTCGTTCATCAGTCGCTGGAAACGAAAGGAGAACCTGCTTTAGGTCTGTCAGCCAAATCATTTTTATCGATACATTTACTTCTGAAGCCGGATAAAAATTCACAGCAGGTGAGCCGCTGAACGGATCTCTGCTGCGTCCCTGTAAACGAGATACAGAAGTTGACGCACGGCACTGGCTGTTACAGAACAAACCTAATGCTGCGTTATCCTTGTGTTTTTCACATTCTGGTGGAGCTCTCACAGATTTTAGTGACATACTGTATTTTAGCACAGCAGCTTCTCCATAAAGTGGACATTTCCTCTCCCTCTTTCCTCTTGTTGTCTTTGGGTTTTAATGCCGGTCTGTGCTGAGTATCATCCTCTGCTCTAACAGATGACAGTTATTCTAGCCTCAACTGACCAATATCATGCGCCCTGAGACCTCCTCTTCAGCCTGTTTTGGGTCTTCAACTGCGACTATTTGACCATGTTAACATTAAAAAGGATTTCATTTCTAAAAGCAAGTGCTGTAGTTTAAATACGGGACCAATGGGTAGACTACGAAGAGGAGCAGAGCGAGCCCAGATGTGAGGTTAACATGTGACATCTCTTCTTATCAGTTCAAATGCTGACATGCTCTGATGCCTTTTATGTAATCCTGGCCAAAGCTATGTGTTTTCTGCTGGACACAAAGTTTTAGCCTGTAGTTACTTTTCCAAGAATAAAAAAAAAGTTCCACAGGCCTCTAGTTTACATTCACAACGCACCTTATTTGCCAGGGAACTTCAGCCAAGATCCCCGATCAACAGTGTGGAGCTAGACAGCAGTATGGATGGACCATGTCTCTGGGCTAAGCCATCAGAGATGTTCATCTCTCCCTTCAGTGAAAGCGCTCCAGGTCAGTGAAACCAGAGGGGAGAGGGAGAGTCAAGCTGACCAGACCCTGAACAACTTTCATCTCTGATTACACAGCCTCTCTCTCTGGAGTGTACACTCCTCCACCCCGGCATACTGATCAGGCCGATTCAGCCCTCCATGATCACTGCAGCTCACACACTAACCCCCCATCTTGCCTCTAACCCCTATCCCCCTGCCATCTCCTGCAGCACCTAGGGTTACCGTCAGAAGTCTATAGCCCCTCCAAAGTCTCAGTAGAAATCAGCAGGGCTGGATCGGTGAGAAGGCCCGGGCCAGAGGAGGCCTAGGAGAGGAGAAGAGGTGCTCTGGCTCTTAAGAGACTCCCCTCCCAGCTTTTTGAAGGGGGAGGGCGAACGGAAGGAAAATCAATAGGCAAGGAGCAGGAGGCCTGTGATGGCATGGCTAATCGGGTTTCTGCATTAATGTTTCAGATGCTGGGAGAACTCGTTGCCTGGCTTGCTGTACTCAGGGCCTCTGTGCAGCCTTGCACAATAAGCAGCAAACACGTACACACAAACCACCGGTGTGTAGCTTGTGGGTTCGCACACAGTCACTCACTCAAACAGACAAAAGAACGAGACGCATCAATAAGAATCGCGGCTTTGTGTGTGGACAGTGAGCCAAGTACGTTCTTTAAACCTGATGCTGAAGACTGATGTTGACTCGTTAGCGTGAACTCCGTCACAAACAGACCAATCCTGGGGTTGTGAAAATCTGATTTATTCACGCAAAATGCAACATTTAATTCAAAGAGCAGAACAAGAGCTGATAACATAAAAGGCCTGAGACAATTACCTGGCACAAGGCAGAGAGAAAGAGAGAAGGCAGCGCAAGAAACTGCCTCGAAAAATGCAAGCTGTAGGTCACCAAGATAAGCCCTAAGGCCTGGTGATTGCTGGTGTGCGAGGCGGAGAGAGTGGAAGCAGGCGTAGCTGTGTTGGAGAAGCAGTCCTCCCAGACACTGAATCATAATCTCTAAACTCTGCTGGTATTTGGTGTTTATGCCACAGTTTCCACATTGCTTTCCTCTGACATTAGCTGCGTATAAATCAGTCTGCGACAGACAGGCAGCTCCCTTCCAGAGGCTGGTACGGGACGGGGAGCTGCCACAGGCTGCACTGTGGGCCCCCTCCCACCCTGACTACCACGACCAGTCTCCCCTCCTCACCACCAGATGTGCTCTGCTATCTGCTACCCCCCAAACACACACACACACACACACACAGGCACCTCCTTACACCACTCACGCTGACACCACTAATGCCTCCAACTATGCTGAAATATTCACTATGTGCTCTCATACACTCCCTGGCTGTGCAGGTCTGCAGCCTCAACTGCAACAGCAGTGATTTGGAGATGAAGGATAGCACCACTGATACTTTCATGAGCTCCTTAGCCAACCTTGGATTTTTTTTTTCCCATCAAGCAGCAAAATGTTGATTGCAAAACATTCAGTGTGACATGTTCCTTCTGACATCTCCACTGGAAAGCAAAAGCACATTAACGATTACGTGAGACATCTCAAAACGCCTGGTTGCGGTCAGGGAAAGATCTCTATCTTTGCTCAGAGTGTCTGCTGCTCTCGAGGCATTTGTTGTGTGGCAGCCACTCAGAGAGTTATTCAGATTTGTTTGGTCATATTGTATGTGTCAGTGAAACACAATTACTAAAAGCCCAAAGGTGGCTTTCGCAATTTTTCACTCAGTCTTTAGGTCCTCGTGTTTCAGATAAGCTCTGGAATAGCACAGGTCACTGATCTGTTTACCAGAGAGTACACTACTTCTACTAGTAGCACAATATCTTCTGTGGCTCTCAAAGAGCGAGTTGTCAAGTTTGAGAAAGTATCCTTGATGACATCCACAGGGACAGATGAGGTCATTAGTGGCCTGAAATTGAGGGCATGGAAACACGGGGGTTTACAGGAAGAGAGGTGGGGGTCGAATAAACGCTGCTGTTGCGTTGCATCACGGGATGTGTGGGACTCAGTGTTTCTTCAAGAGTTATTCATAACGTTGGGCTCAGAGTCAGAATGTGTTGGCTCCGCTGTTATTATGTTGACAAATTATTTTTTATGCAATTCCCCCAAATGTATTAGACTCTAGAATTAAAGTCAATTTAAGGGCTATGATGGTGATGAGTGAAGTTATTAGTAGTTTTCATGAAAGCAAAGACATTTGATATGTTACACAGTGTTTCTGTATTTTATCCCAAAGCACAATAATCTAACCTACTTACGTTAACTAACAAAAAGCCTGAATTTTGTGGGCATAAATCACACACATAGTGATGGTGCAGGAGAAGGAGCTGGGAGTCTGCTAGCATGTGGAGCAGGAGCCTATTGGTCCATAGTTATGCTGATAACAGCCACTGAATAATGTGGCAATTTCAAAAACAGGTGGTATTGCATTTGCTGGAACACAGTAAAGCTTTCGATGTGCAGGTTAAACTTTGTTCAGGTAAAATATCTATAGCTAATTATTTAAAAAGGAAAACGCAGTTTGCTTTCGTGGATATATTTCAGAACACGTGTGTGTGAAAGAGCAATTCATTTGCACGGTCCACCCAAACAAAGTGAAAAGAGGCTTTCGTCCATTATTGTCATAATTACCCATTTGCTTTCAATACAGATACAGGCCTCCTCAGTACAGCGCAGTTTACAGCTGCTTCCAAACCATAAATATGAGACCTATGTGTGAATATACTTTTCTAACCATACGATATAATAGCCCCGGGCTGTCAGTGGTGGGTGATTGAAGCTGTAGCAAAAGTTTAACTGAACTTAAAAAAAACTTGTGTTACTGCCTTGTAACGACTGCCTGAGACATCGCACAGGGTCAGACATTTAGCAGTTATGCACAAATATTTTAGGGTAAGTTTAAGTTAGAAGAAAAATTACATAAAAACAAAATGCTTCAAACTGAGATGGCACACACAACGTGGCAGTAACCATGTGTGCCACATTGTGAGACATCATTACAGCGCACAACATCTTGCACTAGACACGAACCCTGGTCTCCCGTGAAAAAAGTCCTGTGTCTCCAACTCACTACGAGACTTTTTCTCTTCAAATTTACGTCAAATATTGACGTGTCAGGGTTTCTAATTAACCACGCTGACCGCTCCGAGCGTCAGTCAGCATCGTGAATGGTTACCTTAAACGTCTGCACGTAACGCAAAGAGTCTGGTCAAAGCGGCACGTTTTAGCGCCTCTGGAATGAGAGCAGGCTTGCTGAGGACACGTCCAGCACAATGTTGTGTGGTCCTTTTATGTCAACGGTGTAAGACAGACAACGGTCGGACGAGTCTTCCAGGCTCCATATTTTATGGGTCAGTGGGAGAAACGTTTAAATATCTGCTGAGAAACAACAAAACTGAAGCCCCGCTGATGGGGCCATTTTGGGGCCTTTGCTGAAACAGCTGATCCTTTTCAAACCACTGTTAGATAAATTTGAATTGTGGGTCATAATAAACTGCTCGCACGAAGAACTTATGTTTACGGAGGGACAGTCTTGCCCTCTAAGCACTGGGATATTCATGTCAGTTCAATTCACACGCTGAAAACAGATTCACCATCGTATTTATGACTAAGTGCAATTTAATGGGCCTGTACATTGCCCATATAATGTGCAGGTGTTCATGGGCATGTGTGGAGTTAACCTCACTTCTGGGCAAAAACTCAAAGTAAAGTCGCCAGGTACCACGCAGCTGACATGGGTGAGTCTTTGCACTTGAAGAGTATTCTGAGATTTGTGGATATGAAGTTACACTGGTGTTTATGATTAGAGTTTCTCCCCGTCTGCTCCCTGTCTAAAGGAGGGTGGGGTGAAATAAAAGCACTAAAACCATTCAAGCACAAAGGTTCAGAAAAAAGATCATGTGCATGCTTTAACCATAGTGAGTTTTTTAAATCTCACTCAGCGAATAATATTAGGCCTGTTTTTGTATTTTATTCAGATTTAAATTATGACAATTTTCAGTTTGTGTTCACAAAGCAGTAAATTCGTATCAGATAAAATATGTGCGATTAACTACATTTGGGACAGTGGTGGGATAATTTGAGATTAAACATTTTAATTCATCGAGAGCCCCAGTCTACACAAAACTGCAGGAATTGGTTGATCAACTTGAACAGCCAGAGGCCCTAACTGTCCAGTCTCCCCTAAATTTTCCACCTCTGCAGTGGACACTGCAACGTTTCAATAACATTATTTACCACTTGATGATTCGCCCCCCCAGACAAAATCCTACATTTCAACTTAAACTAATAATCCAGTGTGCTTGGTTCTTTCCTCACACAGAACTTCACAGTTATGGTTCAAGCAGTTCATTCAAGTATTGACTCTTTTTCGCAGAAATTACAGTTATCATTACCATTACCATTGTTGTTGCTCGACTCAGTAAAATCCTAATCAGCTGTCTACACATCACATGTGCTTTCAAATTTAATCCTGCCGTATCTGAGAGAAAACTGACGTTTTCCGTTTTCATCACATGGAATTTAGCTGTTCTATTGGGTTCTCATCGATCATCTCACATCACAAGAACAGTAGTGGTTTCACAAAATCTGAATACATGTCACAAACCTAAGTGTTCAGATAAAGATCGGATATTGTAGCCGAAAACTGAGAGGCTGGACAATTCACGCATTCTTTCCACCAGCTATCACAGATTTCTAGACTCTGACGGACTGGAGGTGGCACCCACCTGACCACAGAGAAAAACGGTGGGCAACACGTTTGTCGGCGGTCGGCAATGACTGGATGTTCTGGAGACAGACACACAACACATTCTCGCCGTACACTTATTAGGTGGTCGCCCACCTCAAGCCACTATCTCACCTCTTAAGTCCTGTACCTTTTTAATTTACGTCTAGTAATATTCTATATCACTTATATGGTCAAACCAACAGTAAAGTGTCCTACTATAGTCTCTGTATTCAAAGTGTGATACGTGAAACACGCACATATGCAGTCACCAAATTAAATAAATGAATCCTTAAGCTCATCAAAATCATAAAATGGTTGTTTTTAGATTTATGCTTTACATCAATATGTTAAACGCGTTACCAAAAATAAATTATGGAATTGTAACATGATTGCATCAGTCATCTCAACCTACTGGTTAACTTGCTAAGACAAAAATGGTTAAAGAAGGTGCAAAAACTGAACATTTAACATTCAGTGTGGATTTAGGCGGGATTAGTTTACGTTCCAGTCCTATTTTGTGTTGCATGCATACCTCTAATAAAAACAACAAATGTATTTAACACAGAATCCAGTGCTTCACTCACCGGTGACATTTCCTGTTAGGGATGTCGACTCCTGCTTCCTCAGCTCCAAACGGCAGTTTTCTGACGGTGCCTTGAAAAGTCGGCAGAGTGGACCGTGTAAAAGTCAGCCTCAGCTTTGCAAGAGCCAGCTGTGGCCTTCAGCACCTGCAGCTCATCACTAACTCAGGTGATTGGAAAGGTGACAGTCGAGGCTCCACCCTCACCAACACAGTGACACGACGGTGAGATGCTGCATTCAGGACATGTGAGGAAAATGGACACCCCCATAACAAAACTTTTATTATAGAAAAATCACACTGAAGCCCAGAAATCTCATGGTTGTTAGGAAAACGTTAATTTTGAGGTGGTTGGGACGTGTGCCACAACTGCCAAGTCCACGGTTCAAGTCCCACCGGGTGGATTTTTGTGTTGTATGTCACATCTGTGTCACGTCTCTCTCTAAGCTGGTTTTCTGTCTCTCTACACAGTCCACTTTCAGTTAAAGGCACAAAAGGCCCGCAAATTAAACTTTTAAAAATTAAGTTTTATGTCATGTCAGAAACTTACAATTTGTTCTTCTAACACAGTCGGTGTTATCTTGAATAAATATTAGTCAGCACGAAACAACCACGACATAGATTGTAAACTCAAAAAACAAAAACAAATAAAAAAAAATGCCTGCTGGGAAGCCTATTAATAAGTTATTTTATGTAGTTTTTTTAATAAGTATTTTAGTATCTTAGCAACGTAAAGAGCTGAACGAGCTCTCAGAAATGTATTGATTCGACCCATTTATTTTAAAGGTACAGGGTGCATCCTTTTTCACAGATTGTTGAACAGAAAAATGCTCCAGCACTGATTTAATTCTTAAGAAGAGGGTGGATAACTAAAACATGTGATCATCATTTTCTTTAAAATTGTTGCAAGAAAGTAGCATGTAATATAAGTGAGTAGATCAAGTTTTGCAGTAACTAAAGTGTGTTGAGTTTGGTACCAGTAAAGAAAATGAGTTGATATAATGAATATATTTAGTAAATATAAATTAAATGAACAGAACATGTATAGAGTCTTAGTATCTAAAACTAAAATTAGTTTGTTTTACTAAATATGTGGGTGAAATTAAGTTGTATTTACCATAAAATATATTTTTATATGATTTACATTTGCTATGTCAAGTAATATAAGTTCTGAGTGTTTGGGACTAATGTTACTTTGAGCAAAATGCATTGTTTGCACCCAGTCAATATGTATTGCTATGCATTGTCCTATTTGACCTATGACAGTTCTGATATGAATGTATGCTTATGAATATGTTTTAAATGTTTCTGGAAATCATACAGTACACTGAGGTCAAAAGCAAATAGATCCGGCTCATCTAACAACAATTTTTTCTTAATCGGTGGAAGTAGAAGTTGATTAAAATAAAGATTGAATATGAAGTGAAATAAAACAAAGTTTTCACTCTCGTGTTTATTAAAAACATCTACTTTAACTGTATTTTGTGCACCACAGTGGAAGTTGGTTGGCACTCTTGCATCATGGGAAGAAGATCCGGGTTTAATCGCTGGAATGGACAGGGCCTCTCTGTGGGGAGTTTGCATGTTCTCCCTGTGTTTGTGAAGGAGCGACTGTGGCACAGCAGGCAGCACAGTTGTTGGTTCGATCCCCTGCTCACACGTAGAAGTGTCCTTGAGCAAGACGCTGAACCATCTGATCACTAACATTTTGTAGTAAGTGTGTGGTGGAGCACCAAGACTTAAAGGAAGCTGTACCAGAGCAGGGACTGATTCCGAGTCTCCCATTTCTAAGTTCTAACAGTGAAAACTAGAAATCTAAATACTGAAAAAGCATTAGTTGACTGCACAGAATTCCTACAAATATTTAAATACATAACTGGAAAAAATACAAGAGAAAATCCAACCTCTAGTGTTTGGCGTGTAATGATGGATATAATGTCAAATAACCTGTTTATATTTCTTACTCTTCATCAGAGTAAGAAATGTTTGTCTAATAACAATAAACTTTATTTGACAGATATGTTTAAACTGTTGACATGTGAAAATGTCAAAACAATCACAGTCGATCATTTGCAAAAACGTGGCTGCACCCCAAACTATTTTGTGCTCATATACAGCAGAAACTGTTCCTAAACCCACATTTGTTTTACAGACACTTTTGTCTATTAGGCCCTAGCTTTATAATTTGCCCAATCTGAGTCCGTTATGGACTGTGTAATGTAATTCTGTACATTTTTCTAAAATAACATAATCACAACTAATTGACCTAGTGTGAATACAACAGCACTTGGCTCAGGAGGTTGCGCAGTTGTCCACAAATCTCAGGGTCACATCTGATGCATGTCTCTAAACAAAAGACACTGAACCCCACCCAGTCCGTGTAGACCCCCATCAGGGTCTTTGTGAGTGTGAATGACTGAATGAGACGCAGTGTAACTACCAATAAGGCAGAAAGGCGCTTTTTTTGGCACCTGATACCAAATTAAGAGCTATAGCACATGCTGGTTGTAAATTGATTTGAAACTGCACCTTTGGGAAGTTGCTTGGACCAGCAGAAACACAGTTGGGTGTGTGGACACACTTGCCTTTTATTTAGTCTCCCAAACAACTATTGTTAAACTGCCAACATTTCTTTGTGCCTAAACCCAGACTAAACCACTGTTGGGTTTTATTCCAGAATTCAGAAACAAAAAAATTTAAGCGCAGAGTCATCTGCCACTTTGATGTAGTTTCAAATCATTACAAAAGACTCGCGTGGACACACATTTTCAGTAACTGGGTGATATGAGGCAGTGGAGTGAGAACAAGGTAGACGTACGTAGGAAATGAGGGTGGAGAACTTGTTGGGAAATAGCTATTCGTGAGTTAAACAGGCGTGGCTGTGGCTCAGTTTAAAGAGCAAATGCGTGCGAGAAGACTTCTCAAATCAGACATTTGTCACTTTATCACTTCCTTATTTGACTTTGCATTTGAAATGTACACTACACAGTTGTTGAAGCCATTTTCTTTTTTGGAACTATTTCAGTCTTCTGCTTCATCCTTTGTGTTGTATTCTCCTCCACATCAAGTTGAATTTTAACACACACTAGGCTTCATCACAGTAATCGAGAAGGACTTTCACCGAGAGCGCTGGCAGATGTCTTTTGTAGGTGTTTAATGAGAAACACTGGTACAACTAATAACACGGACCTGAGGTTCAACTCGACATGTAAAGCACAATCAAACGGTGAAATGTTTATATGCAGGTATCTGACAGACAGTATTCAAACCTGTTGATCAGTTTGGACTATGAGCATTTCAAAATGACAAAAAAACAAACCTTTTTTGTTCGTGTTTGAGAGCTGTGTCAGGTTCAGGCTCAGCCTCAAGGACAACTTCCATGCGTCTCTGTGTGCCTGAATTAGGCTGCTTGTTCTCTTTCACTAATGCACCACTTTACAGACTTTAACAAAAGCACAGAGCATGTGTTCATAGCCTCCACACATCCATGCCTACACAGAAAAACACACAAAACACGCGCACACACCAACACACACACAGTGTGTTTTCCTACAGGCCTTTTAGATCTCAGAGCGGCACCATTCTTCAGTGACAGTGCTGATTGTCCAGCTCTTTGCTTCAACTCCCGGAGCAGTGATTCTGGGAAGTTGAGTCCCTTCAACCCCATTCTTTCTACGTGTTGAGTGTGCTGGTTGCTTATTGCTTTACTGCGGGGTCTTGCCCTGGACTGTGATTGTGGAAGCTAAAATGATTTCTTGTTATTTCATTGAATTCTTTGCTCGACAGCACTAAACAAGCACAAGGACGCAGGCAGAAAGGGATAGTCCTGACAGGAAGCGTGCATTGTTTGAGTCTTACTGTAGTTTAAAATAAAATGATAACCTTGCGTGACTTTAGTACTTACTCATAATAAGAAATGCTAACCATGTTAAATTCAGTAGCTACCACCAGAGTAGAATTTCTGCAGATTTTGAGGAAAGACTAACTTGATTTGTCATCTGCATTTATTGAAGGTTCTTAAAATGTTTAGTTTTTCGTAAGACCGTCCCTCTTGGTTACATGTTGAAGCGTCCTTGGGCAAGACACTGAGCCACAACTTGCTCCCGCTGGGTCAGGTGAGCACCTTGCACAGCAGCCATCGCTGTGAGTGTGTCTGTGTGAACAGGTGAATGAGAAGAAAGAACTGTAAAGTACGATATAAGTGGCCATAAGTTTACCTCCTGAAAAAAAACTAACTAATTGTTAAGAGTGTGGAGCAGACGGGACAAAACAGGATGTAAAAGACATGAGTTGCGGCTTGTGGCGTAACTGTGCAGTACTCACAACGTCAGTTCCGTAGTTTAAATGATAAATCACAACAACGTATCCTCCCACACGACCAATAAACCCTTAGTTAAGACAGTACTGCAGCCAAACTGGCACCAGTTTCACACAGGTTGGGCACAAAAACATCAAGGGGAGGTCAGGTTTCGAAAAACACAAACAGTTTCTGACCGGAGTACTTTAACATACGTTTGTTCGATGATTATCCTTCGTGACTAAACTGATCTGAGGTTGAAATTTGAACAGACACTGGGATGTTCCGGAGCTTCGTGTGACCTTATGGGTGTTGGGTACAGGGTCACACTTGGGTCACAGCGCTGGCACATCCCCATCCAGAGGAGGGCTGTGTTAATCCTCTTCGGGCCCTGGAATGCCACCACTGGCCGATCCGTGGTTAGGTCTCGCAGGCCGTCGGCGGGGCCTCCGTTGGTAATTGGAGGCTCTGAAGCGTTGGGAGGCATGCAAATATCTCCGGCTTTGCTCGGATAGCCTTCTGTTCCACTTCCAGTCCTCTTCAATCCCCTCATTCCACCTGACTGGAGGAGAGGAGGCGAACACAGCTGCTGGTTTGTTGCCTCTTTCCCGTCGGCCTCGGATCTGTCGGGGAAAGGGAGGGTTGGGGTGGATCGGGGGGCTTGATTAAGGGCTGGACTTCCAGGCCTGTGTCATGTACTGTACATCAGAGGAGATCAGCAAGCCAGCCTGAAAGTCAGATGACACCAAGCACATGCACAGCGCCCCCTCCCTCACACACATACACACCTGCCCCCCCCCACTTCCTTTTATCCCTCACCATGCCCATTATCTCTCACTGGCATTTCTCCTCACTCTTACCTGCAGCTTCCTCTGTCCTTCACTATCCCCCCTCCTTCTGGTTTCATCTCACTAGTCTCTCAAAGGAGCACAACACACACATACCCTCCCCATGGGACAGATCAGAAAAGGTAACCCGCTGAATGCTAGTGGTTATCCATAGAGGATGAGAGAGAAAGAGGAAGACGTGAAAAATGACGAGTGGCATTTTTTTGATTCGGGGGGCGGGGGGTCTGGGTAAAGGACCAGAACAGACCAGGCACGAGGAAGATGTTTAGACTTGGGTGGAGAGCTTGTCAAAACCATCAGGCTTTAGCCTTTGATGAAGACCTTTTGGTTCAGGGTGTTAGCAGAATAATTGTTGGGCATCTGTCTTCATTATTTATCTGCAGCAATATCTTTTGGTTTCATGCTGGACTGGTCTGGAGAAAGACAAACGATCCGTGTCACGAAATGTGCTCCGTGCATGGCTTTGTGCACACTAGGTAAAATTTCCCCAGCACACATCTTGTTTTTGATAAAGACAACTACAACTACAGGAGAACAGGCTCACGTCATCGTTATTTACACAAAGACCGGATAGTAGAAATACATATAACTGACAATGTACCATAAATTTTTGGCAAAATATATGCTGAAACTTTTTATTAGAGACTATTTATTAGAGACAATACAAGTAATGGCTGTGAAGTAGGTTTAAGGTATTTCATGATGAGGAAGATCCACAGTCAGCCAGCTTTAAAGTCCTGTGTTCACGGACATCTGCTGCCACAGGGACACTGTGGTTCAGAGATTCACACTGTACAAGATGTGCACAGGCAGAGTCGTTTAAGTTAGCTCAGCTTAGCATAACGAAAGCAGCACAAAGAAACAACCCATTAAAAAATAAAAATCCATGAAATTCCTAATCTCCCGCAGTTTTCTGGGCCTCAGTCTTTGAAAAGCCTGTTTGAAAAGTCGGATGTATTTCATTACATAAGCTACACAGACCTCAAGACTGTTTACATTTTTTCTGTGTCGGAATAATTGCAATTGTTATTTTTACAAATATCAAAAAAAGTTAAAACAACTTTTTTAAAAAAGCAAAATATTAAAAGCCAAAGCTGAAATCTCTCATTTAAAGGCACTTTGCCTCACCACAAAATAATATTGTGGAAGCAGGGGGTTTATGGACTTCCTATCTATGTTGTCCTTTCTAATCCGTCTAATCATATAAATTGTCCACAGGTGGACTTCAGTCAAGTTCTACAGTCATCCCAGGAATTATTAAACACACACAACACACCTGAGCGTTATGTGAACTGCTGCAGCAAAGCGTCTAAATGCCTCTCACTGTCCCTGTGAAGGAAAGCAGGGAGAGCAGCATGCAATGGCAGCACCTGTCGTATGACTGGGGAGCTTCAGATTCAGGTGATAGTTCTTCATAGTCCAATCAGCATAAAAGACGTGAAAACCCATTTCACATTGTAACATTTTGTCTGATACTGCCCTGATGTTAACTATCAGTTGTAGCCACTGTAAAGCTGATGTCGCCCCAAAACACTCCCACTTTATTTGAAGGTTTCTTTCCTCATTGTTATTGCAGAGGTGGATGATTCAGCAATCGCAGATACCTGACACACGCGGTCCACGTTGATCTCCATCAGCCTGGTTTCTGCAGTTACCATGGTCCGAGGCAAGCTGTAGAGCACAACGAGCAGGTAAAACTCTCAACAAGCTGCCATTATATTCACAGCCGACACAAAAGAGGCAGAGGCACGAACTTCGTGCTGTCTGACCGTGGCGCTATCTGAACAGGTCGTGTAATTTGGGGTGTTTGGTCATTCCGCCGCTCAGGGCAACATGAGACCTTTTCCTGCCACCTTTTCTCACACATCCACTCCTCAGCTTTGATAGCCATGAGGAGGAATGCTGCATGGCCACTTTTTTGGCATAACAGACATAAATTACTTGATTCTCATGTATCTGTTCTCCTTTGACTTTGTCTTCTCCCCGAGGCCCCATTGAGCTCCAGTGTTGCACAGTCCCTCCTCACAGCACTACCACACACTTCGCTTCCTGCTCCACTAAAACCTCAGCACAGCCCCTTTGCTCCCCTTTACCCCCAGAGGATGTCCCCATTTCCTGAAGCCATCACTCTTAGCACCCGTAGGTCAGGACCTAAATGTGACTTATGTACTTATGTCCTCAGACGGGGACAGGCTCTACGGCTTATGTTTGTGGAGCGGCTAAGAGAAACACGTTTGCACTATGAGGTACTTGTTTCTAGCGTAGTGACTGGCGAGTGGAAACCAGATTGTTTTCTTTTGCCCCTTTTGACTAAAGGAAGTCTAATTTTGTTTTTTCCAAAACTGCCTCAGCTGTTTGACCTCTCTTCGAACCGCCATGTGCTTTTTGGCCTTGCACGTTTGGCCTTCGTGAACCCACTGGAACTGCTGCGTGGTGTCACTTGAAATGCAATAATACTTTACAAACGCACTCACTCGTGATCCTGGCAGTTTTTATTGTGACTCCATGTACAGAATTGTAACTTTACTTTGTAACTGCTACTTTGGTGCAATTTGTCTCCCACTATTTGCACTTAGTCTAATAGTTTAGCGTTGATGCAACTGTCGTTAATACCAGTCTGGTTTGAGTCGTCCTCATGCAAGTGGTACATGTGCATATGTTTACAGGCTGAAGCTGTTGTCGACTGTAATATTACCATTAATTTTTCTAGATTTTAGAGAAATATCCCTGCAAAGTTTGATTTATTGTCACATTCTGACCATGACAGGATTCAAGGTTTTTTGTAACAAATGTATTGTTCATGCTAACCACAAAGAAACTCTGTGTTACACCAAAGTTGGATCTGTATACTTTATATAAATAGTCCTTCAGTTACCACAAAGAGAAACAGAACAAGCTGCAACCTAAAATCACCTTTTATAGAACAAAAAGTGAAACTTGTGTGGGAAGCTAAAAAACATGGCTGACATTAGACAGCAAACACTAGAAAAGCAGGTACGGCTGCTTTGCGGTGTTACCTTTGCCTACCCTCTGTAAACGTGTGTGGATGATCGAAAACTCAAACTTTACACATTCAGACATCAGGCAAACCCAACCATGCAAACCGAGTTAAGAGCTGGTGATGTGTCCCTCACTGGTCCAAGAGCCAGAACACCAGCTTTGTGTCAGTCTGTCAGTCCTTTTCTTATCCCTGCCTCTTCACTTTCTTGCCACGTCTGCTGCTGAGCTCTGCTATTGTTTGTTGTTGTTGTTGTTGTTGTTGTTGTTGTTTGAAAATGTTACATATAGTAACTTTAATTATAATAACTGGAATAGTTTGCTCTGCTGTGTGCACTAAACATTTTTTTAGGTTTTCTAACCTGTAACAAAAAAATGTGGATTTTTTTTATTAAGTTAAATGTTTATGATTATTACATGAAATCTATATCTTCTAATTATGAAATAGTAAGTAATAATTATGGGGTATCCCACTTTTTTTTAAATGCACTTGTGTTTGATGACCCTGTTGAAAATCACAATCAACTTTGAGAACATTGTAAATTGATAACAAGAGAAGCTCATTTTACATCTCAACACACATTCTCTGAGCACTTCATCTGTGACCCAGTGACCCAGAATAATAATCAATACAAAATAGTTAATTATATTCCCCCTTTAAGTGCCTTAGACTGCATCAACCAACAAATTCGCAACCAAAAAATGCTGTTCAACAGTTGTGAAAATCCCAAAACAAAACATAAATGTGTATTTTGTAAAAAAAAAACAGCTAAATTTAATCAGACATTAGGCAACCAAAAAAAATACATTTTAAATTTTCACTGTTGGCAGCTAGAGACTGCCATACACTCCGTGATATCAGTGTAATGTGTGGCTTGATTTATTGATATTATGGGGGAGTCACTGCACTGTCCTGCCGGGCTCCTCCAACCACAAATATCAATAGAGGCGAATTTCCACACAGTCATGTTCACAGCAACTTAATGACTTCGGACAGATAGTTTGGCCGTTCGTTGAGTCAGTCAAATATGTCAATCTACCACCTGCAGACAGTGCAGTCAATACAGTATCTACATCCCATCAAGACACAGCGTTACAGGTGGACGAGATCTTTAAAGCTAGAGACATCACGTGTTCTTCAAACAGGTGAGTCACCTTTGAAGTAATCTGTCTTTATTTAATGATCAAACCTCAGACGTACCTTTAATAACTTGTACTGTTAATACTGTTAGATAAGTAAACCTTTCATTATCCCACATACTGATGAATACTCAGCGAGGAAAGCTTAAAGTTTCTGGTGGTCTCCCTATACACACGATATTGGTCAGACAGGTTAAATGTGTGTTGTGTATAATAATCAATGCACAATTTGATTTAGTAAGTGTTTGTTCATTTTTGGTCATACTAGCAGTGCATCTTCATGCCAACATCCTGCTAACAAGAATTTCTGTGTATAACATTGAGTGACGGCGTTATGTTTGCTATAGTTGCCCCACAGTGAAATATCCCATTGGGTCGTTTTTCTTTACTTGCACAAAGTCGTATTTACAGGAGGACAGTCTCACCATTGTACTCTCATTTCTTCAGTCGGAGGCCGTCCAAGGCCAGTTTCTCCAGGCACAGGAAGGAAAGACAGTCGAGAATCAGACGAGTGGAGCAGGCGGAGGAGGGCTGGCTGATAAGGATGAGAGCTGGAGGAAGAAGAGGGAGGTGGAAGAGTAAAATATAAACAGAGAGGTGATGCTTGTCTGCTGTGGTAACCGGCGGTAACGGCTGTGCCTTTTTTTTTATGTTTCATCATGGGGAGAGGGGGCTTGGAGATTTATCTGGATGTCAGTATCAGGGGAGGGGAGGGGGACCTGCAGGACATGGCCTGACAGGATGACCCCTGACCTCTCCTCTTGCCAGAGCTGCTTGGGGTCCCATGAATTACCCAAGGGGCCCTAAGACTCGCCAGTGTGTGTCAGGGCCCTCAGTGGTGTCAGATAGCTCAGGGCCGTTTTCAAACGCATTTTTCAAAAGGGGGGGAAATCAATAAGTTGGGTCGGAGAGAAGAGGCTGCAGAAACATGAGCCTGTGATATTTACGTTGCTGTAAGGCACAGTGTGTTCGGAGCACTTGTCAAAGATGTGCCTCCAAGAGCATGTTTGCTGGTGAGACAAAAAGAAGTCAATAAACGGACTAGAAGTCACTTTTTTGTAGCTTATATTTAACATTGTCTGTACTGATCTCAGTAACATTTTAGCGTTAATAAAATATATACTGTATCGTGCGTTTCCAAGGGTAAGAAGCTGGTCCCATTTTATGTGCAAACAGTAAAGAAACTGCCTGCAGCCCTCAGCATTAGCCAACGATAGGTTGATGCGTTGCATCGTGAAGGGTCAAGCCGCTGCTAACGTGGTCGCAATTAACGATAAAAGCCAACAACATATTAGTGTGTTTCTAAGCTTGTTGGCTGCTCTTATCTATTCCAGTGCCTTCTGCTCACTGTAGATTGTTGCCCACATGACTCACTGAGTAAGAATGAGTAATGTTTTGGGGGCTCTTTGTTGCTTTAGGAAGTATTTGTGGCAGCATGACAGCGTATGTGGGACTGAGTCAAAATAAACACAATATGCTCTTCGTGGTGATGCATGGACACTCAGCGGAGCAGTGTGGCTCATCTGTCTCCGAAAAATGACGTCCTCTGCAGCGAAACTGCAACCACAGCTATGCTTTTGCAGGGAATATGATTACTTGATTATGTTCTGACGCAACATATTTTTGAATGAACGAAGAGCTACATCTATTTACAGCTGCCAGGAGGTGGTTGAGGTTGTCGGCAGCTGTACAAAGCCCACGATTGTCACCGCAGATGTAAATTTGATTCCAGTGTCCTGTTGTTGGTTTGGGCAACAAAAGAATTTTGGTTTTACTTAAAGATCATTTGAAAATAAATAGGCACGTTGTGTCTGAAGTGCCTGTTGCATTTTTCGTCATGACCCTAATGTTTCTCTAACCTTGACCAAGTGCTGTGTGAGTCTGAACACAAATGTGTTACATTTCAATAATGCTGTAGTCACAAACGCAAGGCATCCGATGTTTTGGCACAAAAGAGAAATATATTTTGCAAAAAATTATGGATACGCTAAGTAACGCTCACGATACAGTTAAGTACGATAACAGTAATGTATGACTGCTAAGAACGGAGCAATGTTTAGTGCCCTCAGATGGGCAAACTGGGTAACGGTAAGCGTTTTCTATATGGTTTCTAACATATCTTTACATTTATTTACAGGGCAGTACGTGACAGTAACATGGTCTTAGCAACCTCCCTGAGCCTGGCAACAGGCAGGTGTGTTTACATAAATGTGCAGGCATAACTTTAAAGGGAGCATATCTCAAAGCTTAAGAGTCTGGACATGTCCACGCTGCAGTTAGACCACAGTTTAGGACGGGTTGTGAAATTGCAGTTACAGCAGTGTTATTCTTTCTCACCCAGGGTTTCCCCACCATACAACTTGAATTGCATTCTGGCCAGAGACAAAGCGGGTAATTGGATTCACATTGTGTCTGCGAGGGGAAACAGGGAACAAACCCCACCTCTCCCCAGGCTGGCCCATGGCGGCCGGTGCGATGGTGATATTGTACTGACCATGTCTATCAGGGATCACAATGGGGAATTATAGTGTCGGCTGTCAAGCTGAGACCCATATTCTGCCCAGAGGTAAGACGCATGCACTACTCTAGAGGTCTAAACCCAGCACTCTGGCACATTTCACATGCACACACACACACACACACACACACACACGCACACTTTATCTCCTTTTTCCTGAGCGCTCATTCTCTCTCACTGCACACCCCTGATCTCATTGGGTTTACAGGCCTATTGTTGCCCTCCAGGGGTGAGAGAGGGGAGAGAAATTACCAGCCACAGCTCAGTTTAGCCACTGAGTCAGGGCGACAGAAACGGAGGGCTGATGAGCATCACTTCATTCTCCTTAAAACAAACACTGATAGAAGGGAACACGACCACGCTCATTCCTGGACACCTGTCACATGACGCATTAAGGAAGTATGAAGGAAGTAGGGATTATTAGAGTGAACAACAACCTTTTTACAAGCCCCAGTATCTTTATTTAGTCCCTAATTCTAACATATCTCTGATGTTTTCGTGGCTAACCTTAACCACCTGAATCACAAATTCAAATTGACGCCTGTGGGCTTTAAAGTCTGAGGACTTGTTGCAAATAACACCTCTTTAACGTTACGCTCATTGCATTGACCATAATGTACGTATGGTAATCCATGATAATCATATCCCTGTATTAAATGTCAGGGGCAAGCATCAAACTTTTACCTGTGCAGTTACTCTCCAGCATCTGATTTATATTACAAAATGCATTATTTACTTTAAAGTTCAAAACATGGGATTATTTAAACAGCGTATAGGCTCATTAACACACTCCCTTACAGTGCTAAAAAAAACTATTGCATCAGTAATAATCCAAATATGTAACACTAGAGCGACCGCATGTTAAAGAACTCACAGTGGTGTTCCGTTTATCCTACCTATGACCTAGTAAACAAATCCTGTCTTTCCACACGTGCGGCTCACAGGAGTTCAGTCACTCCCTCCCGGATCTGTTTTAGGTGAGTCCATACTGGTGATCTGACCAGCTCTTACGGAAACCTTTAAGTTCACAGAGTCTCTCGTCAATGTGTACACAAAGATGCATATTCACACACACACACACACACACACACACACACACTGCTGTGGGGTAGTTGACCTCTCCTAGCAACCAGCTGTGTGCTTAAGAAGAACCTGTCTCCTGTCCAGTTTTTTTATCAGCTTTCCCATCACACGCTGACACCACAGCAGCACTTCAAAGAGGCCTGCGTTTGATGCTAACCATCAATATGCATTTCATCCTGCACTACTTTCTCCCCAGCATTCCTCCTCTGTGTCTTCTCTCCACACTAATTGCCTTCAAAACCAATTAGCGCAAATTATTCGCGACCGCGCTGGTGGTAAAAATCCAGCACTTGTCGGTGGAGGTGTCCTGGAGGTCAGATGTATTAGCTCAGTGGCTCTCATTTTCTGGAAGCTCTTTCTGGTCTCTACTCGTACAAATAGGCTATCAGCATAACCCGTGTCAAACTTCCTACATTAATCTCCAAATGTGGTGTTGGGGGGGGAGTTGTGTAAATGCATTATTAGTAGAGCAGCAGCTCACAATTTTCCAAGGCTCACGGGGCATGCTGCTCTAAACATGTGAGACTGGTAAGTATGTTTAGTTAATTTGTCAGGTTGTGTTGGCGGTTTGCATCCGCTGCCTAAGCCGATGTTTGGCTAATGCTGCCAGGGCCATTTCACTGCGGTGCCTGCCTGTATTCCCTCTCGGAAAATACATGTTTTACTCTGTGAGCCAGATCAAAGCGGAGACGCCGGGATCAAAGACCAGCATCACGCCGCTTTGGTCACATCTGTGTTGTTTACATGAATGCTAAAGGCACTTATATCAAATATTACCAACTTTGAAAGATATATGTGTTGAATCAAAGTATTTTGATGTCACTTTTGAAGTACATCAGTGCATTTGGGGATAATTTTGAAAATCTACCCACAATTTCACAACAATTTTGTAAGCCTTAAACAAGATGGGAGGACAGAGCCCTGGTAGAGTTTGCATCTGCATGCATCTCCCCCACACTTCCAAATTCCGCCACATCCCCGCTATCAACAGCATGGCCCCCTGTAGGTATGTCTCTGAAGAGCTTAGCTGGGCTGCGAGTGTCCGTGCAATGGACTTAACTTCACAGGAAACACATCCCATCAGCACTTTACAATGTAAGATATCAAACTAATGAAAAATAGGAAGGGAAGAGACGGATGCTGTACCTCCGTCAGGCTGTTGTTTATCTGTTGACCTCAAATATTCTCGCTTCTGTAATCTCGCCCGATGGGAGGCTGAGGAGAAGAGGCGTTGGGGGGAGGTGGGAGGCATGGCTAAGGAGCAAGGAGGGAGGAGGTGGGGGGAGGGAAGAAGGGGGGTTCAATGACCTGTGAGTCGGCCTGCTGTTGGGCTGAGGGCTAAACACCCACCCGACCGTCAACCCCTCCTTTACCTCTAACTGGATTATAGACCTTGCCATTCCACTTGCAAAGCAGCAGGCCAGATCTGACACCCACTCAACACACACACACACACACACACGCACATATATATAATTAGGGGTTCATCTCTGGAACAGCACTTACCCCTCCTTCTGGAGGCCTCTTCATCCTTTCTCCTAGCGCTCCTCCATCCCCTCCAGGTAGAGCGAGGGGGCACAGTGCTGTGAGGGGACGCAACGCACCTACTCCCCTCAAACATCCTCCCTTCACCATACTCACCCCCCCAACACTCTCTCTCTGTCTTTTTTCTTGTCTCCCTGCCAGCAGCTGACCCCTGACAGAGTGCTATGTGTTGGAGATAAGTATGTCAAGACTCAGGAGGAATGTATGGTTCAATGCTTTGGGGTGATCTGCTGCGTCTGGCTCTGTTTTACCACAGGGACTTACTGGCGGACCTTTCGAGATATATGTGTAAGTGTGCGTGCACACACACACACACACACACACACACACACTCATACTCGCCAACTGCTTCTTTCCACACTACAACAACAGACACAGTCTCCCTGTTTGCGTGTTGTTTGTCATGTTTCAACGGAGTCTGAGAGTATAGAATTCCACTAAGATGTAGAAGGATTATGGCATCATACCGGTTGTATCATTCTGTATCTTTTAGAATTAGTCACTCAAAGAATGAAACTTGGAAGTGGATTGTACAGGTATTCGTTCACGCACGTAATAATACGATTCCTTGCATCAAAAGTTATTTTGTTAAAGAAGCAGTTCAACATGTTCCAAATTATAGGCTCAAAGTAAAATACAACCAACGACTTTACAGCTCACTTTTTTTTAAAATAAACATAAAATTGGCAGATTGGGGTTTTAGAATTCATGTTTATTTAGCTGGAAATAAATCTTGACAAACATTTCTGTGCAGCATCTCAGGCGATATAGCTGACGGCTGCTCAGAGAGATCCAGTTCATGTTTCAGTACAGACATGTTTGTATAGTCTTGACTTTATTATGTAAAGTGCCTTAAGATGACCTTCTTCGTGTCAGCTACCTGAAGCGCTGAGCGCTATGTAGCAGAGTGTAACAGAGTGTGCAGAAGCAGACAGAGAGAGCGAGGGCAGGAAGAAGCAGAGTGGATGGATGGCACAAGTTGCACATTGTAGCTTTGAGCGGCTTACAAAGCTGAAATGTAGTTACATAACATGTCTCAGTGAACATATATTTTTATTTTACGCATTAGTTGTCCAAAGTGGTTTCCAGTCTTGCTCTATGCTGTGAGAGGCCAACACAGCCAGACTCCAGCAAAGTCAAACAGGGGAATTATTAAACATGCTCAAAGGTTGAGCTCACACATTGGTGTGTTTGTGATATGCTGCAATTATTCAAATGCTCGTTGGTCGTTGGGTTCCTATGCCACGTTGCTGAGATGTCTTCACACAACCATGGTGACTAAAAGCGGATATTGTTAAGATGCAGCTAACAGACTTTGAACGGCACTTAGCTTTGCTGAAAAAGCTGAAAGAGAAAGCACATTTCCAAGCAGATAGTCCAAACGTCCACCGAACCGACGGAGGCAGCGATCACAATTGGTGAGCAGTCGCACTTGTTGCAGTGTGTGTCACTGCTGGATGTGGGCCCATCTATGCTGCACCTACACAAGACGGCAGCATAGATTCAGAGCGCATCTATAATTCGACTTTAAGACATCCTGTCCTGGATGATGCTGCAGTGAGAGATCATTTGTCCCGACAGCTTCGCAGACCTTTGATTTCGTGAAATGCGCTAAAGATGACAGGATGAAATAAACAGAACAGAAATGACTTCTCCATAGGAGCTTTTCACGAGAATGAATCTATTAAGATGTAACCCGCTTGTAATCAGCAACATTTTGATTGATGACTGAACTTTAGTTACATATTTCTTTTCAGTAGCTGATTACAATTATTGTGTAATTTACTTACCTGTAACTATTGGTTATATTTAACCACTTATTATGTAAAAGGTCACAAAGTTGCTGGAGCCTATCCTATCCACCTGTCACTGGGTCCATCCTGTACAGGTCTCCAGTGTGTCTCAAGGCCACCACAGAGAGACATACACAGACAGACAACCATTCACACACTCATATTCACACCTACGGGCGATTCAGTCACCAATTAACATGTAGGAATGCAGGTAAGCCATGCAAGCACAGGCCGTAACAGGTGAATATGAACCAAAAAGCACTCTCAGTGATAATTAAACTGCAAGCTTATTAAAAGGACTTTGGATGTATGACAGTTGAATGCCTCCAAACCTGAACAGATGAAAGCAAACCTGTCTGCCCGGTGATGTAAGTAAGAGAATGTACTGTACATAGTTTTCTACGATATGAGTTAACTCTTTATGTCTCTCTGTGAGCCTTTATGCTAATGCAGGTGGGGTAAATTTGGGCTAAAACCGAAGTTAAAAACTGCGGAATGAACTCTTTCTATGTGTTGCCTCCTGCTTTTTTGCCTCCCTGAGAAACTCTGAAGAGAAATAAAACTGCATTCCCAAACACACAGAGAGAGAGAGAAGGGATAAAAGACACACAGACTGTATAACATAATCTCTTACTCCCACTCCCGGTGCAGGAGAGGTGTGCAGCGCAGCTCAGTTCAGCAAGCAGGTCAGCGCTTCAAGGTCCTGCGCTGGCTGACTGACAGTTTGCTCTCACAGGGCTGAGTGGCCTGAGCATTTCATGTGTAAACCAGCACTGGTCTGGCTAGTTTCAGATGTCATGAAGAGGAGCTGGCAGGCGGAGAGCAGCCACGGCAGATGCAGCCCGACACTCTCGGGCCCTGGAGCAAATGCACCAACACAAATGCCTGCTCAGGCAACCGGAAGAGGTGACAAAACATATCAGGTAACTCTGCCTTTCCGGATGGTTCCCACCCTCTCCTGTCACAGATGCAAGATGCCTTCACATCAGACGTTAATGGTCATTGAAAGTGACAGGCACCTTTGCAAACTAGGACGTGTGCAGCGGAGGCGGCAAACTGGTTGTTAACTGGTGCAGCAGATGGCAACGCGTAGCTACCAGCCAGAGAAAAGTGAGCTCTAAATATCGATGTCGTAGCAACGCTGTCTTATCCTCCTCAGACGTTGTTAAAGCAAAAAGTTAGTCGTGCGCATGGTGGACAGATGTCAGGAGAGAAGCACAATTAGGAAAGTAAAGCTCTGCAGTGGCCCTGTTGATGCTGAATTGGACGGCAGCTCGGAGCAGGACAACTTCACAGTCTATCTAATTGCATTAAAGAAAAGTAGGTTTTGATACGACTAACCAAATCCGTACTACAAACAGGACTGAAAGCCTCTGCTTCTCAGGAGCAATGTGTTCCCTTTGGAATTGATGTGACAATGACCTTCGTATTAAATACTGTGTCTACATTCAGCAAAGATTAGTCAGCCTGCAAATGTGCAACTTTTTCATGGAGTGTGGATCCAAACCGCACACTTCAGCACGGCACTGTACACCGCAACCAAAATGACGGAGGAGGCATGTGATGCAGCGTGAGCGAAGCCTTTTAAAGGAGGTGTACTGATTTAGATTTACGTGACGTCATCACTTACACAACGCACATTAAAGCCTTGCACTGGACTCTCGGTTGTTGAGTTGCTTTGTGGGTTTTAAGTGGACTAAAAAAAAAGATGATAACTTTGGTTCTGCAACAATGACTTTTCGTTACTCTTCATAGTGAGACCGACAGTGGCAGTGGAGTGCAGCACTAAGTTGGGGGGTTGACTACTAGACGTTTGTTTGAGATTCCTGAGCTCGAAAGCACCTTTCATTTGGTTAACTGCACTTAAACAATCAGAGCATTTGAAATTTGATCAAATCATTCTGTCAGTGTCAAGATCAGAATGAATACTAGAATACAAATTCTAAATAATAATAAAAAATATGAAAAATGATGAGACTTGTGTTTAAATCTCCATATTTCATTGTTACTGCAAGTGTATAAACAAAATATCGAGTAAACACTGCGAATCATTTAAAGCTAAAAATGTAAGTTCCTCTGCTTTCTTGAAAATGCAAATCAAGTGAACTAGTGAATAGTTATTTTGTTTTTGAGTTTTAAAAATATATGTTGATTGAAAAGGAAAAAGCTCTGCCGATTGTTTAGTCATGTTAACTATTGTTACACCTTTTCCTTTGACATTTGTCAGTTACAAAAGTCAGTTCTGCAACAGTCAGCAGGAGGGACATTTCAAACCTCTTTAACAACCGATTTTTGATCTCAAATGAATGAGTGAACACTCTCCTTTGTGGGTGGGACTCCTGCTGCACTGTGTTCACTCAGCATGGGTGTTGACCAATCAGCAGCCAGAAAAATCAGTGACCCGTGAACAAATTATGTTCTCTCACTGTTTCTACCAGTAAGCAGTGAGAATGATTCCTATTTGTTGTTGTTAAATTTTAAAGTTAAATTCACAAAACTTGTAGGTATTCTCTAGAACTCACTGTAGAACTTCTCACAACGAGCCATGTTTGGATTCACTCTGTCAAAGATTCCTCAGTGTGGCCAAAGACCTCATGAAAAGCTTTTCGAATTTTAAGCAGCCTTGGATTCATTTTGGAAGATGATTACTCAATAGGATAAAGCCATTTGAGTTTTTTGTTTTTTTTATATAACATTAACCCGTCTTTTAAAGGAAAGTACTTTTGTAACGACATTGAGTAAGTCCCACTTTGAATCCACCTGCTGACTGTGGCTTTTCTGGCTGGAGTTTGTACGTTCCCCAGTTTCCTCCCACAGTTCAAACACGTGCATGTCAGGTTAAATGCTGACTCCAAATTGCCCGTAGCTGTGAATGTGAGTGTGAAGGGTTGTCTGTCTGTGTATGTCTCTCTGTCTTGGCCTTGAGGTGGACTGGGTCCAGGGTGGGCCTCTATAAAAGCTTGGGTAGCCCCCCACAACCCCAAACAGGATAAATCTTGATATATAAATGTGTTAATAAGGCAGAAGGTTTATCATCATTTCTTTTGCTCAAAATACAAAAAGGACGTTGGTAGTTTTTATTTTTCTTTAATTAATTGAGTGAAATCAAGACTTCAATTCAGTCCAACATGTTTATATGTATAACAAGGGTTGAAATTGACTTAACGAAATGTATTGAAATTATTTTATATTTACTTTTAAAAAAAGCTTTGCTGATTTCAATTTCTGTGACGAATATGAAGTCTGTAAAGCATCTGCAAACATTGTCATGGTTCACTTTGTAAATTTCATCTTCTATTGTCCTTGGCCCTCTGCATCTGTGCGATTCCAGTGTTTTTCGACACAAGTTTATTTTGCGACACACCTATCTTCAAGATGTGCATTAGACGTACGTCTTAATATTACTCGTGGTGACTTTCAGTGAATCCCCAGTTTGTGCCGGACATTGGACATCAGATTAGTGCCAGCTTTGGTGTGGTTTATTGACTGGCTATATCTTGCAGAACAGCCGAAACAAAGCAGGACTAATAATTGACACAATTCATACCTGCAGCAGGATTCAAGGCAGCGCTTCATTAATCAGGGCAGTCATTAAGCCTTTAGAGTTCTCCGAATTTCACGTCCCAACCAGGGCAGCGTCTGTCAACGAATCCCCTCTTTTGGTGCGATTGGTGACATTGCACTGAAATATTAAACACTTGTGTGCATCATGCTTTTTATGCACTCAAGCATATTTTGTGTAGTGCTTAGGAATATTAAAGCATAATTTATATTTCAGGAGTTTGACACCTTGACATTTTGGCACCTCTGTTTTGAATTTCAGCATGCGGTTTGACATGTTTGTATTAATAACATTGTGATCTCGGAGGGCCATGGCCTCAGGCTACTTGAACAAGACTACTAAAGAAAGGGATTTCAAAAGGAATTGTAGAGCAGCCTAGGGACTCGTCAAAATCAGCCCTGATACTGTTGCCCTGATAAAAATCCATTACCCACAAATGTGAGGGGGGATGGTGGATAGAGTTGTGTGTGTGTGTGTGTGTGTGTGTGTGTGTGTGTGTGTGTGTGTGATAGAGAGAGGCCTGTGAGTGTTTCTCCGGCAGTGCAGTGTGTTGGAAAGGCGCTCAATCTTTTTTTGGACCTTACTGGACTGTTTATGGTGTATTGTAGCCCGGTGTGATCTCCTCACCGCATCGTGCTCCATGCTCCATCTTCTACAACAAACATCTATTTTTTACTCCGAGCTCTCCCCTACGCAATTCAGCTAACATCTTCTGTGTTGTTTTTCACACACGTCTGACATGTAAAAGCCAAAGTTTTATGAAAATGAAAAGATAGCTCTCTCCGTCTGTCAAACTATACATTCTTACTCTACATGCCGGCCTACTTCATGGAAAAGTTCTACATATATTCCTCAGAAACTGAGCTGCTCGCTGGCCAAATGTGATCTCATTGTTGGGGTATTAGTTTTGCTGAAAATCTCTAGACAATTTCATGGCAATCCTTCCAACAGTTTTTGAGACTTGTCTGAAACAAGTGGTAGATCAGCAGACTGATACATCCTGAGAGCTATGTTGTGTTGTGTGTGTGTGTGTGTGTGTGTGTGTGTGTGTGTGTGTGTGTGTGTGTGTGTCTGTGTGTGTGCACAGCTGGATGTGCTGTACATGTAAATGGACCCCTGGGCCCAAACAGAGGAAGGGGCCCATGCACTTTCTTTTTGGTTGTTTTAAGTCTGTTTGTGGCCCTTTAAAAATGTTTTAATACTTTTGTATCTGTTTTAGTGATTTTTTTCCAGCTATTTTTGAATGGTTTGTCTGTTTTTCAGCCTTCTAGATAGTTTTAAATAATTTTATGGTATTTTGGTGTCTCCTGCCTGAGCTATATGAACAGTAGGTTTAGAGGCTCTGGCCCAAGACCCCCTGACCTCACAGGCCTGTGCCCAGTAGGCCTGTTTGTAACCCTGATTCACAAATATAATACAATAAAATACTAACACTATTCTAACTAAATGCACAGGTTAGTAGATAATAAGCAAAGGTACAGTGCAAGTCTCTGGTTCATCCAAAGCAGCTTCACCTCAGACAAGTGTACAAGTCATTCGGTTATTAATCAGATATTCTTTCACTTTATCCTTGTCTGCCAATTGTCCATTTACTGGCAGTGATCATGTAGACAGCACAGGTTCTGTAACACGATTCGATCTGAAAGATGAAACATAAGAATTAATATGCAGTTAGTACTAGACAGAGTGTAACACAACACATAGGAACAGAGGGGAGTGCCAGTCAAACCTTATTATTGGGTTATTGTCCTGCAGTTGTGGAGACATGCACTCTATACGTCAATTAAATATTATCAAATATGCCTCTGCCAGACACCTCTGGGGTGACATTCATCACCCGGACATGTGATACTTCCTCAGTCCAATATTACACATCTACTCTGTGTCTGTTTGTGTGTGTAGGCAACATGTCTTTATGACATTGTGTTGATCAATTACGTTTTCACGCTATCATCCTAAGGAGATTTTATCTGGTCCTCACAACATCCAAGGGCTTAGGTTTTAGGGATTAGTCTTGCATCTGGTTTAGGTGAAGGTGCAAGGCTGGGAAATGCATTCAGTCAGTGTCCTCACAATTATAGAATCTGTGTGTGTGTTACTTGCATAGTGGGCACTGAAACTTTTTTACACGCTTGTTTTCCTGGTGGAAACCAAATTCATGTAGGGTTAACTTTAGGGTAAGTCTCCAGGAAATTAATCTGAGCACCCTCTGCCCTCTGCTAACAAAAAGCCTCCGGTGGTATGTACAAGTATGTTAAGGCCAAAAGATTCAGGGGAGGAGAACTGAATTTTGAGAGACCAGAAACAACCTGGAAAGAAAAGAGAAGATCCATTTCCTCAAAAAGCCCCGTTTCCACTTTGCCAGGAACCTTTTGAGCAACTTAATTCCTGGACCTTCAACCAAGAAACCAGGGTGGATATTTAGTTCTGAGACTGAGCGCTACCCCCTAAAAAGTCCCTAGTCGAAGAGTTTTCCTTACTGAGGGTTTAGGCACATTAGAGGTGAGGCCTGTAGTGCTGGTTGAAGCTGGACACTCAGATTCACATTTGGGTCTGAGCGAAAGGTTCGGTTGCTACAAAAAGCAGAAACTCATCTATAGATTGTAGGTGCAATGCTAATTTAAATATATTGCAAACAGAGTCACAGGCGGAATGAGTCAAGATGGTGGGATGGAGTTTTACCCCTGAGACGGTCCTTGGAATTTAGCCCTTAGGAAAATACAATGACTTAAGTAGTCAGGTTACAGTTTACTTTCCCAGAAAAGCAGATTTCATAACTGTCATGTAAACGGGAAAGCAAGTTTCTGAATTCTTGCCCTATGACAGATGGAATACGTTACCTAACTCACTGCATGCTCAGAAACCCTGCTCCAAAATTCAAAATCAGTTAATGACAGACTCATAGGAGTGTGTCAGGCACTTTATGTAGATCTGACTAAATGTCAGTGTAATGTCTCTAAGCCCTCATAAAATGTATATGCTATTAATGCAAGCTTATTTACAATTCATATTTGACAAAATTGGCATCTTTTGTCTACAGGTGCAATGCCATTAACTGCCACATTTAAAATGACTGAGCTAACAAAGACTTTACTGTGCTCTGCAACTCAGTTTAGCGTAATTCATAACCACAGATGTAAATGTATTGACTAAATGTAAATGTACATTTTACTGAGATTTTATGTGATAAACCAACACAATAGTGAAAATGATAGTGGTTTCCAAAATGTTTTACAAATAAATATCTGAAAAGTGTGGCATTCATTTGTATCCAGCCCTCTTTACTCTGATGCCCCAACCTAAAATCCAGTGGAATCAATTGACTTCAGAAAAATCACCTGTGTGTAATTTAATCTCAGTATAAATCCATCTGTTCTGCGAAGCCGTCAGAGGTTTGTTAGAGAACATTAGTGAGCAAACAGCATCATGAAGTCCAAGTAACTCACCAGACAGGTCAGGGATAAAGCTGACCTGTCTGGTAAAGTTTAAAGCAGGTTATAAAAGTATCCCAAGCTTTGAACATCTCACAGAGCACTGTACAATCATCTGAAAATAAAAAGAGTTTGACACAACTGCAAACCCTCCAAGACATGGCCGTCCAGCTAAACTGACAGGCCAGGCAAGGAATGATTTAAGGATTAAGCATTAATCAGTGACGCAGCTAAGAGGTCCGTGGTAACTGTGGAGGAGCTGCAACGATCCACAGCTCAGGTGGGAGAATCTGTCCGCAGGAAGAAGGTCATTGTTATAAGAAAACCATAAGAAGTTGTGTTACAGTTTGTGACAAGCCATTCATGAAGAAGGTTCTCTGGTCAGATGAGACCAAAATTTATCCTCTTGGTGTAAATGCTAAACACTATGTGTGTCAGAAACCTAACACTACACATCACCCAGAACTCACCATCCCCACCGTGAAACATGGTGGTGGCAGCATTATGTTGTGGGGAGGCTTCTCTTCAGCAGGGACAGGATGGATGGAGCCAAATACAGGGCAACCTTAGAGGAAAACCCATTACAGTCCGCAACAGACTTGAGACTGGGGCAGGAGGACAACGACCCTGAACATACAGCCAGAGCTACAATGGAACCGTTTAGATCAAAGCATATTTGTGTTAGAATGGCCCAGACCAAGTCCAGACCTGAATCCAACTGAGAATCTGTGGCAAGACTTGAAAATTGCTGTTCACAGACGCTCTTCATTCAATCTGACTAAGACTGAGTTAACAAGAACAGAAAAAACTTTTACTCTCTAGATGTACAAAGCAGGTGGAGACAAACCAAAAAGACTACAAAGTCCTGTAAGGTTTTCAGGGGGTTTTAAAACAAATCCATGTCACACTTTTCAGATATTTATTTGTAAGTTTTATCATTATGACAATGTGGAAGGAAAAGCCAGAAAGATTTAAGCAATGACATGAGGAGCAAATACATCCTTAGAGCTAAAGCTAAAACCCCACCTTAATTTTTCCACTTTTTCTGCCATTTTAAAGCACAAAGAAAGAAAGCCTTCATAAACCACAAGCTCATAATACTAATCGGTTTTATTCATCACACTGCACTGATACTTCTAACCTTTCCACGGCTCCTCCTTTCCCCTACTGTCCGTTTCCTGAATGCGAGAGCACTGGGGTCTCAGGCAGTCACGAGCGTCTGCACTGTCCTCCATCACCGCACAAAGCGTCCAGTCCCGCCTGACTGTCTCGTGGTTAACTTGTCTTCAGCGCTGCTCTCATTTCTGAATGCTTTACCGAGATTATCACAGTGAGTCACAGCACTGAGCCTCAGACGAGAGCTTGACAAGATGATGTGTGTTCAAATCATACGCAGGTTTTAATGAGCATTTTAAAGAAGTAGACTTTTCCTCTGTTGAGCATCTTTTAGCCGGTCAGGTTGCTACAGACCTAAAAAATCCAGCCAAACGGTCAAGACACAGGCTGTGGATATTGAGAACATAGATTGGTTTAATTGAATTTCCAGTGTCCTCCAGTCCGAGTTACCAGAGTAGAGATAATTCCCTTATCCACATCAATGCCGGCCCTCTGCTGGGCTCAGTGAAAGGGGCTGTGGACCTGCTGTTTGCTGGCAGGATCTGCCACAATCAATTACACAAGCCTTGTTAAATACCCCTGCGATTTCCTGACTCCACTCACCCCACACTGATGGTGAACTAAGTTAAAGGAAGCAAACAACAGCCGCTGAGACAAATAACCCCAGATCATTGTCCAGCTACAGTGCAATTTGGTGTCTTAAGATGGCTTAAAGCTGGCTGAAGTAATGCTTCAAGATGCTGGACTTGTGCTTCTTGATGTGCGCTGTCCTGCAGCTAGGAGTCTGATGAGGAGGGCTGAGCATTGCCCCCACAGTAACCACCACCTCGCCAGCTGGGGGGCTCCTTTTATCCCGCTCGCTCACCCAAGTGTCCATTCTGGGCCCGTGGCTGACACCCAAAACACGCTCGCGCACACAAATGGAGGCTCAAATGTGCAAGACATTGTTAGAATACAGTCACATGAACAAAGCAGCTTCCCTTTGTTCTGTCTCCAGTGAGCACGCATCTGAATTCAGTGTGTGGCACGCACGTTAATGTTTGATGTTGCAAAATGTGTTTATTGTCTGATCATTGAAATGCTGTTTCATTTAAAACCCACTAAAGGCGAGATGGGCCAGTTCAGACTGTGAATGGATCTACAGTGAGTTTGATACACATCATATATTTTACAGTAACGCATAAAGTGCTAATGAAAAAATTCACATTTACAGAAATATTTTAATAGCATCCGATTATTGAATGAACGTTGTGCATCGAAGCTAACAGAGCATTGTTCATTGATAACTGCCTCTTGCAACTGTGGAACTTGAGCGGTGTTTGGAACAGGGGGAACATGAGCCAGAAAGGGCCGGTTTGCTCGATGTGCGTCCCCACACGCTGAGCCACCAGGTTTCTCTCATCCTAGCGCTCTGCCATAGTTCACCAAGAGCTTTCAAACGCTCCATGTGAAACAAAAAATGACGAAATGCACGCACCGCAGACACAAAACGTACAGAACAAAACAGAACTACAAAGGTTATAATAATGTTCCTGAAGATTCACAAACATGTTTGTTCATGAAGTCATAATAATTTTCAGTAATATAATTAAATTTGAAAAATTCCAGCACAATTTAACCGACTGTTTTGCAGCCTGTATAGCAGGACAAAATGTGTTAGTTGGTCTATCATCATTCCCATCAAACTGTGACCCACAGGTGACATTACTGCCCATGTAATGTCGGCAAAGAGAAGGGGAAATTCTTCAGAAATGTAAATTCACACCTGATGACGATGTTCCTTTTTTTTGTCATGGATATTGACAGAGCCTCCTCTCCTTTTGTGCCGTGTTGTCTGGATTTTTTTTAAAAGCTCTGCACCAGAAACAGTTTGATTCAGTTCTAATTCAGAACTTTCCTGGAATTTAAGACATGGTTCTGCAGGTGTAATGGTTTGTCACAGTTTTACTTCAATGGACCCTATATATGCAGTAAAATTACCCAAGGCATGTTTGAATTAGTTTGCATTTATTTTCTCCATATTTTCTTTTCATAAATGGGACATATGTCAAACGGTGAATGTTTTCTACACGCAACTGCAATTTTTAGTGGGTTTGCATGTGTTTTCCTAAACTGCAGTGTGTAGGAATGATTCAAACTACAATACAGTGTGAAAGTAACACCTGTTTTAAATCGTGTTTTTTCAGGCTTTTAGGAGCAGATGATTTTAATCAACATTATTTTTGGGTCCGTTAATTTTCGGTGTTGGTTTTGTACAAAAGCTACAAAGTAACACCGACCTGACCATTTAAGCCACAGTATATTCTTCATATCTCTATGTATCTGAAGAGATACATTCCTTGGTATTTAGTTTCTCAGAGGGTTTGCAGTTTTCTATTATTTCTTTTAATCTGTCTTTGCTTTTAACGCGTCTGTAAATAGACCTTTCAGAGTAAAACCAGCCTAACAAAAAGAAATGTCAGTAATCGAATTCTTTGAGCTGTGGCTGTCTGAAATTATAAATGAACGTTTTTGAAGTTTTCTAAGAGTTCACTGTTGAAAGCCAACTGTTGTGTGGCGATTTTACTGTATGTCACAGTTCTTTCATGCAGACAAATGGAGGCTCTTTGTTTGTTCAGCATTTTAAAAGTGTCATCTCTTACAAAGTTTCTATGAAGCAGTGTCTCTCATTGGATATGCTATCGTCCCTGATGTGTAAGATGATTTTTCTCTTTTGTTGGCTGCTGTATAGAGACAGGTTTAAGTGCCTTGGTGGAACTCCTATTCACCTCCACGCTCAGCACTCTCCCATGGCCTCTTCTCCATTTCCAGCGCCCAGAAAAAAACATGTCATTGTGAACCCTGACCCCACCCTGATCCACATCCACTCTCCATCAGGAAGCCAAACACATGCCTCAACAATTAACTCCTGCACTGCCATCAATTTAGCCCAGAGGGAAGAAAAGATTGAGTCACCAAGGTTCAGGCAAAAAAAGAAATGGGTAGAAAACATAAGGATAAAAGGATTTTCTTGAGAAAGAGAGAGAAAAACATGTTTTGCAGTCCCTGCAAAGTAACTGTCACCGGAGTGACAAGGAGACACTATTGAGAGCCTCCGCTCATTCAGCCGGTTTGTCTGAACTGTTCGACAAACAATTACACGGAGTCATGAGGGTTATGTTTATCTTGAGACCAGGCCTGTGAGGAGCAGTCTTAAAAGCCGTGGTGAATTTAAGAGGCAAGTACATCTGCTTCATAAACTTGCAGTGTTGGGTCTCTGTATTGATTCCTGTTCATCGCAGCCACTGATGGTCAGCAGGAGGCTGATGGCAGCATGACCCACTGTCTGTTGCAGTTACAGGGAAGCAGCTCCCGCTCGCTGCCGGGGTTAGGCTGATACATTCAGCGCTTATGTTTAAAAAGAAAAAGGACATGAGCAAGTTCTAACCACTCATCTGGTTGGAAATACATACGGCTTTAAGGGGAGTTAATTGATCAAATTTTTTATTGTGGGACGGATCGATGGTCAACGTCTGGAAAATGCGCCGTAGCTTTCTGTTCACATTAAAGTTTGCCACAGGTTTAAAGGGGAATTGATAACTGTAGGGTAACCAACTTGGTACAATTTGGAGTTGATGCGGATTACAGGAAAAATAGGCATTAATTATTATCAGTAATACTGTGCATTGGCAGAAGAGGAGAGTTTGGTGAGGACTCACTGCACTCCAGCTGTGCTCCAGTGCACATGGATTCTCCCCTGAGTGTGGATCTGAATGGAGAATGTTGAGAAATGAAAAGAGAGGCTTTTTTACGTTTGTCTTAAACAACACTCTAACGTGTATTGTAATGTCTCCACTTGGATAAAGCTCATAGTTCGTTCCTAGTCCTGCTGCTATAGGCTCAGACTGCTGGGGGACCAACCCCTGATGGACTGAGACACTCTTCTCCTCTCAGCCCACATTTATATGTCCCCACTGTAGGACATTAACTCTGTGTCCTCTTCTCCTTCTCTGTCTCCCTCTGTCTGTCCCTGTCTTTAGGTGTCCCCGGTTTTGGAGCTGTGTGTCTTCCAGTGTGCAGCTACTGGTCCTACCAACCTGAGCCTGGTTCTGTTGGAGTTTTTCCCCTGCTGTTGCCTGTAGCTGCTCAAGGGGGATTTGTTGGGTTTTCTCTAAATGTCTGTATAGTCTGGACTTTATTATGTAAAGTGCCTGGAGATGATGTTGTTCTAAATTGGTGCTATATAAATGAAATTAAATTCAATTGAGTTGAATTAATGCATTATAATGTAATGTGTTAGAGTACTCTGATTAGGTTAGATTTGATGTAACAGGTAATCTAATCCATTGTTTGGTTACTTTTTCAAACATGTTTTCCTTTACTTTTAAACTACCAATTTCTATATTTTTGTCACAATAACAGAAAGGAGAGTAAATATGGCAGAGCCTGACTTGTCAGTGTTATGATGGTAAAGTAAGAATAAAGGTCACGACTAAAACAACATGCATGAGGTTGCAGTTTTCATTTTCAGCAATGGAAAAGGACTCGAAAGTACTCAGTACTGTCACTGATTTACTTTTTAATGACAGAAACTTTTGAAAGAAACATTCCCCAGCACTGTTAAACAACGGTCAGATGCACTGAGGGAGGTAGGGCTGGGTATGGACCTTTGAAACTCTGCGTCAAAAGTATCCCGTTTTCTAAAAAAGGCTAGTCGTTCGATATCTGGGCAGTGTTGGACAGTGGGAACGCTTCACATATGTGACTAAAAATCCTAGCGTGCAAAGGTAACAACAGTTTGAGTCTGCGATTTCAGAGTAGGAATGTGAACAGATGAGCAACGAGCATTTCATTAGCGTGTGACGAAAACAGTGAGTGAGACCTGAAAAATATAGTTACCGTGTGAATGAGGAACTCTGCTTCCTCTGCTCATGCTCTCTGTGTCCGAGGGTCCGGCTGAACGCTGCAGACTCACAAAGTGAACAGTGCAAGTCATGAGGAGGACAGACTGTGCCCAGCTAAGGTGAGACAGGTGGAAATGTCTCACGTTACGCTGTAGGCCTGGCCCTACTCCTGCTACTGCTACACCTACTATTTGTTAATTTTGATATTTAAATCATGGAATATATTAAGTCAGTGTGTCTTTACTGTTCTAGAACTGACAATTAATATTTACAGGGTTGACAGATTATTAGATACACAGAGAAGTTGAACCACATTGTGGTTATAAGCGCATGCACAAACTTAAAATGGCATTTTAGAACCGATGAAATATCACATGTACATACAAGTATTCAGACCCTTTACTCGGCACTTTGTTCACCTTTGGCAGCAATTACAGCCTCAAATCTTTTTTGTCAAGGTTTGCACACCTAGATTTGGGGATTTTCTGACATTCTTCTTCACAAACCCTCTGGGGATTGTCGGTGGACAGCCAGTCGGGTTCACACCAGGGCTCTGGCTGGGCCACTTTAGGACATCCATAGAACTCCTGTGTAGCATCAGGCTGTGACATGATAAAACTGAAAAAAGTGAATGGGATCTGAATACGGTCTGAATGCTCAGATGCCTTTAACACACCCTCTAACTCAAAGTGGATTCTGCAGATAATGACCTGCTCTATTCACACATCAATCAAATATTGTCTGAAGTTGTACGAGAGATCTGGCTGGGAAAATCTACATAATGTCCATGTCAACTTGCGCTGACACTTCCCTTCTCACCCCTCCAGATAATATCTGCATAAACTCAGGATTTTAGTGCATGTCTGAAAGTGGCTTTAGATAAACTTTTTATTGCACAGATGCAGGCCTGAGGATTTTGGCCTCTTATCACTTGCTGTTTCAGGACAAACTGCAAAAAATGAGAACCCGTCCTTTAATGTGTAATAAAACTGTGCATTTACTTAGAGAAATCAATAAATGGACGGATTAATAGGGTTTGGAAGCAGATGCAGCCTCTTTTCTTAGTATTCCTGTTCTCTTTCTGTGTGTGTTTGACCTGAGAGCCTGGACAGCACAGTGGAGACACTGCAGCTCGAGTTAAGTGAAAGAGTTAATAACTTCTGAATGTGTGCGCAATAAAACATTTACAAGTAAAAAGGCAGCTAAGGCTCATTTATTAAGTACTCCCTCCAGGAATTAACAATGCAACAATTAATTCAACCAACTCCTCGTGAATTCTGTCTGACCTTGCCATTTAAAACATAATAAAAACATTGCAACATGCATCACATTTTTTAGAAAAGCTGTCATAAAGTCAGGCATTTTACCAATAGTCTCAAAAGGACTGAAAGGACTGATTAACACTTAACACTGTAAACCACAATGCACGTGCATGAAACATTTGCATTTTTACCCCATTTGCCCAAATGTGAGGCTATGAGGAAACTGTAGGAAACAAAACTAGATGTTTGGATCAATGATTGAGTGACTGAGTTCAGTGTTCTTCATTGTCCTCATTTCAGTCATTGTTTTTATGTGTAGTATGGGAATGTTTATTTAGATTTATGTCCAGGCGATATCATCTAATGTACATAACTTTGCTGTTACTGTCATCAGCAGCTGCTGCCTTAAAATCCATGGATAAATACTTCCTAAACATATTAATATCAATAAGAAGATTATACATTCATGAGCACCTTTACTCCTTGGACTAAGCCTTCCCCACCCCCACCTTCTTTTCCCCCTCGACCCCCTCCATTACCAAATGCCAATTAATGCCAATCAGGCCAGTGGTGGGCTGATGTGGTGGGAGGGTTTAGGACTGGGACCACCTGGCATTCACTCACAGCTGGCTTCTCCTCTGTGCTGTACCTGTAAGAACCAGACCTTAGCCATCAGTCTGTCCTGTACACCATGTGTACTCTGTGTGTGAGTGCTCTTTTTGTTTATTGCACCTTTATCCTGTGAATTACATTAGACAAAGAGGACTTGGTTGGAGCTCCCATGTGGGCCAGTTGCCTTTCACAGTGGGTTAATTTGGGTTAAACCTTGAAGGTGAGTGTAAGGATTACTTAATATTACTTGGGGTTGTACAGTAAGATAAACCCTTTGGTTCTATCTTGCAGAAGGTAGAGCAGTCATCCACCAATCCCAGGGTCGTTGGTTCGATCTCTGGCTCCGATCACGTGTCCAAGTGTCCTTGAGCAGGACACTGAAGCCCAACTAAGTTGCTCCCTGTGAGGATAGGCAATATGTAGAAAATAAGTGCAGACAATTTACCATTTAACATGGCTGACTACAGATTCAGTTGTCATAACAACTTTTCACACAATTTCCGTTTTTCCTGTTCAGGGTTGTCATTTTTTTAGCAACTAATCTAAAAAAAGATTTAGCAAAGCGTACTATTTATGTCGTTTCTGGTGCAAAGAAAACATGCAGCATTGTCTTTAGTAGATGACATGACAGACTGTATTTTCTCATTGTCAAAAAAATGCAGTGAAAGTCCAAGCCCATCAAACTTGTTCCCCTGTGTGCAGAGCTTCATTGTGTCCAAAAACTATTAAAACATGTGAACCAAGTCAGCCAAATCATGTTGAGCAGCATTTAATGACTTTTGACATCACTGGATGAGTTTCTCTAAGCACGTCCAGATCTTTCCAGAATCCCTGACATTCGTCCAAAATCTTCCAAGGAGGGGTGGAAAATAGACCAAAGAACGTTTACTGAGCAGTTTTGATAAAATCAATGAATCATGCCATATTACGATTAATACTGCCATGGTCAGTTTTAATAGAATAATTTAAGAAGCAGGGGGAAAAAACTAAATAAGATGTAAAACAGTGGCATGGTTTAATGATGACCATAAACTAAAAAGACAAAATCTTTATTGGTGATTTTTGATGATTTCACTCTTGATGGTACCAACAGAACACACTGATAGTCTTTGCAGAAACATTTTGTCTGAAAAAAAGTATTTGAGTGGAACTTTGTCATGCAGCAAGACAATGATACAAAACAACAGGGGACGTCATCAGAATGAAAAAGTGGAAGATTATAAATTGACCAACTCAACTGCTGACGATTAGATTAAGAAGAAAATACCCAAAATGAACAAGTGAAGGAAGCTTCAATAACTGACTGGAAAAACATGCACTTTCAGTACTGGAAATATCTGTTCCAATACTTCAGATCAGATTCAAAAGACTTTGAGTTCAGTGCTATTTATTAAATGGTTTGTCTTTACTGTATTTTTGACACTTTGTGATTAAATTGTGTCTCCGTCTGTCACCTCTTGGATTATACAACCCAACTCACTGTGCAGGCGCTGGTCTTATCGCATCTCGATGCCTTGTCGATGGGGTTACAATCAAACCCTCCAAATGATCCAAAATACTTCCTGAAGCTGCCTTGATTAGGTTCGTAGCTGTGCCTCTTGCCTACAACCCTACAGCTCCGGCTTACCTAAACTCCCTCATTCAGGTCTGCTCTGCCAATGAACCACATCCCCTGGTCTTGGCACCACACAGAAGACACTAAGGACAACATTTAAAAATCTGCTAAAAACAGAACTTCACACAGCGAAAAAAAACTTTCTTGTACTTGCATCTCATGAAATGGAAGCACTTCTTCTGATAGCACTTTGCGTTGATGATTTCTCTTTTTGGCTTCCTGTGTACCTCACTTGTAAGTCGCTTTGGATAAATCTAATTTTGTGTCTCCTTGTGGTAATTTTTCAGTTTTCCATGTTCATATTGCACACCTTTCAGGTGGGTTACTAGCTATTTATAGTTGTCCCATTTTACCTGGTAGAATGTTCTGCTACTTTATGACCCATTTCTGCCTTCTAATTGAGATCTGTGAATAATATCTATTAACACTAGTGTCATGGGCATGTTGTCCATGACTACAGACAAGAGAGAAAAGTCAGAAAGTATGATTGATTTTGTGGATAAAAAATACAGAATATTGTGGCATTTGTTACAGCAACACGCCAACAAGTTAAAATGTCAAAAAATCACTACTTTGTTACAGGTGTCTGAAACAAGCCAGGTAAAGATGGACGGACGGAGGGACAGGGAATGTATTCTGGTGGTGAGGGATATAGGAGGTTTTTGAAAGGACTGAGGTGTGTGCGTGTTTGACGGGCAAGAGCGAGACTGAAGAAGTCCTGCTCCAGTGTCTCACAGCCCCTTCACTTTCACTCAGGAGTCTTGGCTGCAACCATCCATTTTCAAACTCAAGATCCTTCTAGAAATTGTGCCTGATCTCTGTGTTAAATAATGCATCGGCAGTTTTTTGTAATGTAAAAAAGCTGGCTTTTAGCAGTGTTAGTGGGACAGTAATGCCACCTGACAATCGCTCCCCGCAGTCTTGACTGTGGCCTGCAGGAAAAGAGTCAGACTCGCTGTGATTGACAAGGACAAAAAGAGGAGTAGTCCCACTTCTCTTTCTGAATTGTCAACTGCTGCTTTGGGATTTGAGACTGAAGGATGAAACCGTGACTTTGACTACAAGAAGTAAAGAACTTAAGCATGACAAGTGTGATTACAATATCCAGGAAAGTCATTTAGAGCACCAAGGTAAGAGACAGTCTCAACAGGACATTCAATTATTTATAACGTCGGGGAGAGTGGGAACTTTCAAGGCCAAACAGCTTACCAGCGTTTCAAGGAAGGTGTATTCTCAGATACTTTGGCTTTGCTGTTTACAGTTCCAATAAAACATTTCTAAGTCAATGGCATGCCATCCAACTTCACCTGATCAAAACCTGAGGCATTTGAAATCCGCCTCTTACGACACTGACCGATCACTGTGTTTTACGAGGCTTTTGTCGTGGAGGGAACCGATCGATAAAAATGAAGCCGTGACACAGGACCAACAGGAAACCTGTGAACTCCGCACAGTTCACCATCTTTTCAATTCAGTAGCTGCTAGGAGAGCAGATACAGTACCTACCCTCCTCCTTGCATTCTCGCCTCTGATTACATCCCACGATTACTTTCTATATTAAGCAAAACCAGTAACAGCTCTGTTGATAAATACCACAACAATAAATATCATATAATGCACACACTGTACATAATATTAGTAAGAATGTATTATTAACATAAACATTCAAGCATAGTACTTCCCTAAAACATCGTTTGTGGTTGTGCTACTTTTTTAGTATTTGTGTAATGAGTTTGTATACTGATCATCTCTGGTAATAATCATTTATGTCTTAGCATTTTTAGCATTAGCTTGAGTTTTCTTATTCTGTTTACACATAAAATTATGCGTGCGAAAGTGCGACCACGTCCTCCAAACATGACCTATTGCTGAGTAAGTAGCACATGCAGAATTCATCTTGGGTTATACATATGTGCAATCTCAAAGGCTTTAATCTGTATTGCAAAAGCAGCAGCGCAAACAGACGTTTTCTTTGCTGTTCTTTAGTCTAGTTTTATGAATAGGGTGAACAAAATAATGAAAACACCTGTCGGCATAATACAATCAGATCCAGCTCAGACACCGTTTCACAAATGATGAAGCTGAATCTATTAACTACTCCCTCCAGGAATTAACAATGCAACAATTAATTCAACTAACAGCTGAACTTGCACGTCCCTAAAAATAAAACAAAAACATTCTCACCTTAATGATGGCAGGATTTAGCAGGCTGCATTACTTTGAGCTGAGTGTGCCTAATGACAACTATATTAAGTCCTGAGATGAGGGTTGTGTCTCTGGGAGTTTCACCAGTTCACAAAGGTCAAGCTGCAGGAATGTTTTAAATCAAGCAAAGTCTTGATTTCAGGACTTATATAACAAGTATTTTCATATTCTGGGGCTTAAACCTAAGTGCAGTAACAATTAAATACATTTTCCGTCATGGTTGTCTTTTTATTACGTTGACTCTCACACGTATCCAATGACAAACTACAGCGTCAGTCAAGTGGACTTTAACACCAGGCACTGCTCATTTCCATCAACCCCAGCTGCATCCCAACAGCTCCTAACACTACCAAGGTTGTTTGTTCATTTAACCCAAACCGTTTCTCTGACCTTAATCAAGTTGTTTTTATACCTTTATCAGATCTAATATTTTAAAAAAAGCCTCACACCAGGCAGAAGTGACCTGCATGCTGAGTGTGGTTACAGGCACAACAGAGCACATTTCTGTCCTCTCTTTAAAATATCTGTGGGTTATCATCCCTGCAACTAGCATCAGTCATATTTGTGTAGCCACACCCAACAATGATGTCACCGAAACCCGGAGTCCACCTGTACAGCACATCGCTGGCTGCAGCTGGCACATTTAAGTAAAACCATATTTTGAAAGACTTTTTGGGAAAATTAAGATTGAAATTTCTTTGTCATGTATTCATACACTTTGTTGTAGCAGTCACTCTTCAGTGACTTTTGGGCTCCTTCACAACTTCAGAAGTTCCATTCTGCCAGAGGGACACACATCAATAACTTCCATCCATCAGACCTTCATGATAGAGTGGTTGGAGCAGTGCTCTTCAAAAAGCAGGAGATCTTGTGGCCTTGCAAAAGCCAGCTCCTTTCATTTCTCTCAAGTCCAGTGTGGGTCCATCATTTTGTGAAATATTTGGTTGGTAAAAATAATCCTGTAAAAACACAGGATCCAGTGGCCTGCTGGTCAATATGAAAGATATACAATCCCCATGTCCCCTTTTTTTATTAAAAATATGGAATTAAAAAAGGGTCATAAACTTATTAATGACTAGAGTACAAGGCAAAACACAAAAAGATCTGCTAAATGTAAAAACTGAGTAGCGTTCCATCTTCCTGCTGATCAGCATGTTGTAAAACTCAGTCAAGCTATAATTTCTTAAGAGTTGAAAGCAGGAGCTGCGGAATCGAAGGGACACAATGCGCAAAGCGGGATCACTTTTTCTTTCATCATGTCGTTTTATTTCCATGAGACGTTTCTGGTGTAACTGCTGAAAAAACACTGATGCCCATTAGGACAACTGAGATCCAGTTGCGGGACTCTGGGTGCCTCTGAATGCTCTGTCCCTCACGCCCGTATGTTCGAGCACACTGCTCCCGTGCTCAGTGGGCTGTAAGTGCAGCGTGAGTGGATGTGAACAGTATCACTGCTGTAGTCACAAGCTTTTACAGCGAGCAGCATCGCGGACAGACACCCATACCAGATGCCGTGTGTGCACTGGGCTCAGAGGCATCACTGCGAGGGGGAAAAGCCAGTGTGGGGAAATAAGCACCTGTCATGTGCCAACTGAAGTGTTAAGTGCACAAATTGTGGAGGCGAGGGTGATGTTTCCGCAGGGGTGACAGCTCTGGGTCTGGGTGCCATGTCAGGCCCTGGCATATCATGCAGACCCCCCCTCCCATCTCCTCCCCCCCCGGAGCCCTCCCTCAGCCCTGCTGCTTGCTGAGGGGCACAATGGCAGCTATTATTTACTGGATGTCTGCCTCATTTGCTCATATTCATCCTGACTGGCCATCACAAAGCCACAGGGGGTGTGTTGCCTCCCCCCCCCCGTGTCATCGCTGAGGGGCGGCGGTGGCAAAAAAATCTCTGGCGAGCATTTAGAACAATTATTCCGAGCGCCGGGTGTCAGCCGCAAACCAAATTGCCCACATTTGTGCACTGGGGTCCTCTCCCTTCAGGTTTGGCATGAACGCGAGCCGTGGAAGGTGCATCAGGCCGGGTGTCAGAGGGCGTCTTAACAAACTAACGTTAATGCCACATGAAGGTCTCTCTGTGAACAGTGTGAAAGTGTGAAATGTATGATAAATCGAGCGTGCCAGGGGGGCTTTATGGCTGCGAAGTGCTGTGGCTGGTCGCAGGCATTGTTATGACTATGGGTATTTAGGATCATGGGAGATGACAGTGTGCTACTGGCAGCCATATAAGCCAGATTTATCTGAGTTTTGTGCACCAGTGAACAGCACTAACACCACTCGAGGAACACAAACTTTTACAGCAATTTAAAAAACTTCAAGGGCACGATAAAGACCAGAGAGGCAGCTGATGCTATTAGCCTGACCGAACAAGGTGGCAGCACCTTAAACACACATACCTTTGTTTTCTTCTGACCACCTGTTGTCAAGCTGTTGGGAGGAACGAGTGAAAGAAGAGGTGGATTTACTCAGAGACAAATAGCTGGAGAGAAGACAGGTAATCACTTTGGACTAATGGTTTCCTGATGCTGAATCACATCAGAAAAACCAAAGTACAAGACCCTGGCTCAGCAGTCCACAAACATGTGCAGGACACAGATCACAAGCACGTGTGGAGCCGGCGTAGCACAAGCAGGCCTGAATTTGACTTTGCATTTGCTGCCACCCACAGCACTGAGCTGCCCGAGCACACACATCGCACACACGGGTGACTTCTGTTTCAATAAAATGCACCTATACGAACATTTGTCAGAGACATTTGTGCTTAAACACAGGTTCCACACAATGCTTAAATATACTGAAATGGATCACGCTTCACATCTTACTAACTTCACACACAGAGTAGGTTGTTTCCTGCTGCCATCTGCTGGAAGACTTTTTGACACGCAGATGTTTGTTGCTCGAGTAGGTTGAGTTGGGTCATGCAGTTTGACTTAAGATGTGACACGGGTTACATTTTGCGACAACAATAGTTAGTGTGATAGTCCTGTGTTTTGTAATATGTGCAGAATGTGATTTGGTATTGTGTTACTAAAATCAAAATGACTTCATGGACTGCAGTCTGCAGTGTGTTGCTCCAAAACCTGTATGATTCAGCATCAGTGGAAGATTTGCACAAGTGCAAGATGTTCATGCTGCATGCATTAATGCAGCCGCACATGATCCGACTAACGTTTGAATCTGGTTTATGATCTGCATATCTGATTTGAGTGTTGGCAAACATTTCGAGTGTTGGCAGTAGGTGTACTGGACAGCTAGCCATTGCTGCAGGAAAAGCTCAGGAATGGCGCCTCCAAGTAACAGAAATCACTGATTTAGTTTTTCATAATGTCATCATTTAACATAAAGTGATCAGAACATAACAACATACTACAGTCTCCTTCTTTTGGGGTCAACACCTCTCTCTTGTGACTGCATCAGCCAACACCATCTCTCTCATTTACGCACATGTATTCTGTCTTGCTCGTGTTGACTCTCTCACCTCCACTTCTCCAGCTTCACCTCAGCCTTTTCCCTACTTTTACTACATGTCACAAAGTCATCTGCGAACATCAGAGGCCACGGAGACTCATGTCTGTCCTCATCTGTCAATCTGTCCATCACCATTGAAAACAGGAAGGGCCTGAGAGGTGATCCTTCATACAAACCCACCTGATCCTCAAACCAGTCCGTCATTCCTGCTGCACACCTCACTGCTGTACTCTTGATGTCCTCATCCAGTACCACAACTCCTCTCTCAGCACTTTGTCATATGCTATGTCCAATTCCACAAACATACTTATTGTGTTCAAGCTGTGTCCCTCAGCACTTCCATCAGTAGTTGCTCAGTCATCCAGCATGTGATTCACCGTCTCTCTGAAATTCTCACACAAGTCTTCCTCCTTCAGTTTTTTGGTTCTTGAAGATTATCCATTTTTGTTCATGTCCATGTTTGAATCCACCTCCACCTTCCTGGCCTTACCACCCTTCCACTTGGGGTGTACGCACGGTATTTTTACCTTTCTCCTCTTCATCACATCAGCAAACTCTCTTTCTTTTCCTGTCAAAGTGCCAACATTCAAGGGTCCTACACACTCACCTCCACAGGCTGCGCATGTTTCACATTGGATGTCCTCCCATTAATCGGGTTTGGGATGGACACAAAGAGTGCACTGCTTCTGTGTAACACAATAAAACAATACAATATTTGTTTGTTTGTTAGTATGTTTCAGGGAGTGAAACTAGCATGTTGATTTATTTTACATATGAACTTCCAACAACATCCAGAGAATCGGGTTTAGACATTGATTGATTGTTTAGATTGTTTGACATTATGATTTTGCCAATTAACAGATAATTAGATGAGTCAGATACAATCTTACATGAGAATTACAGGAAGAACAATTAGACCGAATGAGTATCCTGCAGGTAAAAGATTTATGACAAAACAAAACTGTACAAAGTCGTCTGATGTTAATGTTGTCAACAGAGCCAGTTGTTTGCTTTAAACCTTTTGGACAATTTTATCCACTAACTGCTCACTCAGCATCACTCAGACTTTGTAGTTGGGGTGTTACAGGATAAAGTCTGGGTAATGCCTGGCTCATCTGTATGGAAGCTGAGAATGAACATGGATGTTGTTATATTTTTTATGTTATTATCTCTTAGGAACTGGTTAATTATCTTGCTATCAGGATAACAACTTCTAACAAACTTCTAAGAAACAAAATCTGATTCTTAGTCATTGCATTTTTTGGGCTTATGAACCAATTAACAGTGCACGTCTATTGGATGTTTAGTGTCTGATATTTTAGTTTGCTTTGTCTATGTAAGATGTCGAAATGCACCAAAACTGCACACTGCCACAATTGTTCCTCCAAGCGAAGCAAATATGTGACAGTTTCTGTACAGCTCAGTTCCAGCCTCTTATTTATTAGCAGCCCCAAAACCTTTTTCCACATAGAGATAAATTAATAAAAAATTGTCATTTTAGAGGCACCAAATACCCAAAGGCACCATGACTGTAAGAGCTGAGAAAATCACTCTTGCATCAATAAATAACTGAGGATGTTGTTTATTACTAGTCTACATCGATGCAATGATATTTCAGTCTTCTGCTTTCTTTTAGAATGACACCATCAAATCTGCTGTAAAACATTTTAAGAATAAGGTTCTGGAGGCACGGGATTAACGTGCCTTTGTGATCTGCACCTTTTGGATAACAGACATTAAACTGAGTTAAGGTGTGTGGTTGTTTTTTAGCAGCCTGGTTCGCAGGGAATTTGATTAAACTCTAGGTGGAATAGATATGCATAAATTTAGTGTGCTCTTCCACAAATTCACAATATTGTCAGCATAAGAAAATAAATTTGCCCTTTCAATGGCCCTAAAGTTGGAACTGGCACCTGCAGCTCTTTCAACATCACAGTGACGTGAGAGAAAGTGTCTGTGTCGGGGGATGGTCTAATAATTTAACCACTATAGTAAAACATTAAAACAGTCATGCGGTAAATCAAACAGCATATATTCACTGTTAAAACACAGCAAAGTCACATTTTACTACACGATCTTTGAAGAATAAGGAAGTTATGTCATTATCATTAGAAAATTGGTTTTATTTTGAGAAAATGAGAAATATTATCTGGTTCTCATCAGTTGTTATTCAAGTTGTTATTAAATTTTCAACTAAACTGTTTGGGCACACTGAGATCATCAGGTCTTAGAAACATTGTCATGACTCATACCATTTTTGGTGTCATGGTGAAGAATGTCAAGAAACATTTTTATTTATTTCAGTTTTCAAAGAATCGTCATCGTCTGTATAATAAAAGTGTTAAGAACCCAAATAAAGATGGCTAGTGGGGATTTAACGTAAAATGTTTTTTTGTAAAGAACTGGGGGGATAAAAACAGAAAACCACACGTGGAAAAAAAAACTGTAAATCGGGTTAATAACCTAAAACACGGGAGTGCAGAGGAATACAACTTCAACAGAGTTGGTAAAGTGGGGAAAACCGACTACATAAGTACCATAAACCAAGAGAGAAGCACATATTAAACAAACCAGAGGGGGAAACATTAATTAATGTGTTCATACACACAGAGTTCAGACGGAAAAGTAAATTAAATGACCAAGACACTAGTGCAGGAGTAAATGAACCAGGATGAATGAGCAACAAACTGAATATGAAACAGAGGCCTGGCAGAAAAACAGAGGACAACTAATAAACCACCCTAAATTGGGCAACTAACTAATTAACCTAACTTCAGACCAAAATGGAAAAAGCAGAATCCAAAACAGGGGATTCGCCAGAACAAAGGAACAGTCCAAACAGTGTTGCTGTTCAAAAGCCCACAGGGAAACGAGGAAAAAAACATAAATTAACAGGGGAACAGGGGAACATAATCAGGACCGATGAGGAATGTGTAAAAAAGGTTAGGGACAGGAAGTGAAGCAGACAGGCTTCACAATAAAAGTGACGTTACCAAAGGTGGCATGCGTTTTTCAGCCAGCCAGCGTTAAAACATAAAAATCTATGGTCACTGACATGTTTAAATGGTCTATGGTCTGCACTCATACAGCACCTTTCTATCTGTAGGTACTGAAAGCACTTTAAACTGCTTCTTATCTACCCATTCACACTCACAATCACACACATTCATACACTGATGGGAAAGCTGGCCAACACTCACCAGGAGCAGCTAAGCAGGGGTTCAGTGTCTTGCTCAAGGACACACTGGTCACTAGTTTTCTTGGTTTTGCGCATACATCTGAGTTATGCCTGCGGTTAGTATGAGAACTGTCTTTGTATATTTCCTCTGTTAAATGGCGTTCTGCTTTTCCCCTCAGGGGTTGCCACAGTGGAATGTTTTCCGCATTTTGATGTGGCATGAGTTTTTCAAGCCAGACGCCCTTCCTGCCGCAACCCTCCAATTTTATCAGGGCTCGGGACCGGCACCACAGTGACCCTTGGTGGCTGGGCAGGGCCACACCTGATGAGTGTTGATCCATTGAGCCAATCCCACAAGCTCTGTTAGAAACTCTGGGGTTGAAAACCTCACAATAATTTCAGCTTCATTCGCACATCACACTGCGAACCATTAACACAGTTCTGCCCCCTCAGTCTCTACTCAGTGTGTTGGTGGCTTTGCTAAACTGCATTGTTTTCTCAGACAAACACTAAAATTTATTTTCTTTATTTTTACACATTCTGTGAGCCCAGTCTATGAAGTTCTGCTGTAAAATTTTCTATTACAAGGTCTATTTGGTGATGGAACTTGCTGCCTTACCCAGAGGAAGTTGCAGAGATGGTGCTGAGTGAAACCTACTGTTGCAATGAGTATTGAAAACACTTTTCATATAAAGCCAAAGTGTCCGATGTACGGAGTATGGGAGGGGCCTATAATGCCTACAACATTGAGAAGAATGGTTAGAAATCAAACCACAAATAGCTCTGTATTCTGTAATGGTACTATGGGATCTTTCAAATATGATGGAGCTTGACCATTAAGGGTTTTGTATGTAACTATGAGAGTTGTAAACTCTATTCTAGATTAAGCGAATGAAGGAGAAATATGATCTCTCTTTTTAATTCCAGTCAGTCACTCTTGCTGCAGCATTTTCCATCAATGCAGGGTTTTTTTAGGAAGTTATTAGGTAGATAATTCCCAGTAGTAGGGAATTAAAGTAGACCAATCTAGAAGTAACACATGTAACGAATTCTAGATGTATGTTTTATGTATGAGGAAAATTACATTTCCTGGTCAACATTCCTCATGATAGTCATTGAGATCAAAGTTATTAGACAGCAAATTCCTCATATTTTTATACTCAAATACTATTATTTCCGTTTTGTCTGAATTTAGAAGTTAGTAGAAATCATAGGACAACCAGAAATTATGTCTTTTAGGGATACTTGAAGTTTGACTTATTGATTCGGATTCCATAGATTGATACAACGCGATGTCATCTCCACAATGGAAGTTTGTGGAATGTTTCCTAATGATCACCTAGAAGCGACTTATACAGTAAGTATTGGTCCTAACAATAGAGCCTTGTGGAACTGCATAACTAACTTTTGTACGCATACAAAATCTGTCATTAACATGAACCAATTGACCAAAATCTGATGTAAATTTGGACTGGAAATCTTCAGCCAAGTTATTTCTGTATAGTTAGTAACATAATTATTCTGTAACAAATATTTAACAGATTTTTATTCGTAAAGGAAGTGAGGTAATGCCGCTGATTGTGTGTGCTAAAAGCTGACATGTTGTGAAGGGCATCACATGTTTTCCCACGGTCAGAGGCAATCACTAGATCTTTGACAGGGTGTAAATAATGAACGCCATTTATTTTCAGGTACATGGGTATGGAAGCTGAGTACACTTGGTTATTGAAACTTCCCTAGGCAAAAATCACCCTCCAAGGTCAGACTTAACTGCAAATGGTGCTTCGTTTGGGTCTTGCCTTGTGGACCTGCACAAGATCACTGCCAATCAACAGCAAGATGTCAGTACAATGTCCAAAGCTGGGATTGGACCTTTAAGCTGTGCGGTGGCAGCACTTAGCACCAACATGCTGCCCACCAATTATTTTATTGTTAGGTAAAATATTTTTGCTGTTTTAATCTGAAGCTGTTTACTGAATTTGTACTTATCTATGACTAAACATAGTCTTCATTCAGCAGCAGACTGCATTACTGCATGTTACAATGCAGTGCTGATGACATTTAAGTGAGCATTCAAAACATGTATAGGATTGTTCTTTTGATATTTTTGCCCCTAACTCGTTAAAATTGCAGAATGCTTCTTTGCCTCTTCTAACCGGTCATCGATCCCAATGCTTGCTGACCATCCAGCATGCATGTTGCCACTAGTGTGGAGAATTCAGCCAAGGCACCAGGGAAGACTGTGGCACTTCAAGACAAAACCGCTGGGGGCAACTTTACCTTCCACTTATGTGCATGTTAGCCAGGGGTCTGTCGGACATTTTGTCTGCCAACTGATAGTAATTTGCCCAGGTTCACCTGAACAATTGTCTCCCATCCCATCTGCCATTCCTCCATTATATGCTCCATATTGAAATTGAACATGAACTTTTATTGAATATTCACTACTCTGTGGCGTTACACTTAAACACATGACTTTTTTATTTAGTTTATTTATGTCAGGACTAAATGAGGAAGATAGAGTAACACCAGCTAGAGAGATATTAGCTACTGAACCAGCACATCCCCAAAAAAGTTAATTAAGGATTAACTAATTTAATATTGTTTCTGTTCGTGTCCTTGAAAAGACACACAATTTATAAAACGTGTTTGTAAAAACATTTTCAAAAATTTCAAAGTCACAGACTTGTCAATACAACAGACTTAAAAGTGTTTCCATGTAGCTTTATACATGAATGAGTGTTTCAGGGTCCTGCATGAAAACCTGCATGTTTTCTGGTGGTAGCTCAGCCTGCTAAAGCTGGGAGATGCTTCCACCAAGCGGCTGCTTACGTCATTACACTCGGGCTTGGCCAATGAAATGTTGTGGATGCTTTTTTTTTTAAATGCTTATTTTTTTACTTTTGCAAGATGTTTTAAATGGGTGACGGCAACATTTTTTTAAATTCTTAGGTCACAGAAACCGTTTAAGGGTGGCAAGCGACGCTAACGGGAGGAAAATAAAGAGTCAAAGCGTGTGCGTCACAGTTGCTTTTATTTCGAAGGCCGGAAGTTGGGTTTTGCCTCTCTGACAGACTTTGCGTTTCTTCATCACAGGTACGGACCAACTTAGGCCATTCCCGACACGTTTACACCCGAATTTGTGCGTAAGAGGATAGCCCTCTCAGGCCCCGTTTTCCGCGTTCTTTAATTATTTATTTCCGTGTAAACTGCAGTCTTGATATAAAAACACTGATGGTGGATAAATTCGCCGTGCGTTGAGGGCCCCGGGGAGAAGCGCAAAGGACCGTTAAGTCTTCGTAAAGCTCCGTATTTTCTCCAGCGACATGGCTCGACCACGGCCGCGGGAATACAAGGCAGGAGATTTGGTTTTCGCTAAGATGAAGGGGTACCCGCACTGGCCGGCGAGGGTGAGTCTGGGATGCGGCCGGGCTGGGAGCAGGGGGAGGCGGGGTTGATTTACACACCGCAGCCGCTGCTCTGCCGGGGGAAGTGAGGGGCTGCTCGGCTGGAGCTCGCTGCAGACACATGTCTGCGCATTTCAGGCAGCGGCGACCAGCGCGTCGAGTCCATCCACGTTTGATTTTCCAGAAATGGAAACAGACACGAGGTTGGGAGGCTGGGCTCCATTTTTTTTTCTTTTTTTTTACTGAACTGAGTTATCATGTTATTAGTCTGTTAATTGCACTAGTTAGCTGAGCGCCCGTGTGTGTGTGTGTGTGTGTGTCATCCACAGTTGACCTGAGGTAACCTCTTGGATTAGTAGGTGTTGCACCGCACACTCGTGCCCGTGATAGCAGACAGGCTTTGGGCTCAAATTCAATGGCGCACATGGACCGTCATGTCATCACTGTGGATTCTGCCAGGCTCCATTTGTAACCTATTACAAGTTACTACAGCAGCCTCCGCCTCTGTCCGCCTTAACGTGTAATCCCTGAACTGTAAATGTTTAAGGATGATGGCAATCATAAAACATCTTCAGCATTGGGATAAGTGCAGCCTCACATACATACTCAGTAACACTTTGTCTCTGTGTGTCCTTCAGATTGATGAGCTTCCAGAAGGAGCTGTCAAACCACCTGCCAACAAGTATCCCATCTTCTTCTTTGGGACCCATGAAACGTAGGCACTTCATTTTCCAGCGTGTGCAGCAGCTCTTAGACTCTGAGAGGGATTCCGCTCACATGCTAATATTGTAGAGTTGTGATTAGGTTGCATTAGTGTAAGATGCCAGCATGTCTGATATAGGTGCCAGTAAAGTATTTAGGTGTGGTTTAAAAGTGTTTTATTTCATTGCACTGCTTTATCTTTTTAAAGGAAGTTTCTATTAAGAAATAATATTATTGACCAAGTTATTTTACACACACATACACACTTAAGGTCTGCTAGAAATATCTAACCATATCTTGAAGCCTTCATCCACAGATAGAGTTTGTTCAGTTTGCACTAGTGGGCATGTGTCCAGATAACTTGGCAGTCGGGACAAGACAACTTAAACAGACTCCAAGGGACACTAACTATTAACTGAGTCATAGAAACGGTGATGTCAAGAGAGTAAATAAACCTTCATTAATTGTTTTGCTTGGGATCATGACAGATTTGTAAGATTTCATGGTTTGGAAGCAAAAAAGTACAACACACTATAAAAGCATGTTCAGCTGTAATGATGTTTGTTGTTGGAGTAGTAATTACCCTTTAGAATTCACTCTGTGCAATAAGTTTAGTTCTTGCAGTTTCTGACACCTAATTGGCAAGTATAATATGTCCCCATATTATCCCCATCCAATAAATTCTGAAACTGACATGATGGCACGCTCTAGAGAGAAGATATCTTACTCTATAGTATTTTTCCAAATTACAGAAACACTAAGTGCACTTCTCGTGTTGCAGTAGTGGCTTTACAGAGTGGAGTATCTTACTCTATTGGTGACATCCTTCATCTTACCAGTAAATTCCCAGACTGCACTGGCTAAAAATGGGAAGCTCTTAACTCATATTCACTCACTGGTGTGTTTAAATAAGTTTTCACACTGACGCTTTTTTTTATATCATGCAGGCGAATGATGTGAATGAGAACAGCAGCAATACCAGCAGGTTAAGGTTAAACAAATTAAAGCTCAGTAAAGAAAGGTTTACAGTATTCCTTATTTTTGCCAATATTTATCCTTTGAAATGTGTCTGGGTCTGCATTAATTGCAATCCTTAGTCCAAGTCCAGTTTCTCCAGTGGGAAAAATATTATTAGTTAAATTCCTAGAGTGGTTAAGCACCTAGGGGTCAACACCACTTCACAGAAACATTGTTGGTATTCTTAAATGTGTTATTACTAGTAGTAATAAATGTTTCTCCTCCTTCTTTAGTGCATTCTTAGGTCCAAAGGACCTTCTTCCCTATAAGGAGTATAAGGACAAATTTGGCAAGTCCAACAAGAGAAAAGGTTTCAACGAGGGTCTGTGGGAGATCGAGAACAACCCTGGAGTCAAGTTCACAGGTTATCAGGTCAGTCACTGTTACGTGTTTGGAACGAAAACAGAGGGACAAAACAGCAGACGTTTGTGTGGAGGCAGCAATTCCTGGGTTGTTTTTTTTTTTTGCAGAACAAATGATGGGTATTTTTCACACACAGGCCATTCAGCAACAGAGTTCATCAGAAACAGAAGAGGGGGGAAACACTGCTGATGGCAGCAGCGAGGGCGAGGAAGGCGACTCCATTGAGGAAAAAGATGAGAAGGAAAAGCTGAAAGCAGACAAGACTGGATCCAAACGGAAAAAGTCAGCCGCCGCCAAGGTACTTTACTCTAGCTGGGAAACACACTAAGACTGATGCGAGGACTGTGCAATTATACCCGCAGCACTGACAATATACATAGATTTTTTGGAATTATTTGCTTTTTCCTGTCTTTCATGTTTCTGGTTTGAGATTTGGCATTCATTTGATCTTGGATTTGGAGATTTGGAATTCTTTACATACTCTTTTGAAAGCCCAGAAGGAGGCTTTTGTGTGTATCCCGAACCTCAAACTTTTACATGGCTCCATTGTTTCCAAAAACAATGTAAAAACACCAGTAAGCCACACTGCACACATGACCTTGACCTTGCCTTTATTTTGAAAGGAAAATAAAAGCTCGCATGTTTGAAGGGATGGAGTGGTGCAGAGCACAGCACTGCCACACTGCCTTACTGTATCAGTGCAGAAGCCACCGCTGCTGTAAATGGAAGCAGGTTGAAGAAGTCACTAGCATCCTGCTCCTCACTTAGCAACCAGTGTTGCCTAGCAACTGGGTCCCATTACGTACAGCACGTGGTGCATCCGAAGGAATGTGGCGCTGCTAGGGAGCGGTGTTCTGATGTGTGTGTCTATGTGTGTACAAGAAGCACACGAGGGAACTGGAATCTCTTCAGCTCAGAAATGATTAAATGTGATCTCTGCAATTGTGGGGAGATGTGGAGGATACAGTCATCCACCTTTTCTCACTCCCCTTTCATCCAACCCACCCCCCCCCCGACACACACACACACACACACACACACTTACATATGTACATGCTTGCTGAAAATAACAAGTATTGTTACTACTACTGCTGCTGCTGCACTAATGAGTTTGAAGTGATCAGAGGTTTCAAACATGACTACTGACATCTCTTTATATCTGTGGCAGAAATCCTCTAAGCTGTCAAGGATCTCGTCTGGAGACGATGACCTGGAGAAGGATGGGAAAGATGATGACCAGAAGAGCGGCTCAGAGGGAGGAGACCCTGACAACAACATTATCCAAAATACCACCGACAGTAAGGTGGGATTCACAAACACCCTGATCATTCATTAGTGCTTATTTGACAATATTAGTGCAGGTGCCAATATTATTAGCAAAACAAACCTAATGTAGTGAAAAAAAAACCTTCTCATGTTAAATGACTAATTTGTGTTGTGTAAATGTGTATTTTTACATTATTGGTTTGTAATGGATTACAAACCAATAATGTAACACATTAGTTTATATACTTTTAGGAAGATTATTCATTTCCCAAACTTTTATTTTCACCTAGAATAATGTGTCTTAATTTTATCAATAATTTTATTAAACTATTATATATCATATTAATAATTATATTCTGCAAATATATAAATGATCATAAACACTAAAGTACAACACCATAAAGAGATGTACTGCCAAAGTAATAAGGGAAATGATTTCCAGTCCTGTACAAACTTGTTATTTTTTTAAATTAATTAATTAATTTATTTTTATTTTAATTTCCCTCTTGTTCTATCATTCTGTTCTGACTGTGCCTTGTACTAATAACATAATTTATTGGTAGTCATTTTACTATTTTGTCTTTTAATTATTTTTTTATGCAAAGCACCTTGGTTAACATTTAACATTCACATGTCTTGTGAAAACACGACAGTATGACTAATACTAGTATTAATCATGCTAACAATTGCTGTGCTTCTTTCCTATTGCGCCTCCCAGAACCAACTGCTCATGGAAGAACATTAAGTGACAAGAGTATGAAAGAGAAACGATTCATTGTAGCTGTGATGTTGATGGAAAGGTGAATTTACAATATGATTTCTCATCAGCACTATCTACTGGCTGCCATCATCACCTCCACTTTTCTGTTGGACTTGTATATGCTTGAATGAAAGATGCACCCACACTGATACTCTCAGCCATCATGTGTCTACCAGGGTAAGACTGGGCATTACGTCACACACTTTTTAGAGCACTTAAAAAAATTAATGTCTATGGCTTTGTCCAAAATCAAAGTAAAGCCTTTGACATCCTGAAATTTTTAAATCAGTTTCATCAAGTATTCTGGAATGCTTTTTCGCTCACGTTAAATTGTATTGTTAAGTAAACATAAAGTATAGGATATGTAAAGGGGCATTAAGTACTAAAAGACATTTAACGTGCTCTGCTGGCATCTATTAGACTTCGTTATAACTTCAGCTGTGTTTATATGGAAGCTTTTTTCTACTAGCACCATACAATTTAATCTTCTAAATTGTTGAGATCTACCCCTCCAGAAGTTGTTAATCGAGCTAAGATTTACTTCCAATTTTAGAATTAAATAGACATTTTTCCGTCACCCAACAAAAACATTTTTATTTAGAGTTTGTTTTAAACTGCATCCGACAGACTTCATAAGGCAATAGAGTTGTTGGCTGGCTTTAAAATAAATAGGATTGTATCGATACAAATGATAAATTTAGAAGCAAAAATATGTGTACTGTTGTATGTATTTTTTCACAATTTTACAACAGACTGAGCTAGAGATCGAATTCAGTGAAGTTATTATATTTTGGCAAATCTATGTCAGACATCAGCCCAGACATCATCCCCGGCTGGCTGGCCGCAGTTCTGCTATGCTGTACTCCTAGTGTGCTTTTAAGTCACTTCTGGATTTAAACAAAAAGAAAGAAAATGAAGAAATGAGTTTGACACAGGCCCCCTTTTTTCAAACAAACGCTCTTGTGTAAGTTTGTGCAACATATTTTAGGGACAACTGATTCTGTGTAAAAAAGACAAAAGAAACAACACAAGATAATATTTTTATAATGACAGTAACACAGCTTAACTGTAAATTCTGTTTAGCTTTATCCTATGTTATTTATTCAATAAATCTGTTACAAAAAACTAGAATGGTGACAATTAAATGAGAAATAATTTTGTCAAAGGGTGGACTACATTTCTAAAGCAGTAATTAGTCACCTGTTTGGTCAGGGGCAATAAAAGCTCAGAAATTCACAAAAAGGGTTTTAAAAAGTTTAGATATACTGTATTTGTATCGTTATCCAGTCTTCATCACATGCCTGTAAAAAACTTTCATTCAAAATTCCAATCTCTTTTTCATCTACAAGTTAATCAGTATTCTTTCCACATCCTTTTCGCTCCCTACATCTATGTATAACACAGAATAAGCTTAGTTACTGCCTTCTTGATTCTTTTTAAACAGGATTTATTAAATGTTCACGGAAGGTAGTATGTGAAATCTTTGTGACAATAAAAATACAGTATTGGTGCATCTCTACTCTGAATGTGACATCATATGATATCATCATGTCACAAAATGTTAGACCACGCTGATTTGGGTTGAGGTGGCTCATGTTCTTCCCAGTATGTCACAATCACACAGTGTAAATAACCATCAGTCTGCATTTATACTGGCCGTGCATACCTATCTGTGTTGTATCTCTCATGGTCACCTGTCGCTGTGTCCAAACGCATTTGATACGACCTCCATATGTACTGTATAATCTCCTGCTGTCCATGGTATATATTGGGTATTGCGGTGTACTGATCACTCTAGTTGTAGCTTGAAAAAGCTTTTCTACAAGGAGAATCATTGGAAGGACTTTTGGAATATTCAGTAATTGTCAAACATGATCCATTACGCTATATGTTACTCTTTTATGTAACCAGAAAAAGACGAATGGAAACACATAGATAAATGTATGAAGTGTCGTGCCCAATTGGGTTACACATTGTAACCTGATATTAACTATATCTGTATAGTTTACTTTTGTTGTAGAATATAGGACCACTATTCTATTTGGACTGCACTAGGTAATGGCTCATCTTTTTATGGAAAAGTGATACATCTGTTCTGTGTATCTGTGAAATAGATCCCTGTATATTTCAGAGCTTTTTATAGTGGCATGCTGTACTGTTGTACTCCAGTTCATTCTTTTATGAACATGTCCATTGTTTCTTAGCTTAAAATCAATTATTTGTTGGTATGGGATGGACTTGGAGAAAAAAATGATCCACTTTTCTGTTGCTTTGTCTTAATGTCTTAAACTGACAACAAACCGTAACACACTGACTTTCTAAGAAACTGAGAGCCCCAATGATGTGCTTTCATCTGAAAAATTCTGAACATACAGTGTGATAATGTGTTGCATTTTCACAACATATTGCCAAACCCGTCGTTGTCCCTGTGGCAGTTTAACTTTGAGATTGATCATAACAGACTGCTCTCTCTTTTAACTCCGTGCTGGTTGCCTTTACGTTGCTTCCACTATTGTTGCCATGAGATATAGACCTATTTATTTTTTGATGATAAGAATAAGACAATTTCTGTATTTAATTCATGTTTTTTTATTTCCTTCAAATATTTGTTATGCTCGTATTTGGAACATGTTTTGCATTTTTAAGGTTTGTAATTTACTGTAAACTGTTTTTGCTGTTTATGGAGAAACCTTTTACTAAATAAAGTCATTGGAATGCATAGTGTGAATATAATGGTGATTAAACACAGCACAGAACAAAAGTTTGCCATGAAGAAAAGTGGACATACTTTGCCACTCTGCTGCTGTTTGTTCCTTACAACTCTTTTAGTGCTACAGAAAAGGCTGAATCCAACAATGGCCATGGAACATAAATCACATCTGTGTGTGTTTTTGGTTTCCATATTTGCTGTAGAAAGGGTGCGGATAACAATTCGTACCTGTTTCTGTGTTTTTTATTCAAGAAGTTTTAACCAAAAGACCAGGGATTATGTATAAAATAAAATAAACATTTGCACAGAAAAAAAGCAACTTCTACAGGCAAAAGTCAGTATTTAGTGTAACCTGTCTTTACACTCAGCATGTATTAAATTCTTTTGGGGACTCTGCAGGGTTTTTTTAAGTAATCTTAGTAATCTGCGTCTTAGATATTCAAGTCTAGGCTCTGTGGAGGCCTGTCCACGACTGTCATTGTTTTTTCTGCCATTTTATAAATATCTAATGTGCTGGGGACCGTTGTCATGCTGGAAAATAAAACTGGTTCAATCAGACACTTTACGGGATTCATAATCCCGTCGATTCGGATAATTATGGCCAACGACACTGACCAATGTGAAATACCAATGCTACAAAAGCCACTTTAGTGCTATTTTTACACAGTGCTTATTCAGGTTTTGCAGCAAGTCTATTCTTAGGGTAAAAAAAGGCAACAGGTTACTGCTGAAATTACATGATGCTAATCTAAGGATGTTGAGTGGAATCTGAACGCAGAGATGAACCCTGGTGCACCTGTTTCCTGTCGACTGGCGGAAACATTGTTGCAGAGCTGCGCACGCTGCGTAGTCCGCGCGCAGTGTTGGCCCACGTCGGTTCTGCGTGCGTCGACGCATGCGCAGTGCGCTGAGAGTCGTTCGGCGCTGAAAAGGAAGAGCACGGTTAGCAGCGGTACAACGCCGAAGCAGCGCTAGCCGGGAAACAGTCGTGTCGGCTGTTATTTGAAAAAAGAAAAAAGAAAAAGGAGCGTTAACGTTATCTGGTTACTCTGCTTTCGGGCATAGTGACGCAGCGCAGAGTTTTTAACATGGCTGATAAAGAGGGTAGGTATTCCAGCCGTGGCCCATTTCCTCGTGTGCGTGTGTCTGCGCCACCGTACACACCGTTACGTCTGTGGGCAGCACGGCCGGAATGGAGTGTGTGAGCGGAGCTAGGCGGCTAGCGCGCTATGCTAGCACAGTGAAGTCCGGTTCAGGACGGTTCGGGCTTTGTAACTTTAACAGGCTGTTACGTCAAATCTGTCACGTCCAGTTACGTTACCGAAACATTGCATCCAGTTCACCGAACTCTACTAATTTCAACTTAGCGGGAAAAAAGAGAAGCCGCAAACTACCTGTCACTACCCAAGTTATTCAACGTTATAAACAAGCGAATGTTAACCTAGCATTCAACTGTAGTACCACTGTGGTAAATGTATAACAGAGGAAAACACCTGTAACGTGAACAATGTCTTTGTGCCCAAGTGTATGACGACACGGTGGAAGAACGAGTCATCAATGAGGAGTACAAGATCTGGAAGAAAAACACACCTTTCCTCTATGACCTGGTGATGACTCATGCACTAGAGTGGCCCAGCCTCACTGTCCAGTGGCTTCCAGATGTTGGCAGGTATTCGCATTTTCTCCTTGATATATCTTTTAAATGCAGGAAATGATTAGCAGTTACCTTTCTGCAACACGCAACAACTTCAGATTGCCAAAGCATCATCAATGACAAGCAAATCTAAATATTTATGCTGCTTATTATGTGTTTGAAATCAAAGGCAAAGCTTTTAGTGCCATGTGTTTAGAAGTAATATGCCCAGAAAATTATATAGTTTTTATGAGTTATAGACTTTGTTTCTTTTTTTTCTATCTCTAAATTAGAGACAAATGACAGTCCATCATTTGTCATGCTTGGATCATGAATTTCTTTATCAAAACCTTAAAATTCCTGTCTTGTTGCATTAAGTGAGGGATTAAGAGACAAATTGCAATGAAAAGGCTTTGTATAAGAGCAGTACTTTTTTCATAACCCTTGTGCCATCCCGGGCTCCCGACGGGTAGGAATTTAACCGCACCCCCCTCCCGCAAACCCAGTGTGAGAACGGGGTGGCACAAAGGTTATACATTCATTGCATATGAAAGAACTTTCTTTCCTACCGACTATATATTAAACTCATGCTTGGGTGGTGCAGGCCAGAGGGGAAGGACTACACCATCCACAGGCTGGTGTTAGGGACCCATACATCAGATGAGCAGAACCACCTAGTGATTGCCAGCGTCCAGGTACCAAATGATGATGCCCAGTTTGATGCCTCACACTACAACAGTGAGAAAGGAGGTAAATACATCAGCACTAATCCTGCAGACTACTACAACATAATATTTTAATATCCATTTTAAAATTTGCTGTCTTCACATACCATAAAAACAACAGGATAATGTAGTATTTGGTAAAGGAAGGGCCACAGCTTACTTAATACCACAAGTGAAAAGTGAGGTTTTATTGTCATCTCATTTGTCAACTTTGTAGCATACATGTGTGCATGACCAAATGCAGCTACCACTCTGTTTAAAAAGAATGGGACATTTGGTAAAATGTAAATTAACCACAATCCTGCGATTTAAAAAATGGGGACAGGGATGACAAAGATTTGAAAAGTTTTGTACTGGACCAAATCTCAACTTTTTTCTAAAAAGGTCTTACAACATGCAGTCTTTAGCAGCATTACTTTGCCATCAGTGGTTTAACAATCGATAGAATATGTTTGAAAATTAATTTTTCTCAAGCCCAAAGTAGGCCTGTGGTTTGGTCATGCAGGTTTTAATTGTCTTGTGTTAACGTTTTTTAATATTAACAAAATTCAGCCAGTTTTATTATGCCAACACCGGGCCTCATGCAAGAATGTGTGATTTATTCAAAGATTGTCATATTTATACTCCAGTGGCGTGTACAAATAGTTTTAAAGTTTTTTGTTGTAGGTAATGTGTCTTTTATAATACTGAAACTGATATATTAGGTATATAATATGCTAAATGGCTGTTAGTTCAATAATATTTTTCAATATTATTTTATATATAATATTATTTTGGTTCCAGCAGATTTTGCACCTCTGTATAATAACTGTTCAATAACAAAGAAAACGTGTCTCTTTCCTGCTGTTGCCTTTGAGTATTAATGCAGAACTTTGTCTGCTCTAGTTAATATACTGTGTTATTGATCCCCTCCACTTCCTCACACATTAGTCATAGAACAATTTGTATTTTCTATAATGTAGCTTCATGCAGCCTGACCTATTTCATCTTTATTTCTGGGGCTGTACAGCCACATTGATAAAACCTGACACCAAATCTTTATAACATTCGATCTTTGCTGCTTTAATATGATTACTGTCTCAATTACGTTAGCATAAGGGAGATTTCTGATTTCTGTCAGCAAAGTTGAAGCTCCACACTGTAATTTTTTTTCCGCTCATTTTACATTTTGTAAATGAAGCTTTGCCATAGACAGAGCAGACCTGGAGCTTACAGTCATTATACAAATTACAATTTGGGGGATGTTGTTTATGTTAATGATCGAATATCAGGAAGGCACAGCTCGTCATGAACAGGTTTCACAAACAGGCTTAAGTTATCAATTTATGTTTGTGCAGTTAAGAGACTTTGGTAAATCTAATGAGGAACACAAGAAAATAACCCTCACACAGAAATATAGTATAAATTTAGTACAAGAAGACATATTTTCTTGCAAGAGGCCCAGTGTCTTTGTCTGACACTGTTAGTGGTTAGCTTAGGTGTTGTAAATAGTGACAGAAATACCTGAGCCAAAAATTAAGTTGGTTTGCATTTAATCTGTGTGCTGAAATTGTGTTATTGTGTCTTCCAGCAGGTAGGTTGACGCTCCCCAGTTCTGTGAACATGTGCTGAAGGCTACTGCTACTCTGTTGTGTTGACATAGGTATTCATGTTAATGTGGCCACTGAGCATTTCTAAGGTACAGTCAACGTCTAAACTCTTAACACACATAAGCAGCATTTCAGAATAGAGGTTAAAGTAATTGGGAGAAACCAGAAAACAGTACAGTGTTGCCTGGTTTATTGATACTGAAAAGCTGTTGCAGTACCCTGCTGTTGAAAACCAAACTATTCCCTCTTTTGTTAGTATCATTACTATAGGTAAAGAAAGTATTTCAGGAGAGCTCAGTTGCATTGATGTGCTGCAGACATAGTGGGCAAACTGTTTTTCCCTGTATACGCTGCTTGCAACCTTCATGGTGAAGAGATGCATGGTTGCAAGTGCAGGAACTCTTCCTGACCAAACATGAATAAGTTGAGGTGCATAGTTATTTATTTGATTCAGCCAACAGTGAGAGCGAGCCCACAGACACAAGAAAATCTGTTTGTAGGTCAGAGAGTATATCAAGCCAGAGAGTCAGTGCACTACAAAGAATAAAGAAACTTTAGATTCAACCGGGGAAAGCTGGTTATTGCAGATGGCACAGCCCATTTACTATATGATAATATTAGCAGTATTTGAAAATTGTTATCATTGTCTAGGACAGATCACATCATGCTCAGAATCCATGTCAGTAGGGCTCGAACTATAGGCTTTGTGCCATCTCAAGGGTCTGACACACATATTGTGACAGCAATTTTGTAGTCTGCATATCATGCAAGTTAATCTCCCCTTTTCTGCCCAATTTTGCCCATTAGTTACTATAAGCAATAACATCCCAATGTAAAGCTTAGACAGCCATCAATAGAGAGAGTAGAGAAAGTCAGAAATCCACATCTTGGTTTATTTTTACACACAGTTATTAGCGGAATTTCGGTCATTTCTTATTTATCAGCCAAAAGCAATATGGACTGACTATTCAATACCAAAGATGAACCTGCAATTGTCAACTGTTGGGTGTCCTTCCTACAGCCTGGTTATGTTCTATTATCAGAATTTGGTGGATTTGGTTCAGTAAGTGGAAAAATAGAGATCGAGATCAAGATCAACCACGAGGGAGAAGTCAACCGAGCCCGTTACATGCCCCAGAACCCATGTATCATTGCCACCAAGACTCCCACCTCTGACGTGCTGGTGTTCGACTACACTAAACACCCGCCTAAGCCAGGTGGGACACTACAATGCTTAAATACTTAGAACTACACGTGTCTCCAATCTCTAGCGAATTCCACATCATGAAAGCAATATGTATGTTTTTCAGACCCCAGTGGAGAGTGTAGTCCTGACTTGAGGTTGAAAGGTCACCAGAAAGAAGGGTATGGCCTTTCCTGGAATCCCAACCTTAGCGGCAACCTCCTCAGTGCTTCTGATGACCATGTAAGCAATGAGAACTAAACCCTAACATAGCCTTCCTTTGCTGGTTGTGAGCAGGTGGGAGAATATGCCAGAAGACCGTTTTGTTCAGACTAGGGTTGCAGCTAATAGTTATTTTTACATGCACCCAAGTAACCAGGTTTTTCAGATTAACTAGCTTTCCGGTAATCTAGGAATGAGTTTACATGCTAATTTTTAACTGCGTGTTGAATCAAGAACTAATGTCAGACTGCGTGTGTACAAACCATTTACACACAAGTGTAGCTTACCATCTTTACACCACCATCACTCACCTCACAGTGAGACTGGTGTTTCTAACGAGTTCTAATCAAGACTATGATTACAAATCATCATGTCAAATTACCAAAAAAATTCCCACACCCAGTGGGCTAGAGTTACTAAACACTAGTAACTCTAGCCCACTAGAGTTTAGTTACTCTAGTAACTCTAGATATATATATGCATGCCAACTCTGTGCTTTCCCTTCTAATACTCTAGACCATCTGTCTATGGGACATTGGGGCTGGCCCAAAAGAAGGTAAGATTGTTGATGCCAAGACGATCTTCACGGGCCACACAGCAGTGGTAGAAGATGTTTCTTGGCATTTGCTCCATGAATCTCTGTTTGGCTCAGTTGCTGACGACCAGAAACTGATGATGTAAGTAATTAATACTTAAGGGCCAGTCGGACTGTTTCATCCCAAGTGTTAATGTCCTGCTAAATATTATCTGTTGCATCATCCCTCACTAGATGGGACACTCGATCGAACAATACATCCAAACCCAGCCACTCAGTAGACGCTCACACTGCTGAGGTCAACTGTCTGAGTTTCAATCCCTACAGTGAGTTCATACTGGCCACTGGTTCTGCTGATAAGGTAGAGAAAATGCAAAATTATTAATGATGGACCTGGGCTAACAGCTCACCTTAACAAAATTGAAATAAAAGTTTTATACATACCCTGTTTTTTTCATCTCAGACTGTTGCATTGTGGGATCTAAGAAACCTCAAACTGAAGCTCCACTCCTTTGAGTCCCACAAAGATGAAATTTTCCAGGTAAGATCTTAAATTGTGTCTGAAAATTGTGTCACAGGGATTATAATTGTAATTTAAAGTGTAGACCTTAAGTATTAAAACAGTTTTTAAACATTCTTCAGGCTCTTTGCTTTAGCACATTAAACAAGAAATACAATGTAACTCACGTGATTGATATATATGATACATTTTTAGTCACTTATAAAGACTGAAATCTTTAAACTGAGCTAGAGTTGTCTGTCAGTATCAAATAGATCATGCAGGTGAAGAAGAAAATTGTAGATTTTAAAAATGGGGCAAAAATTTGAAAACAGTGAACTTTTAAGACTTTCTTCAAATTCAGGTTAGTGGTGAACAGTGGCCATATTCCAAAAACAAACTTAGTGTTGCCATAATTATGAAACTGACTGAACATTCTGGTATAATTTTTTTTGTGCTAATATGAGCGGAGACTGTTTAGTGTCTAACTTTTCAATGTGTTAGGTACAATGGTCCCCTCACAATGAGACAATCCTGGCCTCCAGTGGCACTGACCGACGTCTCAATGTTTGGGATCTCAGGTAGAACCTAAAAAAACTAATAAAATGATTTGTTTGATGACTAAGACTGTCTGATGAATAACTGCTGGCTGACAGGAACACATTTTCTCTTTCTAGTAAAATTGGGGAAGAACAATCGGCAGAAGATGCTGAGGATGGGCCACCAGAGCTGCTGGTAGGTGAACATTGACATCACTGACTCCTTTATATTTCTGAGTTGAGACAAAGTCATTGTTGTGTCACAGGTATAAAACGTTTCATCGTGTAAACATAAAAACTGCATGAAACGTACAGTAACTGGACAGTGTCGATGTGGTGTCTCATAGAGATGAGAGCAAATGAATCTGCCCACAGTGTCGGTTCATAATTAACTTGCTGAACATCTTTTGTCCATCAGTTCATCCATGGTGGACACACAGCCAAGATCTCAGACTTCTCCTGGAACCCCAATGAGCCCTGGATCATCTGCTCTGTGTCCGAGGACAACATCATGCAAGTCTGGCAGATGGTGAGTACAGCGGTCCATCATTCTCTAAAACTAAATCGTTTTTGGGGGGATTGTCAGATTATTTCGTTACCACTGCATAGAAGTTCACACTCTCTCTAACGTAGCCTTTTGCATTATTGTTGTAGTTAACTGATTACAGAAAAAAGCCCTTTCTACTCTACTCAACTTTATTTATATAGCGGCAACTTACAACAAAGTCATCTCAAGCCATCTTACATAACAGTACAAGACTATCCAGACATTTAGAGAAAACCCAGCAAATCCCCCTTGAGCAGCTATAGGCAACAGTGGAGAGCAAAAACTCCCTTTAATGGAAGAAACCTCCAGCAGAACCAGGCTCAGGGTGGGCGGACATCTGCCTTGACCATTGGGGTGAGTGGAAAGTGGAGAGAGAAAAGAACAGAGCAACAACTCTGACACCTGAAGACAAAGAGAGGGAGGAGCACAAGTACGGGAGACAGAAGACACAGAGTTAATGTCAAACAGTGGTGACATTATAGATGTGGGGTGAGAGAAGGGAATAAAGAGTAGAGGAAAGTGGCTCAGTGCAGAGTCCCCCAGCAGTCTAAGCCTATAGCAGCATGACTATAACCAACTATAAGCTTTATCAAAAAGGAAAGTTTTGAGCCTAGTCTTAAAAATAGGGAGGGTGTCTGCTTCCCGAATCTGGACTGGGAGCTGGTTCCACAGGAGAGGAGCTTGATAGCTAAAGGCTCTGCCTCCCATTCTATTTTTGGAAATTCTGGGAACCACAAGTAGGCCTGCATTTTGGGACTGAAGTGGTCTAGTAGGATGATATGGTACTAAGAGATCTTTTAAAGATGATGGGGCTTGACCGTTTAAAGCTTTATAGGTAAGAAGAAGGGTTTTAAATTCTATTCTACATTTAATGAGAAGCCGATGGAGAGAAGCTAATGAAGGTGAAATATGATCTCTCTTACCAATCCCAGTCAGTAATCTTGCTGCAGTATTTTGGATTAATTGGAGGCTTTTTAGAGAGTTACTGGGGCAGCCTGAAAGTAGACAATTACAATAGTCCAATCTAGAAGTAACAAATGCATGGACCAGGTTTTCAGCATCACTTTGAGACAGGATGCTCCTAATTTTGGCAATGTTTCTTAGATGGAAGAAGGCTGTTCTAGAGATTTGTTTTATGTGTGAGGTAAATGACAAATCCTGGTCAAAAATGACTCTGAGATTCCTTGCAGTACTACTGGGGGCCAGAGTTGTGCCCATTCAGAGCAGGCATATTGTTCCCACTTGCCATTCCTGTGTCCATGACAAGGGGGGGGGGGGTAAAGAATAGATAATTTGTCCCGTAGTCGTCTTTTGTCCCGTAGTCGTCTCTCTCCCTCCCTTTCCCCCTCTCTCTCTCCCTGTCCACAGGTGTCCCCGGATTTGGCGCTGTTTGTCCTCCAGTGTGCAGCTACTGGTCCTATTAACCTGCTCAATGTTTTGTTTTGCTTTTGTTGCTCTGTTCTTTTCTCTCTCCACTTTCCACTCTGCCCAACCGGTCAAGGCAGATGGCCGCCCACCCTGAGCCTGGTTCTGCTGGAGGTTTCTTCCGTTAAAGGGAGTTTTTCCTCTCCACTGTTGCCTATGGCTTGCTCAAGGGGGATTTGTTGGGTTTTCTCTACATGTTTGTATAGTCTTGACTTTATTATGTAAAGTGCCCTGAGATGACCTTGTTGTAAATTGGCGCTATATAAATAAAGTTGAATTGAATTGAAAATAATATAAGGTTTTCTCCTGGCGCGGTGCTATTTGTTAATTTGCGATATTGTCAAGTGATAATGTTCCTGGTCAAGTCAGTTCTGTATCAGTCGCTAGCTGTTCAAACCAGTGTTACGATGAAATGTCAGCTGAAATTTGAACCCCATAAATACAGTTTTAGCCTCCTGTGAGCTGGCTCAAAAATCTGAATTTCAACACTGTGTATCTTATTATCTTCTTTGTTCCACTTCCAGGCAGAAAACATCTACAATGACGAAGAGCCCGACAACACGCCGGCATCAGAGCTGGAGGCTCAGGGATCATAACCCAGCTCTGTAGGAGTTCTCTCTCTCTCTCTTCAGACTTGGAACGACCGTTGCCCGAAATCCACAGTCAACCCGTCCTCTTACTCTCTAACTCAAAAAACGAAACATTTGCTTGTGGAGCATCACATGGAGCATTAAGAGAGGCAGCATGGACTCTTGCAAACAGACATTTGGATTTAGACTCCTCTTGCTTACACATTACCATGGCCCAGGTTTTCACGAGCAGATACGATATCGCTTGGGTGGAAGTGACTCCAGTCTTTGGAGGGATTGCCAATCGGTAGCAAAAGGACTTTTTTGCGCACAAAGTCGCAAAGTTCATTTTAAAAGGCTCCTGCAGGGACGTAGCGACCTGTGACGAGTGAGGAAACCACTTTGTGAAAGGCTTCCCTATAGATGGGAACTTGGACACGAGTGTGAGCACTGAAACACGTTTGGGGAACTTGCTGCTTATGTCCAGGGAAGCTTTTTCTACCTTATTTTTCCACCTGTTCAGCATTTGCTGCTGTTATTTCTTACATTATATATTTAGCCAACACGTCATAGCTGCCCTTTGTCGAAACATTCCCTGCTGTTTGCCTTTGTTCTTAAGGTACGGAAACTCTTCAGTATTTAGTTTGAGTGAACGAGGAGACTTCACAGATCTTTTCCTCACCTGTTAGAATGGAATTCTTGTTTTGTGTCCTACACTATAAATCGCAATAAAACAATTTTTTTTTTCCAAAAGTTTCTCGTTTATGTAAAATTTCAGTGCCTCATCACAACTGATTGTTCTCTTTTGTTCACGTTACGATAACAAGACCCAAGTATTACTCAAGTGACAAAATAAATCTAGCAAAAAGCAAATTCTACAAAATGTTTATTGAAAAGCAAAAAGGACTATAAGAACATTGTACAATCCGGGGGCGCTGTGGGCTCATTGTTTTCTAGTAAAAATAAAGCTCTCCAAAGCTACGGTGACTCATGCCTCTTCTTTCAGTCTTGCCTGCAGAGGTAGATTCTGACATTACCTGAGAGTTGATCTGGGGCAACGCCAAAGAAAGAGGAAACTGATGCTGATGCTCCCCTCAGCTTGTCCTCTACCCAACAAAAGCGCACACACGCCCTGACCGCTCACGTGCATGTTTGAAATTCACAAAATGCCAATACATGAGAAAATTCAAATGGCCAGGAGTGGAGGCCGACACCTGTGAGGACATCATACACACATGGCTTACAACGGGCAGTGTGCATACGTTTAACAATTAATGGGTTGCTCTCAGGAGTGACTAGAAGAACACGCTGATGAACTGGAACATTCGCGGGTTGTTAACAAGGACTTGCTGGCTACAAAGGGAGTTTAAAAAAATGCTGACCTTGGATCAGCCTTACAATGACACCAACAAAAGACAAAGATGAGGACATTAAAGCGGTTAGCAGACCGCTCCATTAAGACAACCACGTTAAAAATCATGATTCTGGATCTGTTACACACTGCAGCAACACTCTGTGTCAAAGCAGACGGGGTTAACAATTCGACAGTTACCACAAAGCAAAAGTAGTGAACACAACATGCAGACAGGGTGCAAGGGGATATTTTACACCCACAACAAAACACATTGTTTCACTGATAAAATAGTCCGACAAGAAAAAACAACCCAGAAGTTGGCCCTGCTGTTAATTTCCTACATTCATATTATGATCAGTTTCCTCATCAATGATACCTAGCTCCTATTAATATGCGTCGCTGATGGAAATCAACATGTTTATTCAAATGCATTAGAAAAACAAATCACATTCAATTTTCTTCCAGTATAAAATCTTTAAAGATAACAAGGCTTGTTATTTTGATGGTAGTGAAATGTCCCTATAAGTCCAGACATAATTTACATGAAGATGATATTTCAGTGGATGAAGGCATTTCAAGAACTGCTGACTTGGTTCTAATCTGGACATCCTATTGAGATTGTGCAGATAAAACCAAACCATATTACATATTTAAAAGAAAATGCTGAGATGCAGATTTAATTCAAGACATTTACTTAGCATCATTTTAGTTGTTCAAGGGATTTAAAAAAAAAAAAAAAAAAAAAAAGTGAAACTATCAAACTAAAGTTGAATCCTGGTTGAGGTGGGAACAACTACGGTAACGAGGTGAGTTTAACGAAACATTTCCCAATTCAGTTCCAAGGAAATAATGCACGGATCAACCACTTCATACAGGCAACCCCACTGCTGACAAGATGACGACAACAGGATGGTGATTAAAAAAAAGAAACCTGTGATTTGTTAGCAACAAAAATAAGGTTTAAAACGATCAACTTGATAAATTTAACGAGAGCTTCAGTGACAATCTTGGTCAAACTCGTGGTTTACCATAAACACTGACGCTTTCCTTTACATCCAGTCTCAGACACTCCGCAACATTCGTCAGCTACACGACTCAAATGAGTACGAAGACTAACTGTGGCACTTTAAGACCTGTCTTAGCCGACAGTAGCTCTAATCAGACTGCTGCAGCTGCAGCTACAGTTAGTGGTTGGAGCCCCTCACCAGAAGCTCAACCTGAGGGAAATACACTGTCTGTTGAGCGAGGATCCACTCGAAGGAGAGTGAGGCTTTTAGTCAAAAACCAGTCCAGGAATAAGCCATTCTGAAAGCTCCACTGCCTTTTCAAACTTGATGACCTTTGCATCATGTTTATATACTGCAACAAGCAATTTTCTAGCCCTGCTCCACTTGACAACAGACTACAGCAGGCTGTGTGTGTTTTTTTGGTAATGTTTTTGACCAGTAATCAACCAATCTAGCTAGTAAACTTTCAAGAATCAAGATCAAAACAAATCTAAAAAACAATGTTGAAACTGATTTGAACAGGACCCACAGACTACATTCCACAGTTCATGTTGGTTATTGGTTCCTCTGTTCCCGCGTGTCAGTCATGAGCTGATTACACTGCAAACCAGGTTTTGTGCTCCAATCAAATGACTGTTTGGGCATGCCCAACGAACCCCCCCTGCCCCTTCCTGATGTAGAACAGGCTTATCTGTGACTTTCACACCCACTTCACGCCACGCTCAGCTGTGCAGAAGCAAGACGAGCCATTTTTCATTCTTGGAGCTCTCTGGCAGCTGCATTTTAAACCAGTTCAGACACATCTTTTGTTCCATCTTTGATGTCTAATCCGACCGCCCCCCCCAAAAAAAAAAAAAAGTTTTTTTTCCTTTTTAAAAAAAAAAAACGTAACACACATCCAATTGTTTCATTCAAAAAAATTGCTCTAGTAGCTGGTTGGGTAACTGGCAGGAGCTCAGCAACTGACCCTGAACTAGTCCCTATGCTTCCCAGCTTTAAACGAGTGCCACCCATTTTACGACACTGTCTCCAACCGAGTAAATAAAAACTGATTAAATCACTTGAAAATGTGACATATGAAAAAAAACACAAAAAACAAAACACAGTTAACACCCTGGAGCCAAACTCCACTAAGGATGTGACCTTTTTACTGTTCCAGCTTTTCAGGCTGTAAAGTTATTGTATTAGTAATAGAAACTGGTGAAAAACTGGAAACTGCACTCTACTAAAACGATCAGGGCCAATGTAAAGAGAAATAAAAGGGAAATGAGTTCACACAGCGTCAGTTTGACTGTATGGAAGTTTCCTATGAAAATACAGTTGTGGTAAAAAAAAAAAAAAAAAAAAAAAAAAAAAAAAAAAAGGAGTATGAAGCGCTCGTCACAAACCAATTATTACATCCAATTTAAACAAGGACAACCTTTTACACAGGCATCTTTGATACATACAGTCATTTTGCTCTTCTGAATCACGTACGTATACAGGTTCCATTTCTGTGTAGACACCTGGTGAGATTAAAATGAAGAAAATAAATTTCTATCTCCATTGAAGATGGTCTGTCTGGCTGGTTCCCAAACTAGGAGGTGTGTGGAGCCCCTGCTATCATTCTCTCTCTGACTCTCTCTCTCAACACACACACGCACACACACACACACACACACAGATTCACACTCAGTCCTGCTGCGTGTCGACTGTGTCTGCAGGCTGGCTGCTGGCCGTCAGAGCAGTAGTGGTTTTGTTGTCAGCAGCCAGTGAGGGGTCCTGTTCAGGTGGTCTAGGAGCTTCGTTGATGACCTCTGTTTCCTGCCCATCAACCTGTACTGAGCCCTCCACGTCATCATCACCGTCATCATCTTCATCTTCCTCCTCCACTGAAGGCTCGTGTAAGCTGGGCTTCAGGAGTTGCCATGTCTTTGTTTCCCTGCTCCTGGAGGAGGCAGAGCCGGTTGTTAAGGTCATTCCTCTCCTTCTGCAGCGCTCGGCACAGCCTCTCCAGCAGCTCCAGCTTCCCCTGCAGGGCTTTGAAGTGGCCGTCGCGCAGAGTTTTCTAGAACAACACAAAGTTTCACAAGTGTCAACAGGAAGGTTTCTTTCTCTTCGTTTAATAAAGAAAAACATTTCCTTCTGAATTCTTAAAGACTTCACTAAAGTAATTACAAACAAAAAGAATGAAACATGCAGTTGGGAGTCAAAGTGCAAAATCAAAAGGGTAGAATACTGAAACCAGTTCCTACTTGGAACTGCTTCTTCAGCTGAGTTTCAGCCTCAATTTCTGAGCCATGCTTCAGGTCAAACTTAAGTTTAGTATTGTTTCGAAATAACTGACATTTTAGAACGCTAAGAGATACTGGGCTCCAAGTGCTTTAAGAACACTGAAGACCTACACCCTGTCCTGTCCCTGAATGCGTCAAAAGCAACACTTCAGAGCTGCTGCTGGGCGTCTATGCTACACCATACACACACACGGTGACTGCGAGTACGTGCACTTAAGACACCTGGTTACGGGAAATCCCTGTGTACATGCAGCTAAAGAGTAAACTGATTTTAACTTTACAGTGACAGAAAATGTTGCTGTCTGCCTTTCTGACTTCTGTGTGTGTGTGTTGCAGCAGAGTGACAGACAGGGGAGAGAAAGAAAAGACACATGCAGCTGATCTACAACAGTCCGAATGTTAAAAGTAATGAGGGAAAGTGACTTATTTACACTTCTACGAGACACTGCGTAAATTACATTTCTGTCGGACCTTAGACGTACTTTGCTTTTGAACTGAGGTGGCATCGCCCCGTTATCTAGTTAACAAGCTCTCCATTCTATTATTCTTTCACTCAGCTGGTGCAATTTACTGTCTGCAGCCTTTCGTTACACATATGCCGATTGGAGAAAGTTGGAGAAAGCCGATTAGAAACCTGGTTATGCGAATACACAGAGTAATCTGTGTTCTCTGACAAAAATATACCTGAGAAAACCAGGTTTCCCTTATCCCCTACCCCCATTTTAAGAATTTTTTCTTAATTTCCCGTATTCATGACACTTAAGACATCGGCTTTCCAAAGATATTGTACACCCGGTTGTCCGTGTAAAGGCAGTCAGTGTCAACGTAAAGTCCAAAAGAAAGTGACAGGTGCTTTCATGGCAAGAGCAAAGAAAACATCAGATTCCTGGCACATCAAATATGAGGGCATTAGGGATCCACTGAAGAACCGCAGCAAGAGACTGCACATTTGTGTAGCAGTTTTGGTCTCAGTTTCAGAACATGTACACCCCTAAAATGCCAGAGTCAAAAGATCACTTGTGACATAGGAAGTTCACTGTAACGTAAATATACAATCAGAGCAGTGTTTCTTTAGTTTCGACAAAATGAGACATCACTTCCACATCCCCAGTTAAACTTTCACTTTAGCTTCTACACTCAAAGTTGTTTAAAGCAGACCTTCAGTGTTAGGATAAAATTACTTTACAAAATCATCAGCTATTCTTTAATGTTCTATTTCTTCGCCACACATTTCGTGGCTGTAACGTGGAAATTTCCCCCATGGGGGAATAAAGGTTTAGCTTGTCTTATCTTCATCCTTTCATTCTCACTAACACCACAGAAGAAAGTGGAAAAGAATCACCTCCTCAGCCATCTGCAGCAGAGCCTGGTTGTTACTCTCCCATTTGGTCCTCCACTGTGTTGTTTCCTTCTCCAGCTTCTTGATCTTCTTGGTCATCTACAGGAAAACACAGACCGTTAAAATCATGAGGCAGAGTGGGATGTCCGTCACTAGCTGCAACACGGTTTCTCACCTTTTCCATCTCTTGTCTGAAGGTGGTGAAGACCTCATTGCTTTTAGCCAAAGTGCTCTGAAACTCCTCAAACTTGTCCATGTACAAGGAAAGCTGAGAGATGAAAACAGTGACAAATTTTTATTTTCATCAGCTAAACTGTTGTTCAGTAGCTTGAGTTTTCAAACTTTTAAACAACTCTTAATATGTGAGAGCAGATATACTTCTTCTTTCTGAAGTCAGTCTTCTATATTCCCACAAAACTACAACGTAACGTCTGCAGAAATTTGTGTGTGTGTAATTCACCTGTTGCTTGAGTTGCGTTTCTTGCTCCTTCATCAGCTCACACTTTCGTCTGGACTCTGTGGCATCCTTCAGCAGCTATAGTGCCAGAGCACAGTCAGTAATTTTGCTCTCGCAGGCACAGCACGTACTTAGAGCTCCTGAACGCTGTGTTATTATTTTTATGTCTGCTCCACTACGAGCTAGTTACTTCTGGTATCTGAAGAAATAATCAGAACAAAAGATGTACTTACAAAGTCTCTCTCTCTCTGCTGCTTCTCCTCAACCTCCTTCATCATCTCTGTGATTCTCTGCAGCTTAGCATCCATCAGCTGCTGCTGAAGCTCCTTGTGCTTGAACACCTTGTCTATGTGCTGCAAAAGTGACACATATTAACACTATCAAACTGATCTGCACTTTCACAAACATCAAATAAGTCCAAAGGGAGAGAGAGCAGTTCTAATGTTTTGGCCACCTCATTCATTTTAAATTGGGGGAACAAAACATTTCCCTCTTCCAGTTCAACAGTCTACTTACTTTGACCTTAATAATAAACACATGGTAAGATTATCACTTTTCTGACAGTTTCAACTTAAAAACTGAAAAATTATAACCTTGTAAAACTAGCATTCATGGCAGAGCCACTTTAATTTTCTCAGGTGCTCATAATGTTATGCCTGATCTCTATATTGCTTACATTTCACGCGGGTATGTTTTCTTGCTGTATTCCTAGTACATACTAATATCATTCTGAAGCACTGAGTTGCCTTTGGCCTGAAAGTTGCTATATAAATGAATGTACCTTGCCTTACTAACGTGAGAATCTTTTTTAAAATTACCCTAGTTCAAACCTCTGTTTTTAACTTATTAAACCACAGTAATCATTTGCCACAACTCCTTCGATTCTGGCAGCCAACAACACAGCAAGATGATATTTTTGGCAGGTGATGCAGACTGAAGTTAACATTCACAACTTCAGTTTTTCTTTATTTTAAATACAGCCGACACTGTAGCTGTTCAACGCAGGCGAACATGACCAGCAATATTTGGCGGTATGTTCATTATTCAATATGTCGATTTTACTAACTGAGAATGTTTTTATTTTGAAAATAAAACAAAACCAACTGCTTTTCTTGTCACTAGCACTGCACACAGGTCAACATGGAAACAAGGAAATGCCATGTTACCTCCTCTCGGAGCTCATACTGCTCAATTAGCTTTTTTAGCTTGTCAGCCAGTTCCATGTTCTCCTGCCTCAGTTTGGTGTTGTGTGAGCTGTGCTGCTCCATCTGCATCTCAATATCACTCAAGGTCATCTGGAAGTGCAGCATGGCCTCCTTCCTTTGCTCCTCATACTCCCTTGACCTCTGCGCGTTCTCCTCCTGTAAGGTGACGTGAGGGAATAAAAGGAGGTCAACACAGTGAGGAGGGGAGGAGAAAAAAGGAAAAACGGGCCTTTATTATCAGAAACTAGAAATAAAAGGGGAAATGAATAAAAGTTTATCACTCATGTTGATAATAAACAGCTACTTTGATTCACATCAAACTTTTACACCTTTCTGATTTCATGCATTTAAGTTGTACATTTACACTGAACAGTTTTTAGAACAGCAGTTTGCATGCTGATTATTAGCCAGACAAGAAAAAAATAAAAATAAAAATCATACTGACAGTGATGAGTACAAAGGCAGCAGGCTAAGGTGTACCTTCAGAGTCTTGTTGTGTCTCTGCAGCTCCCTACAGAGACTTTCCAGCTTGCTACGGGCCAGGATGGCCTTGCTGTGCTCCCCCTGCAGATGGATCTTTTCCTTCACAATCTGAGACTGCTTCTTCTGAAGGGCTTTCAGCCGCTTCTGCATGCAGCGGCTCTCCTCCAACTGAACACACACAATAAGCATTACTTACTTATGGTTAAACTTGGTAATTTGCCTACCGCTTCATTCATTTAGAAATTGCTCCATTAATTGCTGTCATTTGCATTTAAAATTGAAATACAATTAAACCTCTATATCCTTGGCAAAAGACAGGTAATGCTCTCATGTTAAATTATAAATTTGAAAGAAACCGATATCGTTAGCCAGCTGTAAGTGTTTTCTTAGGACCTATTTGTGACAAGGCATTATACTCCCCCGAAATAACTCCCAAGAGATGCATATGTTTAGATGCATACGCTCACCAGGTCTGCATATTTTTTGCACAAAGCTGCCAGTTTCTCCTCAGGAGTGGTTAAGGAGTTTAGGGCCTGCATCAACAGAGAAACTTCCTTTCCTGGAACATAAACAACAACAGAAATACAAAAACTAGAGCTACAGCTCATTCCATTCAAGTCCAGAATGAGTAAAAGTCTATAACCAGCACTAAAAGTAATGACAGAATTACAGAGATTATACACTGATCAGGGATCACATGACCACCTGTACAATTTAATGCATCAAATAATTTTTAGTTTGAAAGGTGATTATTCTGCCATTTGTTTGTTATGAAAAAAGTGAGTCGTTGAGTCGTGCTGGAGTGCATTAGAAGAGGGAGGTGACTCGGCAGAAAACATGACTTCTTTTTAAACTAATTAGGTAACTTACAGTATTTCATGCCCATGTTAGCTCTGCAAAAGCAATGTGATGAACTGATACTTGTGATTTAAAGACATTTGTTAAGATGTTTCTTTAAAAACCTAAACTAATCCTTTCCATTTTAAATTAAAAATATCAGGACTATACCATCCTCTTCTGTACTCCTTTAGAGCTTCAGACAACACACTGCAGTTTCTCTGTACACGCAATGGTAGGTGGTTAGTTTAGTCACAGTCAATGTAACATTTTATAGGCAATTCTTACCAAAGGCCTTGTCCTCTCCAGTCTTGGCATCTCCTCCAGGGTCCAGGTCCGTCTCACCCAGGTGGCTGGGGCTGTCCTCTCTGCCCGGAGTTTCCCCCCTCTCCTCAGCGCAGCACAAGCCCAAACCAAACTCTGAAACCTCATCCTAATGACAGACACATAGAGTTTAAGTAACTTTAGAGGATATTCCAGTGACTTAAATTAATTTCCTGGAGACTTACCCCAACCCTGTTGCAACCCAAAGCATACCCTAATCCTAAACCAAAGTGTCAGAGTGAAATTCTATGATTCTCTCATGGGGACCCGCAAAGGAAAGCCATGTCCGTACATGTGACTTTGTCAGATTACAGTCTCCTTAATGAGCAATACCTGGTATAAATCCTCACACAACAAATCACTACAAAGTGATTTGCCTCACGGAACAGTTCTTTCAAACACGCAGTTTTTAAACTTTAACTGGGAGGGATTCTGTGCCTCATCTAACTGTGCCTTAAACACACATGCCAATGGAATGGAAGCTATACATCACACCTTTCTCTCAGTTTTTCAATTTTCCACTAGGTGTGCAGTTTCAAACTGATTTCTTTTCCCACATTTATAGTCATTTTCAGACATGGAATACAAAGCATTGCTGAGTTTGTCTGTCTGGTAAAGTGGTGACATTTTGTCATTCAGACACAGATGTCATTTACCCCCATGTGACATATATGAAAAGAGCTGCGCACTTGCAAGAAGCAGATGGAGAAGCGGCAGTGAATTTAAAAAAGATTCAACAGAGTAAGAGTTTCTCTCGTGTCTGTGGCTGCACCACTGATTTGACTTAAAAGCTATTTTGCTGTTCAAGCTTTAACGACTTAAAACGTGCAATGACCACTCACCACCACTTCCAACAGTGAAACTACTGACATATCAGTTTCATCATTTCAAGCAACATCCACACATGCACAAGAACTAATTGACCAACTTCCTACTTATCTGTGTGTTTTGCCAAACATCCATTTTTCCTGTGACTAACAGGAGTAAACACTGAAAAAGGATAAAGAGACCGCAGGTAATACTTACATGACAACAGCACATCTCAACTTTTTTTTCTTTTTGATCAGAGAACACCTGTGAATACTACCTCCATCAAGGTTCTAAATGAGTTGAGGCAATGGTCAAAAAGAAGTGTGAATACCACTGCACTGCATCTGAGTAACCATCTTGTCATATGAACTCCAAATTATTATTTCCTTATATTTTTCTGCAGTCTTTGGTCTAACTGCCTTCAGCCTCTTCTAAAACTAAATTTGTCTCACTGCTGTGATGAAAAGCCCTATAATGACAATCAAGAAATATATCTGTTGTGACATCCTCTAGTATTCCTGTGTGTCACGCCGAAGAAGACATCACCAAAGTTAAATACAGCATCATTATGATGACCAGCTACACTGAGAAGGTGCTACATCTGCAGTGGAAAACAATGTACGTCGTAGCAAATGCAGCTTTAGTTAAGTCGCTACCACGTGGTATAATAATGCAGTAAGATAACAGTATTTGCCCCGGTTGCACTGTAAGGAGAAAACAAGTTAGAAAATAATTACCTGATATGAGAAGGTCCATCTCCTCAGCAGCCTAAAACAATTTATCTTACAGTATTTCTAGAAGGCTCATTGTAAATGAGATAACTGACATGCCACATTTGCTAAAGTTATGTTTAAAGGCAGTACGACACATGCTTTTAAAATCTCTCTCTCCACAATCTCCTTGTTCTGTTGCAGCCTTTACAATTATCTGTCAGCTTTCACTTTCGACTTGTCATGTTTAAGGTGACACAGACAAGTTACAATGTCCAAAGGCCGAATCAATCCATAACTTTTAAATGTCATTCAGAAAAAGTATTGAAGCTGCTTTACCCTAAACCTCATTTAAGTGCCCACTTTTTTCATCAGTGCTAAGCATCAAAGATAAAACATTTGAAAGTGAGAGGAATAGTATGACAAATGAGCATTGAGACAAACACACACAAACATCCTAACAGCGTTTACCTGACTTGGGCTGTCCAGCTCAGGTGGAGAATCACTGCCTCCCACTATTCTCCTGGATGCCACATCAAGCTCACAAACTCCTGATGTCTCCATTAGTTTCAATCACAAACTAGAAATGAATAGGAAAGCATATTTGTCAGTAAACGTTGAGGACACTACAGCAGGACGGTGTAAATCAATAATAGTATATGAAATATTTTGTTACTTTAATTAAAAAAAGAGACTGCAGCTGTTTGGATCCCTGTGTTATCTTAGCAGTGCCCTAGCAAAGCAATAACACTTTACACCAGACAGTAAACGTCAACCACGTGTGTGCTGTGGTGACAGGAACAACACGACGCTCGGAAATGACACACACACACACACACACACAACGTGCCCTAAGGAGCTGAAACCAATATTAATGAGCATTATTTCAGTCATGAAGTATACCACAAACTCTACCAACCAGACGAGGGCTACTGCCATGTCCGCCGCGTCAGACCTACACACTCAAGTCTACACTTCCATGTTCAAAGTTAACGAAATTTCTGAAATATGCTAAATAATTCAACAGGCTGCAGGCCGCCAAAACTGGACATTTCAAACTCAGCTAACTAATGTTACATAACGCAGTGATACTGTGGTGAGAGCAGGACAGGTAATTTACGGAAGTCCGTGACAAGCTAACAAACTTTCTAGGCTAATTGCGGTTGATGATACAAGGGGCATTTTTGTCCGAACACTGACTGTTGGCCGACTTACACCAACATTGACATGATTGCCGTACAAGTGTTGCTACTAAAAAGATGGCAGACTGCACAACTAGCTTAGCGCACTGCAGTTTCCCGCATAACTAACCAAGTCTGGCAAGCACACGGAACATGCTTATTTAACTTAGCGAGCCGCGTTGCTACGTCAAGTTCAAGCCAACGCCAGCTTGATCTCATCGGGCAAAACTAAAGGGCATTACTGTAACGTTAACAAGTCATCCTTGTCTAAAATGCCTGTAATGTCAGTGTGTAACGTAAGCCGTTTCACGTTATTCACCCGAAATTTTATCTTAAACCCGATGCTACTAACGTTAGCTAATGTTAACAACTTTAAAAAGTCGGGAAAAACAGCAGCCCTGCACACCAATTTAGGTATAATTTCAATGCCGAATGTAAAAACACCTAATTCTGCACAAACAAAAAAATATATAGGTTGAATATTACCATTGCGGATTAGAAGACCAACATGATATCTGAAAACCCTCATGATTCTAAAGGGAATCTGGTGTGACGTCCCATCGACTCAGGTCATGTTAGCTACTCTGCTACACGCACATGCAATTATTTAGCTTATCCCTGTACAACAACTAACCTCAGCATAAACGGTATTACTACATCCCTTCAATAGTACTAAGCTTTACCTTGTATGGTAACGCACGCAGGTGGTAATTTATCACTGTTTCACAGCTGAAGTGCAAAACAAATATTTAACGTAAGCTAACATTAGTTTGCTATTGTTAGCGAGGCTAACCCTGTGCTAACAGTTAACCCAGTTGATGGCTAGCCCTGGTGGCTAACACTACAAGTGAACTTTACTTCGCCAAACACCAAATGCTTTATAGCAAATGCGAAAGCTCCACTATCATAGTGATATTCACAGGATACGTACCGCGTTTAGCTTGTATAAAATAAACCCAATACAATGCAAATAAAGCAAATATGTTTTTGAAATAACTAAAGCCTTTACCTGTGTTTTCACTGCTGAGCGGGGACCAGTTGTCAAGTTAGCTTCGAACTGCCAGAGAGAAACTACAACGTCCGTTTAAGTCTCTTCAAAATATAAAATCAAACGTAAGTAGGTATTTTTAAGTTCAGGTTTAGTTATTGGCTGCGGACAGTTTTGGCGATTATTTATTGCTGTTTTTAAAAAGGTTAATTGATTATTTATTTTAAAAGTAATATAGTTAGAGGTTAGCTCCACCTTAGCCATCTGCAACAGATAAAAGCTCTTTACACAAAAATATCAGAAGTAATAAGATTCTGTTCGTATAATACTCACATCGGCCTTTTCTACATTAGCTTTCTTTTCTTATTTCTGGTTCAATATTTCAAACTTTGACCTAACAGTATAATTATAAAAAAAAAATAGAATGCTCATACATTAGTTTACCATATTTGGAATTCTTTCTTTGAAGTCCTCGCTTGTTCATTCCTTTGTCATTTTCGTGCGCTTTTAATTTGAAGGGGCATTTCGATTGTGTTTTGACAACAGCTTGATGTGGCTGAAGTCAAAACCAAAAGCAAGAATCCCAGAGCCCTTTTTCCTGGGACGTCAGAGGGAAGACAAACAAGAGCCACTTAGCCCAAATAAACTATACTGACAGCAACTAAGTAAATTCATCCAGTTAAAAACATCTTGTCTGTGTAAGATGATGAAACCCTCAACACTGCCTTTTTGAGAAGAGTAAACTACATGGATATAGCATTGTGAGGGGACCATACATTTTTTTTGTGTGTAAAGTATGTACTTGCAGAATGGAATGATGGATTTTACCTTGAAATTCAAGCATGCCGATTTCTATTCAGTGGTTTATTTACTTGTCATCACTATTCATGAACACTGTGTATACAAAAATGAAACCTTATGCTTCAATCCAGCACTTTGTTGTGAGGTTTATTTATTTATTTATTTTTCATTATCAAGAAGCTTACTCAGGGAAATTCCTTTTTATAAACAATTATCCCTTGGTCTGTGGAAAATTAGCTCCAGAACCAGAGAGTCTACTTCCTTTAAGTAAGTCCAGCAGTTGCTCCCTCAGTGAGTTTAGGTGACAGTTGGACTACCACAGGCAGACATTAACATTATGTGGGCCTGCTATACTGGTTTTGGTACTGGATATAACGTGCCATTCACAGCACAGTCCATGCCATGGGAAATCAAATAAAATTCTCTCTAGCTAATTTTGCATTGCTCATAAATAAATAAATACTGGAAAACATTGTGTCACAAAAGTGAATTGGCCCCAAGTATGGTATAATTGTTAGTATTAGGGATGTTGTAACCTGTAAAATGTGTGACTGCAGTTGACAGTAAGTACGTACCGGTTATAGTTGCATTACGTTCACAGTAGGTTTCAGTGCTGTTTGTTTGCAGTAAATTGGTAAATGCCAGCTGTTTGCCATGAGTTTACAGTCAACTATGCCTGGACTGGATTATGAAATCATGACTGAACACCTACAACACCTCCACCAAATTTTCTACTGCGGAAGTTTCATTGAACATGAAAGATTTATATCAAATTATTTATGAAACCAAAGCAAGAGGAGCAACTGTTTGCTGTTAGACTAGGTACAAAAAAACCTGACAAGACAGGCCCTGGGGCCACATACATTAAGGGACCAAAGTCCCCGGCTTAATGGGGTGTGTCAAGTGTTTTTGGCAGTTCAATTAAAATGGTTTTAGGAATCTTAACAGAATACTGTACAATATGAAAAATCAGTGTAGACCAGTTTCCGTGGCTTGCCATGAGATGGCGCCAGCATTGTCTTTTGTTATGCACTTGTTAAACCTGTATAAATTGTCATATTTAAATTTCATGAGACTTAGCAGATAGTTTAATGCTGCAGCTGCTTAAGCCAGCCCCAAACTGGTGTAGTTGAACTTTCCTATTTATAGTCCAAGACTCTTTAATCATTGATGAATTGTGAGAGGATGGGAACTTTGGGCTAAGGCAGGCAAGGAATCCTAACTACCACAGCATACTGCAAAATGTACTTATCAAAAGAAAACGTGTGACTCAAGTTTTTGAAATCTGCTGCTGTCAAATGGGCTACTCAGATTCATCTACAATTTCCCATGGAGACAGTGTGGCTGTGCTGCCTTGTTATGGCAAGGATTGTAGATGCTTTTACCTGCTACCAAATTTTGCTTTTCAGCATTGATATTTGTATTGTCCAGGTGTAATTGATGGCTCACTCATCTGTGCCTTTAGTTGAGAGCAGTGTTTAAAACGAGGGCGGGTGGAGTAGGTGGCTCTTCTCCCGGTGCCGTAGTAATTTTGACTGGGAGGTCTTTCCTTGTGCAACCAATAAGCAATCGGCACTGCGTTGGGAACAAAAGCAGATTGGACGAAAACAGCAGATTTTTGCCATATCGATACCCGATTGGTCAAACGGGTTGCCCAAGCTTGCGAGACCCGCCCGATGTCTCTCCTTAGTGAGGACGTCGTTTCCATCCAGAGCGGAGGGAAAAACAGCGCAAAGAAAAGCAGGTCTGGACAGAGGTTTGGCAGGAAAAAGGGGGAAACCTCCGCTCTTTTATCCGGATAAAAATACCCCTTCTGAAGGCAGAGAAGCGGCAGCCTTCCGCGGCCTCACATTCACGGTACGTTCACCTCTGCTTTTGTTGTAGGGGCTGGTAGTTTGACTGACCCCGCTGCTGGTGTCAAATAACGCGAAAATCATCTTGTTCTCCCGCTGCTCGTTTCCATATAGATGACATTGTTTCTCGGGGAATTGATCTGCAAAGACCCGTTTGGTTGCCCACAGTTACTTTGTTTTAGCCACCAAGTAATGAAATGGCAGATCCATGTTGCCCGCAGGAAAATGTACTTTTGCTGAAGTTTAGCCAACTGAGGCTTTTCTCTTTCGTACTCCTTGACATTCTGAACTCCCTGCTGAGGATTACAGCAAATTACAGGAGTGCAGGGACGACTAATGGGTTCCAGAGAGCAGCCGTTATCAGATCCTGAAGTGGGGAACCCCATAGCTACCTGAAAGGGCACAGATCGTTTTTGCACAAACACTAAATATATAAATAAATAAATGTCGGACCTGCCTTGTTTGAAAGAGCAGACAATATTACAAGACTAATGTAGCCCAACCATTACCTAAGTATGCACAAACTGTTATAGATAACAGCTGTAACCATGATGTAATGCACGAATGAATCCTTTACCCATAGCTGCAGTAGTCAATTCAGTGCACAACAGAAAATGAAATCTCTGACAGTAATATTTAAAATGTAAGCAGGAGATGGCCACACACTTGGTGAACAGCAGCTCACTAGAAAACTCACCTCTGATGACTGGGAATGGTTGCTTGTAGTGGTCTGAGACTGGCTTCATATTAAGTGTGTCACCGATCTAGGGCAGGGTTTGCCCCAGTTTGTGGATCCACTACAGCGGTAACAGAACTTAAAATTGCCTTTTTTTGAGTCAGGTTTTGTAAAACCGAGGTCATTTAATGAGCTTTCATTTTAGGATGTTTAAAAACATCCTCTGATTATTATAAATTCAGAGGTCCAATCCAAACGACAATAGATTTCAGGTATATGATGAACAAACTCCAACTGTCAAAAAACAAAAGAAACAAAGCTCAGTTAAGAAATGGTCATTTATAAGAGCCACACACTTTTTTGGGACTAATTGGAATAGACTATGTCCTCCACCACCACAGATGAGAGTATTGTAAACTGACAAGTAGGGAAAACTGTCATCAAATATCTGGTAAGAGTTGTGTTTATTTGTACTTGTTCTTTAGTCTGGTCATATTTTGCATATTTAGGCAGTTTTAATCTGTCACAGATCAGGTACAAATGTAAACGTAATTCTGTTTTTAAAAGTGAGTTTGCTTCTAAATGGATGTGATATATGTACGCATAGTAGATCTATTATGTTTGATTTGTAATTGGCTGATCGAAACAAGCCTTACTTTTATCTGGAAGAAGCTATGATGACATTTTAAACTATTTGCTGACATTTTACAGTCCATCTGAATCATTTACATTGAAAATAATCAATAGTTGCAGCTCTACCTTAAATATGCATTCCACTCTACCACCTGGTTGTCAGAAAACCCTTGCTATATTTGAGCTGACTGGTCTAAAAAGATGAAACTAATCCCACACTTCTTCTTGTTGGATCCTTAAATAAATACAACAGTTAACCTCCCACTTGTGATGTTTGTGCACTGCATTCCAGTTGCAGAAGAAAGGCATTTGTTAGCATTTGCTTTCGATTTACAGTATATGGTGAATTATTCTGGGTGGTCTCTAGCTTGGTGAATTAGCATCGTTTGACATTGTATTTTTGTTGTCAAATAACAGTTTTTTGAATGGAAATGCCCTTACCTCACCTTACTTAATGCTGCTGTGCTTGTGTATGTACATACACAATGACTGACATTTCATCTGGGGTTAACCGGCTTCCTGTACAATTAGATTGTTTGCAGAGAGCCTGTGTGGCCACTGGAGTTTGGATCATCCAAGCCCGTTCTGTTTTTGAAGTGAATACAAGTGTCTGACCGCTTCCAAAGACTTGGCAATTCATCCCCAGACCACATAATGGAATGAAAAATCAGCTAAGCGTAGAGGAGAAGGAAGCAAAGAGACATGTTACTTCAGGACAGTGTAAATCTGAATATTTGGTGTAGCTCATGGGTTTGAGTGGGGTGTCCCTTTTTTCTTGCAGCATATCTTCACACAGTGTCTTTAGGTTTCACACGGCAGACAGCACCATCTGTTGTGCTTCCTGGAGCTGCTGCCTTGTCTGAGTGACAGCCCTGCCAGTCTGCACTCTGCTCTCTCCAGGTTTTCTCCTCCTTTGTCACCTCTTTCACACACTCCTGTCCTCTGTCTAATTCAACTCGCTCTGCTCTGCTGGGCCTGAATGTTGGAAATAAAATCGGCTTGCGATCTGCCTTCTCTCACACACGTAGTTCACATGTGTACACACTTAATAGATTGTAGACTAGCATTAATAGATGTGGACAGCATGCACAGAGGCTGCAAACTGTAGGGTGACTTGTGTGTGGTTGTCATGGAAACAAAGACTTCTGAATGCAGAGCAAGAACAAGACCCATGTGAGTCTGGTTTACACACCGTGTCTGATCTCTCTCTCCACACACACACACACACCCCTTTGTCTTTCCATATTTGTGAGGATACTCATTGACATAGTGCAATCCCTAGCCCCTCTCCTAACCAACAAAACTGAATACCTAACCCTAACCTAATTCTGACCTTGACCCTAAAACCCAGTCTTGACCCTCAAAAAACCTTTTCAAGTTGTGTAGACCAGCTAAAATTTCCTCATAACAATGTATTAATATAAAACTTGTCCAAAGGCTATAAAGACAAGCCCACATATATAAGAGAGAGAGAGAGAGGGAGAGGGAGATATGTATATGTGTGTATGTGGATATGTGGATAGGTAGGTTTCCCAGGCTATAGCACAAGGAGCTGAGCAATGAACACGAGGTGTCTTTTTATTCACTTTCATGTCATGGTTAATGTGATGTATTTGTGATGGTGGTTCTTTCCAAATAAGAGAATTACAAAAAACTAATGAATAGAAGTAACGTGCAGACAGAAATATATACACATATATTTCGTATGTGCAGAAATATGCATAGTGTTACAATAACAAACCGGTGCTCATAAATGGCAAAAAAAAGATACACTACATGTGTAAGTTTGGCACTTATAGCACTCTGTCCCACCCTTTCCTATCCCTGCTCCATTATGCTGCAGCCCTTCACCAATCCATTCATTCATTCATTCATATATCCATAACCACTTTATCTAGTGTAGGGTCACAGGGGAGCTGGAACCTATCCCGGCTGTCATTGGACAAGATGCAGGATACATGGACAGGTCTCCAGACACCCATTCACACACACATTCACACCTATGGGAAGTTTAAGCCCCTTTCAGACATGAACTCTGGGGATCAGGCCTAGATATTATCTATAGTTTTTCTTTCACACGTGCAGCCAGCACTGCGAGATAGTCCAGTCGAGATGTGTTCTCACTTGTGAAGAAACAATCCATATAATTGGGCAAGGGGTGGTGCTGGGGCACTGCGAGCAGGGGACGGGACATGATGCCAAAAAAGCAGCAGCAGCAACAGTGTTTTCCTTAGTGGCAATGGCAGATGACACTACTAGACTAGTCTAGATTATGTCTGGATTCAAGTGCATGCCTGAAAGGCGCTTTCGTTTCTAAAGTTGACCTAATGTGCATGTCTTTGGACTGTGGGAAGAAACCAGAGTACCTGGAGGAAACCCAAACTCTTGACCTATGCTCTGCATGGCCCTGAACTCCCCACTAAGGAGGAAGGATGAGGAAGAGCTGGAGCCTGATCTGCGATTGTAGGGACACACGTTGAGAAAATAAAGCCTTCGTCACTAACATTCACTATAACGGCACTCACATTCACTTTTTTTATAAATGGATTTGTTCAGTTGACCATTTGCAAAAATTTGCACATTTAATGAATGAATGTGAATTACTAGTTATCCAACGGATTGCACAAAGCCAGGAGGGACCAGGAAACGAACCACTGTGGACCCCGTGGTCTTTCGATGACTGCCTTACCAACTGAGCTTGGGTTACGGGGGGCCGGAGCCTATGCTGGCTGTCATCATATGTGAGGCAGGCCACACACTAGACAGGTGTATAGTTTATTTCAGGACAATTTAGAGTCAATAATTAACCTTACATTCATATGTTTGGAGATCCACGCAGAAAGGCCAGCAGGGACACCAAACCGCAACCTTCTAGCTCTGAGGACGCAGGGTGCTGCCCCCATAAATGTTGTCACAAAGTAAGTCTTGGTAAACAATAATGAGGGCCAAGAAATCTAACATTAGATCAGAATTATTAATTAATATTAAATTAGAAAATTGCACTTGCCCTGAAGAGACTCACCAGATTTTTGTTGAAAGCTTGAGTTAAAATGTAATTTGACAAAGGCGGCCTTCTCATTTATGCAGGAAAACTCTTTGGTTGCATAATGTGCCTTTTAACAAATTTTGTATCAAGGATACTGGCCAGGATACAGGCCAGGATGGTGATGGAGTGGTTATCGTTAACTGGTGACTAAAATTTCCCATAGCTGTGAATGGCTGTCTGTCTGTCCGTCCATGTCTCTCTGGGGCCCTGCCTCTCACCCAGTGACAGCTGGGAAAGGCTTCAGCCCCCCGCAACCCAAATAGGATAAGTGGTTATAGATAATGGATGGATAGATTAATATTGTATGAGTTAAAGAAGAATGTGTGAAATTGTACTGAATCTAAAACATCTTGTTTCAGTTCTTCTGTTATTGTTAAATGGACTTCTAACACCAGCTGGGCAGCTTTTCCACCATAAAAAGCATATACAGCTCTGGGATGTAAACACTGCTCCGACTGTTTGGTCTGTTCTTTCCAGTATGTAGCCTGTGTGTGTCCAGCAGACCTTTTGTTTGCTCGTCTTCCTGTGTGGAATATCAACATCCTCTCATTTGCTGCTCCACCTACTGAAACTCACGCCAAACCACAAGAGCTTTTCCCACTGTCAGCTCCATCCCATCTCTTTGCACAGTCACTTACCTGTCTACCTTTTTCTCTTATTGTGAGACTGGGTTTGATTCTGGAGGATTGTAGCTCAGCGGTAGGAATGCTGTCGTGTTTGTTCTGGTGCAGTTTTTGTGTAGCTAACAGTGTACCTTTGCTCCGGCTACTTAAACACATTCCAGCCCTCTCACACCGCTACTCTTCTCTCGGCATCTCCTATCTCTCCCACGCTCTCCCACTTTCACTCTTTACACTCCCTCAGTTCACTTGCTCGCACTGTCTCTCATTTCTTAGTCTGTCTCCCCTCTCCTTGTGTTTTCGTCTCCAGCTCAGTGACTGTCAGACCTCCCGTTTGAAAGCAAATTGTCGTCAGCATGAAGTGATGACAAATTTACTGTGTGATCCAAACATCCTGACAACTGTGGAAGTCTGATGATGATCACCTTTGAACTCCACGATGTCATGCTTTGTGCATTTACAGGCACTTATTAACCAGTAAACGTTCAGCTCCTTGTAACAAGATTGCCTATATCACCATCTCTGCATTACTTCCACTCCTATCTGAAGCAAAGATTTGTTGCATTTACACTGTTGTGGTTAGACTCATCTCTGAACCCCGTCAGGCATCCAACAGCACAAACAGATGCTCAATTATCACACCCGTACTGCACAGTCAGCAACCGGGGCCCAGGTCATTTTGTCGTATTAAGTTTCAGGTTTGGGTCAGATTCATGTGGGCTATTTTCAAGTGTTTGTAACTATGAAATGTCTTTTTTTTTTTTCTCTCACTTTCAAATCGTGGTGATTGACGTGGATTCACGTTAACAATTGATCGCTTCAGTATGAGGCTTTTGCAGAACACTGACGGTAAAGTAGTTGGTCAGAAATGCTAACAGCGGTGCATGGCGTAAGAACAGTGTTGCCTATTCCCTGCATGTTTGCTCTTGTGTTGTGGTATGGGGAAAAGACTTGGCAAACAGAAACAGTATTGTTATATACTGTGTATAGTATTAACAGACCTAGCTATGAGCCTAATAAAACAATGGTGTGAGTCTGCGGGAGAGAGAGATTTAAGTTAGTAATTATTTGTGTTCTTAATTATTTTTGTATTTTTAAAATCAAACTTTTTTTTGAGAATTAATTGATTTTAAAGTCCTTTAAAACCTTTATTTTAAGCAGTACAACGACAATAAATCACAAGTTAAAACTGAGAATGTTTTTAAATACTAAATACCAAAAAGATGGAAAAACTCTTTGTTTGGGAAATAACGAGACCAAATGTATAATAAATGTTTATTATAGGATTTCAGCTGCTCAACAGTTCAGCATCTCCCTTGTCATATGTTTCAATTCCTAATGCTCCAAATGTCTTCAGTGGGTAACAGGTCTGGCCTGCAGGCAGAGCAGTTTCTGATATGGACTCTTTTACCAATGAGTCATGCTGTTGTAATACCTGCAGAATATGGTTTGACATTGTGATGCTGATATAAGCAAGGTCTTCCCTAGAAAAAGCTTGTCTGGATGGCAGCATATTTTGCACTAAAACCTGTGTCTGTTATTCAGCATTAATGTGCCTTCGAGTGGTGGATGAAGTGCTCAAAAACTGTACGTAGTGACAAAAATAAGTAAGGACATGATTTATATTTTACTTAAAAAATTAAAAGTACTCAACTAGCCGTGATGCTTCATGTTTGTTTTTTGTTTTTTTTAACTTAATAATGCTAGCAGACATAAATGATGCATTGAAGGTGTTTTATGATCTGATGCTTATTTCGGTTTAACTTCTAAGCTACATATGCTGTGACAGTAACAGTCTAAGAGTAAAACAAAGTTTGAGAGTAAATGAACAAGTGGTTTATTATGAAATGTGAAAATAATGTGATTGTAACTTGTAACACAACTTTGTTCAGAAATGTAATTGAGTAAAAAGTAGAGAGATTTGGTCCATAACGTAGTGGAGTGAAAGTGAAAGTGGCCATAATTACATCCCCTTAAGTAAAGTACAGATACGTGAAAAATGCACTTAAGTACAGTAAAGAAGAACTTGCACTGCGTTACCTTTCACCACTGGTGCCTTCACAGATGTGTAAGTGTGTGGGAGCTTCAGCCTATACCATTTCAGTCTACACTAGAAAATATATTTTATATATATTTTTTTTCAACATTTGAGTACCATCCAATAATGCTGCATGAGAAATAAATACCCCAATGTGCGTGTTCAAAAACTCTATTATGCTCTGGCCACCGTGCAGAAACACTGCTCCATATTTAATTTATCGACTCACTATTGAAAACCTTTTTACATTTTTCTTATTTAAAGTACCCTACAAAAAACATAACTTTTGTTTTATTCAGATTAACTTTCATGCCATCAAGATTACAGAATATCTCCTGTAACCACAAGCCTCTTATCTGCCAATTTATCTATATCATCAGCATTCAACAACGTCTGCACCAGTCAGTTGTGAAATGTTTAAATAGGCTCAGTTCACAGTAGAATTACGGCGACTGTTTTTAAAAAAAGATTATTTAGTTAGTGATTCTACCTTTTGCCAGCTGTGACTTTGACACGGTGACCCTCCTTATACCAGCAGAAACTGTGCTGCCTGGGCAGAGAATGCACCTTTTTGCAGTCACTGCCCCCTGCTGAAGAACTCGCTTTACCTCTAAAACTAAATTGCCCTTCAGAGCGATGTGGGCTATTGTAATTATAGCAATGTGACAAAGCTTTTCTCATTCTTGTTTGTTTTAATTTGATACCTACATATTGCTGAATGGCTGTGGAAGACAGTGTCGCAGCATAAAGAGAATCAGAGCTGTAGCAGAGCGGCGAGAGTGAAGGTGCAGATTGGACTGAGGCAAAGTCTGAAGCCCCTTTCACACATGCCCCCGAATCCAGACATGAACCAGACTTTATCCGGGTGGAGTGTATGTGTGAACGCAAACGCAGGGTCTTTTGATCCAGACTGGATCTTCTCCATCTAGCTCCCTAGTGCAAAGTCTGGATTATCTCCACCTCAGCTCGTGTGTGAATACAGGAGGAAATACTCTGGATCATTCACAGCTGATAACGTTGACATGTCGATGAATTTCCGATGACTGCCGCAAAGTTAGTGAAGAACTCATACTAGGAATACATTTATGTTTAAATGTTGTTAAATTTAGTAAATTTAAATTTAGTTAATTGATAGTATTGTTAGTGTTTAGAGCTTCTTTTGCGTAATTCTAGATTATGTCTGGACCTGATCCTCCTGACATCCCCTAGAGTTCATGCCTGAAAGGGGCTTCATTCTGAGTGTGGCTTCATAATTTTTTTAGTCCATGGTTTATTTCTGAAATATTGCTCTTTTACTTGCTTTTCATAACCTGGCTTGTGAATGTAACAACCACTCAACATAGACGAACAATAACAGATTAGGGTGAACATGGTGTGAGGATCAAACTTATCCAGGGATCCAAAGGCAGAAGTCACCAGGAGATGGTGGGTCCTTTTTTAACAATATTTATTAAAGACACTAATAATTTAGAAATTCAAAAATGAGGCAGGAAAACCCTACTAAAAACTCGAATTAGTTAGGACGATAATATTAACAATACTAGAAAAAACAAATAGATCGCTACAAAGATAGAAGGATAATATTAAACCAACAATTCCAGAAACCTAAATCGCTCACTACGAAGGTACGAGGTGTGCAACAAAGAAAACAAAAGCCGACTATGCGGACAGAAGCTCTAACAAAAATTCACTCAACATGAGGTACTAACAATACTACAAAAGATACTAATAATCAACTGGAACAGACTAACTACTGCAAAATTATTTAACTGTCACCAACAGTCGCTCGGGGGTTGCCGTCGGGGGAATAGACGGGAACAGGAAGCGAAGAGCAACCATAAGCAGTCCTATTAAAACATGTATGAATGAGTGATGCTGATCAGGTGTGATGATGACTGGTGCCAAACAAGGGATGGAGTCAAGAAGGGTGGAAGAGATGGAATGGATATGACAACTAGAGTGTTACAGGCAGATGGTTCCCTAGAGAAAGACCCAGTGCTCTGTCATGTCTGTCCCAAGAGGGCTGCTGTAAGTAGGCTTCTTTTTTTCCTTGTCATCACAGCGTTTGGTTTATCGTTTTAAATCTGAGCTCCAAATGTTCTCTGAAATCAACATTGTGTTTGCAGAATGTGGATTGTCCCACACAGACAGGAGCAGGACTTTTAGTTTTAAACCCGTAATCAGTGCTACCTACTGATTTACCGTGACACATACTCGGCACTGTTTGAGCGTTTAAATGAATCCAAATGCAACACAACCCAGTGGTTTCACTTGTTGCGTAAAGGCTTATCAAAGTCCAGTCTCTGTGCACAGAGGCAATGTTTTATTCTTGGAGGGAGTGTGTTTCCATCAGAGTGGAAGTGTGTGTGTGTGTGTGTCTATGTTTAGCTGTGTTTGTTTAGTACTCGGTAATTATGGCTGGCAGCAAGAGTTAGAGCAAGAAATGGAATGTCTTTGTTCTGCTCCTATCACTGAAACCCAACTATGGCTTTTCAAAACTTTTCAAATTTAACCTGTTTCTGTGTGTGTGTGTGTGTGTAAATACAGAACATAACATCTCAACATATAACATATATAACTCTATAACATAGTTTTGTAGGTGTTTCTGTACCTAACATAATTTTTTATTATTGTAAAGATGCTTTTTTTTTTATTCTGTATATCAGTACATTGGGGTGACTGTGGCACAGTAGGTAGAGCGGTCGTCCACCAATCCTACAGTTGTTGGTTTGATCCCCAGCTCCTCTGGTCACATGTCAAAGTGTCTTTGAGTAAGACACTGGACCACCACTTAGCTGCTCCCGGTGAGCGTCGGCCAGTGTGTGTGATTGTAAGTGTGAATGGGTAAATAAGAAGCAGTTTAAAGCACTTTAAATGCAGAACATTTACCTGTCATTTTTTTTTTCATATACACACACACCAGGCAAAAGCTAACCTCTCAACTCAAACAGTTTTTTTTTTTTTTTGACAGTGCCCTGTAATGTACATCCAGTACATACATCCTTGTTGATCGGGTGGAATAACAGAATGATGTCACTGGCTGCTTCTGGTTGCCTCTAGTTAATGTGTCTTCCAGATGCAGCAAGTAGGAGCAGCAGATGGCTGTACTGGGTGGAGTCAGCCTGCTTGGATTCCTGTCACTGACATTTGGGGGGGGGGGGCACGACCATTTTTATTTTATTTTTTTTATTGTTTGTGTTTGTTTTAGTTGAACATCCTTTACGCAACACATCAGATCTTTGTTTCATAATGCATGAAGGCTGTAAGGGCACATATACTATACCCATTTAGTATATCAACACACAGTTTCATTTTTGTCTTTAGTTCCCAAACATGTAGCCTGAACTGCCATTCATATTTGAATTAACTTCCTAGGCCATACCAGCTGTGGAATCTAGCACTGAGTGGATTTACATCAGGCAGGTTACAGTCTATGTAAATCTTTGCCTCGTAGAAGTCTAAATCAGAGGCTTTCTCCCATGGATGTTCTCAAACTCAGGCAGTTTCTGTTGGGATTTAGCTGCGTTTGTCTTTTCTCTTCCCCTGCTCCGTCTCTCCTGCAACATGGTTCAGTTCATATCAGTGTCAACATGCTTTTCACTCAGATTTACTCATATTTTTGGTCTGCAGATATTTCACGCTACTTTAAATAGACTGGCTGAGACTAGCAAACTGAAGTGGTCACTGCTCTGTTCTACCTGTTGTGGGAACTTGCTTAAGGTTTTCGTCTTATGGTAATGCCTCCGTGTTTATTGTGGTGAAGTCTTCTTTTGATCTCTGACCTTTGCCGACCTCCTGGACTGTGTTCTTTATCTGGCCAGCTGTGGTAAAGGGGTTTTTCTTAACTAGGGAGAGAATTCTGCTGTCATTCATCACAGCTGTTTTCTGCCAGGTCTTTTCCATGGTCATTAAGTTTGTTGTTCCTAAACTCACCAGCAAACTTTTTTGTTCAGTTAGTTGTTGTTTTTGAATATATACTAAATGGTTGATTAACCCATGCCTAAAGTTTTAGCTATGTCGGATGTTTTTAACCATTGCTTCTTTCACTAGCAGTGACAGGTCTATTTGCCACATAAAAATGCATATGCTACACATGAAATCAGCTCTTTTCTCTGCTTACTTGTAAATAACCTGCGGGAGTAACAACCACCTGCCTCTGTTTAAAAATGTTATTGCAATATGGTTTGTGCAAAATGTAAAAAAATAAAATAAAATTCATTTAAAGGCTAAACTAAGGCACAGCTTGACTGTTTTATTACAGATCCAATGTGGTGTAATACAGAACCATAAAATTACATTGTGCCACTGTCCATATAGTTTTGAAATCCATTTCTTAATCATGTATCAGAGCCTGGAATTCCAGGATGTGCAATTGGCTTGTACTGGATAACATTACTTGACACAAGCCGAGTCTATCCTGCTGTTAGACCTGAGCCCCTAAAACTGTCTAATTCATTTCACAACGTCTTTATTGTTTTAATATGTATGCCAGTGTGCAGTGGCATGCATGTCATAAAACAAGTGTAGGATTGTTTCAGGTAGGTGTTAAAAAAATGAAACTAAAGGGTGCCACATTAACTAGTCTAAATGAATTTATGAGTAAGCTGTGTGTCCCATTTATATATAAAGTCAATATGTTGTATTTCCATAACTGTGGAAAGGTGAATTCAATTGGATACAGCATGTACAGAGATTTTAATGGATCCTTAATTGTAGCTGTATCTCTCCTCCTTGAAGCAAACAGTGGCGTTCTTGTGCGTGTGAATGACACCCCATCCCCCGTCCTCAGGGTGGTTGCAGACAGATTTGCTCGGCTTTAATGCTCTGTTGCCTCTCCTGATACTGACAACACCAAGCCCACATGCTTTAATGGAGTATTCGCCTCAGAAATCAAATAAACAAAGGTCGTATCAGGTTCTCCAGCGTGTTTCTGCTGCTGTAGCACGTCTTTAAAGTGTCTCTCTTATCTCGGCCCCTGCTTGCGCCGTGAGCTATATCCTGTTTGTCTTTACCGCTAAGTCAGCCGTAAACTGTAGCTTACACTGCAGCAGAATAACACATGACACACTGCTGTCACTTCACTGTCAAGATCAGCTTTCTTTCTATCATACGCCTGACTTTGTCTGGAGGGGGTGAGAACGCAAATGTCAAACAATATCTGGAGTTTATCCTGCAAGCCCCCAGCACAAAGTCTGTATTATAGGGGTTCGACATAATCGATTACAAACTACACTGACTATGAACACGTGCGCCAGCTCTTCGTATACTGGAAAGATGATGTCTTGTGATGTTTATGGAACAGGAAGTGTAAAGAGAGAGCTCAATTACAAGAACATGTTAGTAAATTAGTATATATTTAATTAAAAGTTAAAAGCCAGGTTAATGGGAAAATAATCCTTAGGTTATTCGACTAACTGAAAAAATTATCCTTAGTCCACATCAAAAATAATCGTTAGGTGCAGCCCTACTGTGTTATGTGGCTGTTCACGATTGTTAGGAGGATTTTGACTATGTTTAATCACTTGACTGATGGGATGATCCATGGATGGATGTATACTTTTCAGATTCATGGCTCCGCTTGCTTTATACAAAAGGCTGTTTTCTATAGCCCAAGTTTTCTAGCATGTTGTGCCTCCTGTGTGCGCTGATCTTGCATCGGAATCAAGCTGGATTTCTCCTTTATAACAAACATGTGCGTAAATTCTGGACTATAGAGCGCACCTAAGTTTAAGCCGCACCGCTAAAATTTGAAAGAAATATATATTTTGTCACATATTCGGACTATAAGCCGCCAATATCCAGGCTGAAAAATAATAATGCGCTCCTACTCATTTTCACAGTAGGCATGAGGATGTTTGTGCCTGTTTTCCATTGTGTTTACGTGTATGTGTGGCTGGATCTTGCATCAGAGCCGACAAAAACGTCCTTGTTATAAATAAACGGCTTGTTCCTAGCCAAAGGAGAAGACGTCTCTTATTCTTTCTCCCATGTTGCTGACACCATCTGATCTGAGGGCTGCAGATAATCTGCCACTATTTGCATGGTTCAAAACATGTGGTACGGTAATACAAAACTCCGGACAATGTCCAGGACAGATTTTTCCGGTGTTCATATGTAAAACGGGCTTTCTACTCTTTTTACGTGCAATTAAGTAGTCAAGTTCCTCAGAGAAATCAGTCTGGTAATCGGGAAACCGTGTTCACATGAAAAATCGTTAATGTCATGCAGTGGTGACATATAGTGACTTCTATGAACTATGAATGAACTTTGTTGTTAAAACTCTCCCTCATTCAGCCTTTGACTCCGCTGCTTGTTCCTGTCTGCTGCCTTTTGTTTCACACGTGCAGTTGGAGAAACCTCATTATGTGTCTGGCAGACATCCCTCTGGGGAAGTTAGGTTCCCCTAACCCTCTACCCTGAGAAAGCCGTGACTTGTAAAGACAGTGCAGATAAATTGGTGACCAGAAATTGGCCGTGGACAAACCCATATCATTTGACCTCCGCTCTGTAGCTCTCACTCTACTTTCACAAAAGAGTGAGACCTCTTCAGCCTTCAAATCATGTCAAGAAATCAGTAAATAACATTGATGATCCTTTTTGCTCTTTTCTTTTCCACTTTTCAATCACTGCCGACTGTGACCTGGTTATACTGGGAGTTAAAAATAGAGTTTTTTCCTTTTTGCTGGGTTTTCTGTACAGATCTGTCTAGTCTGGACCTCATTGTGTAAAGTGCCTTGAGATGACTTTGTTGTGCACTAGCGCTATATGAATAAAGTTGAATTTAATTGAACACAAGAAGCTTAAGAAATACCAACGGCTGAAAGATGAGTTTACGTTTAGTAAGAATGTGGAAAAGAAGAGTTCTGTTAGGAATCCAGCTTACTGTATATTTAGATGACAGTGTGAATGTAATGTGAGTGTGAAGAGCAGGTGGTTGCATTGATGGGTAGCTCAGGCCTGACCTCTCTGCGTCACCTGCCTTAATGCCTCATTAAGCTTAAATCAGTGTGTAATTAATGGCTCCACAAAGGGCCCTCACACACTCGTGTGCACACTCAGCATGACAACAGGGTTTGCATGTTTACAACCCTACACCACTAAACCCTATTAAACCCACTTCACTCTCAGCACTTGTGTTTGTTCTGACACAATGAAGTTAAGGCAAGTATACGCATTGGATATGACAAACGTTTTTGCTCAAGAGTTTAAATTCCAAACGTGCCATCGTTGGATGACTTTTGGAAATAACAAATCTCTATAGTTTTGTTGATGTGAGGTGGGGGAAGGGTTGGAGCCTTAAGTCTGTGTGTGCTCTCATGTCGGTGTTGCGCTGTTACCTTGTTTGGGGATTGTCTGATTGTCTGGCATTTAAAAAGTGGCTTAATCCCCACAAGGGTCTGCTAAAACCCCACCCTCTCCCCCCATCATAATGTGTCTGGCTCCTGACTGAGCTTAGTGTCACATCAGCTGTAAACTCTGCTTCCTTATGAGAAGAGATTAGAGCCAGCAAAATTCCAGGTTGTTTAAGGCTGTTCAGACAGTTTAAAACCACAGCGTTATAGATCGCAATTGTACTTTAAAGTTACGACTCCAGCCGAGCCGTTTAATTTATTTGTAGATACCTGCAGTGAAACATCTTCGCTTCAGTCACATGCATTTTAACTTTGGGGATATTTAAAAGGCAGATTAGATAAAAACAAAGTCTGAAAAGTCTTACGGAACGTCATTTTAGCCCATGCTGCTTCTCATCACATTTCGTTTTCTCAGCAGAACATGAACCCCTGCCTGAGTCATCCTTTTTTTCCCCAAAGTCCAGTCTTTTAAACACATCTGAAAATTCAAATATAATGTCAAGACAAGTGCAGAAAATATTTCCAAAAAAAGTGCCTCAGTTTCTTACTTTTCTGTAACCTGAGTTTATCTGCAATTTATGGATTACTAAAGTAAATCATGAATGGTCTTGAAATTTGAGATAAAGCAGACTTGAACTGCAAAGGCTCCAGCTGATGCTAAAGGTAGAATTTGAATTTGGAGAAAGGGAGGAGGAGGGGGTGTGGGGTGAGATGTGGCCCAGGTGTGTGCTGTAATGGGTTACCATTTTATTTCTGTGTCCCCTCTATAATTAGTGTAGATGAATGGTGATACGATTAGAGAAAACAATCAAGCATTTCAGGCTGAAAGATAAAGCACCACTAGACCTTGCAGCCTGATAATTAATAATTTTGCAAATTATAATGAGCTTGTGCTTTATTTTGATCTGACTCAACTTTTTCTCTAATGCAACATGACTTTATCTGGCAAAGCATTGGGCAGCCATGTACCTGCTGACATGCCTGGTGGTTCTGCCGTTGATCAGATAATCAAACCCCAAGATCAAAGTTACCACAAGGACAAACTTTCATAGATTTGTAATGTTGTTTTTGTTGGGGATGCACAGTGTGTTTTGGAATCTAATTTTTATAATAATCAAATTTTTAAACACACTGTCAGTATGTCTCCTTCAATAGTACAGGCGTGGGGGGCACCATGCTAATAAGACGCCAGCATGCCTACACAACTGGCTAGAATTTATTTTATTTTTAATTTTATTTTCTTTTTAACGTCTGATGGGTAGGTACAAATGGATCCGTCACAGAGAGGAGGAGCGGCTCTAAGCATTGCTAGCATGTTAAAAAAGTCTTTTAAATAAGACACGGAAAGAGAAACTAATACTGTACCTGCCTACACCTGCTTTAGTGAAACATTTCTGTCTCGCTAGTGATTTTCATTTAACCCCAAAAAAAGAGGAAAAAGCCGTACATTATGAAAGCTGTACAGTAATGAATGTAATTTTGCTTTGAGAAAAGCAGTGGAGCAAAAAGTAAAATAGATACTTGCTGTTTGTTGTAGTATAATTAAATCTACTTACGTACTAAAGAACCGATTCATGAGAAATGTTCTTCTTCTACTGTAAAAAGTACTTGTAATTAGTTTTTTTAATTTTTGTTATAATTAAGTTTTTTGGTAAAAAGTATTTAAAATAAAAATACATTGTATAATGTATATAATCTTGATTAGTAAGAATATTTTGTCATATATGCAATCAGCATAAACAGTCAGTCAGAAGAGGAACATCGAGAAGGGCTTTACTTTGGGCCCATTCATTTCAGCTGCTTGCACTTACAGAAACCTGGATCACAACACAGAACATGGCCACCCCGGATGAACTCGCCACCAATTTTGCCTTCTCTCACACTCCTAGCTCATCAGGTCAGGGTCAGGGTAGGTCTTTTCATTGCTGACACCTGGAAGTTTTCCCTTACTGTAACCCTTAACAATCTGTCATCCTTGGAATATAATGCCATTAGGATTATGGCACCAACAACAGTCAATGTCAATGTCAAAGTTCTGTGATAAGCTTGACATGCTGCTGCCCTTCTTCTTTGAAGATGAGACTTCTCTTATCATCAGCATCAACATCCATCTGAACAAACCTCAAGTGGCTGACATGTTTCCTCCTCTGAACACGTTTGACCTGAAACTGGTCACCATTTGCCAGGATCCATGAAGCTGGCAACAACCTGAATCTCATAGTCATTCGGGACTGAACCATGGACAACATTTGTGACACTCCTCCACATTTATTGGTTTAGTTCTTCATTCAGCTAAGACCTCATCCCTAGACCGTTGCATTCTCTTACCACACTTGTAACATTCCTCCATATCCCAGGTCTCTCAATCCAGATGTCTTTACTGGTCTCTGCAACTCTTCTCCAACACAGGACCTCTCCACCTTTGATAGAGACAGCCACAGACAGCCTCTGCAATATACCTAACTTTCATCCTATCTGGACAGGCTCTGCCCCATGTCTTCTAGGCCTGTTTGTCCCTCAGCTTTTAATCCATGGCTCACCGAATGGATCCATGAACAACGCAACATGCTCAAGAATGCTTAGAGGAGGTGTAAACTGGAGTCTCTATCTGCTGTTGATTAGTATTAGGGTCTGTTCGTGTCTTTCTCTCAGTGTCAACAAGGCAAAGAATGAATACTACTCCTAGGCTCAGCAGCTCCCAGTTATATCCTCCATATAATGACATCCTGCTAACTTCATCCACCCAGGGCACTGGTGCATCAAATTCTGACAGAGGACAACATATTCACCCTCCTCCTCTCTAACCATTCAACAACTTGCTCTCTGGATCTGATCCCTTCCACTCTCCTCTTGCATCCGCAATAATATTAGCCATGAAACAAATCATCAACTCATCTCTCACAACAGGCCTAGTTTACCCCACTGCTGTCTTCTCTTGATCCATCCCCTGCGGGTAATTACAGACCATTTCCTCTTCTTTCGTTTTCTGGCCAAGACCCTGGTCTTCCCCAGAACAACCTCATCTATCTGCAGCCTTTCACAATGTGAACCATATTATATGACTTGAAAATCTCTAGATCAGCTCTAGCCTGCCTTCGGTCTTACTTATCTGGACGAACCTTTAAGATATCATTGCAGGGGCATACAAAGGGCTCAGCTCCTGGTCCTCTTCTTTTAACGATCTATACTGCATCCCTGAGTTCTGTCTTTGACTCACATGGATTTTCCTATCAATCCTATGCTGACCACACACATCTGTTTCTGTCCTTCTCACTTGATGACTCCTCTGTCTATTCAAATATCACTGTCTGTCTCTCTCTTATCTCTGCCTGGATGAGAGAAAGACTTGCTAGCCAGACCTTCAATGCAACACAAATTCAACATCAACATTGGATCTGGCCATAAATGTGTTCTCTAGAAACATGGGGGTCATCGATGACCGACTGAGCTTTACCGACCCCAATTTCCTCAGTCTCTAGGGCATCCAGATCCAAAAGGAGGCAGCATGGCTCATTTTTAACGATGAGTTGACAAGGTGGTCAACTCAACAGGTCCTGCTTACCTCAGATCATTTATTCAGGTCTACAATTCCTTGCAACCGCTGCACTCTGCCAATGAATGACATCTTGTGGTCCCATCATCACACAGTGGATACCAAGCAAAACTCTTCAGCTCAGTGATCCCACGATGGTGGTATGAGCTTCTAAACTTTGGAAAAAACCATTCCCTTCTGCTCTTTCTTGTACTTGCATCTCATGACAGGGATATACTTTTTCTGATAGCTCTTTGCTTTGATGATTTCTCCTTGACTTAAGCCCCTTTCTGTTACCAATTCTTTCAGAACAGTGAATTCCATCTGTTCTCGAGGCCCTTGATCATTGCTTCTTGCTCACCAAATGTAGGAGATTCATACGTAAGCAAATGTGAATCATTAGTTTCCCAGTCATCAGCAGATGTTGAAATCCTTATTTTGCAGTGCCTCAAACATGGTGAATGGTGGACAGAAATCAGCTGGTGTCTTAAAGCATGTATTGCATAGTAAACTGAAAAAAGTTCCGCCAAACGTTTGTGGCTGTCCACAGGCCTAAAGTAGACACCACAAGTCAAATGAAGACAAAGAGAATAAATATATAAATAAAATTAATATTTTTCTCTTTAGTGCTCACGTCGAATGGCAGAAAAGTTTCCCTTTTTACAGCTGAATGGAACTGAGGTGTAAGGACAATAAAATGTAAACAACAGAATTTCCAGTAAGCCTTAGCAATTTTGGCAGTTTATGTTGAGAATGTAAAGTTTTATCTTGAGGTTGTCTTTGTATCTTTTTCCATTTAATTTGTAAAATTTCATCATCTGCATCATCTCAGCAGCTTCATTATTAACGAAGAAAAAGATGAGCGCCTGTTTACGTAACTGTACATATTATGCAAAACTCTCTCAGCCTTTTCAACTGGGAGAAGCTTTGAAGCGGTTGTGCCCTGCGGAATTGAACCTTTTTTTAGCTCTACTGAGACATGCTGAAGATGTTGCACTACCTTTACACCGTGAAGCTGATAATGGCTAAAGATAAAACAAGATAGTGTATGAATGATGAATCTGTGACAGCAGACCTGAATATTCTGGTCTTTTGTACCTGATGTTTTGCTTTTTTACTAATTTAACTTTATTTTTAAAATATTTATCATGCTTAGTTACGCCTCATGGTCTTCATCAGAGGACAGATTTTGCTTCAGAGTGCCTTTACTTTTACTACTTACTTTCATTTTTTTTCAAACTACTTGTGTTACTTGTGTTAACAAAGAATGAAAAAGCAGAGCTTGCATTTAGCTTTACTTTTGTCATGATAATTTAGTAGATGTGTGCTCTAAAATGTATTTTATTATGAAGAGTTATTGCCAGCCTCACATGAAGTCCTTGGCAGCAGTGAAGATAGTATTGTCTAAAACTTTTTTTAATGGTGTCCATTACTCTAATCAGAGAACTTCATCCACTCACACTTAATTGTTCAGCTTTGCAGCACCTTATTTATCATAATTTGCTTCTGGCAAATACCCATAGGGCTGTGCAAAGCATGGTAGAGCACCACGGACAGTAGAAGAGTAAAGCAGAGCAGAGAAGAAGCAGAGTGGATTTATCTCGAGTCGGATGCTAGGGCTAGCTCACACTGCTGGAATTTGTCCCCTTATTTGTGTCTTAAATCATTTATTAGAATCGGCAGCATGAATCATTTATGGTTACATTATGTGCCGCCACATAAAGCAGGGCAGTCCAGTTTTTGTAGAGTGTTTTCATTCTGAGACTTCTTACGTGAAATTGACCATTTCTATTAGTGTTTGAAATAGCGGCTTTAAGACATGAAAACCTTTGTTGTAATATATGAAAGTGCTCACGTTCTCTTTGTTACCTTTTGACTATTTAACATATAAGGTAAAGGGTGAAAATGTAGACATGAGCACATACTACTAGGGTCTGATGACAATTATTGCCAAAGGTGGAGGTGGGGGTTAACTTGCTTAAGTGCAGCCTCTGGCTGCAGTAACATCTGGTCCCCATGGGATTTGAAGTTCTCTTCTTTGATATTTTTGGCACAGATGTGTGAGAGATGGAGTAATGGTGCATATTACGGACATGGTGGAGGCTGACGTTGGCCAGAGCGCATGTGGTCATTAAATGTTTTGGACTCAAGGTTCTGAAAGGAGTCTAATTGGTTGTGTCTTATATAGTTAATAAGAGTGCAAAGAGCGGCATTTCTAGTAATCTCAATTTTCTGGAAGCTTTTTGCCTGCTACTAAGCAGACTTTGCTATTTGCTGTAGTTGTGGATATTGACTGGGTAAATATCAGTCATGTGATTGATAGCTTTAATAATACTTGACCGTGCTGCCTGGCAAAAGCAGCTGCTTGACTCTTACTCTGTCAGGGAACCCACATATTCACTATAATGCGGACGCTTGGTATGCTTACTATTTCTTGTGTGCTGGGCTGACAAGAGTTACAAATATTGATAATAGAAGCTAGTAATACAACAAATCAATATCCACTTAAATTGCTTTAGTATAATTTCAAACATTGAAGAACTGTGTTCTGAAAATTAACTATTAAGCCTCCACATGATGGGATGGCAGTAACTAGTCAGTCTCAATATATTTGTTAATGCTGTAATGATTAATTTCTGTCATAATTATACCTAGTAGACATCAGCATAATTGCACTTTTACTGAGCATCATTGACATTTTAAGTAAAACATAACAGAGTTGTACTTGCTTAGTAATTTAAATGTAAATTTATTTGTTATGCAGATACAGTAAATAGGTTGTCACGATGCATTCAATTTACTGTATTGTACTGTACTGATGTAAATCACGCTTGTTTTAATCATCTTTCTCATCCTGAGACTTTGATATTTAAATTTACTGTGTCATTATGTTGAAGGGGCACTAGATGTTGCGCTGCACTGTCACTAGAGCATAAATTAATGTCTATGATTTTTTCAGTGGTACAGTATTACCTTGCTTCATGTTTTCCCAGAGTCTTTGGAGCTATTTAAACAGTTATAAAGCAGGTATACTGTGTAGAAATCACCTGCCTGAACATTTTCCTAAATAACCCAATATAAATAATAAAAACAACATTAAAGTAAAGTATGTCGTATGTGATCTCAATATTTTTACTAGATGGCTGATAATTTTGTGATTTTAAAAATTTCCCTATGAACTATTTTAACATGAATAACCATCCAAAATGGAGGTGCATTGTACATTGCCTTGTGAAAGTTTTCATACGCCTTGCACTTTTCCACATTTTGTCACATTACCACCACAAACGTAAATGTATTATATTGGGATTTATGTGATAGACCACTACAAAGTGGCACATAATTGTGAAGTGGAAGGAAAATGATAAGTGGTTTTCAAAATGTTTTACAAGTAAATATAAATAAATAAGCGTGGCGTGCAGATTTCTTCAACAACACATGTGCTTAAAAGGCCACAGACTGGACAGTGGAATGAAACAAGAGAGGATTGTTTTCTGCTTCATTCGTGAGATTAATGCCATTATTTAAGCCATTAAGAATATCAAAGTCCCTAAAACCTTTTCAAAATAAATAAGTTGAGTTTAGGGAATCCTTTTTAGGAAAGTGAAACAAAGCATAAGGGTCACTGCATTTAATTTTTTAAACAAGGACCTCACTAGTGAGTCCCTGTGTAGCTTGGTAATATGATCCACAATGCTTACTGTGCTGCTGAGCACACATTACGTGCAGAGCAAAAGGGGGAAAGTCTTGGAAAACATCCAGACTCTTGACTGACCTCCCTGTAAAGGTCAGACTTCATTACAGAAGCAAAGTAAATACAGTGCACAGCTATCACAGCTGTTGTCTGGACCCACTGTGCTCTAATAACCTAATGTGCAAACAAGACATCATTTTATACAATGCCAGAATAAAAAGCCTAACGTCAGAGTCTTATATTTGGCACATAAAAATAACCACACTTACAAAGCACTTACAAACCACTTGAGCAAGTAAAAGATCTTGGAAATTAAGTAGCAAGAAAAAAGTATTGAACACAGTAAAAAACTGCACTGAAGATGCTGATTCTTCTAGTCTAATTACTTCTCTTGTCTGTGTGTCTTAAAATATCATTTGCTGGGTTAGTGTGTAGATTGTAGCGGTTCCTTTTAATACTTCAACAAAACTTCATCTGTGGATGTACTGTCACCAAACTATCATGCAAGAAAAATCTATGTTAAGCTCCTTTCAGACAGGCATTACAATTCTGACTTTCTCCTGACTTTGTCGTGAGGGGGGTGTATGGCATCATATCGCAGTCAAAAGTCGAGCGAGCATAATTACATTGTGACATGGAGAATAAAAACCTGCAGAAAATTTCCACTCACGAGTAACAATAAACAGTTTTTTGATTCTAACCTATGCAACTTATGTGGATGTGTGCAAAAGTGTGCGAGGTTATTTTGTGGCTTTTTCGTCATTTGCACCAGATTTAACCAAGGTAAAAGTAGTAGATGGTCAAGTATAATCACTGTGCTCTACTTTTCCATGCTTTGTCCGGGTTCTATTCTCCATTTTAATCCGGACTCCCAACATTATCCAATGAGGTTGGGTGGCTTGCATCTCTGCACAAGGCCTTGTTGAGATTTGTGAGGTGTGCAGGTGTGTGGCTTACGCTTACCCATGATTCCCTAGGCTGCGTAGGCCCACATCTCTGATCTTTTAATTTCACAGGCTAATTAAAATAATTCTGCATGGTAAGGCATTTCATATGCCTTATAGGCCAACACATTTAGACACTTCCTGTAAAAAAAACTGCTGTTATTGTTGTGATGGGGAGAAAATCTCCAGCTCTGCTTTGATGTTTGGAATTCTCCCACTGGCTCAGCTTCAAGAACTCTGTAACTTGGAAATGGAAATGGTTTGATGCTAAAATGACTAGATTTACTTTGGGGTTGGGGATTTGTTCAGTCAGCCATGTCACGTAAAAGGCATGTAAAAGTTTTTTTTTCGTAAATAAACAGAAATATCTTTTTTACTGTTTTGTGAGGGTTTTTGTCAGACTGACACAGGAAGTAGTTTTATCTCTGTACTCAGTATCTTAGTTTATTTAGTGATGTATGCCTTTTTCACTGAGTTAGCCAACTGTACGTTCTTTTTGTGAATAACTGTTAATGTATATTTGTAGTTACAGTAGTTGTCTTAAATCTGTTCTACGTATTCTACAAATCAAAAGATAGAGCTGTGATAGACTGACCTTGTGTTTGAAGGTAGCTGGTACCAGCTTCATTAACATAGTACTTTTCAAGACTGACACTAACTAACTTTTGTTTTTTGAAATAATTGTCTTTTAGAACAAAATATCCTGTTTAAAGCTTTATATTATACAGTATTCCAAAAACTATATTAGCATGAACAGAACAATAGTGGTATATGCATGAAGTGGTAAAAAGTTATGTATCAAAAGGAAGCCACGGCAGCAAAATGATCAATACAGGAATAAACCACACGGATGAGGGCGTGAAGTGTCAGAGTGGAATTTATCCACCGTCACATTAAAAGATAGTGATGTTGCATGATGAGAGGTAGAGAAAGTTGGAGACTAGCTAACATACGCTGAATTTGATTTACCTTCAAAATCAGACGTCAGAGCTGGGAATAACACGGCACCTGAACTACCAGCCATGCTGGTAAACTAAGAATAGGGGGAAGTGGGGTTTGCTCCAGCCAGGTCAGCCATTGTTAGCAGGGCCACTTTATAGCAATGGCTGTAACTGGATTTTGTAAATTCAAGCTCTCGAGAACTGTCTTCCTGTTTTAATGAGGCACATTGAAGACAGAAGTGCTAATAAGCAGGGCCATCTGGGATTCTGAGGTCAGGCTTGGTGTGGCTCATCTGAATTTTCAAGTTGGAAGTCTGACTTCAGGAAGCATTTTTTTAAATTTCTGCCACATAATTCTGAAATTTCAACCTAAAAGTTCAATGGAAAACACAAATATCCTCTGGGCCCTATGCTACAGAACAGAAGCAGTGGAAACAGTGAAGTCTCTCAACACAACGAAGACAATACCGCCACAAACGTGTGTGTGTGTGTGTGTGTGTGGTCATTTACTGGAGAAGAGTTGTTTGGTGCTATAACAAAAGTAATTCACATTCAGTCTGTGGGAGGGAAGACCATCATTGCCTATATCAAATATCCTAGCAATCAATCCAATAGTTGTTGAGATGTTTCAGTCTAGGGCCACACAGAGAGTGAAACCACAAGCCCTGGCTGTGTGCTTCTGCTTACACACAACGTTACTGCCACTTTAGTCTGTCTTCAGACCTGCAGACCGTGTGGTTTCACAGACGGATTCGTTCCCTTTTCCCGGTATCTACTGCACTGATGCAACACACCCACATTTAGACCTAATTATATGAGAGAGAAGAAAAAAGAGGACAGACTTTATTCAGGACACATGCTTCTGTTGGTAAATTAAGAAATGGGTGAGATCACAAAGGGAGTGTTACACAGCACCCAACACGTGAATAAAACCTACAACCCAGATACTAGTGCGATTCTTCTGCTTTTTCTTTCACTATATGGCTGAACCTTGCAGGCCTAGTCAGGTCCTCAGCCAGAGACGCTCTCCAGAGCTGGTTCTAATTTACAGAAATGAACACACACGCTGACTCACTTCAACACACACATGTGGCTTGGCTCACAGACATGTTGGCGAGCACTAGGGGAAATCCTTCATAGCAGCATACTGTATCTCGCTATGGTCACATGCACATAAATTAGCTGTGTGAGCGCACAACCTCTCTGTCACCTATGGTGTGTGTTTTTTGTTCTTGCTATGACCGCTCTGCTCTTTTACTCATTTCAACAAGATCAAAAAATGTTTTGGTTGAAGTGGTGTAAGTAGGTCACTGATTCCCAACACAGAATCTAATGACGTGTTTGCAATGAGGAATAAATAAGAGTTTGAACATGGAAGATGAACATTATTCAACATTTGTGCTTTAACATTTGGTCACTGAGGACAGATGTTCTCTCAAAGACTTTATTACCCCATAGTTTGACCCTCTCTTTGGTTTTGCATTTTATGGGCCCAGTGTGTGATGACAGGGTGGGGTTCCCTCAGAGGATCGGTGAAGAAAGCGGAGAAAGATGAGAACTAAGGACGGACATTGTCAGGGAAAATGTGTTTTCCAGTTTATCTCCAGCTGAAGTAACTTGTGCAAGTGGGGCACTCATGGTACGAGTGAAAGTCTATTGATTCCAATGAGACTCCTCATTCAGCTCTAATGCTGGAGTTGCCACAGTCAAATATTCCTGCACATAAAGTGAAAATTTCCATTTTTTTTCTATTTTGATTCCTCACCTAAAATGCACAGGTTTGTCTTTCTGTATTCATACTCATCCCAATCATTCAGTGGGATTTTTGTAGCCTAAAATGCCTGAATTTGCAACTTAAAAAAAGCAACAGCTGACGACGACTATAATTTATTCAGGTGATGGTTTTGTGTCTTTTACACACGTTTGTGTTAACATCATTGTTTGGGTGTCTGGTGAGTTCTCCGATTGGCTGAATCTCCTCTAGATGTGCTGTGGTTCAAGCCATCAGCCTAACAATCAGCTGATCCACAATAAATAGTGGGTTGATGACTCAGCCAGAGCCATCACATACCGTGTTGGCTGAACATGAGGAGTGGAGTTAGGTGGTAAGGGCAAATGGGGAAGACGTATATTAAGTAAGACATAATAATTCTGTATATTTAGGCATAGTCCAGTTAGCATGGAGGTCACTGCTGATACAACCTTAATACTCATCACAATAAACCTCCATCTCTATCAGGAAAAATTGCAAGAGGATTCTGTCTTATGTTGGACGTGGTATTAGTTTGATTACAGTACAACATTTTAATCATCCTCTGTACTTGGTTAGAATATGTGTCTTTTTGCAAATACATGTTAAAGAATCCCAATACTGTCTGAAGCAGTTAGTTTGACTCATGTCGATATGTCCTTGGGCAAGATGCCGAACCTCAAACTTGCTGTGGGTGCTGTCGTTGGCTGTGTGGGTACTCGGATACATCGGCTTTCTTTAGTAATCTGTGAGCAGCAGCAGTGTAACCCGATTTCTCCTCCACCTCTGACAGGTTTTGGAAGCTTGGCTCACAGATTTTAACGGTATAGTGACAGAAAATGCTGCAGAGTGTTTGTGTCACAGCCGACGGGCAGAAGGGGGAAAATGGTGGAGCAGCTGATTTGCAACAGGAATGGTCTTAATTTAAAAAATATGCGGGGGAAGTAACTTATTTAGACTACTGGGCACTTTGTGTTAGTCACTCATCTTTGTGTTCCAGTCTGCAGCCTTTCGTTACACACATGCGCAGTTGGAGAAAGCTGATTCTAAACCTGGATACACGTATACATAGCAAAGAACTTACCTTCTTTGACAGAAATCTGCATTGGGAAGTCAAGTTTCCCTAATGCCCTACCCCAGTTTCGGAAGCCAACTGTCCTGTTTACGTGACAGCTTTACAGAGAAAGTCAACTGTAACCGGGTTATTTAATTCCATGTAAACAAAGTGTGTTTCTGAGAATCAGTGATTATGAAGCAACACTCTAAAACACTTTGGACAAAAGTGCTATTTAAGACCATTCAGCATTTACTATCATTAACTGCCATTCAAGGTAGGTTTACTCCTCCTAGATGGTGCCTGACCATTGGTTGTGCCAAACCAGCTGGCAGGGATCAAGGCTGAGCCTCTTTAAGCCACCACAGTGGTGACGTAAAATTTGGGTATGTTTGAACGTTTATCTAAAGGGACCGCTATGAAGTTCAAATGGTGAAATGAAGGCAGCAGAAGCAGGCGGTCAGTTCTTTAGGCAACAGCCCAACTAGTCTGACCTACATGAAAACCTCCCAGATATCACAGAGTGTCAACTGTTTGTGGTTTGAGCTTTTTTACGATAAGTCACAATGACAAAAGTAAAGCTCTGCTCTGGTAAAGTCCTAACAGTAATGCCCGTAAAGATGATTATAAACATGTTTATTATGCGGACCGTGCCGCCATCTTGCTGCCCCACCACAAGATTGATCAATTCACATATATAGAGTCTAATCTACTGTACAGACACACAGGTGGTAAAGGTGCAGTTGCTGCACAAGCATATTATCAGGCATATAGAGACCAGTCTCTAATATGGTGGAATTAAATGCCAATATTATGAGTTTGTAGTGTAGAGTGACACACACTGTTGGTGAAAAGAGGGGATTCCAATGCAAGTTAATACATGCGAACCGACAATGACAGGGTTTTACACATTCCTCTATAGATGTATATGAATCTTATCAGCGCTCACGTGTAACACGGTACTTTCCCTTGAAAAATGTGCTTGGTGTCTCTCTTTTTTTCTTATTAGTTTGTTCGGTTATGAAACAAAAGACCAGCAGCAGCTCTCACTAAGCACAGTCTCTGACAAGTAACAGGCTTCACAGTGAGTAGATTTCTAACTGCCTACCCTTTATTTCATTTACATTTAGTGTTAGAAAAAAGTGATTTTCTATGTTTTCCCCTGTATTTGCATGGGGTTCCTTCCTCCCACAGTCCAGACACAGGCATATTTGGTTAATTATCATTATAATGATAATAATGATATACTAATTCTTTTCAGTTACATTTTCAACCAATCAGATTACCAGGAAATTTTGATTATTGACAAATACAGAAAATGAAATAAAAGTAACTAAAATCTATTTCAGCATTTATCTTCTTGGTGTGTGGGGATGTTGTAGAAGACTCCACATGTGTATGTGATTTGTGTGGAGTTCTGGATGAAATTTATTCCTGTGGTGGGACAAACTAGCACCTTCACAAAAATGGGTTAAATCCACTCACCATGAGTAGAAAATTCTCTAGTACAAGTGACCCAATGGGGATGTATAGATTGAGCAATGAGTGATACTGTTTATTATAATAATTTCTCTAAGTACATGCTGTCAAATTTGTCAATTATAAATATTCCAAAGTACCTGCTGCAGTTTTTTCTCAGTGAAAACACACACACACACACACACACACACACACACACACACACACACACACACACACACACACACACACACACACACACACACACACACACACTGCTGCAGTGGCCACATACGCCCATCTCCTCTCAGTCACTCCCTGTCCTCTTGTCTGCTGTATTGCTTATTAGCAAAATTTCCTGTTACATGTAGGAATTGCTAAAATTAGTTCCACGATTGTTGTTTTTTTTTTTTTTTTTACAAAATTCAACTACTGTAGCAACAAATCTCGTGACTTTACACAATATTTCACATGCTGCTGAACTGATATTTAAGTGTGATCTGCATTGTCTTGTTTCGACTATTCCAATGGTAAAAATACAGGTAAACAGCAAATACTGTCACTCTGCTACAGAACATTCCAGTTGAGCCTGTTAAAATTGCAGGTGGCTGAGACATAGTCCTGTGAGGAAGCTGGGGTTGTGACAGGAGAGCCTGGCTGAATGGACTAACAGGAAATGCAGATCATGGTTGCTCTTAGTTTGGACCCTTTTTAAAAATGAATGACTCTGTGGCAGCCTGCCTGATGCCCTACTTGACTGTCTGTTTCACTGTCCTATAGCTGGGCAGCTGCACCATTTTCCAACCATGATCATATTCATGCTTTATGCTGAGTTTAGCCTGAAGCTCTTTTAGTGACGTTCATAGTAGAAACCATTCAATATTGAGTGATTAATATAGCCACTTATTCAAGATCAATCCATAAAGATGTTTGTCATGGTTTCAGAACTATTAAAGAAAGGGCCAAATACAGTCCATATAATTCATGAAGTCAGAAATTTGGTTAGTTACATTTGGCAAGTCTGAAAACGTCACACAAATGCTTTAAGTGTGTATATTTTTCGCACTAATTATAAACACAGTCTTTGTCCTCAGGCTATGGTCTGCTATAGAGTGGGGATGTGTTCTATTTAGGATTTATCCCAAACCATTTAAAGTCTAGAGGAGTCTGGCTGTATCATTTCTCACCTAAAAAGTCTGTAAAATTCGTAAATAATAGTAGCAGTTTATATGTTGACATATTCTTATCGAGTTTTTCTAAAAATCCACTGAAAGGAAAGTCACTCAGGTTGAACATTTCTATATATAAAGCTATGTACACAGCGGTGGAAACAGGAAGTACGGTAAAGCAGTTGTCATTCAGGTAAAATTTCAAACTGAGAAATTACAAAGATCATTACTTTTCATTTCAACATTTAGTTTCTCAAAAAAACAGCTGTCTCAGATGCGATTGTGTTGAAAGGCAAATACATTAAATTTTCTGTTGCTTTCCTGCTGTGGTAACGTCTGTGTCTCCCACCCTCTTAACATTTCTTTCTTCCCCATGCTTTTTTGTTTTTTACAAGCTGCTGTTTGGTTTTGTGACTGTGAGTGGCTGCAGCTGTTTTCCTGCTGTTTGACTCAACTGGAGGTTGAGATTTGGAAGTGGGGAAGCTGAATTGGTCCCAGTGTGGGATTTTGGCATTTCAAATGGATTTTGAAATGCAGCTTATTGTGGATAGAGATAAAACATTCCGAATAGCTTGTCGGCCTCATTGCTCTTTGTTTACCCTGCAGTTCAGAAATATTCGATTCATATGTTGCCAGTGAGCTGTGGCTCCGTCCAACAATGTTGGGATTTTACAGTTCAACTTCATTACCTCTCATAGTAAAATATTATCTTGTAGGTTTATTCAGTGTTGTAATTCATGTATTCATCAACAGTGAACTTGGATGTTTGATGATGATACTTATTTGTCTTCTTAATGTTATGGTATTAGTTAGTGGCAGATATTTGTTTTCTAACAAAAATATAATATTAACAATCACATTTATTGAAGATCTCTAAAATGAAGCTTTTTGTAGCCAAGTTTAAGTGTAGCCAAGATACAATACAATCTCAAGAAAAAACAGGCTAGAAAGCAGACACAGTTTCCTTGAATGTTTAGCCTAAAATATTCTGAGAGTGCAGTGTCATGTGCACACACAGGAAACTCACAAAGAAATCAAAAATGTTTCAACTTTGAAGTTTTATTTTATTATTTTAGAGGCTCTGCTGCAGGAATTGAACAGCAAATGAGCGTTCATATTTAGTAACGTCCACAGGGCATCACACAAACATCATGTGTCTTTATCTTGAAAGTAATTCTAAACTACAAGAAATGACGCTGTAAAAGTCCAACAGTTTTAAATGTGTTTATTCAATAATCATCGGTTAACTGCTGTTGAACTAGAACAGCAAATCTGCTCTCAGCTCCCAGGAAAGGCAAGGTGGTTGGGGAGGAAGTGGCACACCAAATTTCATGGTCATGTTGAAGTATCTTAGGATACTGTTAAAATATAAAAGGTTTAAAGAACTACAGAGTAATTGTAAAAGGTTGAATTAGTGTAAGGGATTGATTTTCAAAAGGAATTCCAGATTAAATTAGAATTCGTTTGAATCATTTATAGTGTTTCCCCAAGAAAATCTTTCAGGCATGGAGGCATGCACTAAAATATTTAATTATTTCTAATGTAAAAAGTAAAAAAGAATTACCAACAATCTTTAAGAAATATGATAAATGAATAAAAATATATAAATAGAAAAGAAAATCTTTTATTGAATTGCACTGCAGTCGGTTATTTTTTGTATAAATGATACAGACAATGTTAAATTAACTTATCTTAACAAACTCACTGTTGCACTGGTAGCGTAGGTTGTCTAAGGTGAGTCACTCATCATTTTCAAATCATAAAAATTACCACTTGGTCTTACTTTGACATGATAAACATGAACTATAAAAGTAGCTCATTGTAACTCATTGTTCTGTACCTCATCTTAAGTATCTTGCTACAAACAAATCTATAATGATATGCATAATATGCATTTTGCTGTTCTTTCGTTGACTGTGTTGAAGTGTAGTCATACTTATAGCATGATAGCAGCTGAGGGTCATTGAGTTTTTCACATTTTCTCTGTTATTTCAATCTCTGCGAAAATAAAACCATTGAATTAAAAAAAGTCAAATGTTTGATACATTTTTGTTTGCTTCACTGCAGATTTCTGCTAACTGGTAATTGGAACCAGTACTGTATGCCGTGATAACATGAAAAATGTGTTCATCAAGTGTGGCTGTGCTTTTTTGGCATTTCACAGAACATGCCATCCTGTGTGTTTCTTGTTTTGTGATGGTGCCACATGAATAAAAGAGGAGGAAACAGAGAAAAGAAATTAGTGGTTCTACCCAAAGTAATTTCCAGCAGCTAATGCTGAACCTTCTTCATTTCCTCTTTTTTCTTGTGATTCCCACAGTTCCAGAGGAGCTCTGGAACTTCCTCTGGGGAGGGGAGAGAGGAGGAGGCAGCAGGGGGAGGGGACAGGAAGAAGTAGAGCTTTTCTTGGCCCAGAGAGTTTGCGGCCAACTTCACCACAGCCAGAGCTGGTATTTTTCTCCAGGATTTCCCAATCCAAACCTGGCACTGACAGTGGAGATAAGATCAAAGTCCCCCCACAGATCCCTGAAGGGAAATTGACTCAACTATATCTTATTAGGCTACACCAAAGAATAATAAAACACTGAAACTGCATAGATTACAAAAGATTATAAGAAGAATCAAATAAAGTAATATGTGAATATACAGTGTTCAGATATGCATCTGCTCATCAGTGAATATATGAGCATGAAAGTCCAGCTAAATGTGAAATCTTTACATATGTACAATCTATAAATAAATAAATGTACATATAAATATGGAATTATGTCTTCAATGGTTTCCTCAAGAAGGAAGAGAAATTGCAGAGATGGATGAGGGGAAAAAAGGAAGGCATGGAGGAGAGGATGATATTCTTTAAATGTATTTCATGTAAAGGCTCCAGGCTGATAGGAGCCAGTGACTGTGTGTCATAGTAAAATATTACTACACAAACATTTTAATTTGACTTTAATTTCACATAAGAAGCAGCGATGCCACCAACTGCTTTAGAGCAGATCACATGTTGAGTACAATAACCTTATAATAATAGTGCGACAGTGAAAATGGCGTGTTCTTTCTTTGTTTAATACTGTTCTGCTTCCCATGAACAGTCGAAGTAGTTTCAGTCTCAGCCTCTTCAGTCATATGCACCAGCCGCCCATTCTCTCTTTGGAGTTTTTCGACTTGGAGAGACCAGCAGAGCTTTTCCTCTCCAGTTGCAGTGCAGTGTGTCTGTCAGTGATTTCTCTGGACTGCTTTTAAACATCTGTTCTAAAGTTGGGTGATTTATTTGTCTTTCCCGCCTTTTTTCTGATGGGCCTTGAATTGTTTAATTCTTGAATTTGAAAGGAACACGAGAGTACCAGCTGTTCATGTGTGTTTTTATTTTCTTCAGATGGCAGCCTACATTTCTTCCCTTTCTGTGTGTCTGTCTCCAGGTTGATCGGTGACAGAGGAAGAGAATGCTTTCCTGAATCTCCGTGCTCACAACCCCCCACCCCCTGTGTCCCTCTCTGCGGCCTCATCCACAACACCACGTTCATCATGAACCACACTCCCAGCCCCCACCTGTCTGAAGGGGGTAAGTCAGCTGGAGGTGGCCTACTGTGCAGCCTGGGTTTGGGTTCTGACAGAGGGATCCGCTCCCCAGACAGCCTTACCCACACCCCGAGCCCCACAGGAGGAACCCCTAGCTCCAGTCCCCCACTGTTGCTGTCACCTGGGCTTGGAGGCCTTGGACTTGGATCCCTGGGGGCCATGAGTGAAGGAGCTGGGGCCGACTGGGAGAGCAGGGAGGAGCTGAGACTCAGGGAGCTGGAGGAGGCTCGGGCCAGAGCAGCCCAGATGGAAAAGACAATGAGGTGGTGGTCGGACTGCACCGCCAACTGGAGAGAGAAGTGGAGCAAGGTGAGCTGCTGGTTACCAGAAGCCCGTATTACTGCTGTATGTGGATGCTGGGAGATTTCACTCACACACAGACTTATTGATACCTTCTTATTCGCACAGTGCCATAATTTGTGTCATATTGCACACACAATTTATAAATGGATTAAAGGTTCAATGTTATAGATGTAAAGGGATGTATTAGCGGAAATAAAACGGTTTTTCATAATTATGTTGTCATCTCTTTAGGTTAAAATGAGCATTAGATATCTACGTAGGTCACAGGTCACACAATCACGGACAAAGCTGTGCTAACCTTGGCTCTAGATGGAATTTTGTGTTTGTAGGTCGAAGTCAAAGCGAAGATCAATTTGAAACATACCGGTCATGTTTCAATAAGAGGTTATGATAAAAATGCAAACATGTTTGAAGATGTGAAACCCGTTTGAAGAAAAAATGGCAACGACTTCAGTCTATTAACGGCAATGATTAACAGACAGTAACAATTGACATAAAACAAACATTTATGGCGGGAAATGCAGTGCTCACATTCCAAATAAACAAATCCACAATAAATCCACTCATGCTGTTTTGTGCATGATATGCCCCTGTATGTGTTTGCTTATTGCCAAAATGACTTGTGGAAGAATTGTGCTTAGTGTCATACGCACTTACTGGCCACTTCACTAGAGACATCTGTACAATTCAATGCAATCCAATACAGCAGCTTCACCATGAATTCTACTTTTACAAGGTTATAATTTTCCAGTTTTCATCTTTAAACTGTTAGAAAGGTAATCATTCATATCATCATCCTCACACGGTTTCTGTTGTGCAAAAGAACACATACTGTTCTTTATTTTGACTCCATCCCACTGACACTGTTCTGTGCTGCACTGAATACTCACCAGTGCATCAATTATGTGGATTATGTGGATTATTGCACTGCTAACAGCAAATGCTATTTCCTTCTATGGATGACCAATGAACAATCAGTTAATCACTGGAACAGAGCAGTTTATATTTGATTAATCAGTTATGTCCACGTGTCCCAGGTTCGGGCAGAGCGAAACAGAGCGCGTGACGAGGTTCGTCAGCTGAGGCAGCGGCTGGACACCCTCACCAAGGAGCTGACCGGTGTTCGGCGGGAGCGGCAGGAGCTAGCCTCAGAGAATGAGACGCTTCGGCAGGAGACCCTGCTCCTGCGCAGTGACCACACGGCTCCACCGTCGTCTGCCGCCTCTCCCTCTCCCTCCACACCACATCACCGCGGTGCTGGCTCCTCTTCCTCTCCATCCATCCCTCCTTCCTCCCCTGCCTCCTCCTCTTCATCTCAGGTCCACACTGATGCCAAGCTGGAGGAGGGACCACCAGGGTCTCCCGAGCCAGAACCAGTAAGGGATGTAGACTTGGAGAGACAGAAGATGGAGCAACAAAGGGTTAGTCGGTGCACACTTAGAGTAGAGTAAAGGATTTATTAGAGCGTGCAGCTTCGATGATGGAAACTGTCTTTGCTTCAGATATAGCTGCTTGTGTTGAAGCTGCCCGTGGTTTCAGCCATTCGGCGCTGAGGCTGCAGTCATGGCAAAATGTGGCTGTTGATTGGTCAGTCCCCAAAGTTTGGTCGAGAATGACAAATCTCAACAACCTCTGAATAAAGTAAAGTCATTAGATGTGAATCCCTGACTGTTCCTCTAGCTAGTGTATTTCCAGTTGAAGTATGAAATGATGATTTGATGCATATCTGTGAAGTATTGTCAACCTTTTGAGGATTTCATCTTGCATTTCATTCAATGTTATTAGTATTTAATTTCACTTTCTGTCTGCAAATACAGTCCTCCTCCGCTCTACATTATAGATTGAATCATTTTTTTAAGCCTTGTCCTGAAGCTTGGATTTTAATAGTTACATTTATGTACTATATAATTTTTATAAATATTATACATTTATTTAATAACATCATATTGATAAAACTAATTTGAAGTGATACATTTGTTTAAATTTAAATAAGTGAACTATACAGTGTATATAATTATAAAAGTGTGAATTCACATAGCATATAGGGTGAATGATAAATGGTGTAGGCAGCTATGAACTACACTGTCTGTGCTGTGTCACACTGACTATAAGCCTGTATGTGTTGCATAGAGATTTACATGGGGAGAGGGAGCGTGTACCCTTGTACTTTATTTTAAAAGCGTTTGCCTCCCCAGCAAATGTTGGCAACAGGCTACACACACAATTTAGCCTGTTTGTTTTTACATATGGACTCTAAAGAATATCTGGAGAATCAGATCCAGACATTCTCTCAAGTTGCTCTTTCACACCTGTGTCCTTGTGAGACCAGCTCCCGCTTGTTAAATCGGGGCAAGGGTTGGTGCTTGGGTAGAGCGTGTAGGTGCCAGTGTTTTGTTTACGGCACATTGAAGATCATATACCAATGTCTTGCTGTTCCCTAAATTTGTCTCACAATTTCAGTGCCTGCCCTTACAGGCAGAAGTTCACAAAGTTTGTCTTCTATCCATTTACCCATCGTTGCTATTGTCCTTGTACATATGAGTGTTTTGTATTTTAAAAACATCACACACGTCCACAAAGAAAAGCATCAGCTGATTGGAAGCCCCGACCACTAACCTCTCCCTCCCAGTCTGCCAAGTAAACATGAAAACTTAGTGAGCTACTGTTTTAGTAAACCACGCACTGATTACCCACCAACTCACAGAGCACGGCACCCTGGCCTTAGTAAACTGGCCTTCAGATACGCTCGGTGAGAGGAGGAAGTCAGCACACAAACACTTCCGTCTGATAACGCCGCTTTGACCTGCTGTGCTTTCGTCTTACTCTAGATCAGGGCTCCTTGTGTGTTTATAGCCACGGTCGGTCTCTCTGCTTCTCCTCCTCTCTGCAATTCTGTACTGTCTCATCTCTCTCTCTCACTCACTCACTCTTACACACACACACACACACACACACACACACACACAAGTATTAATTAAAATGTCAGTAAGTAAAGGTCAGTATGGTCACCAGTCACACTTGGGCCTTCGTGTTCCTCAGGTTGGGTTCCTGTGGAAATGCACATACTTGTGTGCTAACCTAGACACACACAGCATTCCATTATGATGTGTGTGTTGGTGGTGGCAGAGGTGGTCTAAATGTTACTCACACACAGCACAGCCTCATTTCCTGTCTCCCTCTCTTGTTCTGGTTCTGACACACATTGACTGCTTCCACATGTTGCACTCTGTAGTGTGTGTGACGTTACTGACATGTTACACACGGGGTCCCTCTGTTGGGGTTAACCTGCAATGACAGCAGCCGCACCACAGCTCTGTGTTTCATATGGCAAATCTCAGTTGTATATCATAATGCAAGAGAGACTGGGGAATACACCCCAGTTTGTACTTTGACTCACTGCACTTTTTAAACACAGACAGGGGCTCTTCATCCCAAAGCGTGCAGAAAAGTCTTAAGCCACAGATATGAAAATTGCCCTTACTTTATCGTTAGTGGATGTCATTCATCCAAATTATACAGTATGTGTTGTCTTTTTAATAGAGTTTAGATCCCTCCACGGTTGACGCTACGGGTGGTTTTGGTCCTGTGCTCAGATACCTAAGGGGCCCTAATTTAAACACACCCAAAATTAAACAGGGATAAGTTTAAATACACTGCCACTGGTCTCTGGTCTGTCCAAAGAGAATTCTATGGATCTATGGTGCAGAGTGTCAGATATGATCATGTGGAGTTTTTTTCAGATTGTCATAAATACAGCAGGGGATATTATCTTTGGAAATGAATAATCTTTGAAAAAAAAAAATCTCTCCAAAGACAATGGTTGTATTTTGATTTACAGATATTGGTCATGAAATTATTTTTCTTCTGTCTGTCTATTGCATAAAGATCCTTAATTATTGCTGCAGGAGGCAAAAATCATGGATGAGCTCCCTGTTTTAATTTTCCTTGGCAAATATCAGATATGATGCAACATGTTTAACATGTGAAGACCTAAGCTCTAAAGTTGCTGCATATGAGGACTTTTCAGGGAGATCTTATTGTGCATTTCATGAAGAATATTTATTAAACTTGCCACAAATTACTGTCAGACAAATCTTTTGCCACTGCAGTTTCTTACAGGTGTAATGACGGCAGCCACAGTTAATCTGTTCTGCAGATCTGCAGATTGTTGTGCTGTTAAAGACACATGACACTTGCTGCACATTTCTGGAAGGTAATGAAGCATGAAACACATGCATCTGCTCATGATGTGCAGCTGAAATAAAAAAAAAATGCTGGAACGAAAAAGACAGACTTTTGTCTCATCTTACCTGCTCTTTTTGTGCTTTTTCAGTCTTTAATATACATATTTTTTGTCCGCTAGTGTTGATTTGTCAGTAGGTCAGGTCATATCAAGACACAAATTTATGGTCCAAAGATGATGCGTCCCACTTACAGTTTGGGTATAAAAGTTTGCATCCCCTTCATGTGAAATGGCAAAAAGAGATTTTCATCATCGGAAGTAACAAAGTCTCAAGGGGTGTGTGAAAAAAAATTGTAAAATAAAAAAAAGATTTTAGGGCAAAAGTTTGCATCCCCTTCATTTTACAGTAGTTAAATGCACAAAGGAGCTCTGTGCTGAATTGTTTTAATTTTAGATAAATGTTATATTTTTCTATATCTTTACAACTCCCCGTGACAGAATAACAGTTTTATGAGGAACTCTTAAATGCAGCGTGATGTTAATGTTAAAGAAGCATGCAGTCTTTGGGAGGCTGTGGGACGCAGAGACCTTTTCATATTACATCTGGCAAATGCAATGAAAGATATAGGATGGGAAAACATTTGGATTTTTACTGTTGGGATGCCAAATCAGAGAGATTTACTATAAGGAGAACGGGAAAAGGTCTACATTTCCAATTTAATTTCTGTTAAGACCATTAAATAAAATGAGATGTGAAAATGTTTGGCCATGAGAACCCACCCAAGAGTTTCAGGGTTCTGCTGTGACAGCATGTTGGCAGAAAAGAAGTTGATCCACTCTATTAAACTGTTTGATTTGCGACCTTGGATGGGAGGAATGCAGGATGGAGTGGAAAATTGTAAAGACAGAAGAGAGAAATATTGTTGCAGAAGAGGCCGGTATTTCTGACAACCCCTTCAAAAACAGGGAGCTTCACGTGAGTCCACACAAGAGATGTGGGTACGCTGGAATGAGAATGATACTTTATTTTCTGGGACTAAAAATGAAAGGAAGCCTTTATCCCTGCTGATGTTTTTGTAAGGACTTATGGAATGTTAGGAGGAGGTTTCTCAGTGGATTATTTGGATGAAGGGCGGAAACTGCAAATAAACATCAATGACCGCATGTACTTGTGAACAAACTTACTGGAAGATCCTTGAGGTGACTTTGGTAAAGGCGAACAGAATAAAAGCTTCACCATAACAGCTTTTAAAGCAAAAAGAAAATATTAGTTTTAGTGTTTTTAATGCTCTCAGACAAGCCTTTGTTGGAAACAGCACAGGATGTTCTCACTACACCTACACACAGTGTTTTATTGACCTGGTAGGGTTGGTAGTTCTGAGCATCACACACACTTTTGTCATTTTTTTCGGTGCTTCAGTAGCAGAAGAAACGCTGCTGATAACAGAGCATTCAGCTGTGTGACTTCAGTCAACTTTTAAAGTAGCAAGAGCGTATACTGCCGCTGGCACCCAACATGGTGACTCTCAAACAAAGTGTCGAGGCATAATAAAATCGAACATGCTCTTGGTATGAAGTGGATTGTTGTCTTGAAAGACATGGTGAGCTGATATGAGCTCTGATGGGCAACGTTCTGTCTATAGTTCCCTTCCCTTCTGCTCCACACTGTTAAATATTCCCCAGACATGGAGCCTTGTGGGATGTTGGTGCTGTGGTTCAGTAACGAAGTGGTTCCAACTGTGGCTAACACGCATTTGCGGTGAGACAAGAGGTTATCGGAAATCTCTGTGTACACGCTGAAGATTAGCAGGCAAGGTTTCTCCTCCACCTCACACTTGTCTTGGACTAGTGGCTCATCGGGTTTAACTGTATATTGACAGAGTTGCAGCTTATGGTTTTTCATTTATTGTGACATGCTCAGTGGAGAGAGGAGCGGAGAGGAGGGAGACACCGAGAGAGAAATTCACAAATTCCAAATTTCATGTTTTTCAAACCTTCCCACTATACAGCAAAAATGAATTGGCTTTGTTCTGTCAATGCTTTTAAAAGGGACTGTGTCATATTTATATATGTTTTTGCATGTCATTGTGATGATGGATATGAATTCTAGTTACTTTTATATGCAAATTCAGCCTGAAACAGTCATGTCTGTCCTAATATCTTATGCACATAGAGGATCACAATTTAGGACAAATGCATTAACTAGCGGTGGGGATCTCATTTTCTTCCTCTTTTCTCTCTCCGTGTCCTCCTCTGCCAGGACGTGGAGCTGCTGGAGTCGGTCCTTCGTTCTGGTGCCACAGGCGCTGATACTCAGGAGGCCTGGGACAGTCGGGGTGCTAACAGTAGCGTTAACCCAGCCATGTCACGCTCATCCTCGGGCCTGACCAGGCAGGAACGCAGCAGGCAGCTGTGGGAGGACATGAACACGTTAGAGGAGGACTCCAGTAAACTCAACGCCCTGCAGCTTCGCCTGGATGAATCCCAGAAAGTCCTGCTGAAAGAGCGAGAGTAAGAGGCACAAGACACACAATACTGCAGTTTGAAACAGCTTGTGGGTTTTTTAAAATGTATTTAAAATGTATGTATTTTTGGTGACTAAATGTGGATTTGGTTAATGGTGCATTCAGGTGCCCCCAAATGAGTGAGAAGTTTTCTCTGTTTTTTGTTTAAACTGTCACACATCAGCACATAGCAAAATGTAAGAGCACAAGCGAGTGGCAGCTGTGATAGCTGAGTGACGCTCCTGTTGTTGGTTGGTTGGTCGGCTGCTTGACTGTAGTGTTGTTTACTCGACCGCCTGTAAATCTGTTTTAATGCATGGCTGTTTACTATCTCACCATTCATTCTTTATTAGTAGACTACAAACAGCATGTGGTGTGATGTACTACAATCATTAAGGGCGTTTTTGGATAGTGTCTCTTTGTTGTTTGAAATGTGTATTTGCAGACATTTGCTGACTCGGATAATAACCCACTCAAAGACTAGAGCCATATGGTTAAGTGTGGAAAATCACTAATGTGTCTTTGTGTCTTCCCCAGAGACAAGCTTGCTCTTAGTAAGAGCATTGAGAGGCTGGAAGCTGAACTCAGCCAGTGGAAACTTAAATATGAGGAGCTCAGCAAAAGCAAACAGGAGGCTCTGAAACAGGTGAGAATTCCACGCGTTCAGTCTGCCACCCTGCCAGTCACTGAGAATACAGGGTCTGTGGGTTGACCAAAACATTAGAACCACTCCTTCAGTACCACTCGGCTAACCATTTGGACCTCAATAATAAACACATAGCAGAATTATCACCTTTCTGAAAGTTTCAATCTAAAATCTGAGACATTCTAACCTTGTAAAAATGGAATTCACGGCAGAGCCTCTCTATTGGATCGCATTCAATTGCAAAGGTGATCATAACTTTATGCCCAATCGGTGTATGTCGAGATGAATTCTCAAGTTAAATAGTGCTGTGCTGAAAGACATAAAATAAACTTCAGTTCATCACCATCGACCACAAGACCTGCATGATGGACCCACATTTAATTAAGTATTTTACTTGAATTACAGGTGATTATAGAGCAAATTTTGCATGGTCATATGATGTCATATGATGTCATACGATGTCATACTTCAGCACCATGTACGAGGCCTGTATGGAAAGCTTCTTTTATGAAGGACTTCTCTCATTCTGGAAACGTTTAACTGCTTTATACTTTATGTTTGTACATCTTTAAAAAGTTTGCTTATGTTCACGGTTTATTTCAAACTTACAAAGCTATTAATTACACTTCCTTGTAAATATTCCATCAAGAGAGCAGTTAGCAGACATTCAATAGATCTCTGATTTGCTGTAATGTGACACTTTTTTTTAAACAATAATTTAATTATGAAGTTTGACACACAAATGATCTCCAAATTTTCACAAAATTTCATGACCTTGGGTAGAACGTTTCCCAATATTAGCTATTAGTTTCAGGTTTCCACATTTATATGTTTAGACCTCGGCTGTACAGTGCAAATATGAAAACACTTCTCTGATATGTTGGCAGAGACTATCTTTTTAAATAATAAAATCATGTAATGTTAATCTGACTAGGTATTGACTAATATCAATAGAATAAGTGTAAATTACAGAACATTAAATGCATTTCTATACAATCTTCAAATGTGGGAGGTTTTTGAACTCAGGGTAAAATACAAAACCTCCTTCTAAAGAATAATAAGCAAAGAATCCTTCCAGACAAAGCTGGACTTGCCAGAAATGTCTGGAACCCCTCCACATGTGTGTTATCAGAGACTGTTATACTTAACACATTTGTTTGTGATTTAAGGCCCTTTGTGCAGTATGAATAAGTGGAACCTTTATTGTTTTGATTCAGGTCTTTGTTGGTGTCAAGGATCTGGAATGTGTTTCTTCAACTAATCTGAAGCGAGTCTTAAACTGGGGGTGTATCTGGCAGCGGGGAGGCAGCTTATTAAAAACAGGACTGCGTGACACTGCCTTTGTATTAAAGTCCTCTTGGTTTCCAGATTCCTACGGTGCAGACAGACAGACAGACAGACAGACAGACAGACAGTTTAGGCTGCACATGGTTCCCAATGGCTTATTGAATACAGTAGTGAGCTGATGGCAATTTGATCTATGGTAATCCCTGTTCACTATTCACGGCAGATGTTGGTGGCGATTCAAGTATTGGATCAACTTTTTGCTTTGACAAATACAGTGATCATTTCAAACATGCACTTGGGGTTTGTCAGGTTGCCTTTGTTTTAGGTTAGATTTAGTCCGAAGATCTGAAACAGGTTTGGGCTGTTAGAAGATGTAAGAAGGAGGTCAAATAGTTGTTCACTGCAGTGTATCCTCTGAATATCTCAATGTATTCTTTGGGGTTCCTGGATCCTAGATAGTCAAAGGGGAACCTACACAGGGTCATGCTCAGGCATGCTGTAAGTCCTCTGGACTGACACGTGTTAATGTGTCCCCACCACTTGGGGGCAGCCCAGCCCTTAAAGTGAGGAAAGAGCCGGGGATCGAAGGACAAGGCGAACACAGGTCTGATAGAAAGAGAGAGAGACAAATTCATTTTGATAAAAACAGTAAAGGGAAAGAAAGGAGAAGGTGGTTTCAAAGATAAGAGATGAGTGTGTGTGGTCACGCCGTGTGGTTTGAAGATGTGTAGGGCAGAGAGATAAAGATGAAAGCAGGATAGGGTGAAGTGCTGGAGGTAGAGTGAAGGCAGACGAGACGCAGGCAGAGATGTAATGATCAGATTAAACAAGGGGAGATGAAGAGCGGGATTGGGTCATCCTTATCTACGCACTTGTGTCCTAGATACTTCAGGATCACAGGACATGTTCGCTTCAAGAAGTAACCATTTCTTGATATGGAAAAAGGGGGATGTGTCTTCCCGAATATATTTAGAGATAACACAAAATACCAAGAAGTAGCAAAGTTTGATAGACTTTGTGCCTAGTGTCATGTCCAGTACAGTACACTGACTGCATGTCGGAAATGAACACTGATATTATTCTGACTTTTCATAAAAATGTGGCACAACTTTGTACTGTCAGTACTAATGTCACAGTCTTTGCGTGCTGGAGTTTTCAGTTTTAGAGTAAGTGAAAGAACATATACACACAGTTGAGGATCTGTCACAAGTAGGGTTCACTTCATTACAAAAGGTGACAACAACGAAAGTGCAGTGAAGAAGGTTCTGTAGATTTCCAGCTGTGGTGTTCAGTGATGGATACACGGTTACAGATAAATAGCAACGTCACGTACAGTGTAAATGTAAAGTGTGTACTCGTATTGAAGCTTGGAGGTTTCAAATAGGCAAAATTATGAGGATTTCTTAGACTCAAGTCTTGCTGTGTCTAACAATAAAATGAAATCCACAACACTCACGGTTTGTTGTGTTGTCTTGTCCCTCCTCGCCCTAACACCATCTAGCTCAACCTGCTAAAGGAAATGCATCTGGATGAACTCGGGCGTATATCAGAAGACCTGGAGGATGAACTTGGAGCCCGAACCAGCATGGATAAGAAACTAGCAGAACTTCGAGCTGAGGTAAACAGACAAAGGTGTAGGGGTATAAAGAAAGAGCAAGAATATGGGAGTGACGGAAAGAGGGTCTGTGGATTATTCCCACCACTACAGAAACGCTTCCTCTGATAGCACTCTGCTGTGATGTTTTGCTGCCTTGTACTGCACTTGTGCAAGTGACTAAATGTAAATGTCAGAGTTTTCCTATGCTGACACCCACAACATCAACGCCCCAACAGTTTCTGTCGTCTCCTACTGTTGCTTCGTGTCCTTCACTTTTATGAAACTGTTGAAAATACCAGCCATGATTTCAGTCCTTTTCATTGGTACATGCTAAAGCTGTTCCTGAACCATCAAAGAAAGTGTCAGAAGCCAAACAGTTACGCTGACACCGTAACCTCCCGAGGTCTGCGTGATGAGGACACTATGATTTAATCCTGAGTTTGTGTAACAGTCCTGCTGAATGCACATCACCACAAACAAAACTATGCGTCATTCCAACAGGGTTGTATCGTAAAGTAATCCTTCGTGTTCAGACTGGTTACTTCCAGAGCACCTTTCAAAGTTTCCACAAACAGAATCAGAACAGCCAGCCAACTAAAATACCGTACAGAACTTGGTATGTGTGTGGGTAGAGGATCAAAAACTCAAACCTAAACTAAATGGAGCCTTTTAATGGAGTTACTAGGACATTCTGTTAGTAGGAGTTACAGTGTTTTTTTAGGTTCGACTAAAATAATGAACTAAATTGATTTTTTTTATCCCTATTAATAAACAAATAATAAACAAATTATTAAAATTACGTTTAAATAATTTCTGCTGAGGACACATTTATAATAGCAAATTCTGCATAAAAAATGTTAATAAAAAAAAATTTTTTTGCCATTTCAAAATAAGGACCTAATTTTCAAATGTGCTGCACATTACTTTACATGTGAGGTGTGTGATGTCTTCTGCAGGCCATCATTTAAAGTCACTGTGTTGTTGCAAAGCATATTTCCGAGTTTCTGAGCCTAAAACGGTAACTTTAGTTTTGTCTGAAAATAGGAATTTGGAGAACATCCAAGCAAACTACAGTGTAGTGATAGCCAATCAAAATCAGCTTCCCAGTCCCAATGTTTTTTTTTTATTGCAGTCAGATGCTGTGATATATGAAATTAAATTGACCCCATCGTTATTGTGTCTGCTAGAAGCACATAAGATAAAATTATTTGCTCAATGCACCATGCGTCCAAAACTACACATCAACTGCACAATAAGTCCTGCACTAGTTATCAGTGATCAGCTCCACTGCACCTGGAAATGAAACTTTTTAACGTCCCTGCCGTCGTTGTCAGATGGAGCGGCTGCAGGTGGAGAATGCTGCCGAATGGGGTCGCAGGGAGCGCTTGGAGACAGAGAAGCTGGCCCTGGAGAGGGACAACAAGAAGCTGAGGGCTCAGGTCGAAGACCTGGAGGAGCAGCTCGCCAAGAAACGCCGACAGGCTGCCTCTGCGCTCGACACCGACCTCAAGGCCATTCAAAGTGAGCTGTTTGAAAGAAACAAGGTGGGCACGACTTCTCTTAGACATCCTTGAGCTTCTGAAAAGTCTGAAAATTAAATCAGAACAATAAAACTCACACATATACACTATACCGCTTGTATTTTAGGAGCTTCCTGCACTCTGTGTTTTCCTGTGTTATCCTGTTATTATTGTGAGATACATGACATGCGTCAAAAATGGTGCATGTATTTATGTGTGACCACATTATTTGTCATATGTAAAGCAGGTGTTTCTGTGCCTGATGATTGTTTAAAGCAAAATAAGTGCATGCAGTACTTGCAGAACTCCCCATTTGTGTGTTTGTAGTATTTAAAATTAATCTGGTATCAGAGTTCCTCTCATTTTGTTTGCGTCTGTGTGTTGCACTGACATTGAGAAGAACTTATTAGCACATATTTAATGTCATGCATTATAGCATCTTAGGAGAGCGGCTGCTAATTTACTAGTAGGAGTAAAAGAAAATGTTTTCACTTTATTACATGTTCTTTTTAATATGGAGGACAGTGTTCTTTATGAAAACAAACAATTTTAAATGCTTTACTTTAAGCAACGAGATCCACTAAAACAATATGTGACATTATAATTAAAGTGTATTATAGTCAAATATGAAATATTCTACAATATCTATCATAGCATAATAAATATATATATGTATATTTAGTTAAATCCACCTAGAGGAATTGTTATGATACCTGTGGTCACCAGGTGGAGATGTTTATCCAACATGCACCTCTCTGGCAGGATGAGAACACATTCAAAAAGATCTTGACATTTTTCAGCTTCAAAATTTATAAATATTCATGTGATACTTTCAGGAGTTACACTGACTACAATGAGGTCAACTCAACATGTCACTGCGGGGATCAAGAACAAAATTCTGTGTGATTATATCACAACAAATAGGGATGGGTAGAGTGTGCAGAGCAGAGTTTGTGCTCAAAGCTCGCACAGTAAAGACTTTGTGTGTGTGTGTGTGTGTGTGAGAGAGAGAGAGAGAGAGGTGATCTGTAGTCTCTTCAAATGGCCTATTAGCAGCAGGCTAAGTGTCAGGTCTGTGAACCAGCAAGCAGGTGTGGAAGCTTTTGTCAGTGTAAGTGGCTCTCATTACCGCTCGCCACCCAGGGTTATTTATGAAGCTCTCGCTTTTATTGAATGCTGCTGTTGGCAACACACGTTTGTCTCTATACGTGTGAGGAAACTCCTTGATATGATGAAATCCCTAGTCCCTTCCCCTAACCCTGACCAAAACCTAATTTTAACCCTGACCCTAAAACCCAGTCTAGACCCTCAAAAAGTCTGTTGAAGTTGTGCTCACAACAAAAAAATACAATTCAGTTTAATTCAACTTTATTTATATGTCGCCAAATTACAACAACATCATCTCAAGGCACTTTACATAAGAAAGTCAAGACTATACAGACATTTAGAGAAAACCCAGCAAATCCCCCTTGAGCAGCCACAGACAACAGTGGAGAGGAAAAACTCCCTTTAACGGAAGAAACCTCCAGCAGAACCAGGCTCAGGGTGGGCGGACATCTGCCTGGACCGGTTGGGGCGAGTGGAAAAAAAATGTCCTCACAACTGTGATATCGAAATAAAATATGTCCAGAAAAGGCCATAAAGAAAGTGGAGAAGGTCTAGATTAACCAAACATGGTTTGCTGAAAATGTAATAACTAACTACAGGGGCCCTATTTATTAGACGGGTCCCTTATAAGAATGCTTGCTTTATAGCATGTCATTTATGTGATGTTGGTGCATTTGAACGGCTTCCAGTCTCTCCTCTTGTCTTGAGGTTGCTGCTTCTTTGCTCGATCTTTTCCCTCACGTGGCCCTGGCTGTTCATCTACCTTTGTCTCTCCACCTTCTTGTTTGCCGTTTTTATCAAAACTTTGTAAGTTCTCCTATGGGCAGTTTGGTCGTTGATCCTGCAAACATAAATAAATATATCTATACTCATAATGCCATCCTTTAGACTAAACTCCTACAATAAAATGTAACTGTAACTGTAGACTTTTCCTAATAATTGTATTAGCATTAAAAAACAGCCTGATGACAACAGGAATAAAATGTTCTGCACTGTGGGAAAAGTCTTACTTTTGCTATGACCTACACTATATTTGTGCATAATAAATAGGTTAACTACTTAAATTTCAAATATATGGCTGTGTAAAGTAACCTTGTCACTTGACATATTGCGAATTGATGTGGTCAAAGATGCATGGAACCTGACAATGGAGGAGGCGGCTATTTAGTTGAACGGAGTCTGCAACTTAATTGAACACTCTGCACCTTCTGCCATTATTTTTACTTCTTTTTACTCTTTCCTCTTTTCAGTTTTCTCAGAGGTGCTCAAATGTAAATTTTTTTTGCGGTCTTTTTTAAAATCTGATCTCTGAGATTTGTCTTCTTTATTAATTCTCTTCAGTCTATGATTTGGCTGATTTGTTCTGATCAATCCAGCTGGAGGAGTGCTTCTACGTCCCTCCCCTGCTGTACAGCTCTTGCGCAGCCCTGATTATAAAGCCAATTTAGCCAAAGGGTGTGTGTGTAGATGTGTGTCTGTGTGTGTGCGCATGCATAATGTCATAATAAAACTTCATTGTGACAGAGGGGGAAGGGAGAATTGTAGAGATACTTTGTTTGTGTATATGCATACTATAATGTGCATAAATGAGGCTGATTTTACTTGCACATCTGTTTGTTTGTTTTTTTGTCTTTCAAACTAAAGGGCATTTTTGTCAAGGTGATGAGTGTGTAAACACATTTTTTGTCATAAGGTGTATGTATATTTGTGTGTCCGTACGTGCGTGTATTTGTGTTATAGTGGAACAGATGTAGCAGCAGACTTCAGGGTCTCTCCAGTCAAGTAGAAACATTTAACAGGCAGTGTGGCATGACACACACACACACACACATACATCAGTGTGTTTGTGTGTATGAGCATGTAGACACAGTCTGGGTATAAATACATAAACATGCATTTATGAACATATTTATTCCCACTGATAATACTTTGTAGGGATATAAAGCATCACTCATGTTTAATGGACTAAAGGATTCTCACCCTGCTTCCATTTGTCTTCTCCGCCCTCCCCCTCTCCTCCTCCTGTCTGTTCTATTCCCCTCTGCCCTCTCAGACATTCATTACATTGTCTTGAAATGATAAAACTGCTGGGAATATTGAGGTTTCTGGCCTGCATGTCTGCTTTGAGACATACAGTCGAAAGCTGTTTCATTTATCACACCTTTTGTCTGACAGATTCTTGTAAGACAGGACGACGTCCACCGCCCATTTGCCGTTGGATACTGTATTACTGCATTTTCATTTTTATTTTTGAAGAGAAAGAAGGGCTGGCCTTGTTTTCACGGCTGAGCTATTTGTATAATATTTAATATACACTCAAGTGGGTAGAAATTTTGGAAATTAAGGGGCAGTGACTCATAATAGTTTGTTTTTACACCAGAGGACTTTGTGGAGGCGTAACTTTCTCAGAAAGCGAATATTTTGGGACGTCATGTTGGCCGTGTAGATTTAAGGAATCTGTGGGCTGGCAAATATGGACAGAAGGTTATGGGACGAAAATGGAAGAAAGTCAAATGGTAAATTTACTAATTAGAGTGAAGGGGTGAGAGATACGGTATCTCAATTACTTGTGTATGGCAACTTGTTTTGTGTGCGATGTATTAAATGACTATTGAGTCAATTCATACTCGGTGTCGCAAACACTGAGCAGAACTTTGGAAAAGCACCTGGCCGTGTTTCCTCTGAACGAACACGTACTGTGTCTGACGTTTTACGTGGTTCGCTGAACTTTCTACACCGTGAGTCATTTTACATAGAGCTGTTCAAACTGTTCACTGTGTCACACTGCTGTTGCTTCTTAGTTTAAAGAATCATGTCAATCATTTTCTAAATTAATAATATTGGACACAATCCCCAAACAGGCTTTTACGCCAACAGTGAATCTTCTCTACTCATGTTTGGTTAGTTGTCAGCCTCCTGCTTTCATGCAGTTGTTTGCTGATGCCATAGACCCCAAAAAACTATTAAAAGAACACCACACCAGACACATCACTCCAATGGGTGATGGGTTTTCTTCATTACATGTCTGGCTGATGTGTTCTTAATGGTTATTGGACAACAGCAGAGGTCTATGCAATCAAAAAATGAGTGAATCCAAGCTGCAGGCTGACAAACTAAGGAAATGTGAGTAGAGAAGATTCCGTGTTCGCTTTAGTGTCTGTTGGTGGCTGCGGACAATGTCACTGATTTAGAAAATGACTGAAATTGTCCTTTAAGTTCGCTTCACAGTAACTCCCTTGCCACATCCTGAACTGTATCTGCGCTTTGTGTTAGAGGGAAATTTGAGTGAGTGAAGGGAGGTGGAGACAGACATGAGGGATAAAGTCAGGCTGTGATAGTCCGCTCTCTCAACGTCCAGTCACTGGATGTTCACCAGTGGAAAAGTGGAGTGTGAGCTCCTGCTAAAATCCAGCACCGGCTCTTTGGTTTTTCTCGCGTTGATCTGGAGATGGTTCTGCCAGCACCGGTCCAAAAAGTTCTGGATCAGTTCCCTGTATTATCTGTCATCTGTGATCAGGCTGACAATGGCAGAGTCATCAGAGAACTTCTGCAGGTGACAGGATGCTCAGCTGAACACAAAGTCTGCAGTGTAAACAGTGAACAGAAACGGAGCCAGAACCGTTCCCTGCAGGGCCCAGGTCTTCAGACAACCACGTCAGACTCACAGGTCTCGAACTCAGTTGTCCACAGACCACAGGGTCAATTGTTCGATCCCCGGTCCCTCAGCTGTGAGGTCTGTAGTCCTTAAAGTCCTTTGGATGAGGAAAGGACGCAGGAAGTCTTCCAAAGCTGTGGCACCTTTCCCGGCTTCAGGCTCAGACCAAACACGTACATGTGCTGCACAGTTCGTCTGCACATGTTTTCAGAAGCGCTGATGCCGTGTGGGCCCGCAGCCTTACTCCCCTTGGTCCTGCTGAGCTCCTTCCTCGCCTGGGCTTCTGTGAGTGGAGAGAGGGCTGAGGGCCGTGCTGAGGGAGGTGTTGCTGGAACGACTCACTGAAGGTGCAGAGACGGGGACGATTGCAGCAGGGGAGACTGGGTGGGGGCAGGGGTGGAATGCTGGTCAAATCTCTTGAAGAATAGATTTATGTCATTCACCCACTCCTGGTCCCCCTCAGCCTGTGAGCTGGGACCATTGTGACCAGTAAAGGTTTTAAACCGCCCCCCCCAAAACACACACACTCTGCTGACCTTGTTCTGCTGCAGCTGGTCTTCCATTTTCCTCCTGTAGCACGTCTTGTGCTAATGTCTGTAGATTTATTATATGATGATTATTTCATTCCACAGCTGTTTACATTCGCCTGGTTTGAGTGACTATGACTTTGTTAAATTTAACTTGGTTGTGATTTGTCCGTTTTTACATGCATGTTTAAAACCATTGCACTAGAAACCAATAATAATTACAAACAGTACAGTTTATTGCTGACTTACTATCTTATATATCATCATCATTTTATGACCATATTACCCGGCTCTGAGGACGACTTTATTCTTTGTGCTCATTTGATTGTATATTTGAATGCAAACATTCACAAATCATCCCATTCACTCATGTAGGATTTTAGCAGCTCAAGCGTTCGCGTCCTCCTTTGGCATTTTGGTTCATCTCCTTTTAAGCCCCAAGGATGGAGCATCCATAACTTTGAAAAATAATTTCTTTTTTCCACCAATTTTCCACTTCGCCTCAATCTATTTTAAAATGAATTCAGGCTCAGGGAAGATGGCAATGTTTCTGAAGAATGTTTATACATGGTTGTTTCTTGACATTTTTTTGGGAGGGTGCAGAGACAAACTTTCTTCACTGACGGTTGTTTCCAGAGGTTTTCCTTAGCCCAGGCAAATTTGATCTGTTTAATCCAGTTTTCAGCTCTTGACTTAAATAGGTAAAAGTTTGTTAAAATGAGATAATAATAAAAAAAACAATGTGCATCAACCAAACTGATTGGATACTGACTTGAGTTGGAGTCAAAATAGGAATGGATCCAGAAAAAGGCTGTCTGGGCTTTCTATTTTTGGGTTGTTTCTTTATTTTTGGCTGTTTGAGCTTTCTTAAACAATCTGGAAACAGGAAATAAAATGCTTGTCTCTATATTTCCCAGCAATTAGCATCTGTGAAGGTAAATGGATGTGATGAACAGTTTTAGTCTCCGTAAAAAATGGCTCTCTGGCAGGATGCTCTGCTGAGGTGTGGGCACAGTTTCGTAGGGGTAGAGAAAAAAAATGACGATAATAAGAGACAATACGTGAAGCGTCTGGAGTTCCCTTGTCTTCTGTAGTCATTACTAAATGAGGATGTCAAATATTTGATAGACATAGAGAACCACAATGTCCTGTTCATCTTTGTTATTGAATACATCTATGAATATTTTTAGAGATATCAGAAGTGGTCATTTCAAAGACCAAACGGTAAATAGTGAAACTATGTAAATTTTTATTAACAAAATAGCTTGTGTTCCATGTAAAGTTTAGTATTCTATCAAACCCAGGCTTTTCTTATTTTCCTTTTTTTTTATCATAAATTGACATAGACATCTCAATGAAAACAAAATGAACCCACAAGATTGAATAAAGCAGCAGTACAACAACAAAATATATTAAACAACTTTATAAATATTATATAAAATCAGTGTGAACATGTAGACATGTATAAACGGCTACATTTCTACTTCTATTTTTCCATTCTTTTTTCCGGCTCTTTTCCCGTTTATATCCCGACTCAAGACGTTATCCACATAGCTTGGTCGACGTGCATCTCCACCCAATGCGCTGTTGAGATTTGGGTGGTGTGCACGTCCACGGCCTCTGCGATCCTCTGCAGTCTACGGTTACACAGAATTCCCTAGTCTGTGTAGGTCCGTGTCAACATTTAGAATAGAATAGAAGTTTATTAACCCCAACAGTGGGAAATTCATTTTCATGTATCGACAGAGCCTTAAGTATTGAGATACAGTCTAACATAGAGAATAACACTTGACTTCTTTGGATGTACATCTCATCTTTTGTCCTTTTATTGTGAAAGAGTAAAGCACAAATTATCAGACACACCTCAAAAAAGTCTGTCACTTTTCTTTGTTTTATACTTCACCTTGTCGTGAAGGAGACACGATGCCTTAACCCCCTCTTTCTGTCTCTCTGTAATATGGCTCTGGGTTAGCATTTGTGTGGAATACAGGCATTTTGTCTTGATCATATAACAATAAACTGCCATTTGCCAGGGATTTGATTGTTTTGATTATATTTATTATAAAAATCCTCATCAATTGAAAACACTATTATGTTCTTACTGAGAACAAATTACCCTAAAACATGTGTGATTAAAATTAGTTATGTGTAAGGTAAGGTAAAAAAAAACACATGCATAACAAGTATATAAAAAATACAGGTATTGAGAGATGATTAAAGGGAATTTCTCACTCTTTGATCGTCTCTTATTGTTCCTGGTAATAGCTAATTTCTGTCTATCGTATTGCTGTAAAAATTTCCGAAAAGCTTCTTGGAAGTAGCTCTGTCTAGGGAGCCATTATGTGTGAGACAGCAGAGGAAAGAGACTGAATCTACACCATCAAAGTACATGAAAGTGCAGTGAGTGACTATGGTGCATTATTGATAATACCATTAACTCCAAGTGCCGACTTTCCTCAGCTAATTCCAGTGCAAACATGAAGGGAAGAGCTTTTTGTTGGCTCAAGCCTGACCACAAGCACAATTATCGAAAATACCAGACTGATAAATGGATGATAAAACCTGTTTGGAACACACCCAAATGTGAGCATTAAAACAACGTGTCCATGTAGAGTCTGTTACAGCTGTATGGCTCCGGTCAGGAGCTCTCGTGGTTGTGCTTCTCATCATCCATAGTGCGGTGCTTCCAGTTTGTTTTGAAGAATTTGTCCTTTTGTTATGCTGTCTTTGTTTCTCATTCTGGTTTCTATGCTACATAATGCTAATTGGCCTGCACCTAAATATAGTGATTTTGACAATTCATCCAGTTGTTCACACTCTCACAGGCCGATGACGGTGGGGCTGTTATGTAAGGTGCTGGCCTGATGCACCGGGACCAGCTTGGCATTGAGTTTGTTGCCCAGGGACAGTTTGACATACGGAGCCCAGTGGAGCTAGAGACCAAGCCACAGGCCCCGTGATTAGTGTGAGTTATTCACTCACTGGCCACTTTATTAGGTACACCCGTACATTACTAATACAATCCAATAGCAGCTCTGCCATGAATTCTGGTTTTTCCAAGGTTCGAATTTGTACGTTTTTAAGTTGGAACTCTCACGAAGGTGATAATTCTAATGTGTGTTTATGATTGAGGTCAGAGTGGATAGTGGAGTTGTACTGGAGGGCATTATAAGAAGAGGCAGAGCTGCTGTATTGGATTGTGTTAGAATGTGCAGGTATATCTAATAAAGTGGCCAGTGAGTGTATATTCATAAAGCTCCAGGCAACACACGTTTTCACGCAAACTGGGATTTTTTTCAGCCACACATGATCTTGTCTGTGGCCTTTGTAGGAATTAATGCATATGTGTCTAATAGTGGTGTACAGTACAGTACAGTATTATTGATTATTAAGAAACAAGAAACATTTACATGGTGGTAGAGTTGTGACAGAGGTTGCCCAAAGAAATCAGCTGTGGTGGAATCATTGATCTGTCTGCTGTCCCCACAGGAACTGGCTGACCTCCGCCACATTCACGCTAAGCTAAAGAAGCAGTTCCAGGAGAAGACGGCAGAGCTCGCCCATGCCAACCGGAGGGTGGAGGGCCACGAGGCAGAAGTCAAAAAGTTAAGACTGAGAGTGGAGGAGCTTAAGAAAGAGTTGGGACAGGCCGAGGATGAGGTAGGAACATGTGTGTGTGTGTGTGGGTGACTGAAAGACAGAACAGTCAAAGCCAAAGTCGTCTGTATGTTCCACTAATCGAACCACTTAAACAAGCTTGTGTTTTTCACACTGTGTATCTGTCTGCAGCAAACCTACACCTGTCAGTTTATGTAGAACGTGATTCTACTGCCTAAGACTCAAAATATCCAAAAATGCTTTTCACTTAGAGGTGATAATAGCTCTTGATTAACTAATGGAGACTTAACTATTTGGTCTATTGCAACAAACATCCTCAGTTAAAAATATAGAGGTGCAAATTACAAATCCGAATGTTACTGTGTGCTTGTGTTTTCAGTTGGATGAGTCTCATAACCAGACCAGGAAGCTGCAGAGGTCTCTGGACGAGCAGGTGGAGCAGACGGAGAACCTGCAGGTTCAGTTGGAACACTTACAGTCAAGGTGAGACACACACACACACACACACACACACACACACACACACACACACACACACACACACACATTGTTGCCAACACAGGATTTTGAACAGAGCAGAACAGATTTCAGAGGAATGTGCCAGTAAGCTTCTCTGAGGGAGCAGAGAGGATGGGTGATTGTGTAAAAAATGTTCCTCACGTGAGCCTCTGACAGTTAATTTGTAAATTCTCACAGGATTTAGGTGACTGCACCCGCGTTATGAGTTGTGACAGAATAGCGTCTGTAATGGACAAGGACAACTCAGATGATCACAGCCTGTGTTAAACGTGTGATCTGTATCCGAATCTTGAAAGCGTTTTACTTGCTGTGAGGATTTGATACTTTGGCTAAAGTGCTGGAGTTTGGGATGTAGAAAAAATGCCTGTGTGAGCGCAGTCAGTCAAGTGAAAGTCACCACTGAAATGTGTAGTGCTGAACATTCTCACCAGTCCGCACGTGTTATACAGTTACAGTAAGGGAGGCACGTGTTAGCCAGTCATCACCGTCTGTCACTGTGCACGGTGAAACTGTAAAAAGTTGTTTGTATACACGACGTAGGAGGTGAAAGCATTTTTACTACCTTTTTTGGGCTATGGCTAATTCCTAGAATTACAGCCGGCACACTGAAATTAATACAAAAGATCTGTTTATGAATTTTGCACGCACGGTTTGACTCCACTTTCCATCAGGCCATTTTGACAACAGCTGACTACAACCATTAGTAGAACTGCTTCTTATTCGTCCGAAATGTTTTTTATTTATTAGCCCCTTCAGCAGGTCTGGAGAGTCACTTTTTGTCATTCAAGGATCCTTTAGGGCAAAAACACATCAGAACATATTTTGAACTCCACTAAGACATTTTAGTATCTTACAAAAAGGTTTTTGCCAAACTAGCATTTAACAGACCAACTCCACCATGTTCAGGTGCGTGTGATATGAAGCCGAGAGCCTGGTCGGAGCTGCCAGGCTCCCTGTGAGCCCCAGCAGTTACTTTCTTACTGCTGCATATAGAGATTAGCTTTTTCGACTCCGTCTGTGTGTGTGTCTGTGTGTGTGTCTGTGTGTGTGTCTGTGTGTGTGTGTGTGTGTGTGTCTGTGTCTGTGTGTGTCTGTGTCTGTGTGTGTGTCTGTGTGTGTGTCTGTGTGTGTGTCTGTGTGTGTGTGTGTCTGTGTGTGTGTCTGTGTGTGTGTACGGCTTGTCACTCAGTTCAGCCTCTCACACTCTATCAGCTCTGCTCACTCCTCAGCTCCTTGCTCTCTGCCTCTCCCTCTGCACTCTTCCCATTTTCTTCCACGTTGTTGCTCTGGTCCCCAGCAGCCAATCGCAGAGCTCCCAGTCCTAGGTTACCGTAGTAACAGAGAGCTCTTGTTGCTCAGCTCTGTAGAGGAGTGACAAGCGTGTCGGCATGGTAACGGCTTTAGGGACTGACACAAATCTCTGTGTGTTCTTGAAGAGGTTGTAGTTTGATCTTTTCTTCAATTTGCAATTTTTTCTTATTCATTTCTCAAAAACTGCTTGAATTGAGTCTGTGTGTCCTGTTTTGTGTTTAAAGCTCATCTTTTTTTTTTTTTTTTGAGGAATGGCTCTTTCCTCACTACATGCTGTCACCATGTGCTCTGCCATGTGCCACAACTCGGCAGACGCAGAATGTGTGTGTTTGTGTGTAACCGTGAGCTTAACTTTAGGAGGGATTCGGAATTCAACGTTGTGAGCGTTTCCTTTACATAGCCTAGTCCTGCGGCAGCCACTTCTGTCCACAGCTGTGTAAGTGAGAGACACACACGGGAACAACTTGGGTTTCAGTGTCTTGGTTATAGACACTAGATATGCTGGAGGTTAGACCTGACAACCTGCTTTTCCCCATCAGTCACAGCTGCCCCCACGTTTGTTGCTTCATGGAAAATGTAAGATTCTGTGGTTTGGAGCTCGACCGTTTTACAGAGCTTTAGGATGCCCTCAGGCCACTGCTGCATTGATTTTTCATTATTTTTGTTTGTCTCTTTGTGTCGTCCAACTCATAGGAACCTAATACCATTATCTGTGGTGAAATATGCTAAAAGTGCACGCCAGCTTTTCTGTTGGCTTTCAACTAAATATTACGACATTACTTTCTTCAGCAGACGTCAATATTATATGAAATATTTGTTTTCCTGAGGCCAACAATGAACCTTCAGGTTTTGTTTGAGTGAAACTGAGGTTTAAATGGTTTCTGAACGTTTACATATTTAACTAGATTCTAACATTGCACTGCGCTAATCTTCAGGTATAAAGCTTGTTAGTTTCATCACTGGTGGAAGGACACGCTATTGTGCACATACAATAAGTATTCAGCATGTCATTAAACATATGTCCAGTGCAGCATTCCACATGAAAAAACGAATATTTATTTATTTCCAATATTTGCTGTGTTTGGAATGTTGGTGCGACTACACTTCTCCCATGGACACTCCAGCACACAGGTCTGACTGTGTCTTATCAGAAATGAGCTGCTATATTGTGGGATGTTAGAGAAACACGGGATACGTGTAATATACAAGTTTCTTTTTTTATGCATCAAACTAGTACACACACCATCAATCAGTGATTCCTCGTGTCTCCATACGTGGCACAACCCACATGAGCTAGTGCATCATGGCTGCACGGCTTTCCGACAATACGTTTTTACTCTGCTACCTTTTTTTTGTATGAAAATCTCACATGCGTAACATAAGGGCTTACTGTAAGCACATTTTCCCTTAACATGGCAGCAGGTAAGTTTAATTACAGTTCAAATTTCCTCTTAATTGGCTACTGTATAAAAAAATAATAGAATAGATGTAGTGCAAAACTATTATACTTACATACTCTGTGTTTAGACGCTTAACTGAATAAGGAAACACCCTCCCCATCCCCCTTTCTTCACAAGCGCACGTCCACACACACACACACACACAAACACACACTCTCACCTTTTAATGCCACTTCGACCTTATCAAGGTTACCCCCTTGGTCTGGACTGGTCCGAGGCATTATGAACATTTTTATAATGGCTGTTCTGTGTGAAATAAATAATAAATTGTATCTGTTGTGCTTATTTTACACACTTCTGCCCATGTCTATATTTCAGTGTTTTTTTTTTTTCAGTATGTGCTTTCACCAAGTGAACAGATTCTCTTGGTGGAGTCAGTATTACAGTCATTGCAGTACATTACAGTTACTTTTATACTTAGAGAAGTTCAGAAACACAAGTAGATATATTTATCTGTACAAGCAGTGGTCAACAGTTAATCCTCAGGAGTCTACGCCCTAATTTTTTTGAATACTTTTGATTTTATCTTTATATTTTACCGTGGCAATATATAGTGCAAAATCTCATCAGTGTGACGTACTGTAATAAAACATAAATCTACAACCACACAAGAAACATTCTTCCTGCTGAGTTTGACATTCGCCATTTGCACTTTCGACATGACAAGCGTCTGCAGCACTTCGTCTCTGACTTGATCACACCGGTGTGCTGACAGACTCCTGAGGGTTAATAGCTTCCAATTCATCAAATAAAGAATAGTTTACCTACAAAAACAGCAATTAATCAAATAGTATAAGAGGAAATTTGAAAAAACAACCTATAACTCAAACAGCTCTTCTGTTCTTTCAAATTGTGAACTTGCTCACAACTCATTAAAATAGTCAACGTAGAAAAATATGGAATGATATGTAACCCATTCATTGGACAGTTTCAGTGATTGTCATCCCACATGAATATGAATGCTATCTTTACGTCATTTTATCTTTAAGTCATTCTGACTTATAATAATTTACATTATAAAACACAAACACTTGCGGTCTTCGGTGTCTTCATACAACATTAGAATTGACAGTGGGGAAAATCATGGCAACACTAGGCTTCTGATATCACTAAACGTCAGCTGATTCCCATCAGTGAAATGAGAATGAAGATGTGGTTTAGAGCTGCCTGGATCAAGAAAATGCCACAAACATACAAACAGCATCAGCTGATGTGAGCCATGCAAAAAGCAGCTCCTAGTAAAACTATATTCGAGAACAGTTGATTTGCGTATAGCTGGACAGGGTTACAGAGTATATCATAGATTTTAAATATTCATCAGTCCAGTTAGACATATTCATCTCCATCTAGAGACAATAAGTACTGTGGTTACTCTAAGGTCTCCAAACAAAAACTACCGCTCACTAGTTAGTCAGACAGTTAGACAACAACATTAGCATTAGCATCACTGAGCCTTAAATGACTTTTATTTCATATTAAAGCTGTGAGAGTCTGAATGTTGATAGCGCTCTACATTTTGATATCGTATCAAATCTTCTCCTCTGTCCTTCTCTCATTCCTCACACCTCAGATTGCGGCGGCAGCAGCAGAATCCTGGTTTGTTTGGGAAGATGCGGTCGGCCCGCTTCAGTCCTGACAACCCAGATGGTGCGACCAGTGATGTGGATGAGGAAGAGGAGGAACTGCAGCTCCAGATCCCATGACACAGATGAAGTGACGTGGGATAGAACATCCTTTTACACAAACATCAGCAGTCACATAAACATTGATTCTGGGAAAAACGTTGTATCTCCAGGCAACTTGTTTGGAACAGGAAGCAACAGCAGAACTGTCCTCTGCTCACCCAGCCTCCAGTTAAAACATCAACATCCCTTTTCTTTCCGATGGATTCACAGGTTCTTGTTGAGGTGCAAATATTAGTTTTCCCAACTAAATTGCCAGCCATGGTAATAATTCATAATTGATCTGCATTATAAAGTAAGCGATCTTAAAAAATCTGATAAAAGATCACAGTTATTGACAGAAGACTTGAAAGAGAGAAATACGTAATTGTTCCTTCATTTTTTAAACATGAAGTGGCTGATGGGACTTGTCCACGTAGTGACACTATGATAAATATTGTGCATTAGCATATGTGAATGCTAATTTACTCAGAGCACACATTTCCTTACACACTAAAGTTGACACATGCTTTGGATATTTAGAAAGAGCCAGCAGTAGCAGGAACAGGAAGTGAAATTCTGAAGGAAAAGATCTTTGCCTAGTAAATTTGTTGACCAACGTCCACTGAATTACACTTGAAGAGGTTGTCCTGTATTGTCCTCATTGTGTCCCCCATATGATCCCAAGCGTTACAGCCGTCTCCTCTCACCTGTGCTACTGCATTCAGTTACCACACCAATACATTTAAATTTACTTTCACATTTAGTCATTTCTACCGCACTTTTTGTAAAAGTCCCAATTACTCTGGCTAGTCTTTATCTTTGCTGATTTAGTCTTTTCACATCCCACCCTGGGAGCACACTGCACATCATTTGGCCTCTCTCAAACTAGTCGGTTGGAATTACAATCACAGTACGATTAGAGCAGAAACCGCTTGACTCCCCAGGTGTTTTGTTCATCACCATACTGCTGTTTTTAAATTGCATTATTGGCTTTTAGCAAACAGCCTGGGATGAAAGAAGAATAAAGAGCCAAACATTCAAGTGAGCCCTGTCTCGAAAAAGCCTTTTTCACTGGCATAAAACACGGCACACAATCCTGGCCCATACTCGTGCCTTTCGGATCAGACCTGACGAATTCCAACTGCTCCTGCAGAATTTGAATTGGATTTAAGACCAAGGCTGTCTTTTAGTTATTTCAGACATAATGTTATACACTTGCTTTGGAATGACTTTCCTCTCCGTAAAGTGAACTAATTTGACAACAGTAATAAAGCACCAGTGTTTAGTGCCACAGACTTTATATCATCATGGTCACGGTCACCACTTCACCCTGTATTTCAACAATCTTGAAAATGATGGCTGATTATCTAGACTCTAGAGCATTATCACATGTGATGCCAAGCATATTCACAACCTCAAGACTACACACTACAGCTGTCAGAGTAGACAAGTACGACTGTGAGCTTATGTCCAGCTTCCCACTCTTTCAAATGACAGATGTCTGGACTACAACAGTCCTGGTGTCCTGAAGCGGCGTTCAGTAGCCACTCTGGTTTTGTCTGACCCAGTTGGCTGCCCTTTCTCTGCCGCTGAGTTTCCCTTCCTGTTGCTTGGTGTTGCTGCTTTTTTTCTTTTTGCTCTGGGCAAGCAGACACATACCACTCAAAATACAAGTCTCAAGTCGTTTACTGGAGGAAGATTGAAGAGTCTTTCCAAATCAAACACAGGAGCGTCCATTTTCCATCTCTGCTAATCAGTCTTTCACCCTGCTCATGCCGATGGTCTTTTCAAACATTGTCTCATGCTGATGTGATTGCTCACACCTTCTCCTAATAATCATTTGATTCAATCAGGTTATAAACAGGGCTTTGACTATTCTGCTAGCCAATAGGGGATAAGCTTAATGGCAGCACATGGAGTGTCACATGTCAGTTGTACCTCAGCGTCTGTGATGAAAATTCACCCATGGGATTTGTCTTGCACAACTAGAAGAATAGAGTCATTACACAAACTGTTTTTTTTTTTCACCTTTTTATGTTGTTCAGACAAATACAATACGCAACTGTCAATGTGTGGAACAACTACAGGATGACTAGAAGGTAATGAATCGCAGCCTGTAAAGTCATATGATGTCACAATCATTGTCGGCCGAGGTATGAGTGGAATCAATTCTCTGTGTTGCTGCCTATATGATGGTATGGATGTCAAGCATGATATTAATAATGTGTTTTATGATATAAAATAAGGAAAGTACAGAAGATCTGGCACAGTACAGTAGTGCGCTCCAAGCATGACTGAAGCTGCTGTACCTCGTTCGGCTGTGACTGGGCCTCAACACACACCACAATGAAATCGACATATTCAAAACCTGGAGTTTATATGGATTGTGCTTAAACCCAAAAAGATTAATCTGATAAAGCCGCACATCACTCCTTGATCCATTCGATTGTCCACAGCCCAGTATTCCCGAAGCAGGAATGCGTGTTTATGCAATATTCATGCTGTTGTGCAGTATTTTACGATGTTGTCTTTTTCCTGGACCCGCCCTGCACACAAATTCCACATATTTATGTCCAGTAATTCCCTCAGGGCTTTATTCAGCTAGGGTGGATACATTCAGGCCAGCATGGGAACGATTACTAAATCCTTGGCCAGTAAAATTCCTTTAGGCTCCTTTTGGACGACCCATGTATTCAGCAGTGTGGGAGGTTTGGATGCTCTGGCTGTTGGACTCTACAGTTAATTTATTAGTGCAAACTTGGCTGAGCTAAATCTCATGTCTGTGTAAGAGCTCGAGTCTACCAGTGCATAGATGCAGCAATGAAAGCAATAAAACACATTAATCCTCCACTACCACCATCACCAGTCACTCTTTGCCTCAGCCTCAACTCTGATGCTGGAAGGGGACCAAGATTTTTTTATCAGGATTCTGAACTATTTATGTCATTGTTGTTATGGTCTAGTTTTTTTTATAAATGATCTGTACCGCAGTGGTTTTATATTAGCTCTATAAATGTCAATTGTACATACAAAGAAACATGAGTCACTGTCTTTCTTCCTCCGTATGGTATGTAGCCATGACGTCTCAAAATAACGGTCTTTCATTTGTACAGTAAAACACTTTACACCAGCCAGCAGTGCCTCATGCTAACATTTATACACAAGTTCTCCTGAAGGTTTCTCTTAAAAAAAAGCTGAAATGTTCCTCTATAGGCTGATTTTCAACAGACCAGCCGGAACGTGATGAAGTTGCAATCCAGTCCTAATGCGGTTTCATTTCCGCATTTTAGATTACTCAGATCTCAATTGTAATTTGAGCCCTTTTGTTCCCTGGATATTTTCCTGTGTGTAATGTCTATATTAAAGATGAAAAACTGGTCATAGTACATCAGATACCTCCCGCAAAAAATTAGACGTCATTAACCGAAGCTTTTATTCAAAGTGACTTACAACTAAGCAGCAGACGCTAGAGACAACTTCAGTGTCTTGCCCAAGGACACTTTGACTCGTAGCCAGGAGAACTGGGAGTCAAACCACTGACCCTGTGGTTCATGGACACCTGCCCTAGCAATGGAGCTGCAGTCTTTTGTGCCTGATAAGGTGATCTAAAAACTATAGGAACCCCCCTCACTGTCACAGCAGTTGGAGCTGCAGCGCTAGCATTGAAACAGTTACTTTTAAAAACTGTCATAACATTTTCGTGTAGTTATTTGTCGGGCTGTTATGTAAAGTTACAAGTGAGGTACAGCGCAGGCAAAAAATCAGGGTCCTTCTGACCGCGCACAGTTTGGTAGCTTGTTTCAACATTGTGGAATCACTGACCTGAAGAAATTTCTTGCTTGGGATCTTTTGCTGTGTAGTAAAGGGACCGCCACGTGCCACTCGATGGCAGAGCGCAGTGGGTTGAAGGTATTGTACACCTGGATAAGGTTGTTTCGGTAGAAAGTTGCTCCTGAGTTGATCTCTATATAGGTCTATATATATAGAGCGTCAGAGCACTGAACAGTGGTGTGCACTGTTTTATGCTGACTAGATAGATATCTAGAAAAAGTGACGGGTTTGACAGAAGAGCAGGGCAAACACAACAAATACAGAAGAAAAGCTGTTCTCCTTCCATCATATATAAAAGATCTCCTAGTACCATATCATCCTAATAGACCACTTCGGTGTCAGAATGCAGGCCTACTTGTGGTTCCCAGAATTTCCAAATGTAGAATAGGAGGCAGAGCCATTAGCTATCAAGCTCCTCTCCTGTGGAACCAGCTCCCTGTCATGATTCACGAAGTAGACACTCTACTTTTAAGACTAGGCTCACAACCTTCCTCTTTGGAAGGACTATAAAGTTTATAGTTAGTTCTAGTCCTGCTGCTACAGCCTTAGACTGCTGGGGGACCAACCCCTGATGCACTGAGACACTTTCCTCATCTCACCCCACATTTATATGTCTCCACTGTCTGACATTAACTCTGTGTCTTCTTTCTCCCGTAGTCGTCTTTCTCCCTCTCGGTCTCCCTCCCCCCTCCCAACCGGTCAAGGCAGATGTTCCACCCTGAGCCTGGTTCTGCTGGACGTTTCTTGCATTAAAGGGAGTTTTTCCTCTCCACTGTTGCCTTTAGCTGCTCAAGGGGGATTTGTTGGGTTTTCTCTAAATGGTTGTATAGTCTTGACTTTGTTATGTAAAGTGCCTTGAGTTGACCTTGTTGTAAATTGTCGATATATAAATAAAGTTGAGTTGAATTGAATTGAATTGAATAGAAATGAGAAGTACTGCTGCCTTTGGGATCATCCAGAGGGGTCTGGTTTTGCCCTGTCAGCAGGGTACTGAAGTAGTTGGACAAAATATGACAATTGCCTGCACAGTGAATTGAATTGCATATCCTGAAAGGTCGGGTGAGATGTTTCTGATATTGAAGCAGCCTTACCTGCATGGCTGAGAGACCGGAGAGATGTGTTAACCCCACATCAGTGGGGATAATTGCAAAGATCCCATTAGATTGTCATATTAACAATCTAGGAAGACTAGAACTTGATTAGAATGTTTTTGTCTCATTCAAGCAGTGATGTCAAAGAGACAGTAGAAAGGTGTGATGAGACAGTGGTGTCATCTGGTGGAAAAGATTCTAGTTGGGGAAAAAAGACGATGACCCAGGCATGAGCCGTGACACTGCTGCCATGGCCATAAGAGTTAGAAACTTGCCCCAGCCAAGATACCTTGAAGGTTTCTCGAGCTAGGTAAGACCTGAACAGGGCCAGAGCTATTTCTAAGATAGTGCGGACATGACAATCTGGAGGCTGAAGGTGTCAAAGGCCGTAGATACATTAGATCAAGTAGGATTAGGATCAGTAGTGCTATAGAGTGACTACTTTTTTAGCCAAACTGGTTGAATATGAAAACGTTGTTCTTGGGGTTGATTTGAAAACTGCTTGTTCAAGGGTCTTGGCCAGAAATGAGAGCAGAGATACAGGTCTGTAATTCTTCCCAAGGAGGCAGTTTGAGAGCAGGTTTCTGTGGCGTGATCCGGGCCTGCATTTGGTGGGGAAGGTGTCTGCAGTGAGAGCTCTCTTTTTTTGCTTTGTTGACTTGAAGGAAGGACTTGACGTGAGGAAAAAGGAGTTATGAATTTCAGGAAGAGCAGATGGGTTTTTTAAACTTGGGCCACTTTTTCCTCAGCATTCAGAGCTGAGGCATGGACAGGCCTGAAAGCCAGAGCAGAGACTATAGAGACGGGTTGAAAGTGTGATGCAGAAGAGGTCAGTGGCTGAGTCTGTGTCAAGTGTGCGGAAGACCTGTGGTGGGTTGGGTTTTAGAGAGCAGGGAAGAAAACTGACGCTGCGGTGACAAGTAACAAGTGGGGTGGGAGTATGTGAGGGTCTGGAGACAGTTCTCTGACTGAAGAAGGAATTCACAGGAGTGACTGAGGTGTTGTCCGTGGTGCAGTTCCAGATCAGGGTTTGTATTGCAAGGCTCTGGCACATAAATTTAAATACAAATATTTTGCTCTGTGAAAAGGAGCTCTCTTCTGTCTGGCTGTTTGTCTGTCTGCACCGACAAACACACAGATATAGCCCACAGCTTATTAAAAAAAAAATGGAAGCAGCATGATATTTTTTAATACACTTCAAATTTGTGAAGTTTCAAAGTAACTAAGATAGAAGAGAACAAAATTGAAACGGTTTTACTAAATGGAAACGATTACAGACCGCAAACACAGCAGGTGACTCTTGCGGATGCATTTGTCTCGGGAGGACGTGTATGCATTAGGTACATTATTCCTGTAAAGCTACAGCTTATAATTTTTGTTATTACCCTCACGACAGTTATGTTCCAAACAGTATTTCGTTTAGGAGATGTGCTGTTGTTGCTTCTAATAAATCACTGGCAGCAGTGCAGAGACACCTCACACCAGTCAGTTATTTCTGCTGACCTGTTACGAGTCTCATGTTACCTACAAGCTTGATTCCTAAAAGTTGCTTGTTGTAGCTTTTAGGCATGTGCTTCACAGGAATCCTGGAGCTTTTTACTGTTGCTCCTCCTCAAAGCTGGGAGACAGGAAAAAAACCGTGGTTCACATACAGGCAGCATAGTCTCTCACTCTGCCATAGATTCAGTACAAGCCTCAACCAAAAGCTAAAACCTGCAGTTTCCAAATTTCAACCAGCTGCACCTCGTTTTACATGTAGTAACAAAATTCAAACTTAACACACCAAGTCAAAGTTAAAATACATAAACTGCAGTGTGTGGATGTTAATAAAGGAATTATCATGTCACCTGGAGCAGCCGTGTGGCTCACTGACACAGAAACACAGAGTTTTACAGGAGAGGAGGGCTAAAAAAACCCAAAACAATGTTTGGCCCTTTAACATTCATCAGTAATTCAGTGTTCATATAAAAATAAGGGTGTTTGGAGCCTTTGGAGGAAAGGTTTTATGTTTTTAAATGAGCACACATGACCTCTATGGTAACATAACAGCCAGAATGAATAGTGCAAAGAAGTGAGAGAGACGTAAGGGTTGTAGTGAGAAAGAGCATTAAATGCACACACACACACACACACACACACACACACACACTTGTGGTGCATTTGGCAGTGCAGACTGCACACAGTCGACACAATAATGAGACTGAACCTCAGCCTGACTCCTCACGCACAGCATGAGGGAGCAGCTCACGTCTCCCTCCGAGATCATTTTCATTACTGTGTGTGTGTGTGTGTGTGTGTGTGAGAGAGAGAGAGAAGCCAAGACATATAATGAATGTTTTACCCTTGTGTAGGCTGGAGTCAGAATGACTGAAATCATAAACAGTGGTTTTGCACTTTATGCGCTTACTTTGCATAAAGCAAATAGTTGTATATTGACAGTTTAGCCATACAAACTTGTACAAGTATCCTAGGGGGCCCTCGGGATAAGTGCAAACACATAACGTGCCCACACACTGGAGCTGCACGCAGACGATGATGGTGTGCGTTAATATTTAGCGTGATCCCTCGAGTACTGTAGAGAAGATCATTCCGAAATGTGTTGGATAAGCATGACACACAACGCAAAATGCGCTGAGGCTGTATGTGGGTTTCAGTGTGTGTGTTGGATGGAGTTGTTTTTGATTTTCCACAGATATCTGTGTGTGTGTGTGTGTGTGTGTACAAAGCCTGGAGCCTAGTTCGTTATGTTAATTTTCTCACTGTCTTTCTCATTAGAGCAGTAATGGCTGTCGGTAGGAAGGCAGAACATGGCATCGATCCCTCTATAATTCTTCCACAGCTACCAGAGGATCTCCTTGAACATGTATGTTTGTGAAATGCGTAGACATATCAATACAAAAAACAAAAAGGATCTACTGTGTTATGAAAAATAATTTATTCGTGGCTTTTTGGATTTCCCTCCATTTACCATTTTGACGAGGTTCTTCTGTCGTTCTGGTCATTTTTCTGGCCAGTAAATGATCCTCACACACTTTCACTGCATCGGCCATCAGCGTAGGCAGACCTCAGAAAACCAAAGAATCTACGGTCTGATTGTGTGTTCAGTTGCCATAGAGATTAATTATCATCATGTTACTAACTTATGTCATACAGTACTGATATATTGAAACTGAGGTTGCTGGAGGCAGCTCATGCTAATCGATTTTCAGGGCCAGTGGTTTGATCCCCAGCTCCTGCTGCTGCACGTTTAAGTCTCCAAGACACTGAACTGCCAAGTACTAGCACGGAGCCCATCCCAGCTGTCACTGGCCAAGACGCAGGGTAAACCCGGGACAGGTCGACAGTCACAGAGGGACATACGCAGACAGAAACCGAGGTGCTCCACACAGAAAGGCCCCGGTGGCTGGGGATTCTAACTGTTGAGCTTCTAGCTGGAACCACTCCACCACCGTGAACAGGTTATTGTTTCTACAGTTACACAGTCCAAATAATCATTACTTGTTTACAACACAGCTGATGGTAGGTAGATTAGAATTTTTCATAACCAACCACGAATAATGGATTTTACATAAACCCACGGGACATATATAAAGTGCTCCCAGAGGCCGGGTTCTGTCACCGGACTTTACCCCCAAACTGTGTGAGTTACATCAAAGTTTGTACCTTAAGATGCGTATGGCACAAACTGTTTCACATTCAGTTCAAGATCCATATGCTTGATATAATCCATTCGCACAAACAACAACAGCGCCAGGAAATGTGACCATAAATCATCTTTATAAATATGGCTTTAGGCAGACGGTACACAGAGGTATAGGAATCCCATTTTCTGAGGCTGGTATTTGTGAACAGAAGGAAGTGATGGCCTCCTGGGTTTAAATAGACCCTAAGAGAGACTGAAGACAGCAGTGCAGGCAATACAATAATTGTCCCTTTCAGGGCTGAGACAGCGGAGCAGAGAGGGTGTCAAAAGGGAACCACAGTCCGATGAGCAGATGAGACAGAAAACTCCAACAACAAACGTTCCTGCCTTTCTGGCAGCTTTACTCTGTTTTCACAACAGGATCTAGTAATGTTTATCACACACACACATCCAATATGGCTGTTGTCATAGATCCAGAAAGTCTCAGCACATCCCATAAATACATAAGCTCACTCAGACATCTCCATGGCCTCCTTCCCAACACACACACACACACACACACACACTTTCCTCTTACTCTAACAATAAACACTTAATCATATTTGGTAGGACCAGGAAATTGTCCTCACCTCCACAAAAGCTCCTAGCTCACATTGGACACACACGCTATCATCACTTCAGAGGACATGGAATTGCCTTGCATTAAATTCCTGCAGACATAGCTTAACCTCCACCTACTGTAAACGTGTCCTCACCTTGAATTCAAATAGAAACAAGGTCGGGCATAAAAGCAACACACGGTTCAACCGCACCGTCTGGACGATTTCGAATGCTGAAAAACCTCTCTGAAAATCTATCACTAAACTAACAGTTATGCTGCTACATCAGGGTTAGAGCTTTAATCTAACATCTAACTTTAATTACTGTTGGGATTTATTCCCTCAAAAAATCGCTGTCCACTGAACTTGTGGGAAAACTGTAGTTTGCAGGACCTGCATGCATCCTTACATCTGACCGGAGACATTCATGGAACAGAGGACAACAGGTGAGCTGTCGAATTTTGGGACCTGGTCCAGATGTGTTACGCTAGTGTAAAGTGACGGGAGGCCACCCTCTGCCCTGACCCTGACCCCCAGGCACCTGAGAGTTCTTCATTCTCACGGAGTGGACATGATGTCACTACTCTCAGGTCTTAGGAACTTACACCTTTGCTCGATGAGCTGCGAGCTACAAGCTCGTAGTTTCCCCCTTTCTGGAAACTTTTGTCCAGTACGTGTGAGTGTTCCTTTGGATGTGGTTCTTTGAACCGGAGCTGGTGTCAGCAGCTCTCTAATGTTTTTTCAGGATCACATCTGCCTCACACTATGGACAAGATTTATACTCGTATAAGACATTCATTATTGGATAGTTTATTTTTTAGACAATCTGAGTTTTTACGATAAGAATTTTAAAAATTGTGTTTACATGTACTATAGCAATCTATTTACTATATGAAATATAACATAAACGATTATGCTGAATTAATTTCCTTCTCCAGAAAACATGAGCTGATGCAATGTTTACATTCATATTCTTCTTTATTGCCTTTCCGTGTTTTTTGGAACAATACAATCTTCATTAATATCTCGATGATTCAGGTAGAAGAATTAAAATCTCGATGATTCAGGCAGAAGCATGAAATGTTTTCTTTAAGTATCCAATTCAGATAAATGAGGTGAACTAAGAAGACTTACCGTAAGGAAACTTTTTGAAACATGACATTTAGACATCTTCTTTTCCTTTCAGCGGCTCACCACAGTGAATCATCTGACTCCATCTAACTCCGTCCTCTGCATCTTCTTTTGTCGCACCAAATAACTTCATGTCCTCTCTCCCCACGTCCATAAATCTCCTCTTTGGTCTTCCTCTAGACCTCCCGCCTGGCAGCTCCAACCTCAGTATCCTTCTACCAGCACGTCCAAACCACCTCGATCTGGCCTCTCTGACTTTATCTGCAAAACATCTACCATGGGCTGTCCGTCTGAAGTTCTCATTCCTGATCCTGTCCGTCCTCGTCCCTCCCAAAGACACATTCAACATTTTCAGCTCAGCTACCTTCAGCTTTTCCTCGGGTCTTTTATTTATTGCCACTGTCTCACAGTCTCAAACACCTACTGTATCCTTTCATTCTCGCTTTCCAGATCATTTCAACACTTTTCAGTTTTGTTTTTGTTTCCATTATTTAGATCTGTCCAATGTACTGTAGGCCTGCAGATGATACGTTGACCATTAATTATAAACACCGTATTTATTATCTTTAATTTTTACTTTGATCCCACGTTATGCTAAAGCCCATCTATCCACAACAAGGATAACTTTGTGGCACCTTCTATGGGGTGGTGTTACATCACAGCTTTTGATTACAGGGCTGTACTGGGCTTCACGTAAAGGCAAAGGCAGCTATGAAAAACGTTCCATTCACTGATTTGAGTGTTTCGGCTTTCTTTGTTTGAGCAGACGCACACACTGGGCCCGTGTGTGTGTGTGTGTGTGTGTGTGTGTGTGAATGTGTCTTGTCTTCTGTCCTGTCTTTCTTTCTTTCTTGCAGGGAAAAGACAGGCTGTCTGGTCTCACTGGTTGTAATTACAGGCCCTGTCATCTGACTGTGCTAACCCAGTATTAACATACACACATGCATGCATTCTTACACACACACACACACACACGCAGCAAATGTGTGTCTTGAGTTACCTGAAGCACCATGTGGCTGTAAGTCTTGTATGTAAATGTCTTGAATGATGGCATTTCAAAACTCCAAGCTGATAGAGCTGCTGGATAGTTTGCATTCATAATTCATTAAGAGCACATAAAACTTCCATGAGGCCCATATGGAAGTGTGATCATAACAGGTGCAAATTCTGTCAATGAAATACTAAGGAAATTGTCATTTGTCACAAAATGAATGAAAACATTTTAAAAGAACTAAATTAAATGTGAACATAATATCAATGTGAAGCTTAAATTCTGCTTCATTACCTTTGCAGTCAAAAAAAGTCTGTGTATGTATTTAATAAAACCTTAATTGGAAACACATTTTTTCAGCTACTTGGATGGACATGCCAATATCTGCGTTTGATGGACAGCGTGTGTTCCTGTTTATACTGCATGATCGGGAAATAAGAGACACTCATCCTGTTAAATATGACTATAAACCACCCAAAGATGCGCACTATGAAACCTTTGCTGGCATGTAGCAACAGTTGTGAACATAATACCATCAATTTATGTATTTAAGTATTTGACCCTCATAAGTTTGTCAGGTGAAAGTCCAGGACATTCCCACAGAAAACTGGAGTTTGAATCATTGTATAACTACAGTTATTGCTGTTATTGGCCACATTTTATAATGGGTGTATGGGGGGACATGCTAGATTGCATAACAATCTGTCAGAAGTCGAATGGAAGTGGACAGATGTGCGGCGCGTACCGTGGCAGGTCAAAAGAAGTGACGTGTTGCAGGTCAGGGGGCAGGATCTGAAATGACATGAGAGGTGTGTGTGGGAATGGCAGCTCTACTCAAGCAAACTGAAGGGAAAAATGAATGACTGTGACATTCTCACTTTTTACAGCATCACAGAGCAGCCTTACAGATTTTTTTCTGAATCTGTGGACAATATTAAAAAAGATGTTGCATTAGAACAGAATCAGTAAAGGCAGTATATGTGTTTTAATAGCTTATTAAAGTGGGTTTAGTGTTAAGTGATTGGACTTACAGTAAGTCAATGATATAAGAAAGGCCTTATCTAACATTCATAATAGTCACAATATGTATGGTAATACTATGTATGTACATTTTAATATAGCATTACACTCTAAGAGACACAATCCACAATCCAATCTTCCACAATCACAGGTCATCACTAGGAGACAGTGGTCGCACTTGGAAGTCTGAATGTTTCTGTGATGCAGGAGGTGGATGGAAGAGTGGGAAGTAGAGTCAATATTGCCAGGAAAAATAGTGAAATAAAAATAGGTGTTGGAGCGCACACAGCAGAACCCCGAGCCGCTAAGCTTCCCCCTTTTCCAGGCTGCAGTTGCTTGTCCATCTGTTCGCTGCGGGTTGGATACGAGTCGACTCGCTGCACTGCTGCTGCTACAGAGCGTTTAATGGCAGTTTTAGCATCGCTTTGTTCTGCCTGCTAATGTTCCTGTTAGTCTGTTCATATGCGTGTGCACTTCAGTGTCTCTATTAGAGCCGCCCTTCCACCTTGGCGGGATTATGAAATCATGCAATTAAGTTTTTATACCAACATAGCTTTCAGGAGACATGGAAGCAGGAATAAATTAATTTTTTGTTTTATTGCTTAAAGGAATGCATTTAACAATAAACTTGATTTTATTGACTTTAGATGCACATGGTGACATGACATGTATGAAGCTTGTTCATTAGACATGAATTTCCAGCAGAGTGAGGTGACAATGTTACTGGCAGAATCAACAAAACCACAGATTACATTTAGTGGCCACATGGTTCTGTTGTCCGCTGCCAATATTTGTAAAGGTCCTGCTTTCATTTTTAATACGGTTTAGTTATGTAAAGCTTGGGGACCAGTACTGACATGAAGTTCTAACAAAACCGTGATAAACCCGAACAAAAACACAGCTAGGATAACTGAAAAAACTAACACAACATGACACTTCACCTCAACATGAAGTGAAATGGGAAAACCAAACATGGAAGGAAACTAAATAGGCAAAACAGGAACAAGGTCTGTGAACCCAGGAAACTTTCAAGGGGCTCGACTTCAAAGGCAAAAACCTTAAACAATTCGTCATTTACTTACAGCCAAGCAGCCGACACTAGTGACAACTTGTGGTTCAGTGTCTTGCCCAGGAGGACTGGGAGTCAAACCACTGATGCTGGGGTTCAGGGACAACTGTTCTACCGACTGAGCTACACCTGCATGGTGTAGTCTAGCCAACCGACAGTTCAGAGCAGCTTACAGCAAACATGACGTCGCTGAGTTGATAGGTGGTAGAACATCTGAGCAATGCAAATGTCAGCTCAGCCACATTCTTAGGCATCTGCCGTGTCATTCCACAGCATCTCCATCCGACTGATGTCGGGCTCTGACTGGGCTACACCCAAAGGCGGTGCCTCAGAGCAACGCTGTTGTAGATTTTCTTTAATGTTTAGGGTCATTGTTGAACCTCATGTTTGTCTACTCTGCTAAGGACTTTATTTAATGAAGCAGTTTTCATTTTGACAGCCTGGCTGTTTCTGCTAGACTGTGTTTGCTTTTGAGAACTTTTTCTGCAAGATTCCGAGCATTTACTTTGTGGATTATTGAGAGGACATTTGTACTGTTTATGTGATCAAGAATTTGCATTATGGTCTATATCACTTTTATGATCAAGAAAAACGTTTTGCATATAGTTGAGAGAAATGTTATCCAACTCCAGTAAATCCTTCATCTTTAGCTGTTACTTGGAGTAATCTTGGTTAGCCCTTACGTCGATGGAGGGTAACCACAGACAGTTTGTCTAACTGTGGACTGATGATATGTAAAGGTTTACTATGTAACCATCCTACATTTAATTAACAACTCTCCATCATAGGTCTATGAGATCTTTTGCTAGGCATGGCTCATATTAGTTGATGCTTGTGCTTGTTAATAGCATATGTCAACAATATTAAATATTTTAAATATACAGTGGTGCACTGCATTCACCAAAGAAAAATAAGTAGACCTTTTCTCACAATTACAAGATCCCGATCTTGTACTGTTGTTCAGAGACTGATTTCAATGAAAATAAAGTTCTTGCTCCTTTATTGAAAAATATATTCAGTATTTCCCAGGATACTTTATGTTAGGCTGAGAAGAAAAATGGGAGTCTGTGGCCACGTTAGCAGCATGTAGGACTTTTATGTTTATTTGCACCTACCTTTACTCGTCTGTTAAACTAGTACAAAAAGCACAAACCTCCTACACTACCGTCAGCTGCCCCCACACAGACTGATGTGTCACAGAGTGGTATGAGGGCACACAGCTCACGGTAGCTCACACCCCGGACAGCTGTGCCACAGATGTGAGAACACCACCTCCATAATACTATGTGTGTCTCTCTGAGAGAGACTGGAGACCCCTCCAGGTTGTACCTTGCCTTTAACCCAGTGACAGGTGGGATGGGCTCCAGTCCCCTCTGACCCTGCGCTGGATGAGTGGTTACATATAATGGATCATTCTATATATAGTTGATGACTATCAACTATTATACAGTTTTACACTTCATACCATATTATGCAGTTGTGTACAATGCTGATTATACTATGCTATGCTACTGTATGTCGTGCTTAACCTTATTTCCATTTAAAGGAAGTTCTTTCTCCAGCCGTGACCCAAGTTCCTTTGTTTGTCTTTGCTGAACCACACACAGGACTCTGGAGTGAAGTGCTGCGGGGTGCAGTCCGACAAGCTGTTCCACCAGCTCGATAGGAGTGAAAGGCACAGCTGGAGCAGAAAGGAGACCTGATGTTTACTGTCATCACGGACAGACACTGACAGCACTCAGAGAGCGTTTAACTGCAGGTTGGAGAGGAGATCTCCCTTACATCAGATGGCGTTTTAGTGTTACCACGGCAGAGGCCACAACAAGATGATGATCATTTTAACTTGAGATCACGTGTAAGCGCAAACATTTCAAGTCAGTACAGAGAAATTGTGCTTTTAACAGAATATTATGTTCTATTAAAGCAATAGCTACGTGTTGTTCATTAAATATTGTCAGGGTCTTTTAGATACCCGGGCAGATGTATGACAGAATGGCTTCCTCCATGGTGTCCTGCCGTGGAAACCAAAGCCGTTCGGAGATAGTGAGCGTCACTGTTTTCTCCAAGTCTTTACCAGTTAGTCTAGGGTTTGTTTTTGCCTCATTTATCATTCTGCGTTGTCTCTTTCTAGGGATCCTGGCTGGCTGCCCACTTCTGTGGTGTGCAGCCACAGTACTAAATCATCTCCATTTATAGACAGTATGTCCAACTGTGGACTGATGAAGATCTAAATTCTTTCAGATTGTTCTATTATCTGTCCTCGCTACATGCAAATCAATTCATCATCAACTCTTGATTATAGGTCTTCTGAACTCTTGTTTTTGCAAGGTTAACATCAGCTGAATTCAGTGCTATTGCTATTTCTTGCTGTACCTGTTATTTATGTTCTCATTGCTGTTTTTTTTTTTTTTCTCAACACTAACCTTTTCAAGTGTTGCCTTGGCTTCTGTTGGTGTTGAGGGAAACCGAACGTTCAAAGGAAGGAAATGCCATTTTCAAGGATGATTAGGCCCAAGCCTGCACCCTTTGCGTAACCTTTTAATTCTCCCAGGCATACAGTAACTATGGAAGTATTTGTCGAAACAATAATTCCGCTGATTTTGCTCTTGTCTTCACACTCTAAGACATTAATTGGGGACAGACGTTATCAAACCAGCCAAAGCACTCGATTCGTAGAAACTTGTCCGTCTCTAAAATCAGCCTCTTCGGACTGCAGCTTCAGTCAGAGTGGATTTAGAGATTTGATTTAATTTGAAGTCATTCCTATAAATCGAACCATTTTCAAATAATCCAGCTGAGGTTAAGTTACTTTTTCTGGTGACCCTTGTTGTATGAAATGTATGTATCAGAGCTAAATATTGTCCTTTTTACTCCATTTACATTTAATTTACATGAGAACATTAGTTAATTAGTTACTAGCTACTTTTTAAAACGTTATTAGTAATAAAGAAAATACAGGAAAATTGCAAGACTTCATTCATCTGACTACTTCTCCCACAACTGAAAGACTGTATGGTGAGAATGTAAAATAGTGCATCATCAGCATAGCTGTGAATATTAATGATATATGTGTAGAAATCACAAAGGGCAATGGACCAACACAGCTGTCCTGTGCAACCTCATACATTCTAATTTATCTGTTACAATAAATATAAATAATATTTTTATTTTATAATTATATTATAATATAATTATATAATACTATATAATAAAAATATATAATTATATATTTTATTGTTGTATAGATGTTTATCTAATGGCATTTGAACCTTTGTATATGTCCAATATATGTCTACATTTACAAAAAACAAAACAAAACAAAACTGAAAATTTACAAGAAAACACATTACAACAAATTGTAAACTTTCTAGGATCTTGAATTGGACATCTAAATTTGAAATTCAAAAAATTCCCTACAAAATTACCGCTGTGATACAAAAAAAAAAGGTTTAGTCAAATTAATTATTTGTCATATGTCCAAGTTTTTAGCTATTATTGGACATTTACAAATCTCCAATATGGTCCCAGAGATGCCCTTGTTTTGCCTTTGTGTTGTATATTTGTTACACAAAACTAAAGAAGTAAACTTTGAAAATGACAAATATGATAAAATTGTTACATTTTACATTCTGTCTCTTCCTCAAATAAGCACAAACACTCCAACAGACCCTCACCTGTGAAACGTATTGCAGATATAAAGTGAAGTGAACGCAGATGGTAACAGACGGGGTGGTTTATGTTGGTCAATAATAGTCCCAACAGGGAGAAGAAATTCAAAAGAAACTTGTCAGGTCAAGAAAAGCAGCAGGAGACTGAGAATTAGTGGATCAGTTAACACAGTGAGGAAGAACTAATTTCTTTTACTTCAGAATTATATCTAAAATGATAACAATAATAATGATCCTTTATGCTTGATAACATGCAGTTTGTTCCGGTGTCAGCAAAACTATTTTGCTAAACTGCCACAGGCCAGAGAATAGAACAGGAAGGTGTTGATGCGGGTTTGGACAATGTCAGAGTTTTATGAGTACACAAATTCAGTATTTAAGTAGAAGTGTACGCACTTCCCTAAAATAAAACTAGTCCATTCAATTACAATTATTTTTGTATTGCAACCAACAAGTATCTCCAAAGGGCGTAATGGGAAGAACAAAGTCCGGGCAATCAACACCTAAGCCCTCCTGGTTGGTATAATAAGCTGGCCAAACGAGGAGATGGAAGCCAGTGACATCAACACAAGGAAGCTCCTTTCAATGCATGGTGGGTTTCACCAACGTGCATATAAAGTAGGTCCTCACAGAAAATACAGATACCACACCTATCACATAGGTCCACAGGCAGAGAAAACATCCGAGCCTCCAAATACTGAACCTGTTGTAGATACCCAATACATCTCTAAAAAGGACATATCTAGATGTCTGTGCTTGAACCCATATCGCACATCTCACAAGCATAGAAAGTGGGACATGGTCCAACCGCCATGATTGAACATGTATGTTGGACGTTTGCAGTGTCAGTTTCACAAGAGAAAAGACACTGGATAATGACAAAAATTAGTGTGTTAGATGAATGCATCTGTCCCACCCCCTACAAAGCACAGCGCACTGCTCTTTAATAGGAAGCATCAGTGACTATCTGGCACACAATAGATGAGACAGACCGAACCGGGGTTGCATCTGTGGCTACACATGAACAACAATAAGGAATGCAATTACACTTCCATGTGGTAGTACACCGCCTTCCGTCTTAAACTGTAAAGCTTCATTAGGACTATTGATTTTAGAAATACATTTGTCAGCACAAACCGAAATGTGTATATACGGATCTGTGTGTTGGCTGGTGTGTACAGGAGGCAATCTCAACCAAACTGCTACTGCTAGTGTTCTATTACAGGAGGAGTGTGTGTGTGTGTGTGTGTGTGTGTGTGTGTGTGAGTGTCAGCAGAGTGGACCTCAGTCCCAGCCCATTAGAGCAGCTATCAGCCTCTACAGTAACAGATGGCGCTGACGGCCCCATTCAGCCCATTTGTTACGGAGAGAAATAAACAGATAAATAAAAACCATCACCGCACTGATACCTGAGAGACCAAAACAATGTTTAAAGGTGTTCAGAGGATGCTCGGAGGTGTGGTTGTGCATGTGCGGTTGGGGGCAGCAAGATAATGGGTAGACAGAGCGTCCAAAGCACAGAGCAGACATCCGAAATGTAGTCTGATAATTACAGAGAACTGAGCAGCACAGTAGCTATACTAGAGGCAGCTATAGAAGAGATTTAGCTCCCTCTGTTTAAAGCGATGGCATTTTTATAACTCCCTGATCATTTTTAATGTCAGCGTGTGGGAAACATGACCTGTGGGTCCCTGAGCTGTGTGAGCCTAAAAGCTTGTTGTCACTCTCGACAGCAGTTTTCCTTGATGTGTTGGATCAAAAACAAGCTATTGGGGATCATGTTGGGATACATTCGCTTACAGTGTCAGCAGGCAACACAGTCACCACAAACATAAAATATATATTTATAAAAGTGTCAACGTCTTTCAAGCATTTGGTAAGCCATGCTAACATACAGTACGACAACCTCTGTGATCACCCCTGGAAATCTGTGTTCAGATGTAAGGTTGCCGGTGGCGACACGACCTGAAACACACATCAGCAGGAGCTGAAAATGTTTCCACGTGAGCAAAACATCTGTGCTGGTCCCAAGGCTATATGAATCTGCATATGTCCATAAACAGTGGGGACAAAACGGTAAAGACGCATTGAAGGCACAGACGAAAGCTGAACATCAAGTGTGTGTAATAATCCAACACACAGCGAGTCAGATGCAGGAGTCGAACCTAGACTTGTTTTTTTTTTATTTCATAATTAATTCAAAACAGGTGCTACTACTAACATAAAAGGCTTGCTGCAGAAGTGTAGGAGGAGGATATGCGATGAAAACAAGGGGCTAACTAAAGAAGCTCACAATGGAGGGCGAGAGAAAGCTAAACTAAAGCTCCCGTAAAATGGTCACTGCAAACAGAAAATCACCCTACGAAACAGGAACTAACAGGACTTTTATCTGACGGAAAAAAACCTCCACAAAATTCTGACAGAATGTCAAATATACACAAATAACATGAGACAAATTCTCACGTAATTTTCTGACTGGCTTAACAATGACATTAAAAAGACAGACTGAGCCTGCTGTACATTGGCGATTACAGGGACATAAAGCTGCTTGGAAACGAGTTCAAGATGTCCATAGTTGCTATGGTTGGTTGCCATGGTAGCACGCGTAGATGACGTGACCTCTCAGGACAGTGCTTTGACAGCTCTGCTAAACGTTACAACAATCGCACAAGTTGTGTAGTGTTGTTAAGTCAAGTTTTAAGTCTCTGATGTGGGAATTGGATTTTTGGACCTTGGATGTGGATTTGGATTAAACATAATTAATTGGTTTTGTTGTTGCTTTTGTTGCTCTGTTCTTGTCTCTCTCCACTTTCCACTCAGCCCAACCGGTCAAGGCAGATGTCCGTCCACCCTGAGTCTGGTTCTGCTGGAGGTTTCTTCCGTTAAAGGGAGTTTTTCCTCTCCACTGTTGCCTATAGCTGCTCGAGGGGGATTTGTTGGGTTTTCTCTAAATGTTTGTATAGTCTTGACTTTATTATGTAAAGTGCCTTGAGATGACCTTGTTGTAAATTGGCGCTATATAAATAAAGTTGAATTGAATAATTTTCAGACTTTGGGTTAGACTTGTTAAGTGTCTTGGACTTTTCTGGACATTAGCTAACCCTTCAGTGCCTAAAATCTACCACCAAGTCAGTGCAGAAGATGAACATTTCCTGCCACCACAACTGCATTGTCTGTTCAGTGAACGCATCATTAAGTGGGAAAAATTATATACAAAAATAAAACAAACCTCAAACTGGAAAAAATAAATAATAAAAATTAAACATAAACAAAGTAAAAACTATGTTAGGCTCATTGTTAATGAGCAAGCTAGCAGCAGCTCCCCATCTGAACTGCAATGAACAAAATCCCTCCAGGAGCTTCTTCTTCAGGCCTTATATACCTGAAGCCCCTCCTATGAAGACAAACCATTACTGATTAACACAACCAATTACTACCAATTATACACAACACTGGGTAAGTATCACAGTGACATTGGTTTTTGGAGGATGTGAGAACAGGGTGCATTGTCTATAAAATTAAATCAACCACTGTACTCTGCCGGCTAGATGGTAAAATAAATAGAATTGGCAATATTAGTATGATAACACATCTGCACCTACAGGGCATGGGCTAGCCCCATGACAACCAGAAGCCAAAGTCCTTGCCTTGCATTTCAAAATAAAGTAACAAAATGCTTCTAAAGAGTAAATGAAACTAATTAGGGTCATTATTATCCATATGTAATAGTTTAAAATGAGTTTGAGACAACAAAGGTGTGTGAACGATAAAGATTTATTTAAAAGAACAAACTCACTCCAAAAGGGAGGACAGGAAAAACTAAACAAACCAGTGGAAGGAACTTAAAAGTAAAATGGAAATAAAGGAAAAAACTATGTACATAAAATTACACAGCAAAAGGTAATTTCTCCAATCAAGAAAACAATATAGAACCAAAAGGGGAAGCACTAACAAACAATTTCTAAGCAAAGTTCAAATAAAACAAGTAACCAAACCTGTCAGAAGAGACTAATTAGTGTGACAGAAAATCAAAATCGAGGAAAAGAAAAAGTACCAATACAAACCCAAACTCAACTATCAATACACTAAACTTGACAAGAGGATTGACAGATAACCAAAGTAAAAATCAAGGAGGACAGAAGGGAACAAAGGACTAAACTAACAAAGACCAAAGGTGATCCAAATAACAAAGTCAAGGAGAGGACAATGAACAGATACGAAGAACCAAACCTCTGACCAAAGACAGCAGAATGAGACCACAACAACCAAGAACTCACACATACATATAGAATAGGGGAGGCCGAGAAGGTGTGTGGTGTCAGATGTGAAAAACCAGCCAACAATGAGGGAGAACTGGGTTTAAATGAATGAGAAAACAGGTGAAAGCAATAAGGACAAATGAGATCAGGAAAGGAACCCAAATAAAACCAACAGAAAACAAAATCATTTCTGCAAAATAAAAGTCCAAGACAGGTAATAAACAAAGTTGCTACTAACTAAAGTCCAGGATCCTGACACATTGGCTTTAAGAATTAGTGGCCAAAACAAAAACTTTTATTCCCAAAAAGAGAAATTCTTGCTTGTATTTTATTGTGTAAAATGATCTACAGAAGAGAGTAGGACAAAAAAATACCAAGACTGAGAGGAAAAGAGGTGTAGGTCAGGCAGCCCGAGATTTGACCCCTGCAGAAGTCCTGGCCCTCTACCAGAACAACAATCGAATAGTGAGGGCAGAGCAGGTGCAACATCCTCCCAGTCAACGCCAGGATGCAGCACCGGCTGCAGTAGTTGGACAGGACAGACATTTCACATTTTGCTGTATTGCTCACAAAAGACTCTTTGTTCCCAAAGCTGTTCCCAAGACCTCAGAAAAGTTGGGAAAACTCAGAGTAAATACATACAACTGTGACGTTTTATTTTGAAAATTGGAACTTGTTTGTTATGTCTTGAAGATGCTTTATCAACTTGCTCTCGTCAAAGTCTTGTACTTGCTTATTGGTATCGAATGTTATAAAGACATTTGTCCAGACGAATTTGTTTCTGACTCTTCGTGTGGAAAAAAAGGAGAGAGTGGTGAGCTGATTGTAGTGAGTCTGTACTGTAATGTACTGCAATAATAATCAATAACTTGTCATTCTGGGAAGACGTACATACAGATAGTAATACAAACTAGGAAGCACAAAATCCATTACAGTGCTGCAAAGCTCATTAAAGTGGAGGAGATTCAGAAGCAACACTGTAAATGTAGAATTAGATGATGCCTCAATTAATGGAACCTTCGCTAATTTATGATTTTATTCTTCTTCTATTGCACTGCCAGCTCCAGGAGACTGACTGAGAAAACACATAAATAGTAACAGAAATGTATTTACAACGTGCTCCGTACGATATGTTCTTTAATGTTACAAAAGTGTCTACAAAATAAGCCTCAGCCTCCGCATGTGGAGAAAATGGAGAGAGGAAATGCGAGGAGGACGTCCCACCGGTCCTCTGTCCTCTGTCCTCAGACTCCAAGCAGGATCCCACCATAATGACCCATTAGGGAAACATTTATTGGTAACATAATTAGTAATGCAAAGGTATGAGAGCATACTTTATGTATATTTCATCATTTTACTAAAAACCTCTAAGCTCTAACCTCTGATCACCTCTAAGAAAGGATGGGTGATGGCTGAAACGTGCACATTGGATGATGTGGATTTGTGGAAATGTTGCTAAAACAGCAGCTCTTGATACAGTTTAAGAGATTATTTAAGAGATTTCATTTTTTTGGGATCTTGTGATGTGACAATTACAGATATTCAAGTTTTCATAGGACGAGTCTTCCTGACTTTGGAGATCGGATGACTAGTGCTGCCATACTGAATGCAGTATTCATCGTTCATTCTGGGTAAATGATAAATGGACGGTGCATATAGCACTTTTATCCAAAGCGCTTTTCAATGTTTCTTCTCTTTCACCAATTCAGGGAGATGCAACCAAACGCCAATAAATATTTCACAATGCTCGCTCTGAAGAAAGGCAAAAGTTCAGCATACTCACATTCAATTTCATTCAGGCTCCAGCACAGCCAGCGTCGGGTTCATCCTTGATGGCTGGCTGGGACGGGATTCAAGCCCACAGCCTTCCATGTGCCAACCCAATGCTTTATGCCTGACATGGTGATGATTAGTATAGTAGTTATATATGTAAGTTTTACATAAATGTAACTTGTACATAAAGACTTGTACAGCGAAAAAACCCAACACTTTAGTTTAATTTAGAAAGGTTCTTTTTTCTGTCACATCCAAGGTTCTTTTTCCTGTTGATTAATAAACACGTCTTTAATCACTGAGTACAATTCCATCCATGCAGATTTAAACACCCCCACCCGTGTTTTTTGCTAAATGTGTAGAGTTTGTAGAGATTACATTTTTAAAAATCTGGATCGAAAAGCAAAACAAACAAAACCAAAACTCTTCCTTTCACCTGTGGAATAATTCAACGTTTTAGGAAAGAAGGAGCAAAGTGTAAAAAGCTGCAGACAAAAGTTGGGCTGTGTATTTTAGAGCGACGCTGACTCTGAAGGTTAATTACAAGTCTAACCTTTCCACCTTCCTCCTCCACCTTCCCTTACGTGTCCCTCACCCTCCCTCCCCCACTTACTTCATTTCATCCTGCTGACTTTGAAAACATGCAGGGACAGCAGGACTCCGGCCTGGCAGGACAGACAACACGTCTCGTCACATCTTCAGCCAAGTTACTTTCTTTTTTCTTCTTCCTCCGAGCCCCCCCCCATGCTACTGTCGTTTATTTGTTTACCTCCTCTCTTCTCTCGGCTGGCCACACTGACTCATTCTCCCAGAGAGCAATAACATCCGTGAATGTGTGTAGCATGAATTAGTCTTTATGACTCCATCTCAGTGCAGCTCTAAAGTGGTGCAATTACTGCACTCTTTAGGAGGAACCTCAGCCCCAACTCCCTTCCTCCCTTTTGCTCTAACTATTGTAAACACAGTAAAAACTCTCACATATTTGTTTCTGGGTGGAGACCAACTACAATAACTGATACAAGTATCATTTCTGGAAGGCAGCAACACAATTAGAAACTTGAGCCAAAGATAACGTCAGTCAAACATAATGTACAAGATCTTTTCCACAGCAAATATATTTGTAACTAGTTGTGTCAAGAACATTTGGTTTTATCATCTGAACTGGATATGATTGTAATCTTTTTACTCGCTGATATACAGTGGACACGTTTTCCTGGCTATGGGTCCTAAAGTTACTAAAACAGTAGGTACTTTGATTAAATATTGACCAAAGAAATGACCTGGAAGACTAATTAGGCAAGAATAGTGTGAGTAGGTGGGTTGAGGCTCAAGTGAGTGAAAAACTTGAAATCATCGAATCATCGAATCAGAGCAAGCTTACTGGGAAGCGTCACCATGCAGGCGGATGTTGTGTACTTGCCTCATTTGACATATTAAACCTTTTTTCAACTCACTTCCAGCTTGTTGTGCAAAACATTTCTAATGCCAATTCACAGTCATTATTTTTTTATAATTTGTGTTTCTTTTGTTTGTGAATTGTTACAATTTTATATATATATATATATACATATATACTGTATATATATATGTATGTATGTATGTGTGTGTATATGTGCAATGCCCAATGTGGACTTATCCTGAACAATATCCAGTATCACAATATCCAAGAGAGGGTCTCAGGCATGTATATGTATATATAACTTCCCTTATATATGGATATATTCTTCTGCACAACAGGTACACTTAGATGACCAGGCACGTGGATTACATGAGCAAAGCACAGTTTTTGAACCAGAACCTGTGCGCTGCCTGGATTGACTCTCGATGCCGCACACATGGATCATGGAATGCTTTACAAGATCAACAGGACTCTAGAGCCTTCATCCAGAACTTGTTCCAAACATCTTCCAGCCAATTGCCCTAACATCAAGTGGCATATACCAAGGAGACTCTGTCCCCGCTGCTGTTCTTCTGTCAGGATCTCGCCAAGGCTTACGGATCTCACATCCTTCTGCCTCTTCATGTAATCCCAGAATTGTACTACCACCAATAAAATCCCTAAAGTGTACGAGGAGAGGAAAAAAAAATTATGCTGGTTTGAAGGCAAAACCTTGGGGCAGGCAAATGGTAACACCAAATATTGTTTTGATTTAGATTTATCTTTTGTTCATTAGCTGCATTTTGTTAATTTATGAATATGAATGTTTAACACTTCCATTTTTCAAAGCATTCTTTGTTTACAGCACCTGCCTTAAACCTTTGCACAGTACTGTATATTTAAAAATCTGCCATAAGATTTTTAAATTAGTTAAGATTTGAAAATGCCCCTAGACAATGCACCAGGTCTTAAAGGGTGGTCAGTGGCTGGCATAGTACACAGGAACCTGCTGGGACACACCTCCAAAGGTGGTTGAGAATGACAGAGCTAAGATCCTGTGGGTGACAAACTGGTAATGGACAATAGTAGTTGTGGACAAACAGGAAAACAAGGCTGTAGTGATAGATGTAGCAATCCCGAGCTGCAACATCAGGAAGAAGGAACACGAGAAAAGAAATACCAAGGGCTGAAAGAGGAGATAGAAAAGATGTGGAAGGTGAAGGCACAAGTGGTGCCCGTGGTGATACTGGGAACCCTGGGGGCTGTGACCCCCAAACTGGGAGAGTGGGAATCCCCAACATCTGAGATCTCTGTCCAGAAGGGGTCCTAGGAACAGCTAACATACTTTCCCCCAAACTGGGAGAGTGGCTCCAGCAGATCCCAGGTGAAGTTTTTTCAGGAAGTGCTGCCAACTAACCACAGACTCACATCCTTCTGCCTCTTCATGTAATCCCAGAATTGTACTCCAATAAAATAAAAGTGTACTTAAAAAAAATTATGCTGGTTTGAAGGCAAAAGGTAGTAACACCAAATATTGTTTTGATTTAGATTTATCTTTTGTTCATTCGCTGCATTTTGTTAATTTATGAATATGAATGTTTAACACTTCCATTTTTCAAAGCATTCTTTGTTTACAGCACCTGCCTTAAACTTTTGCACAGTACTTTGCACCAGGTCTTAAAGTGGTCACCTGCTCACTCGGTGATATTGACAATAGATTTGGATGCTGAGCCCACCGTGAATGCGCTGTATTCTTTTTGAACGGTATTCTTTTTTCTTTTGTCTGTCCGGCTCACTGTATGCAGTAGACGTTGTATTACACACACTCTTGTATTGAGAATGTGAAGTTGACATCACCCCCCTGCTGAATGCACGGATCCCCTTTGTCTTGCGGTTGCCAGGAAGCCTGGGCTTGAATGACAGACAGGAGTAATTAAGTGCTCTGACAGCAGCATATTGTTTGTTGGCTTTGCTCTGTGTTTTCTTTACTTGTGATCCAGGCATGCTAGCTTTTCAGTCCCGACAGATTTTTTGGCACAACAAAACTGGCCCGACTGTGGGCAAATAAGACAAATTGAGCAATTGTTCTCCTGCTGTTGATCCAATATTGTGTAAAATATCCCAAAATTAGAAACTGCTCACAGCTGCACTTCAAACTTCACACAAACCCAGTTGTTACCATTTGATGTCCCATTTCTATATACGTCAAATATTAGATTAATGTGAGTAAGGGAAAATAGGAAAAATTAAATGCTGCTGGGGTTCATCTAGACTTCAGAAAGCCATGGATATGGTTTTTTCTGTTCATCTCAACGTGATCCAGTGGGACAGAGTCTGGAAATCTACTCATAGAGTGAGTTGCCTATTGTACTTGACAAAGACATCTGGCTCAGTCAGCAGAGCTTTGCAGTAGTCAAGATGAGATATGACCAGTGTCTCCACAATGAGTGAGGTCCAGTGTTAGGTCCAGCAAGGTGGGCTGTGATCTGTCTGATGCTGTAGTGGAAATCTGCATGTCCTAGAGATGGAGGAGATCTGGTCAGTAAAGCTCAGTTATTTTAGTTATTTTAAGTTATTCAAGTTATTTTAAGATTATATGGAAGATGTTTCTCACTCAGGCAAGCAGAGAGAGAGAAATGTACGATGGGACAGTGGACTCATCCATTGGAAAGGACAGGAAGAGAGGATCGTCCATCTGCATAGCAGTGATAGGAAAACCCAGGTGAGGAGATGAAGAAGAAGGCAGCACCTGACGTGGCGAGACAAAAGGAGTTTGATACTTATCATCATACCACCTTTAAGGTTTGTCCATACTGGTAAGACCTGAGCCAGGCCAGAACTGTACCACAGATACCACAGTCAGTGAGTGCGGACAGGACGATCTCATGGTTTACAATGTCAATGGCTGCAGATAGATTGGGACAGAAGACTGAGCCACAGCTTGCAGAAATTCTTTAACCTTCAGGAGGGTTTTTTTCTGTAGAATAGCCAATCTAAGTTCTGACTGGTTGAGATCAAGGAAGAATTGTTTGAAGATGGCTTATTTAAGAGTTTTCTTCAGAAACACACCTGAAGACTAGCAAATATTGTTATTGTAGACACATAAAGACATCACATCATTTCTTGTCTCTGACAGTCTGAAAGCTGCACACACCTGACAGATGAGTAAACCGAGAGCAACGTTACTGGTTGAGAATGGGTGGATGTTCTGGAGAGAGACTGACACCCAAAATCCTTTCAGATTTGTGCCAAAATAAACATGGTGGCATCTGGAGATTTTTGGACTTAACCATATGTGTGTAAAAGTACAAAAGAAAAAACAAAAAACAGCAGCAAAATCAATGCGTATTATGGAGTCATTGGTTGCCAATACTGGTTGAAAATATTAACAATGTTTAAAACTATTTGCAAGAACAAGTGGCAGAGCCTAAGTGTTAAGATTAAAAACTAGAATCTTTACACAGAATGCTTAGTGGTTGTCTCTGCCGACCGAGCCTGACTGGCAATGAGCAGCACCAACTAGGTCTGATAATATCTGTAGTTTTTGGACATTAACAACAAACTTAACATCATTCCCGTTTGTTAACCCACCAGCTACTGATTCATCAGTCAGACATACCACTCACTTACATAACGTTAGTTTATCCAAAACAACTTTGCCTAATATTACCCAAGAAGATAAAAGCAGCGTTTCTGTCTAATGTGTTTCTTAAATCAAAGAGTTGCTGGAGAGCAGAAACAAAACAGAATGTGTCGTATTGAAAATGGCAGCGTCACAATCTCAGACTGGCTTCCAGATACCAGCACCATCTCACTCTATGCACACTCCCCGTTTAGGACTCTGTGTGGTTTATTAGTTGGTAGTTTTTCTGCCAGGCCTCTGTTTCATATTCAGTCCGTCGCTCATTCATCCTGGTTCATTTACTCCTGCACTAGTGTCTTGGTTATTTAATTTACTTTTCCGTCTGAACTCTGCGTGTATGAACACATTAGTTAATATTTGTTTAATATTTGTGCTCCTCTCTTAGTTTAATGTACTTTTGTAGCCAAATTTTTCCTCACTTCACCAACTTTATTGAAGTTTAGTTGCATTCCTCCACACTCCTGTGTTTTGGGTTATTACCCCGATTTATAGTTGTTTTTTACGTGTGGTTTTCTGTTGTTTTCACCCCCCTGTCCTTTACAATAAAACCCTTTTACGTTAAAAACCGCACTAGCCATCTTTATTTGGGTCCTTAACACTTTTATTTTACAGACCGTTGCAGGTTCAGTGTCAGTTCCTCCTTCCACGGTCTTATTTAAAGATTTATATGACACATTGGGTGACATCGAGTGCTGCTATTGTGTAATAATTTTACTCTTTGGCGTGCTGTGAGTGTGGACTGTCTACTGACATCTGCCTTCACTGCGCAGGAGCTAAATCAAAAACCCCCAGACCTAAACTACTGAATCCATTGTACAATGTGCCTTCAAACAGGATCATTTAACGTTGTGTCCAAGTCGAACAAACATAATGACCAACGCTCCAGAAGTTTCCTTAACTCGAACCCTGCGTTGCCTCCTTCTCCTCTCTGTGCCACATGCCCAGAAACTGGGAGATGTAAAGCAGAGCTATGTGGGACAGAGCTGGTCCCTGTTGATTTGATTCACACATTGATGTGAGTAGTTGACCGAAGCAATTTAGCTTTTTTTTTTTTGGGGGGGGTGTTACGTGCAATCGTTTACTGTGTTTATTTGGAATAAATCACATGCGAATGTCAAAAAAATCCTACAGAAGAACCACATATATTTACTTAAATGTAAATTTAACATAAATCATGCACTTAAATGTCCCTAAGTCCGTAAAAATGTCCCTAGGTGCTTTTACTAGAGTACATTTTTGTTCATGCATTTTGAGTTCTTCACCCACACACAATGTGTTTCACCTTTATCTGCGCTGCTCTCCCTCATTTGTCTGCCACAGTAACTCCTGTAGCCCACGCACAGTGACTCTCCAGCCAGACCTCCTAGTTACTCTGCCTGCCTGATCTGCTCGATCTGCTCCCAACCTGCCTGCTGTCTGCCACCTTCCTGTGTGATTGTGAATAGGGGTTTTGAGGTTGGAACATTAGATTTCGGCATTGAATCAAGAGGTTCAGAGTTCACATGACGTTTAGACTGATAACAGAAAACCTGAAGTTGGATCATTTATTGGAACTTTGATTTTCCAGTGTGTAAACATCACCACCCATTTCTCTCCTCAGCCACATTACCCCATTGGCCTAAAGATCTGTTCCATATCTGGTCCTACTGGCCACCACATTACCTGTCGCATCACTGAACGTATTCCTAGAGTGGGCAGATGATGTAAGCTACTTGGGAATGTTCTGTGGGGAACGAAGATGGGAAAAGTTCTACAGCTGCTGGGATCCTTGGAGTATTTTTCTAGCCCGAACAATCTTGGGGTCTGAGGCTGAGTGGGAGGAGATGGTACCTTTCACTGTCGGGCAAGAGAGGGACAGTTGGGCTAAAGTATTGTGTCATGGCCTGTCTCGCCTATACTCCATGAGAGCGGAGTCGTGATGTGAAGGGCCCCCTCAACCTAAACCTTCCAACTCTGTGTCCATGTTGGCCAGATTGTATCATGCAAACGATTGGTGGAACCCCGAATTTAAAATGAACGTTGTAGTGAGGTGGCTCAAAAGTTGTAACGTCGCCACCCGTGTCCTGGTTGTAGAACTGTGTTTCTGATTAATTGCAGTTTTCTCATTTCCTGGTTGTCAGCGCTCTTTAGCTGACTCATTCTAAACCCCTGTTCATTGGTCATTTTCTTTTTTACCACGCTCTTTGTTCAGCATGTTTTGTCTTGTGAAACTTTGCACTTGACACTCCAGCCATTATCATTGCCACGCTTATAGACTTCTCAGTTTTTCACCTCTTTGCTTTCCTGACCAGCCGTCCCTGCTCACTCCCTGCCAGGCTGCTTGTCCCACTGTCTGACCCGACTCAGCTGTAATCTCTGAAGACTACAGACCCAGCATCTACATTCTACCCTTCTTCTCTATAGTCACCCATTTACAGTTGGATTTGGAATTGGATTTTGAATGTTTGTAATTAGAGCGGAATTCTGAACCTTTGGAGAAAGACATCTGGATTTGGTTTTTGATTTTGAATGATTGAATGTGGCAGCATGTTGATGGAGGGTGGATTATGTTCCTGTCACTTTTCCACCAAACCCTCCAGTATCTTTGAGTTATATTTTGCTCCTCCAAGCACTGCCAACTTGTCATTGCTCTTCATTTCCTCATCCTCACCTGTGGACAACCTAACAGTGCATTCACCTGCTGGCACAATTCCTTCTCAAGTAAGACGGTTAACTCACTTCAGCACTCAAATTATTCTATTTCATTTCCAATTTCTGACTATTTCATATCGCTCACAGAATGAATCAAGGATGAGCTGGCTGCCTGTGACCTCCCCAGGGATTTAAGTCGTTTAATAACTAGTTAAATAGGAGATGGAGGAGGAGGATTGCCAACAGAGGGGGCTGGTAACATCCGTCTAAGTAATTGAGAAACTGTAAATTTTAGCTTGGATTTTTGGTACGTTGGTGTCATGCTGGGAGAGAGGAACCTCTGCCCTGCTTATTCAGTCCTTTGTGCCTGCTGGGTCTATGTGGCCAGATGGTACTGTCAATTTTGGAGGACGACCCAGAAAATAATGCAGTCAGCAAATGAACGGAAAAGGCAGTTTATTGAGTAACAGCTTATAGTGGTGAGGTAAATGGGGCAGCAGGAATAAAAACACACTACTTGGTGAGACAGGATTACGGGGAATGATGAGAGAATCTGGAGAGAAGACAGATGAGTAATGGTTAGAACACACAAAGAAAACCTAATTAGAGTGACAGGAAGTCTTCAGTAACCAGAGAAGTGGCAAGGTAATTGCTGAGGCAGGTGTAGGTGTAAACTGGTAGGGTAACTGGAGGACTAGAGGGATCGTAACTTGGAGAATCATCTCCATCTTTCATTCTCAGCATTTCCTAATTTTTCTGCTGTTCCACCCATCTATCTGGACACGAAGGAGGTAATTAAAAAGATCAGGCTACCTCTGTCCTCCCTCACAGGAATCAAACTGTTCCCTGGAACCATGGCCCCTGGGGCATACATACATGGTGATGGCGACAGGTCATACGTCCAATTACCCTGCAGGCAAATTGTTTTTCTTTTTTCGGCAAGAAAGAGGGAGGTCTCCTTGCCTTCTCCTTGGAGGACTCAACCAGAATACCATTAGATACCACACCACTACCGCTTCTCTTTTCTGCATTTTAGCTCCTCCAACGGGCCATTATCTGGACAAAATTGAACCTGAGAAATGCTGATCATCTGGTGCATATCAGAGAGGAGCGTGAGTGGAAGTCTAGCTTCACTACCCCAGTCGGACAGATTGAGGATCTGGTAATGCCCTTCACACTCACAAATGCTCCTGCAAGTATTTCAGAACCTTGTCAATGATGTTTACGATGATCAATGATCAATACATTTTTCTTTGTTTACGTACACGACTTTTTAATCTTATGCCATTGCTTATGACACCAAGTCTGTTCAGCATGTCACAAGAGTTTTTTCATGTCTTCTCCAGAACTACTTGAAAGTCAAAATGTGTCTTCCACTCTCCCATGGACACAGCTAAGGTAGAGACATGTAGAGATTGGTCCATCCCTGAAAACAGAAAACCGTTGCAGCAGTTTCTGGGGTTCTCCAGTTTTTACTGCTGCTTCATAAAGACTATAGCCTTTGCCACACTTTCCACTGATCTCCATTAAGATGTTTATCTGGAACCTAAAGCAGATCACCCCTTTCTCTTCTTTGCTCATGGTACAACAACTCTTCTAGTTGCCCAAGGTCTCATGGAACTGGACTTTGGGAAGTAGAAGTTTTTTTAACATGGAGGTAAACCAGTCACAAAATCCCACTTGCCGAAGAAACTGCTGAAGTGAATACTGATTTAATAATGTTGATTTTGTAATCATTCAAAAGCAGTTTTGACTGTGTACCAAAATCAAGACGTTACACATACAAAAATGCACAGAGAGTAAGCCAGGGAATGAAAATCAGAAAGTGAAAAAGTAGGAAATAGAGAAAAAGAGTCCGAGACAGAGATGTAAGTGTGAAGCTGTCAGTATGTGTAAGTATAGTTTTGGAGCCAAGACCCTCTTTAATACATAATGCTGCAGAAGTACCTTTCTTCTTCGCATGTCATCCATCATCTGTACGCATGAGCAGGCACACACATACACACAAAATTATACACCACAGACACTCTTATAAATAATTTTTTGAATTTTTTATTTGACACCCTTATGATCATGAAAAGGCTCGGACTCAGGACTTGGCTAGGAGGGCGGCCCGTTTAAATGGCTGATGACCTAGGATGAAACCAGCACCATCACAGTGACAGGAAGAAATGGCCGAACATCAACGTCTTCGCTTTCAGTACAGAATGTCCAGCAATGTCTTTATTACTGCACAAAATGTTATGTTTTCATAAAGGACTGTTTGCTGATTAATTGCAGCTCTTATCCTTCCGTTACGCCCCGGCCTAGGGGAAACCAGGACGCCACACAAATTGAGACTCCCCTCTTCCCAGCGCCCAGAAACCACCAGAACAAAAGAACTTCTGCCCGTTTTATTGTTCATTTCAATTAACTTAGGTATACAACTAACAAACAAAAATAACTAATCCAAGGACCCTATTCTAACCCAAGTCATCATAAGAATGAAATAAAATGTACAATAACCTTACCTAAGCTCCTACCGGAAAAACAGGAGAAAACTAGGATTCAAAGAAAAAGCTAACCCCACCCTTGTAACATTTCCGGCACTCTGTGCTACAAACAGCGTAACATAATGTTAGTCATGTGGTCTGGCGGTGGGAGAGAGGTGAGTCCTGGGTCGGACTGGGAAACGCTGGACTTAAAACCCCTCAGGTGGAGACTGCAACCGACCTGCTTCCGGAACGGCACCCAACAGACCTGCCAGCCAATCGCCACATTTAACTGCTTGCTTCGAACACAACATAGATCACATGTTGAATATGTATTTTCTTTATACAAGGACTTACCTGCACGGTTTGTCTGATGTTGATCTAACTCCTGGGCACCTAGGAGGTTTTAGGCTAGGTTAATGTACATTGGACCAGTGAAAGGTGAAAGGTTATGGGTCAAGTAAGTAAGTTGGAGGTAATGTGATTTGCATAAAATAAAAATAACATGGATAAGACAGCTGGCACCTTCAAATTTTTAACCAAATGAACACATGAGAGGTGCAAACAGTTGGTGTAACAACCCTTCAGAGTAAGACAAATAAAATAAATTAGACCATTTACCTTTAATTTCAACTTAAATTAATTCAGTTTTTCACTAAAGTGAATATAATTCAGACCCTTGTGTTCACTTTTTCCCCATGTCCAGTTCTGGTTTATGGGGTCGTCAGTTAGGTTTGTCTAACTCTTCTTATGTCTGTAACTTGTAACTTTGTAACTCATTACTTTCATGTAACGAGTAATCTAACACGTTAGGTCTATAATATAAGTACTATTTTCAAATATGTAATCTGTAACTTTTAAACTACCAGCTTTTGTACTTTTTGTCACAAGAACAGAAATCTGCCGTAAACTGAGTGTTTTTGGCAGCACTGGCTGCCTGCTCAAGTAATACATAGAGCATATGCACTTTAATTGTACGTGTTTAAAAGGCCTATAACTTTAATTTAACGTTATGTATGTGTTTGTGTTCAGGTGTGTGAGTTAGTCCTACATTCCTGTCGGAATATGTACTAGTCTAAACGTAAGGCTGTAGAATAAAGGAGTGTAAATGGGGCAACATGTCAGGGCCAGACTGTGTCATGATGGTAGAGTCATTATAAAGGTCTTGACTAGGAAGAAGAAAAAGAAGAAGAACCTTTATTCGTCACTGAGCACATATACATCTGCACATTCATGTCACAGTAAAATTTGTCCTCTGCATTTAACCCATCGCCGTGGGGGAGCAGTGGGCTGCCGTCACCAGCGCCTCATGGAGCTGGGTGTCTCGCTCAGGGACACACCTGGTGGGCAGGATGGGGATTTATGGGTAGACTGGGATTTGACTAACACAACATGCATGAGGAATCACAAAGGAGTTTTCATTTTCAGCTATGAGAAGTGCTCTGAAGTACTTTTCTCAAAGGGTAACGCTGCAACTGGTTACTTTCAATAACAGTAACTGTGCAATGCTTAGTAGTAAAAGTAACGTTTTCCAACACTGTCTGTCTGAAGAAGATGATATAAAGCAGCCGAATGACAACTCTTGGTCTTAATGAACTGGGAACTGTTCATCTCTATTAAATCAGGTGCAAATGATAAAATGATGCAACAAGACAAGCACATGCTGCATCTTTACAGCTATGTTTTCTTCTTGTTATGGGATTTCTGTAGCTCATTATTTCTCTCATGACCTTATTTCAAATGTTTCATCATTGATCCATGTTTTATTCTTTAGATGCCTTTGTAAAATAGTGTTGTTACTGTCAAAATAAAACTGAAAAACGCATCACATCATATCAGCTTTAACCCATCATTTGTCTTTTAGCAGAAAGTAAATTGAGCAGATATGGAGCGACAGTATTCTTGTACACCCTACTTTTACTCTCTTTTAGCTCTGTTTTTGGTTTCTGCTGATTCTCCTCGTTGAAATACCCACGTCTTTAGCTGATGAACATTCTAATATGTTTACCAGCTTGTCTCTATTATGTTTTTTGCAGTTTGCTACAGCTGGTCAGCTTATGCACAGCGACTGTTTGGAGCTCTTCTGCCGAAACAGTCTTGAAAGTCAGTAGAGTAAATTTCCTATGGAATTCCTGTGAGGTGCAACTGGCTATAGTTCATGAGCGTATGTATGAGGGTTGTTGGCAAAGAAGGGCTGGAAGTCTACTGGCATTCAAAAGCTAACTAAGTGATTTGGGCAAAAGAGGTGACCCAACAGTGTTTTTGTAGTCAGGATCAGCACAAAGAGACGCACACAAAAAGACAACCATTCACACTGAAAACCCATTTAGAGTCACTAAGTGACCTGCATGTCTTTGGACTGTGGGAGGAAACCCACACAAACACAGGGACAGCGTGAAAACTCTGCTCACAGAGGCCACAGTCAGTGAGGGACACGAACCGTCGAGGTGTGAGGCAGTAGAGCCATCCACTCCACCATGCTGACCATGAGAAGATACAGTCGTGTAAAAGTCTGCACCTCCTTATTTTGGGAGTCAAATATATTTTTTTCATCAGCATAATATTAATGCACAGTAAATTATAATAAATGTTTCTTCAGTGGAAATTAAATGTATTCTTTTTTTGTGTTTATAAATGATGTTGCAAATTTTTGCAAATTTCACCAACACTCTTTAAATTATATTTTAAGTTAGCACCAGTACTAACTCTGTGGTACGATAATGAAAATTTGAAAAGTGTAAATGTTTGCATTTACCTTCATAAAGGAGGCAGCTTCTTTTGATTGGTGTGTGGCCATTTAAAATTAAATTTTAAAGATTATGTTTGTACATATATTTATATAATTATTGTTTGGGCAGAGGGAGGACAGCAAGTCATCTCAAGTCAAAGGGCTACAGTCCGAGTGATGTGAGTCACTGGTGGTAAAGTCCAAGTTGAGTTGCAAGCCTTTATGGTTTATGATTTAGTCTACAGTCATCTACTTCATGAATTAAGTCTTAATCAAGTTCCCACCTTTGCTCATTTTGCTTCTTATCTTTATATATGTAAGAAAACAACATTAGAAATACGACTATGATTGATCCCAGCAGCCCCTTCATAAAGCACCAGGGCACATGGGCCCCAGTCCAGCATGATTTTTGGAATTGGTGCATTTCCAAGGTTCAGTCTTCCATCCTTACCTATTTTCAGTTTTCTCTACATTCTATAAGTGATTCTTGTTTTTTTTTTCTGGAAAAGCTTCACAGTGCTTGTGTTCCTGCACATCTGACCTGAGTCCAGGTGATTGTGTTTGCAGAAGCTGAGCCGGATATCAACTATTAAATTCTAATTCATGATTAGAATTTAAGCAGGTTCTGTGAGTAGTAATACAGAAGTTTACACTGATCAGCCACAGGGTGGAGGACAAGGGTTCAGTCCGGGCAGCCTGGTCTGCAGCTTCGCCGCCTCATATGCAGCAAGCTATGTAGCTGTGTGAGTTCTGACACTTTTCAGTCACACATTCATTTTTTCCTATTAATACCAACAGATAAATTTAATGTTGTGTTCGTCTGAGATGACTGAACCATGTCTAAATTTTAATTTATGGCCTGTATTACGACTGTGTATCAGTCTGACCCTATCTATTCAGTAATTATTCTTCATAACTATACTGCAGAGGAATAACTTGAACCTGCAAAAGTCAGTTTCTCTGCTCTCTCAACAGTCCATTATAATTACTTTACACACCCTCCTCCTCCTCACTCCAGCCCTTATTAATATTTTCTGCCACCCCTCCCCCACTTCTCTCCCTGTTCTTTTGCAAGTAATAATTTTTTTTTTATCTCAACTTATTCATTTCCATTTGACAACACGCTGCATACACCGTCTGGAGAAACAACATCTTTATCCCCACAGGAAGTAGTAATAAATGTGTGTGTTAGTGTGTTAGCTCACGGTGTGTGTGTGAAAGGTGGAGACAGGAGTGATATTTCTCTCAGGCACACTCTGCTCCTGTTCTCCGACTTCACCATATGGAGCCCATTACACCCATTTATGAACGTTCTGCACCAGCTGCACAGACACATGATGCACTGGTACACAAAAACAGATGCATTTGATAGAAACGTAGCGATGCCATGGAAGGAACATATGTAACAAATAAGAGAGTGTCAACATTTGCCCCTGCGGCTTGTTCACTGTGTGTGAGAGAGAAAGAGAGTCAATATTTCTGTGCTGTGTGTGTGTGAGAGCTGTGTTTTGTCCCATGCCTCTCACTGTGTTAGTGCTATCACAGCCTTATCAGCTCAATGGCACCGAGCCTGTGTCTGTCTCCTAAACACACACACACACACAGACACACACAGGAATGTCTGTCTATAGCTGTGATAGCATCCGTTGACTTAATGCTTTTTACCTTAACCATCAGAAATAAATGCCTAACCCAGGGACGTCCGAATACCGACTTTTGTACGTACATTGACGTACCTGCTAAAACCAAGCACCAATGTGAGTTGGCGGTAAATGCGAGTTGGCAGTTCCCAGAAAATATCGCCATGCTTAAGCCTACAAGGATCTACTAACAGGTGAAGAAGACACAGTCATGGCTCTTAGACTGTACCTTTAAAGGATGGATGGGTGGATTTAGCGAAATCTGTTTAAATGTGTGAGGGTTGCACTTGTGCAGTTCCTGTGATGACCTGTGGCTTACAGTGTTTTTAAATTTTTACAGTATGAACCTTGTTTAATTATTCAGTTACATTAATGTTTTTTGTGACTGTAAGTGCAAAGTCTGCACTTATCTACTGCTTTCCTAGTGATTGGCAGCCAAAGTGCTTCACACTGCTTCTCATTAACCTTTGGACTCACAATCACGCACACACCGGTAGAAGAGCTCCTATGTGGCTGGGCCACATTCACTGGGAGCAGCTATGGTGGGGTTCAGTCTAAAGGACACTTTCATGTGTACAGGCGGCAGTTTTCCACGGATCACAGGGTCAGTGGTTCAATCCCCGGTCCATAATTGCTGAGTGCTGAAATGTCCTTGGCGAAGACACTGAACCCCAAGTGGTGGCATGGCAAGTGGTGGCATGGCAGCCATCGCCATTGTGTATGCGTACCAAATTACTCTGTAAGTCGCTTTGGATAAAAGTGTAAATGTAAACCAGAGGAACCAGGGATTGAACCAACAACCTGGGATTGGCAACACTGGCCAAACCACTGTGAATTGGTGTTTGTGTTTGCAAACTTGCTTGTCTTGAATTTGTAAATAAAAAATTTGAACTGGTATTGGAAGTTAAAATTGATTTTTTACAACATACTATATTTGTGTTAGAGTCACATGCTGTGTGTATGTGTGCAAAGCTGAATTATTTGTGGCAAACAAGATCCATTGTTATAGATGAATCACTGAACAGGCCTAATGTACCAGACAAGAGCTTCTGAAATTATTGTTAATATTAAAGACCGCAGTTTACGGACACAAAACGATATGATTTTGTTTTAGAAAGGGGAGGGGACTTCCATTCACTATGTCCAGGTGCATCTTTTCTTATAATCCATGTCCTCGTGTTCATTTTAGGCGCCCACACAAAGGCTAGTTTACACTCAGCTTCCCTGAGCACCAGCTGAAATGTCCTTACAGTGCAGTAAAGTTCTCATAATAATAGTGAAGCAAAATTTGTGTGGACACATACACCTACACACATGCCATCAGAACTGCCACCACCACAGCACTTTGCTAAAAGACAGGTTGAAAATGAAATACATTATTCACATTTTACAAGCCATTAGTTTCTGAAAGTTCTCTTCTCCTCCATATGTGGAATCAAGTCACACTGGACATTTAGCTTTAGACCTGTTTTGACTGAATCAAAAATTAATAGTTTAACTTAGTTAAGTGACTTGATATTCTCCACAAGTGCAGAAATCTATCTGACAGCAGGAGCAAAAGTATGGTCTGTAGGTGCAGCCAGCAGACAATAACTCACAGAGGAGATGTAAAGACCCTCCTGAGACAGTCACCTCAGAATTTAACAGCAACTTTGCATCATAGGAAGACACTCCTGATTACTGCTTTAAAATGTTATGACGTGCATTTGCTAAGAAAACATATTTATGTTCCTTTTATTGCTGGGAAATAATTTTGTAAATGTACCGAACTGTGTTTTAAATTGCTAATTGTCCAATTTTAGCAGCAAGGAAATAAAAAAAGACAAATACAACAGAAAACAAATCTGAGCGTATAACTTCATTCTTTTAATTCACTGTCCTCTGCCGTGGAGAACATTGTAGAAATACAACTGCCAGGCAGTGTTGTACGTCCGTCACGGCAAGTTGGGGCTGGAAATTCTGCTGGATTCTTTCTGTAATAACAAAGGGCCATAAAGGGCTGTGCATGGCGGAGCATGGAGATTGTAGCTGACCAGAGAGACACTACCACCGTCCTAAGTGGCCTGTTGCAGCTTTTTAAATCCCAAGTTCCCAGATGTACTGAACCCTGGAGGGTGGTCGGCATGGATCATACATCAGCACTAAATCATACGGTAAGATATGCCAGTGAGGAAAACTTACACGGGTCCCCCAACGCCATACTTACAATATTTATATACATCAGAGTTCCCAAAGCTGAACACTCAATTATTCACAAACAGGCCCATTGTAGAGGCAGCACTGGAAGACGCAAGCCTCACTGGTGTAGCTGTTTAACCAGTTCATCCTGGATGATTATTGTAAAAATATTAGTCACTTAAAGCTACCGGTCTATTGATTTAATTGTACAATATTTTTATTAAATAATCTGATTCCTTGCTCTATAGAACACAAAATTGTGAAACTGTTTACAACAGTTTTGTCACATGGTTTTAAAACACGTTCTCATGTGTCAGATAATGACGCACAAAACGCAGACACGAGACTTAATCCTGGTCTTCTGTGAGAAAGTTCAGTGTGTTGTTGTACCATCCACTGACCCGTCCAGTAACCCACAACAGTTTTTCACTTTGTATTCTACGTCATTGCTTTAGGAATCAAATGTTTCCAGGTTTCCACCGAAAGCTCTGAGCGTCGATCACCCATGAAAACGAGTCTCCCCATGTAGTTCAGAAGGGATTGGGTTTTAGGGGCACGTTTTTATGCTTCGTGAATGCTATCTGGCAAATATATTTCATTCACTATCAGTTGAATGTTAAGCCATAAATAGCCATTTAGTTTAGATGGATAAAGATTTTCTGATGATGAAATCATATTGTTTTAGCACTTTGCCTAACAAAGGCTATTAGACAAGTCAGTTCAATGTTTACCTCACTCAATCAGTGACGTGCTTGTTGAGCTGGGGAGGAAAGCATTAAATGGTATGTATTAGCTAAACAAAAGTTACCATTAAAAAATTATTCTTTGTCATAATTTAACGTTAGAGGTGGAACCAGGTGAAGACTGTGGCAAATGAAGGGCTTTATGGCAGGGCACAGTGGAAATGCATGCATGGAATGCAACAGAAAATCACTCCAAAATGGAGGACCGGCAAAGGCGTGACACAATGAACTAAGCCAAGAATTCAGAATATAGCTACAAATGTGAACTAAGGAAACCACATGGGACAAAATTAATATTACAAGCTGGGAGTGATCATGTGAATAAGGCAAAATGCTCAAAAAACATCATGAGTAAAGTCAAGACACTAATAGATAAGGACATTCACAGATCAGAACAAGATATACTCTGAACGAAGACATGAGAACAAATACAGGAATAGAAAATAAACACGTGTGGTAGGGAACTACAGAGAACTGGAACCGATTAATCAGAGCAACACAGTAAATAAAGAAAATATACATGAGAGTTCCAGGGAAATAAAACAAGGGAACGGGTGGCATGCATGCAAAGAGTTTCAGAAATTGACGAGGACCAGATATACCATAACCTGACAGAGTATGACTAAGACAGCAAACAGGATCAGCTACACTGATAAACAGGGGAAGGTGCACATGTGCATGGAACCAAGGAAAGCAAGGATAACCATAAATCAGGAGTGTGCACAGTCAAGGACAGAACCAGGACTGGAATGAGCAGAACCAAGAGATAAATGAATGAATGAAACCTCAGACTACAGAAGCAGAAAACAGTCCGAAGACAGAGCAGGGAAATGCAGGTAGATCGAGGAACATGTGACAAGAATCCGGCAAGGAATGGTGAGCTTAAATGTTCCAGGGGTTTTAAATGGACACGGCCACAGGTGACAATAACTTGGACTGATGAGGTGGCGAAGCTGGCGGGAGAAACTGAGAACAGGAAGTGGGGGACAAAAAAAAAATCCAAGACAAGAAGTAAATCTGTGAAGAGACAAACCAAAATGCACATCATGACACTCTTCTCAACGTGATGAGGAGGCTTTGGACTTAAAACAATAGCATGGCTTAACTAACATTATCGTAAACGCTACCTAGCCCATGTTAACTGGTTAAAAGCAGATTTCAATCATATTGCTATCGCAGCATATTGCAGCTGCTGTATATATCAATGCTTCGTTAATTTGCACAAAATAGTAAATCTTACCTTTCTCTTAACATCTACACAGTTTCCACTGCAGAGGGGCGGCTGAGCAGCAGTAGAAATACAAAGATGTCATGAAGTTGTACGTATACTGTGGTTAAAATCAAAACCTCAAAAACTACACAGTCGCCATTTGAAAAAAAACTAAAGCAAAAATGTAAACAAGCTTATATAAAAAACTTAAGGTAGATCAATGCACTTACAAGCGTGGAAGTGTGTTCGTGTGAAAAAGACAGAGTTGGTAATTAGAGTGATATTTTCCAGATCCTTCAATTAAGTAATAACTTCGGACACTGAAACCAAGAAGGAATTGCTTCGACTCATATGCGATGTCTGGGTTAGCTCATTTCCTCTGTTGTTGTCCAAAAGTTATTAAAAACACATCAGCCAGGTGACATGCTACTTCATTCCTGATTGTGCAGTCAGATGTTATAATGTTTCATTGTTTGAAGGCTTTTTATGATGCCTTTGTGACTTTGTGATATACTTTTGACTTGATTTTTGTAATGTTTTGTTCCCATAAACATACAAGAGGCAGGAAAGGGAATGATCAACGTGTGATGCAGAAGAACTCAAACTCTAAAGTATCTTTGCAATAACTGTTACATGATCAGTTTCAATTGTTTCCAATAAAGGTTCCAGTCTGAAACAAGAAATTGATGTATGGGTTATCAAGGAGACAACCGCCAAAGCTCCGCAGAGGACGAAGAATTTGTAGCACTCTGCAGAAGCATCAGTCACCAAAACTGAAAACTGTCACGGTAAGCAGTCTGAAAAATCACTATTGTCGGGGGACATTTGTGTTATTTTTGTCCTCCTTCTGTCGGTCTGGCTTCAGACCAACACATCACTGAAACCTCGGCGTAATTAGCCTGTTGTAAGGGTTGAAACCCTGACAGGGACAGACCCGGGCTTTCCCGCGCACCGCAGGTGTGCTCAGTTTCAGCACCACCAACCTGCATTTTACACTCATACTCTCACCTGATTGGCTGCTTAATTTATTGGCTGTCAGGGTGACTGATGGCATTGGTGCTCCAATCCAACATATTCAAGGTAACATACGAGTGCGATGCCTGAAAGCTTCCAATCAGCATTTCTCAGTGAACAGAGCGAGCAGGAGACCATGTGTTCATCTATCATTCTGATAGTAAGTGGTACAGCTCCCCCGTGTCACACAGTTGACCTCATACAAATGCTGCTGGTGGCAACGGTTACATCACTTCTCTGACCTCCTCGGGTAGACTAATGCGACTGCATAGCTAAAACTGGATTTTTTATCACACAACTGGAAGTAGCTGTAAATAAATGCCTCAATAAAATCTGCTATTCAAGGGAGTTGATTTAATTGTTATGTTGTAATCATAAACATGGAAGAATGCACAAATCATCATCAAATTATATCATAGGTACCTGACAACTACAGTATAAATAGAAAAAAAAGCTGACAACAGGTGAAAAAAAACTTTTTGGGATAAATTACAAAAATTCACCATGAAAAAAAAGTTAGGAAAGAGTGGGGACATACAAAACCTTTTTTTTTATCAGAGAAAAATGTCATCCACACATTACAAACGTTACATCACAAAAAAATCTAAACGTCATGTGATCCAGGAATTTATTAGTTAATTTAAACACGCAGCCTGTGATTGTACATAGAGAAAAAAATTTTTTTGTTTTTTTTATAGAAAACATTGTGAGAGGGTTAAAATTCTTCCCTGCTTATAGTTATTTCCTAACATGCAGAGGAATTATTACATTGTTTAGTAGCAGTATCAATTATCTGTTGCAGGTATTTTAGTCTCCACTTTACCTGTGGCTTTGGAGGAGTTAACCTGCCACAGACTTTTCATGTTTACCTTTAGCTTTCTTTAGTTTTGAATTTGAATCTTACGATAATTCCTGAGTAACAACACAATAAAGTTAGCTTGACATGACTCAAAAAGTTATTACTTTCTTCAGAAAACATTAAATTACAATGACATTTTTGAGGGGAAATGATGACAAGGAGATAGGATGTTTTTCTAGTAAAATAAATGAGAAAGGCTGTATTGGTCCGACACTAATACTGGACGGCATTACAAGAGGAGGTGCTTCTAATGTTTTGGCCACACCATTCATTTTAAACATGGTGGCCAAAAAATTTGAACCATCTCTTCTTATAATGCCCTCGAGTAATACTCCACTATCCACTTTGACCTCAGTCATAAACACATATTAGAATTATCACCTTTGTGAGAGTTCCAACTTAAAAACTGACAAATTAGAACCTTGTAAAATCAGAATTCATGGCAGAGCTGCTCTATTGGATTGTATTAGAATGTACGGGTGTACCTAATAAAGTGGCCAGTGAGTGTATAACAATAGATGGTGAAGTAAAGCTCAGATTGTTTATGCATTTTGGATGAGCACTGTCATTTATTTTAGGAGGCAAAGCACCAGTGATGTGCTGTTGTTCTCTGTTGCTGTGAACCTGGACCACGAGCCTCTGACCTTATATTGTACTGAATATTGCATAGAAATTAAGCTAGAAAAATATTTGCATATATACAATATCAAATTACAAAAAACAATAAAAACTGTTCAACCATGACCTGAAACAACTGAGGCAGGAAGGCGGCACACCAACAGGCTAAATAGAGACGGAGAATGAGCAAAAAGGGAAGCGGAACCGCCGGGAAGCGGCAGTTCACCTGAGGTCCCGTCGGGTCACTGTGGCGGAGCGTGAATGAACTGTGGTAATGGCGCACAGGGACATGAAAAGGTGAAGTGGATGGCTCTTCGGAGTATTACGGTAAAAGGCGTGTCTTGCTGGAGCGTGGCCGCTCTGCTGGGCGTGTTATTATGTCTTTGTGTATATGTTTGATTTTTTTTTTTTTTTTTTTTTTTACCCTGTCGGGGTTCTGTTCGCTCCGGCGCGGCACAGCACGGCTCAGCTCAGTCCAACACGGCGCGGGAGGTGCCGAGCTCTGTCCCGGTCCACGGAATAAAACCATCCGTGTGGCAACAACAACAACAACAACAAAATAAAAAAACGCGTCCGCTTGGATTTACGGCGGCGTCTGCTGCAGCTGCAAGAAGGTAGAAGAGGAGCCGAGGAAAGCCGCTAGGCAGGGGGGTCCGGAGCGGAGGACTGAGTCAGCGAGGCAGGGAGGCGAAGGGACCCCATCAACCAGCGGGACCCCGCCCGGCCCCTCCGCCGAGCTGTCACCCAGGTAAGAACCGGCTTCCGCGTGCAAGTCCCTCCGACTGCACCGCGGCGCGACTTCATTCACCTTCAGCATCCACAGCTGCGCCGGTTTGACGTTTAAACTTTATTCTTTGACGTTCTCTGACGCAGCAGGAAGCTCCGAGCGGTGCTTCTGTAGCCCTTTAAAGGGTCTCACAGATAACTATCAAGTAAATGTTACACAAATGTAAAGATTGGTGTCATGGCTGTGATTTCTGAATATTTCTGAAAATATAAAGCTTATAAAAAAACTAAAAAGCGCCTCTGACATTAGGATGTGATTTTTAAAAGGGTTGAGCTCTAACAGAACGTCACAAAATGTTTAGAATTATATATAATGTAAATATTTTTAGCTGGAAGCCTATAAACATCCAGCTTTTTCTTCAAACACTCTAGAAAATTTTAGGGAGACAGTTTTTGTGAAGTTCCCAATATCAGTCATATCTGAACTGCATTTTCATTCAGCGTAATGTGTGTTAGTGTCCTAGTGACGTGCGGGATGACTGTGGGTCAGGCACTGACCTCTGACCACCTGAATTGTCTCAGGGGAAATTCTACCATTTAAACAAACCTCGTGGGATCTTGTCCTTGGACAGTTTGTTAATAAAAGACTTTGCACGGTTATCACTGTACAAAATCGTTATTCATTGTTACTTTGTTTTTCGACTGTTGTACTTTGGTTGTTGATTTTCTTATTCTGTATTTCCTGTCACTTTACACAGTGTCATTCTTATGACTTATCACAGAGTAATGTTTTCTCTGGGGATGTCTCTGTAGCTGATGATGGAGCGCCTGCTTTAGTGCTGTTAATGAACCGCCGGTGTCTGTTATCTCAGCAGCCATAAAGTGATCCTGTTAATAAGTGAGTGTGATAATGGTGGGGAGGAGAGAAGTGTCAGGGTGGGGGGGGAGTGGACACACGTCAGGCCGAGGTTTGATTTCTGCACCCTGCTACCACGGGAACACCAGCAGCGTGAGGGCAGTTCATACCCGCCACACACACCACATCTATGGTACTGCTCAACATACTTCCTCTCTAAGTGATCAGCTGTTGCAGTTGGGTTGTATGAAATCTATTGCACTAATGCGCACGCACACACACACACAAACACACACACATGCACAACAATGGTGAAGCTGTCTAGTTTGTATGACAGTCAACTGCACACTTCAGTTTGTCTTGGAAGAAGCACATGCATGGTCTTATATATGTGCTGCTGCTGCCATTGCTGTGTGTGTGTGTGTGTGTGTGTGTGTGTGTGCGTAGACCTGCATATGCTCATACATATTCAAACATCAGTGTCCGTCTATGTTCATCATGTGGGTTCATGCATGCTGTCTGTGTGTGTGTGTGTGTGTGTGTGTGTGTGTGTGTGTGAAATTGGCTCAGTCTCTGGGTGAATGAGGAGAGAGGGCAGTACAGTGGGGAGAAGGAGGGAGGGAGGAAGAGGATGAGATGGGGGATGGAGGGTAAAGGGAGAAGGGATAGTGAGGAGGAGGAGGAGGAGGAGGAGGAGGAGGCAGTGTGTGCGCGTGTGTGTTTGGGGGGGAGCATCTCTTCAGTGTTTTTTCTTGTCTAATTTGCTTTGACAGCAGCTTCGTTGGCTCAGGCTCTGAACAAGCCTTCATGTTGTAGAGGAGGGAGAGAGACACAAAGTATTCCTGCTGTCCCTCTAACATGGCCTAATGGGGGACACTGGTCTAGTTCTACAGTTCCGCTGCAGAGTTTCTCTTGTTGTATCCCCTCTTGCTAATTATCCACTGCCTCTCATATGTATTATGACTGTTGTCTGTGAGAGTAACCACGACTGGGGCTCATTATTTTCAGTATGTTATTTAAAGAACGGTTGAATCTTATCTGTTTTATGAAAAAAGTGCATTCAGTCTTCTGAAAAATCAACACATTTTTAAAACTATTTGTATATTTTAGTTTTACTTGCTTTTACATGGTGGCAAAAATGCAAGTATGTTCTAAAAAATGGATTTCTCATAAAACAGTGATAACCTGGTAAAAAAAATAAGAAAAAACATTTGGTGCATGTGGTAAATGTTAACACCTGATGTAAGAATTAAAGCTTTACAAAGTCGCTTTTTGATCTGTTTTAGAATGTGTGTGTGGGGCAGTTTGAGGAATTGTTAGCTGCTGACACCACTGTGAAAGAAGCAGCAGTTTAAGGGAGCTGATCAATCTGGAACAAGGTGTGGCTGTGTCTCTGAGGTAAACTGCTTTCATAAATAAATCAATAGGTTTATCTTACAGGTTCGCCAGTCAGTGTTCACTTAGGTTGGGCCTGAAAGTAGTCCCCCAAAATAATTAGTTTCCTCCCATTTGCTTAACATTTGAGGACTTTGTCGCTGTTAAGTTTCTAATTACATATTACATGAAAGGGCAATATTGTTGCTAGATATCAACTATATTAAAACACATTAGAACCACTTAATACCCTGCTGGTAGGTCACTAGGTCCCCACTGAACCATGTCCATGAGACCAGAGGGCTTGAAGCTGAAGTCTACTGACAGAACAGAACAATTGGATAATATGGAAAATGTACATTCAATTGCCAAACTGACCGGGGATGGAACTACTGGGTTTCCTCAACATCTTAAATCCTGATGCGATGCTCGGGTTGTTAAAGTAATCTGTTAACCAAATCATTATCAAAGGACTCACACCAAAGCAACCCACAGGACCAGTATCAAAGTATATGACCTCCATGTGATGACACGTTTCAGATGTGTGTTTGGCTTGTTCTCTACACTGTTATTTCAACTTATTACAACTTCAGTCTGTTTTTACGTTCAGGCAAAGTGACAATTAGGCTTTAGACAGGGCTGTGGGCTGAGTTGTGTTAAGGGCACACAAATGCATGCACATACTACACACAAAAGAACGAATATCGTTACAAATAGCTGTGAGACACAGGATAGATAGTAAAGTCATCATGGAAGTAAATTTAAAATGTCCTGCCCATATCCGAGGATTTAGGATGCATTGTGCACAGTTTGTAGGAGAGAAGTGAACAGTTTGGAATGTCAGCGCTGACACTGACAGCAGCGTATCACTGAAGCTGCTCCTCTGCCTGGACACGATGCTGTGGATTGACAGGAGCCTGCTCAGCGCCATTGCTGTGCCACAGATGACAGGCTGTCTACCTCTGTGCCCACAAGAGAACCCGCCTTCCTCACCAGCTTGTCCAGACACGAGGCGTCCGTCTTGTTGATGCTGCCTCCCCAGCATACCGCTCCATAGAAGAGGGCGCTCGCCCCAACAGTCTGGCAGAACATCTGCAGCAGTTTTTTTTGCAGATGTTGAAGAATGCCAGCCTGCTGCGGAAGTACATGCAGCTCTGACCTCTCCTGCACAGAGAATGATTACGTCAGTGATTCGATAAATTCACTTTACTGACAAAAATAAGCTATTGATTATTACACTGCATCTATTAACAGAACCGTTTATTTTCATATTTTGCATTAAAGCTGCAGTAATCACTTTTTTCCCAGTAACACTTTCCAGTAGTAATTATCTTTACAGTAAGTATGCACATTGTAAAATGTTTGATAAGGCCACAGAGAATCATCAGCAGCTCTAAAGCTCTCCACAGCATTACGCATTAGCTCATTGTTTGGGTTTTACATCCCACAGCTTTACACCTTTGTTCCGGTCTTACCACTCTAATATGAGTATTTAGATATCACAGCAATTAATAGAGAGTGAGACAGAGTTTTAAATAATATTCTATATTTAATGGTAAGTTAATGGAGAGAAGCTAATGGAAAATAAACATAATAATGTCTAATAATGTTGCCTAGAGGAGACATATATAGAGTCCTAACACAGAGCCTTGTGGAACTCCATAACTAACTTTTGTGTGCATGGAAGATTCATCGCTAACATGAACAAATTAGAATCTATCTGATAAATAAGATTTAAACCAACCTAGAACAATTCCTTTGATCCCAATCACATGTTTCATGTGTTCTCTAATAAAATATTGTGATCAGTGGTCTCAGAAGCAGCATTAAGATTTAACAGAACCAGTCTAGAGACGAGTCCGTTATCTGAAGTCAAGAGAAGCTCGTCTGCGACTATTACCACTGAGGTTTCTGCGCTATGATGAACTCCAAATCCTGACTGAAAGTCTTCAAACAGGTTGTTTCTGCGCAGGTGATCACATAATTGCTTTGCAACTACTTTTCAAGTATTTTAGAAATAAAGGGGTCTGTAATTGGCTAAAACACCTGGATCAAGACAAAGTTTTTAAGTAGAGGTTTGAATCCAGGCCTTTGGTCCTTATCTTGTTTCTAAGGATATATTGATGATACCTAAAATAAACGTGGTAGAACATTCACAACTTTCTTCTACAGAAAGTTATCTCCTTCTTTTCCCCTGCATGTTACAATTGCATATCATGGTCTTCTCAGTGGAATCGGCTCAGGTTCCGTCAAGTGGTGGGTGTACGGTAAGATAAAGGGTTTTTTTTTTATCCGCACCAATATAGTGATGGCTGTTAAACACCACGTCTCTAATCTGCCCCAGTAAAGTCATGAGGTGATGTTGTTTCTCTCTTTAAATGTCGCTTGTGCGGAGCTCTCCGTGACGGCGTGTTTTCCTTTCAGTTCCTCATCAGGTAAACAAGCTCTGCAAGGTAATTAAATGATTGAGTTGGTGGTTTGGTTTAAATGGATCATAATCAGTACAGGCAGCTTCGAGTGCAGCAGCTGAAACACTAGCATTGTTTTGTGTGTGTAAAGTGTGTGTGTGTGTGTGTGTGTGCAAATCATGGGTACAGTCTGTTTTCTTTGTCTGGGGACTGGAGCTTTGAGCAAAGAATTGTGGGTAAAGTCTGGTTCTGGTTGACTGGCCTTGACAGTGAGCGAGAGAGCAAGAGGGAGAGAAAGAGAGCGATGGTCTGTAATTAGTGCTCAAGGCCAACCGACTGCCACATTCCACATCTGTAAATGACAGGGTGGACGCTCTCTCTCTCCCTGTCTCCGTGCGTCTGTCTGTGTCTCTTGCCCTCGTGCTCCAGTTTGGTCAGACAGATTCCATTTGTTTCCACATCTTAGTGTCCCGACCTCCTCCGAAGAGCGTAGAGACGAAAAGACGAAGGCCCTCCCCTCATCCTTCTCTCCTCTTGTGCTCTTATCCAGACTGATATTCTCATCACTTCTTTTTCTTTAACACCGTTCCTTGATCTTATTTAGAAATTCAGTTCAGAATTCTGCCGTAAAACCTCATTTTTCACCGTCACACAAGGAGGCAGCTCTGACAATGTTGGTGCTCAGCAGATCACTTTAGCAGTCGCCTGATGCTCTGATCAGTGTCTTCCTAAATTGGCTAGTTTTTATAAAAACTTTACTATAAATGGATATGTTAGAGACTTTATTCAGCGCTGCATTAGTCCACATTTTGTATTGGACAGTTGAACAAGCAGGGCAGGGTGTCCCTGAGGAGGAGGGTTGGAATCCACTGCCCCACATGGAGAAGATGATCTTATTTAGATGTTGGTGCTAACTTGGATTGAACAGGAATGGACAAATATTCCATTTCACAAAGGATTCAGTAGTGTCATCAAAAGGAAAGGAGATGAAACGCTGTGGTCAGTGCTGTGGTTACCTGCTCCTATTAAAAAATGTATTTTTTGATTTTTTTGAATTACACAAGAGCACAACATTCTAAGCATTTCCTAACCTAAATGCATAATGCACCTCAGATAAATTAAGCGTGTGTGTACTGCACATTGATAAAATGTCTCTGTCCCACCTTTTTCGTGTGTGTTACACGTGTCAGACAACTCAAAAGTCAATGAAAACATCTTTTCTGTCATTTTGTCAGATAGATAAATCACTTTGTCAGTTTTTTTGCATCTTAAAGTCCCAACCTTTTTGGAAATGGGTTGTATGTCCATTAATGTATCCCACATGCGTCTGTCCGACTTCATGTTAACAGTTCTTTGTCCACAGCATGTGTCCTCATTAGCTGGTTTCTCTGTTTCTTTGTGTAGGTGTTTATGTGTGTGTGTGTGTGTGTGTGTGTCTATAGGATCCATGCCCAGCTGTATTTTGTTTCATCCTGCCTTTCCAGGCTTAAAACAACTGTGATTACTCCAGCGCTGTTGTGTCATGGCCTGTCACGCTCTGACACGGAAGTGTGTTTGTGTGTGTATGTTATCGCTGACCTTTAGCTCAGAATTAGTTCACCTCTTGTGTTTCTGTGTCGATGGGCTGAAAAGCCGATTTTTTGCGCAACTATCCCGATGTACGTAAATCCTCTTTAGTGTCTGGGAGTAAACCACTGGGTAGTTATATCATCGCCATGATGAGGAATCACATGCAGACCAGTTCCAGTTACTGTCCTACAGCCACGATGTTGATGAGACTGTGATAAAGCAGCCGCTGCCTCTGTGTCTGAGTCTCTGTTGTTGCATGACTGCAGATAAGGAGTGGAATTTAAAGGAACATTCAGATATTTTAGGAAATATGCCTGTTTGTCTTTTTAGTCCAGATTCAGATGAGATTAGCGACTGTTTGATCTCTCCAATAGAGTGTGCTTAGCGTGCTTCAAGAGTGATGGAACGCAGGGTTTTATTGTCGCATATTTTGTTTAGCAGATTAGACAAATACATGTTGAGCACAAATAATTGGAATCCTCATGTGCAGATAATCATTGCCGCATTTATTATTTTTTTACTAAAACAATCAGTCCCTGGCTGAGTTATCTGGAAAAAGGAAGAGCCATTTTACAAGAAGTAAAAATTATTTATGTAGGTGTAATTTGCACTTAATACTTGACAAAATGCTAATGTTTATGTTGTTTGGAAGTGTTTTGACTCCTTAATTTGTCTCTTATGGATAAATTCAGCATCAACAGCTGGTTTCAGTGTTTTCTGTCTGATGTGCACAGTGAAGCTTTTCGAATGTGCTGCAGCTCGGATTTAGCCTCCAGCTGACGTCTAACACCTGTCCCCGCACTACTGTAGAGCTGTCCTCTATTCCACTAGCTTCCTTCATTCCAGAGGTTAAAATTAATTAAATCCCATACGGATTTGTGATATTACCAATAATGAAATTTTCAACCTTGGAATGCAGCCTTTTTCAACAATACTTGGTGTTTAAAATGCATTTTATATTGTAAAATGATCCAATATAGTTATTTACCCAATATTCAGCTCATAAGATGCCTTTAAAGAACACTATCTCCCATCAACTAGGGAGCCAGCAGAGATTACAGCTGAAACACAAAATTATTACTTTAGGAGGGACCATTATGGATTTATGGACATGTGTTATGGATATGGACAAAACAATTTTACAATGATGTAAGTATCCACTCTGCTATGTATTGGAAGCTGTAGTTTTTTCTGTTCCTGTCAACTTTTAATTTGTCTTAGAACTTGGAAAAAAATCTCAAATAAGGTCGTAGTTGTTGGTTTTTCTTACAATAATTAATAGGGGATTGTGTTTAGTTACTGGTGCTAGTTGATCGGAGGCTAGCTCCATTAACACGACTCAATTTTAAATAAAGATCTGTGATTTTTTCTTGTAATCGTAATCACAAAACAGCACCACATGTAAAATGAAGAAGCCATTTTAGATTCTCCACTGTTTGTTGGTCACCGTTCAAGATGAAGCAAATTTGTGTCATGCTATTTTAAATCCTTTTGTAGGAAGCAGGATGTGTTGAATCATAACTTCAGATAATACTCATGGGGATTTGACACATCAGAGGCTTGTTTCAGTAAATCAACCTGCAGCCATTTTTTACCCGTTATAAATATGAGTCTGCCTCAAGTTGTCAGTGGAACATGACAGTTTGAAACATGACACCGTGGCCGTGTCAGACAATTGCATCATTCAGTTGTCAAATTGTCATTCTAAGCAAAAAGGGAATTTCTCAGCATCAGCTCATCAGAACATGGCACACGTGACCACATCATGAGTCAGCACACAAATATCTAAAGCGCAACTGTGTGTCTAAGAGATATTATTATTATTATTATTATTATTATTATTATTATTATTATTATTATTATTATTATTGGATGTGGGTAATCCTCACTAATTCAATTATTACCTTCCTTCCAAAGTTATGAAGTCCCAGCCTAATGCCTAATATAAAACTTCCACTGATTTAAATTAAACCCAAGAGAGGGAGAGCAAAACATTAGACTTGGTGACTAAATCAATGTGGACATCGATAATAATTACAATGTTTGTTTGTTTTTTATTAGATGAAACTCTTAAAGAAAGAAGGACATACAGGACAATGAAAGCATTTGAGGCCATGCACAGGGGCAGGTTTGCTAGAAGTTATGACTGGCAGCCACCGCAGGAGCTATGCTGCAATTACCAGTGAGATTACAATGTGTGTGCATGTGTGTGTGTGTGTGTGTGTGTGTGTGTGTGTGTGTGTGTGTGTGTGTGTGTGTGTGTGTGTGTGTGTGTGTGTGTGTGTGCATGCGCATCACACAGACACAGACTGATAAAGAAAGAGAGACAGAGGAAGAGGATCTGTCCTTTTCTTTGATCTCTTCTAGGCTGCTTTTATCTCCAGCTTTATTCTGGGCCTAGTAACAGATGAGGCCAACGTTACCCATGCACACACACACACACACACACACACACACACTCAAATACATAGAGATACTGTTTTTTTTTTCACCATTTACCAAAGTCATCTGTGTGTGTGTGTGTGTGTGTGATTTTGGGGATTTGTGCTCCTCTTCTCCTTCTTTGCTTCCTTGTTCGCTCTTGGTTACTCTTACTCATTTAGTTTCTAACTCTAAAAAATCTGTGTCTTCCAGTCCACAGCTTCTGGTCCTACCAACCTGCCCAATGTTTTCTTTTCTCTCTCCACTTTCCACTCAGCCCAACCAGTCCAGGCAGATGTCCGTCCACCCTGAGCCTGGTTCTGCTGGAGGTTTCTTCCAGTAAAGGGAGTTTTTCCTCTCCACTGTTGCCTATAGCTGCCCAGGGGGATTTGTTGGGTTTTTTCGCAAAATGTCTATACAGCCTTGACTATAAGTCTTACAGATGTTTGCAGACAGGTGAACCAATTAGCCAGTTTTTCCAGGGGAAAGTGTCTTTGTCCAGGTTCAGGTTTTTGTTGAGGGATGAAAATGTTATTGACTTGTATTTTGTAACAGTTAGGTTTTTTACTATGATTACGGTGAATTATTTTCTTTTTGCTTATTAGAAAAACCTGTTGATTTAAATCACTCCAGAATCACGCCACTAACTACTTTGACCTCAATAATATACACATAGTAGAATTATCACCTCTCTGACAGTTTCAACCTAAAAACCGTGAAATTATAACTTTGTAAAAGTAGAATTTGTGACAGACCAACTGTGTTGGATTCGATGTGTTGAAGTTAACCTTCTCTATAAAATCCCAGAGAAGCTTGGATTAAATTATTGGTACTCTTCTACATGTCTCCTTCAAGACTGAAGATGTGGTATGCTAATTATTGGGGAAACACATCACTGTATTCAAGTTATTTATGATATCATTTTGTTTGTTATTTAAAACATTATGTTAAATTATAAAACAGTTCTTACATTTTTAAAAATAATTTTTAAGCTATTTCAATGAACATTGTCGGTTTTTCTTTCTCTACCAGATATATCCAAGTCCAGGTGTGGCAGGATGGTGTTAGTCAGGTGGGCCCAATAATGTGGCATAGCCGTGTCTATTCATGTAGTCTGTTTGTCGCTTACTTCAACTAGTTAACATTAAGGTTAGATTGTCACACCTATAAACGAGACTTTGTTTCTAACACCAGTTTGCATTTTGATGCCAACATCAGATTAAGTTAATTGCAATAATGGCAACCGCAAAACAGAGGCTTAGTCAGCTGCTGCTCTCACTGCGTGTCACACTATGGATGAGGGCCAGAGAAATGCCTGAAATGGAACTGTGTGTGTGTGTGTGTGTGTGTGTGTGTGTGTGTGTGTGTGTGTGTGTGTGTGTGTGTGTGTGTGGCCGGGGGTAACACTGGCATTAGCTGGTGGGTTGGCACAGGTGTGGCACTGTAACAAGTGAAACAGACTCTGTGCAGCATTTATCCCAGCTAATCATTTGTCAGTTTTTTGGGGGTTAGAATGATTATGAATCATTATTTCTGGTGATGTGTCTGTGTCTGTGCACCACTGCTGTGTTTTGCTCAGACTGTGCGTGTCTCACACAAGTGGTGTTTTTGCTGGTGGAAATCAAACAAGTACACGGCAAATGGAGGTTGAAGTGCCGGACAGTCGCCTAACAGGAAGAAGCTCTGTGGATAAATCTGTCCTGTAATGGCTCTGCCATTGCTGCAGTTTTCAGCCCGTTTGAATCCAGTCATATCGATTTTTACAACATCACCTTTGATTGGCAAATGTTGCCATGTTTGAACAGTCCCTAACAGGATGGATATGGATATTAATGTAGTGGGTGATGATGTTAAAACCAAACCTGGTGTTCCTGATAATGGTGCCCATGGTCATATTTTTCTCCTTGAGTACATAGAGTATATATGTCGATGGATATTATGTACTGTGAGGAGAAGGAAACAGAAATTCTTTGTAATTTAGTTATCCTTTTATGTATCTATTGATCAATATACTCATACAATATACTTATACTCATAAGCTTTATATTAAATACATGTTTAATAAACATTTGCCACAGGTAAATATTAAAATACTAAAGGTACCGGGTGCCTAAAAAGTTGATTGGGACATCTATTCTTTTGTTTATTAGCATTATTTTCAATAACTCAAGGACTAGCAACATAAACTATGGTTCTAATAATGAACACTTGACACCAAGTTCACATTGTCTAGACTTTCCCTTTCAAACATGCAGCCAACATTGAGAGATGTGTTCACACTTGTAAAGAAACACTCCTACTAATTGGGTCAGGGGTAGTGCATGGACACTTCGAGCACGGGGCAGGACAGGACGAAAAAAAAGCTGCGGAAGCGATAACGGGCGACACTAATAATACTATTAATTTACTGAATCTAACTGTACTAAATTTAAGTCTAAATACATTTACTATTGAATGTAAATGTAAATAGTAAATGTACCCGCAGTATTAGTATGAGTTCTTTACCTTCAGGTGTCTTTGTATTTGTCTGGTTTCGCAGCAGTCATGGAGACCATGACTGTAAAACGCTCCCTGCTGTCCACCCAGCTCTTACTCTAGAGCAAGGCTTTTTGGAGTTTGGATGAAATGTACAACTGTATGTGTATTTGTGGTAGGTGAACGTCAGTGTACATGTGAGGCGCCAACATAATGTTTCCTTCCATCATTATGCTGCAGCAGCCAATTTGTATTGACACGCCTGTGCTCGACTGTGTCAGACCAAGCAATGTCATGACAAGTTGCAAAATGAATATAACTGGAACGTTGCTGTCACAGTCACCGCTGTCTGTGTGGCAGGAATGTAGGGCTTCATAATCTCCCTTAATGATGAAAACATCTCCCACTCCTTTTTCCTCCATGTCGCTTTCCATCCTCGGAAGTTACTTTTTTGGTGTATTTTGTTGAATTGCTTTGTGATTCTCTCTTTTTTTTGTATAAACAGTCTCTACTCTGAAGGTCTCAAGCAAACTGTTTATAAGACCTTCTTGGAACCGATGTGGAAAAGTGTATCTGACAATTCAAATGCCTCTTGTAAGATAATCAGGAGTGGCTGTGTGTGTGTGTGTGTGTGTGTGTGTGTGTGTGTGTTTGCAGTGCATGCATACAATCATCTGATATGGGACTGGAGACGGACTGTCTTGTCTGTCTGTCTGTGGCACAGCTGTCCAGGGACACGTTTGTGTGTGAGCGTGGGAGTGCAAACTTGTGTGTGTGTGTGTGTGTGTGTATGTCTGTGTTTATCCCACTGTTATCTGTGACAGATAGTTATGAGCAGACAGACTGACGCTTTCCCAAGTGTTAGCCTTGGGCGGTTTGGGGAGAGGCATGGGGGTATGTGTGTGTGTGTGTGTGTGTCTGTGTGTGTGTGTGTCTGTGTGTGTGTAAATGTGTAAAAAAGAGAGGGAGAACGACAGAATTGGGATGTGATGAGCATCTGAAATGCTCTGTTTGATCCCCAAATTCTCCTCCTGTTGTTTTTTCCTCTTTGTCTCTTCGATGATGTGCAAAAAATATTCCTCTTTACAAGTCATTAATTCTTATAGTCAATATTAAACTCAGTTTTCCTTCGAAGCCCATTTAGTAAAAATTATACTTCCGAAATTATCCATAAGAACCTATAGAAACCTTTTCAAAGCAAAGGGTTGTTTGAAAACAGCTTTTTGTTATAAACTTGACAGACTTGCAAGTAAGTATTCTAAGTAGATAGAAACATGAAATACCCATTTAAAAACTAAAGTAGCACTCAGATAATGTCACAGAGTCCCTTCATTCATTATCTTTAACTGCTTATCCTCCTTAACCGGGGGGGGGGGGGGCAGTAGCCTACCCCAGCTGTCACAGGGTGTGAGGCGTTGCCAGTCAATCTCAGGTAGACATACAGATAGACAACCATTAACACTTACATTGAATTCACAAATTAACCCCAAAACCATGTCCTTTATCTTCGGGAAGAAACTGGAGGAAAACCAAAACAAGCACAGGGAGAACATGCAAACTGCACACAGACAGGCCACAGCTGACTGGAGGACTTGAAACAAGGCCCTTCTAGCTGAGTCCAGAATCCATTCCGTAGGTCGGTTTAGGTTAGAAAAGCTCATATTTTATATGTTCACCATCACTGTAGTTGTGACTTACCAATTATGTTGTCAGTGTGTCTATTTTATATTACAGTGTTTCCCCTGGAAAGGTTTTCCGAGCACACACAAAAGAATTTGGGGTATTTATTTCTCACGCAGCATGTTTGGTTGGTAAATTCCATGTGAAGGTCAAGTAAAACAAAGTGAATATTAATAAGATACATTTATTGCACGCAAATAATTTATCCTGTATATCTCACTGGGGGCCTCAGTTAAAACCCTCTGGGATGTTTTTTGTCATTCTGATGGCTTATACAACAGAATCTTCTTGTCAGTCCTGCAAGTTATGAAAGACAATGTTCAACTGTTCTATTTTCATAAATATTGTTTTTCAAAAAACGAATTGTAATCCAAATAAGTTTAAAACATTGCTTTAATATTACTAGGCCAACCAACTGGATCTTACCATGGGTAGTGTGATGTATCAGATTCAGATTCAATCGGCTTATGTGTGGATGTGGTTTAACAACACAAAATCATATTGTCAGAGCTAATGTCACTGCTCTGCATTGGAAACATGCATCCAGTTTCAGGTCGCGCACACAAACACCTGGAAGAGCAAAGAAGGCACGGAGGAGCAGACAAGACAGATGTGCACCTCAGTTGTGTTCATACAAAGTCCTTCCTGCAGGGTTTTGTGAACGTGTGACTGTTTCAGAAGGTAACGGCTGTGTAACGATAAGCAAAGACCAAAGACTCTCACTTACATATTCGCTCCCTCTCCTCGTGCACGCTGTCGCTGCTCTGGCTGTCACCGAGCTAAGAAGGAGGGGACAATTAAATCGTGCGTTTAATGACAGCAACGGACAAATCCTACAGCCTTTAGTACGTTATCAACATTTGCCTCCTTATAACAGCTGGTTCTCATTCTTCAAGTGAAGAAATGGAGTGGAGTGGACAGGCACTGAAATTAAAAATGAAATAAAAAGCAGATTGGTTGTGAACGCAACAAAACTTAATATCATTTTTTATTTTGTTTTGCCTGTTGTGTAAGCATGGCAGGGGGTCTCGTTGCCATTGCATGCCGCCATGTAGCCAAAACACTGTATTAATAGAAGATATTATCAAGTTGCCATTGTATTCCATATAAAATGTATTTGTCATTGGAATTAAGTTGCATGAAAACTTTTTAGGAATTTGCTCAGAAAGTTTTTCCTACATGTTAGACTATCATAAAGCATGCTGCAGTGGATTTTGCACATGGTTTACCAAGTGGGCAAAGTGAGCAACTGCTCCAGGGCTTCAGAACTCGACGTACCACAAACATCCCACATTTGCTATGTCTTATGTGGGCACAGCTTGTGCCCTGGGCTCACTTGGGAGCAGCACAGGGCACATTATATGTTGCAGTTATTTTGATTATTCTGATAAAAACACATACTTACATAATACACTTTATTTAAGGTGCTAAAGGGAACATCACTGCACTATAAATTAAAAAAAATACATAAATAGGAATAAAATGTAGTGCAGAGGCACAGAGATAGTCTTGGTGCATTTGGAGCGAGATGATTCAGACTAGGTTTCCATTTAATTTCACAACAAAAAGCTCCATGCAGAGACTTGAAACTTGCTTGAGCAATCCATCACAGCGAACACCAAAATAGATTGGATTACAATTTTTCAGATTCTTCAGGATTTTTTCTTGCATCACAATCAAAGTCAGTTTCACATACAATAAAGTATGAGGGGGAAAAACATGATCAAATGACTGTGTGCGATGTGAAAGAAGTCTTTGTCAGTGACAAAGGCACAGTTGATCACCCGACCCTGTAAGTTCCCCAGCTTTGAACAGTATTGGTTGCTTCTTTTACCACATTGATTTGGATTCAACTTTGGAATTTTTTGTCACTCTTACTACTTTCATTCTCAATGAAAACACTCTCACTGAGAGTGGTAATCATAGTGAAAAAAGCAGAACTTTTGAATTAAATCTCGAATTGAAAACAAATCATTTGTGTGTGTGTGTGTGTGTGTGTGTGTGTGTGCCACAGTAACAGGATAAGACTATGGACAGTGTGACAGAGGGATTACATTGATGAAAGGCAGATGGATGCTAAAGTCGAGGGGAGGCTGGTTTTCATGAGACAGAAAGTGAATTTGTTGGAAGGTGTTGGAGAGTAAAACTGGGTTATAAAAGCTCAGTTCCTCATACAGTAAATCCTGCTATCAATCATGCACAGACACATTTATAGTCACACTATTAAATGCCAAAAGGATTGGCTATGGCCGTAGTTTCATCGTTGTTGGAACAAGGAAATTAAATCAGTCAATCAACGAATCATCTAACTGTGTCAAAAATCTAACTGTGCTGGGAAATTTAAGTGTTTTGTAATGTCAATAAATTTGTGAACAGTTTTCAGGTAATAGGTGCAGTGTTGGCTGCCAGTGTGTAGGGCACTCATATGTAGTAGTAATTTTACTACGTGACACTGACAACTGTACAGAAATATGTTACTTGGGACGAGTGTATTTTTACAGTGAACAGTTAGGAGTGTTCAGAAAAGGAAAAAGCAACAAATGCAACAACCAAACGAAGTTTCCATACGCTTCACCAGCTTTAATGTGTATTTGGGATCATGGTCCTGTTAGAACCCCCAACCGTGTCCAACTTTTAGCTGGCGGTTGGATGTTACGCTGGTGGCCGCAGCAGGTGAAGACAATGAAATAAAACAAAAGAATGTTATGTCATATTACCTCAGTGACATGAACATGTCTGATATCCAATCAAACGCCGCTGTGTTTAACAGTAGGTAGAGCGTTCTTGGGGTTGGACGGCCACCTTTACTCCTCTAAACATACATTTGGCCATCATTGTAAAACATATATTATTCGTTTTCCATGTCTACACATATAAAACTATTTGAAACTGCAGGTCTGCAGAAAATCACTAATACACCCAGATATGCTGGTAGTTGGAGAAATGGTTCATAGAGTTCAGTTCAGTAACCAGTATTATTGTACTTCCTGTTGCCTCGTCCTGTTTGTTTTTTTTTTTTTTGAATGGTATTTTGAAAAATGTCTGAAATTGGGTCTGTAGTTAGCACAAAGTCAAGACATGTTTGACTTTTATTCATAAAACATGCTTATTTTCCGCAGTAATGAAGTGTAAAATCCCCTTGGGCTTTTGTCAGAGGAACCAGGAAGACGGTCACCTTCATGGTGGCAAAAAGAAAAATGAGACTGTATGGCTTCTCTCCTTTACTGCACAGATTACTGTTGGACATGGTGCGTCAGAGTCCTGTGCTCGTTACCAAATCATTTCACACATCCTAAAGTGGCAAACACTTCTTGCCCATATCATACTACACAATCAGGTTAATGTTTCAATAAATGTATTTATACAGGATCCTGGGGTTCTATTTATACAACGAATAACTATTGTCTATGATTTCCAATTGCATTTCTATTGTATTACAGTCCAAAACATCATCAATGGCGCTTTTCTGAAACCCATTCAATTGACTTTAACTTTATTTATATTAGGCCAATTCACAATATCATATATCAACTTTACACAATAAAGTCAAGATTATACAAATCATTTTATAATAATTCCTTTCTTAGTGCACAAAGTAACATTTCATACATTTGATTTTCCTTTTTCCAGGTCTCAGAATCGTCCTTTAAATTGCTACAATGCAATATTTCTTCAAAATTTGCATTTAACTTTAAAGTTTTAAACATCTTACAGAAATTAGACCATCTATGCAGACAGTTCCATTAAATTAGTAGTATAATAGTCAGTGATTTATGATGCTTTGAAAAAAAAATCCTTTCTATATCAATATGTGATTCCGTGTCTTTTTAATTAGTTTTTCAGTCACTTGTATTCCTTGTCACCTTTCTTTTCCCTTTGTTATAATTTCTAAACTATTTCACCTCTGTCATTCTTTTGTCTTTCATGTGTTTCTTAACCCTTTTTCCAAAGTCACCCATGGTTGGTCAGTCCTTTCCTAAGTTCCTACTCCTGAGCAACTGTGGTGCAGTTATTAGCGCAGTCGTCCACCAATCCTACAGTTGTTGGTTTGATCCCCAGCTCTTCTGGTCACATGTCGAAGTGTCCTTGAGCCAGACAACGCCAACTTAGTTGCTCCCGGTGGGTGTTGGCTGCCCAGCAGCTCCCTCATCAGTGTATGAGTGTGTGTGTAAAGTGCTTTGAGTATGAACAGGTAGAAATTTGTTATATAAGTGCAGAGCTTTTCCACAGATTCCATACATTGGTTGTCTGTTTTTCGCTCAACCTGATGTGGAGAGGATGCTGGTGCATTTTAGCTGCTGCCTCTTTGGGGGGGGGAAACCATTGATTCGAAAACGACATTGTCTACCTGAGCCTTGGTCGCCACTAAGTTGAGATGTCAGACCACAAACCCAGTTCAGGCATTGCTTGGATAGAAACATCTAACTACTGCACGATCGGTCTGAATAACACCTGTCCTACCAAGCACCTCAACTGGCTCCTCTAAGGCCAAGTTTTTATGTCTTCTGCGACTATGTAGTGGCTGATCCTATCTTCTCCTACTCACATTTGCTTTGGTTTTCTATCGGGTACTCCAACTTGACCATGTCTCTTCACTAGGCATCTCTGCAGATGCACAACTTCTCCAACCTCTGGACTTTGCACTTGACCTTATCATTTACTTTTCATGAATCAGGCACTCCACCTGTCCCCTAGATCCCATCCGCATTTGTCCAAACATATCTCCACGGCCATACCCTACTGCTCCTGGACATTACAAACTCATCTCTCACCTCTGGTATAAGTCCTTCGGTCTTCAAATCATGGAGGCCTGGTAGCTCAATGGATAGAGCAGCTGGAGGGTAAAATGAACGATGCAAGATCAAATTTCCAGCCTAACTGAAATCCCCAGCACACCCACCAGGTGTGTCCCTGAGGAAGACACCCAGCGCCAGCTCCCTGCAGAGGGATGGGTTAAATGCAGGACAAATTTCACTGTAACATGTGCAAATGTAGTCGAAGTGACGAATAAAAGTTGTTCTGTGTTCAAACTGGGTACCACCACACCAATACTCCAGAATCCTGACAACCCTAACAATTTCCAACCTCACAGTTCTATCTACACCCTTTAAAGGTTTCATCACTCCAATCAGCTATATGAAAGCATTCAATCTGGCTCCCACCATAGCACTGAAGGGCTCTGCTCAAAGTAAAGAGCCTCTGACTCTATGCACCTTCTCAAACTCATCACTGCCTTCAACAACACTGATCACTACATCCTTCACCGTCTACAGTCCAGCATTGGCATTACTGATTAAGCCCTTTCCGAGTTCTCATAGATCTCACTGTCAGGTTTATGTTCAATAGGACCCGAAAATAAGCAGCACGATGAAGTTTTATTTTAGAAAAGAGGTAAGAAGGCAATGACGAGAAGTACAGGATCTCAGCCAGGGGTTGCAAGCAGAATAGGAGTCTTGCATCTTCTGTTGAAGGGAAAAGCTGATTGGTGAGTAATGCAGTTAGTAGTTCTAAGCTTGGGGGCATCCTGGAGTGGTACTTGTTTGTGAGAATGTAAGCAGGAGTCCGGTAAGCAGAGGGTCGGTTCTCGAGGTGGCTGGGGAGACAGGGTGCTCGAAAAACACAACATTAAATAGCACTACCATAGAGCGAGGTCGGCAGAGATAAGAGGCACCAGCTGATGAGGGAGAAAGAAGGCATAGTGTGGGTGTGGGCTTGTAATCAACTGTGGGTCCCAAACACAGAAGACCAATGGATCAAAAACAAAGAATTAGATTGCTCTAACTAATACATTCCTACAGCATAATGGTCAAGAAATCCAGCTCTTTCACAGTTTGTCCAAAGAATTAAGGTCCGAGAGTATTTCAGGTCCAGGCCTAATATTCACATCCAAATCCAGGTTCACAATATCCAAGTGTCTATTCAAACCGTCAATAAATCCCTTCACCAAAGCAACAGTCGTGCAGGAGACGTCTGAATCCTACAGGATGAGCTACAGGATCCTATCAGACAGTGGTCTCAACAGGCTGGCTGGCAGGCTGGCAGGCAGGCAGGCAGGCAGGCAGGCAGGCAGGCAGGCAGGCAGGCAGGCAGGCAGGCTTGGACAGGCAAGGAGCTGAACCAAACTGGTCTGGCAAAGCAGGCAAAGGCAAGCAGCTGAACAGGGAGCAGAGTATAAATAGCCAGAGAAACAGGTGAAAACAATTAGGACCAATGATGAGTAGAAAAGTTACGGAAATGCAGTGGGACAGGAAACTGAATCTAGGGATCTCCAAAATAAAAGTAAGAAACAGAAAGAAAAGCTGGAGATCCTGACACTCACTACATCTCCATAAACAACTGTTTGCATCACACCATCTCTGTCACCCATGATGTCCCCCAAAGGTTTTTGTTTATGCTGTATTTTCTACACCTTCGTGATATCACCCGCCATCATGGACGTCAATTCCACAATTACGCTGATGAGATTCAGTTATACCTCTCCACCAAAACCATTACCCCATTCACCATCTCAATTTTCACAAATTATGTCTCTGAAATAAAATCCTGGATGTCAATACACTTCAGAGTCAACTGTAATAAACTGGAAATTATCATGGTTGGTTTAAAATCCCTCCTCCGATCATCATCTTCAACACCACCCTCTCCTTCAAATCCCACATCAGGAATGTAATGGAAACAGCCTTCTTCCACCTCCGAAACAATGCACATGTCCTCTTCACCCTCTCCACCTCTGCTGCAAAAATGTTGATTCCATCCTTCCACTAGTGTAATACCCTGGTATTGGTTGTTCAGCTTGTTAACAATGCCAGTACTACCAAAACACCAGGGAGCAAGTACCGTGATCTGTAAAAGCGCTAATAGTGGCCAAAGCGCCAGGCTCAAGCGTATGACTGTATGTACTCATGTTTCAGTGTGTGTTTGAGCAGTTACCATTTGAATACCTGGTTTCACACCAGCAGCCAGCTGAAATACTTTAACCAGGTCCACAATGGCCCTACTCTTCAGGGCCATTGTGTGCGCACAAAATTGTAAACCCACACGAATGTGTTTGGGTTTACAATTTAGAGTAGTGTGCAACTATCAAAAGGTGAGGCAAGTCACGGGGACTTGAAAAGATATTTTGTGCACTAATAAACTCAGCATTTGCTACTGTATTTATAAAAAGCATCCTCAAAATCAAGTGCTGCCAGAAATGCTCAGGACTCAGTGGAAACAATGTTCCACTGATTCTATGCAATATTCCATCTCCCACTTGACTATTTATTTTTATTTCCACTCGGAGGAGTCACAGGACCATTCAAGATAAATAACGGCATCTAGACAAGATTGGCTCCAGTTCCTTTCAAAATCAACCCAGCATTTTAGATTAATGCGATCAATGATACACGGAAACATTGATTTTTTGCAATACAATAGATAAGCGAGAATGGAAGTAAAAGAATAAGAGGTAAAAACAGAAGCAATGGCATGAGTTAGTAAAAGGTTTTTAAAAAATCGAAGGGAAAGAAGAAGTGGAATAGAGGAGACAGGCATGCAACGCTGAGTGCCTGACTGATTTTATGAGTCATGTCTATGCAGAGGAGACGCTGGAGAGACAGGTGGCTGTATGTGTCCTCATGTGTGCGGGCGTAGGCATGTCTTCATAGCCTTATGTGGACAAATTTTGCTTCAGTACCTTTGTCGTGAGGACATTTTGGTTGGTCCACAAAACTTCAAAGGGCTTTTTGAGGGTGTGGACTGCTCAGGATTTTTAGGGTCAGGGTTAGAATTTGGTATTGGAGGTGTTAGGGTGTCAGTGAGTGTCTTCACAAGCATAGAAACACAAACGTGTTTGTGTGTGTGTGTGTGTGTGTGTGTGTGTTTGTGACATCATACAGACGTGGCCAGATGTGACCTTTAATATTCACAAGTGTTACGCTGAAAAGACAAATACTCTCTGTTGGAAATGTCGTGGTCTGTAAGACAGTTGCACGTTTGTACATGCATGCACACACAGACAGGCAGCCACAAACACGAGCAGGTTCGGTAGAGGAAACTCTTCAGATGTGTAAATTAAATGACGTGATTACAACTGCATGTTGCATTATTATATGTTGCAAGTTGCATATTTTTACCTAATCTGTAATAAGTTGCTGTTCTTTCAAACTCAGCCAACCTAATAGGGTCATTTTTCCACATTCACTGTTGTCCGCCACAGTTTCAGCATGGAGTTCACGTCTTCTGCTGTAGTTACATTCCTGCAGAAAACGTTCAGGAACACTGTGGAAAGCACTGAGGGTTTTACCTATCAGTATTCTTCAAGTTTCTATAAGCAAATGCAGAATGTGAAGCCTGCAACACACTGCAAGAGATATAAAGAGAATAAAAAAGGTTGCACACGCATGGTCTAAAATCTTTGGTTATTTACTCTAATTCTATAGAAGACTTCTCAATTTAAATGTCTCAGCATTTTGAAACAAACTGCTCATTTTCATTATAAATACAGTGTGGGTGACTTATTGCTGCACTATTATTTTGGCGTTGAAAAAAAAACACGTCATAATTAAATATTGTCTTACGAGACCCTTACATATCCATTCTCATACAGTGCAATATACAAGTCCTGCTCCTGGGGTCTGTCTTCATCTACTGAAAGTGAAGATTATTCTTTGTTTAGTAAATTAAACATTTAGGGATTGATGTACTATGTATTGCAATATAAAATCAGTTGTGAGTTTCAGTTTAAAACTGTGTTTTAAATCTGTAACGATGAAAAAATTGGATCTTAGTCATTTATTGGTAGTCTGATACAGACATGGGCGACAGTATATAAGATGTGTCCCCACTTTGAATCCCTGGCCAGCTGTGGCCTTTCTGTGCAGAGTTGGCTTGTTCTCCCTGTGCCTGTGTGGGTTTCCTCCGGTTACTCCGGTTTCCTCCCACAGAGCAAAGACCTGCATGTTAGGTTAGGTGAGAGTGTGAGTGTAAATGCTGGTCTGTCTGTGTAGGTCTCTGTGTTGGTCCTGACATAACCCCCCTTCGCACTAGAATTCTGACATTCGCTTGACTTTGTCTGGGTGAACGCAATGTGAGAGCGCAAATGTCCGAGTGACACACTCCCGACATTATCCATTATCGGTGGCAGCCATCGTGTGTGGACCAAATTACTCTGTAAGTCGCTTTGGATAAAAGCGTAAAAGTGATCACGTGCTCGGTTTGATTTCATTACTAAGTGCATTTGTAGAAGTACCTACCACACAGAACACCACAACCTCGACATGCAGATGTTCAACACGTTCTTCTGTATTAGTCGTAAGAATAAAAAGAGTTGTTGTGCTGGAGCCGAGTGTGTTCTCAGATCTACTGGCTCGACAGGAAATCACCTGCAAATACTCATTTTAGTTTCAGTGTAATCACACACAAACACACTCACAGGAGGGGCAAAATGGACTCAGGAGTGAATCGATGTTGTGCCCTTGTGATTTCCATCAGATTTTTACAAGCTGGCCTCTGTGTGTGTGTGTGTGTGTGTGTTTCTGTGTGTGTGTGTCTGCCTGTTTTCAATATCTGATCGTTGCTCCAGCAGGTTAATGACTAAACCCATTGAGTCAGATGATGCAGTAAAACCCATTTCAAAGCAATTTGTGTTTTCATTTATGTGTAACAGACATGTTGAAATCCTCGTTTGATGTATTTGTATCATTTGTGTTCTGTCTTTCATTAATTTTCACTCATGTATTATTTCTTGTATTATTTCTTGTCCTTCATTTAAATGACCAAGTCAGAGTGTGACTCAAGAATAGTAAATCGATTTAATGGGGTAAAAAAAGTATAAGGTTTTTTTTTTTTATCCTTTTGTTCATGAACCATATGATTGTTCTGCTATAATACTTAAGGAGCATTTACAGTGACTCATAGTTACCCCAATATTCAAGGCTCATTTACTCCTTAGAAATTAGGATTATATTGGATTGGCAGTTAGGATGGCACTGTATTTATAGTACCAAGTGTGCACATAGAAAGGGCAGGGAAGGACTAAATACATGACATCAAACCAGTAAAGCTCATCTGATTTGTTTCACTGGGCTTTATCGCATATCATCAAACCTGAGTTATGATTGCATTGTGAGTGGATGGTTGAGTTCTGTATAAGACATATCAGCTCATTCAGAAATACATAATATAATATGAAATGCAGTGATCAAATTTTAGTCTTTCTTAAATCAAGCAGCACATCGGTAATGTCACATTACCACACACAAAGCTTCATTCAAACATTGCAAACAGGGACAAAAGCATATTCTTACTGTTTTATGCTGTGAATATGTGCATAGAGACCGTTCTCACCTCTGTATGCCTGTAGGTAGTATCTCAAAAGCCTGAGCTTTTCTTACTTAGGTCATCCATTACCAATTCAGTTCCATACCAGATCAAAACATGGTGCTCAGTTGTTCCAGCCTTAAAAAGCTCCCAGATAATCCTCACACATTTCAGTTTTTGGGGCCATAGAGGAGCTCCACTCACAGATGAGTTTATATAAAATAAAATAATCCCATGGCTCCTCCAGACATAACTGTCTGATTATTCTGGTTAACAGGTCATATATACCCAACAATATTCAGACTTGAACAATTAAACTTCTGTGGGTGCTATTGTTTTAAATTCATCACATTGATGATTGGATTGATTTGGCTTCCTATATAAACTAGAATAGAATTTAAAACCCTTCTTCTTACCTATAAAGCTCCATCCATCCTACCTAAAAGATCTCCTAGTACCAGATCCTCCTAATAAACCGATTTGGTCTCAGAATGCAGGCCTACTTGTGGTTCCCAGAATGGGAGGCAGAGCCTTTAACTATCAAGCTCCTCTCCTGTGGAACCAGCTCCCAGTCCAGATTCGGGAAGCAGACACCCTCTCTACTTTTAAGACTAGACTCAAAACCTTCCTCTTTGATAAAGCTTATAGTTGGTTATAGTCATGCTGCTATAGGCTCAGACTGCTGGGGGACCAACCCCTGATGCATGGAGACACTTTCCTCCTCTGAGCGGTTGATGATGATTCTCACTAATTACATCGACATGCGAGGCCTATTTTACATACGTCATCTAATGTATTGTTAATATAGTTATTGAGATTACATAAGCTTCAAATCCAAAGTCTACATTTCCCCAAACCCTGCATCTTTAGTTGTTGATTAGAAATACAGAGTGTCTGTTTAATTATTTATGGGGAACCTATTAATGTCCAAGATTGACTGTGGTAATGACTTATTCATAGTGTGATTCTTGAACACGGTGTATGGTGAAGCTAATATCAATTATACAGTCTTCTTGTCATAGCCCTACAGTAGGTGTACTCTACTTGAAACAGGAAGCTGACAGACACCGGTTATACATTTATATGTACATTGTAGCAATGTCTTTCTCTGAGTGTGTTTGCATGAATGTATGCTTTTTCATTTATTTTTATTCTGCGTATGTAACGTTTTATTGTCTAGTGTTCCTGAGCCACTTAGCTAAACCAACATTGCTGTAATGATAAGCCTGTCCCTGGGTCCTCTTTTGCCAGTCCTGTGTGTGTGTGTGTGTGTGTGCGTGTTTGTGTGTGTCTGTCTCTCTGTGTGTATTAATGATCCCCTTGTTAAAGTTTAATGTCTCTGTTCCACTGTTGTCAGGGAGATTTACCACCGAGCCCTGTGGGAAATGCCTGCCTCCCTGCTCCTTGTCTGATGGCAAACGCACACTTCCAACCAACCACACATTGCACACTTATATAAACATACATAAACATTAGGCTTCACGTGTGCATCAGCATGCACAGGATGCATAAACAGTCATATTAGTCACGTCCAACCTTGTATCATTTTCATTCCAGTAAGTGAGCCAGTAAAGACGGCAAGTATCTCTGGAGGGAGATTTAGTTGTGTGTCACACATGGCTGGGGAAGATTACAGTAGGACTTTGTTCAAATCCAGTTCACTTCAGCTGCCCAAAGAAAGAATATAAGAGTCAGTACAGTATGCATATAAGTCAGAGAAACGTTGAAGGATGTACTGAGCATATTAGTATATCGATTACTTGCATTTGTCATATATGTCTGTTGCAGATTGTTAAATTAAAAGCTGTTCTAAACCATAAACTGAAAACAGACTACGGTGTTTGAAATGGAAATTTAAGCATGGGGGAAAGCAGGGAGGAAACAGGTTGGCATGACACCGTAGGTAATGAGGCTCTGATTACACACCCGTTTAATCCTCGTACCTTTGTGTTTCCTGGATACACTACCTCCCAACAGATGTTGTCTTCTCTGATCTTCTCTATAGAGTATTCCAGCTTCAAGGCGCTGCACTATGCACTCACACTCACACTCATTCAGAAGCTTCCATGTGCGCTGAGTTATACAACTTTACTCAAACACACACACACACACATTCAAACATAACCAGACGTGCTCCATACTGTACATTACAATGACAGGTTAAAAGCAGCTGTACTGCATCCTGCCTCTGTGACCGTGTGCCAGCCGCATGACTAATGCATGATAATGTTGTGCTCCACGTTCTTCAATAAATAATATGTATTTATATATAGAAATAAATATTGTTTCCTGCCTTTCTCTCTGTTTCTTTGTCTGTCCATTTCCAGAAATGCCAAACAGAGACCTGCCTGCTGAAGTGTGAAAAACACAAGAGACGTAGAAGTCAAAGGAGGAAAAAAAAACAAATCCCCCAGCGGAGAACAAAAGGAGACAGACAGAGTAATTAAACGAAGGGGGGAGATGTGAGGAGCTCCATAAAAGAGGAGTGGCAGAGTTGAGACTGATAGAAACCCAAGGAGTTTTCGGGAAGCCCAAGAACAGACGAACAGGACTGAAAGTTAAACAAAGGACAGGACAAAGAAACTGTAAGCTCTGGAAAGGTAGGAATTAAAGGGACTGCTAGAGGGAGGAAAAAACATCTGGATGGTCTCCATAGCGTCAGCCAGCACATTAACCCCCCTCAGAAGATGGCCTCCAACTTCAATGACATTGTCAAGCAGGGCTATGTGCGCATGCGCAGCCGCAAGTTGGGGGTGAGTGTGTATTCATTTGTGTGTGTTGTCTCTCCATGGATGTTTGTCACACCCCGCACGACGTGACAATTTCAGTTGTACTGTGTAAAACAGGTCAGCTTGGCTCTTATGTTTTTTTTTTATATCATTTACCAGTTTCCAGTAGGTGGATTAGGATTAGGACTAGGATTCTGTTGCAGAGTCAGAGAGGACGAGCCGCCGAAGGAAAGTCTGAATGAAAGAGGAGATCATAACACGGAGCAATGCCACCTCATGTTTGAACAAAATTCTAACAGCATCGAGTGGAGAAGTCACTTTCCACTACATTTTACTTTTAATTCAGAGAGGTTGGGACCCATGCTTCTATAGTAAGTCCATCTCACGGCTAAAGGATCCTTGGTTCCGGTCCCAGAATTTCTTGAGGGAGAACATGGCATCTCCCTATGCTTGGGTGGGTTTCCTCCCACATGCCTGAAAACATGTATATTCGATCAGTTTATGACTCCAAATTGCCCATAGGTGTGAATGGTTGTCTGTCTGCGTGTCTCTCTCTGTATTGGCCCTGAGATAGATTGGAGACTGGTTCGAGGTGGACCGTACCTCTCACCCTAGGCGGGGTGGGATAAGCTGTTATCCAAATAATCGGTGGGAGATATTTACAATATTGGACAGAATGACACTAAAAAGTCAATGATCAGTCACTGAATCAAGTAACTCAAATTTGACTGAAGGCCAAATAAAAATCTGGTGCCAAAAGAAACTCTGGATAACAATCAATTTTAATAAAAGTGCTTTTGGCACCTCACATGTGTCCTAAACATTTAGCTCACTTAAAAAAGTAAAAAATATGGAGGCATCTATTGTGTATCACCAATCAGCATAAAAATGCAGAGATATACATTCTTTTCCATATTGCCCAGGTCTAGTGGGTGTTAGAGTTTTACTGTTACTGCTTCAATAGTTTTACTTTGTAAAGATGGTAAAATTTAGAAATGTAATTGTTTGTTAAAAATATTTTTTCATTTCTGCATTATCAGGGAACGCAGTTGCTACTGCAGATGCAAGTTTAAACTCAACCATAACCACCACAACTTTCTCTGAGCCAAGCTCATTTGAACATGTCAAAATTTTGAATAATTATGAAATACTTTTTGGAAATCATGGATGCTGTGTCTTCATTCTGGAGAGGTGAGGGACTATCTGAACTGTTTCAGTGAACATTTCAAAAGAAAGCATTACAAGCTGACTTGGTAGATTCTAGGTGCTGAACTGACTGGTGTAGATCTGTCGCCCACTGAAAACATCTTGAGCGTGACTTGATTTAAGATGACCCAGTTTGCTGAATTAGTTTTTTTTTATTTTGAGCTGTGTGTCTTCCAGTGTGCAGCTACTCGTCCTACCAACCTGCCCAATGTTTTCGTCTCTCTCTCCACTTTCCACTCACCCCAACCGGTCAAAGCAGATGGCCGTCCACCCTGAGCCTGTTTTTCCTCTCCACTGTTGCTTATAGCTGCTCAAGGGGGGTTTGTTGGGTTTTCTCTACATGTCTTTATTATGTAAAGTGGCTTCAGATGATTTTGTTGGGAATTGTTGCCCAGTTTTTGGTTTTCCTGTTAACACATTGACTGTACCTGAGCTCCTTCATATAGGTTCTAATGCAGGCAAAACCAAAAATCTCTGGCTCTTCACGAATCCATATGTCATATATTGAGAGAAATTTAAATAAATGTTTCTGTCTTTCTTTTTCTCCTTCCATCCAGTAGTATAAAGCACAGACAAAACTAAAACTACTGTCTAGATACCACTAGAGAAATGGGATGTTTAATATACAATGTGATATATTTTTGTAATTTGAGTTTCTGTAAGTAAAGATGATGACAATGAGAAGTAATGTATAAAGTAACATTAATGTCATGAACTGAGGCTGAATACAGCAGATCAGTCCACTAATATTAACTCAGTACTTAATGAGGAGTTTTACAGTAGGAGGGGGCAGGTTTGTATTACATTCTTGTAGTTGACTTATGAAAATTAGGATCTAAAGACATTGTTGCTAAATGCCCTTAAGATGTGTTTTATATCACCTCTCATAAAAAAAGAATGTCTCCACTATTTACATATAGCCCTATGGCTTAAGTCGCGTAAGCCGCGTGCCGAATGCTAATTTGAAAGAATATGAGTCACATTCTGATGGTGTAGGCAGTGGAATTCAACTCTGCATGACTCATATTATGCAAACGAACGCAAATCAATTACAGTCAGGTTCTGTTCACCAGCTCACTTCAAATAATGTTCTGCTCTGCTATCACTGCTCACACAGCCGAATGAATGACGCTGTTCATCTCTCTGAGGGGACTGATGAAATTCCGGCATCAGCTCAGTGCTTAGAATATTACCAAAATACAGTTTTCTGTCTCTACCATTTTAAATACAGGAACATGGCTTACGCATAGACACGACTTTAGTGCCTGATATTCAGCAACCTGCACTAGTAGCACACGTACCTCGTGTGTCTGTCTGCCTCCCTGTTTCTATAAGCACAGTAAGAAAAACAAACTATGCAAGAACATTTTTGGACATTTTTGTAGGAAAACTCTGGCTGGGCAGTGTTGGCCGGTCTGTCGGGTCAGACTGAAATGTTTTATCAAACCTTGTATGAACCAGGAACCTTTAGACAACGTTAGTTCCTCTACCTGTGTTTACACCAGAGGAACCAGAGTCTAAATTTAAGTCCAGAAATAGATCTAACCTTTAAAAAAGTCCCTTCCTATTCTTACTATCTGAAGGTACAGAAACTATTGAGACGGGGCCTGGAGTTCTAAACATGGCGGTGAAGTAGTTGCTGCTGCCACCTCAAAGCTAGAGGGTCCCTGGGTCGATCCACCTGCTACCTGTATCCTTTCTGTGTAGCTGGATTTTTTAAAATACACCCAGCATTTTGGTATTAAAGTGTAGCTCTTTTAAACAGCGAGCTGCTTCGCTTAAACTCCCCACGGCTTCAGACCTGCTGTGATACTGCCGTCAAAGGGACTTTCCTGATGCCATACAATATTCTAAATAGAAGTGGATTTCAAATGTCTGACATCGTACAGTTCTGTAATATATGCTAATGAGTTTCAGTTTTGCACCTACTCAAGTGGTATAAATCAGGCTTAAACAGTGTCAGCACAGCTAAGCCCATTTTCGTGCCTCTGCAGTTGTATTGTGGTTTTGGGTTGTCTGTAGATCAGTTCCATTCCTGTGAGCCACATTGGACTCAAGGGCGAAATGATTTCCCTGGTCAAAGGCCAAAGCTCAAGTCACTGTGACCTCACATCTGTTTGTGTCGTGGTGGAGCGGGCGCCCATCAGTCCTCCAGTTCAATCCCCGGCTCCTCCGGTCACATGTCAAAGTGTCCTTGAGCAAGACACTGAACCCTGCTTAGTTGTTCCTAATGGGTGCACGGCAGCTCCCCCATCAGTGTAGGAATGTGTATTGATTGTGAATGGGTAAATAAGAAGCAGTGTAAAGCGCTTTGAGTACCAACAGGTAGAAAAGCTCTAGATAAGTGCAGAACATTTACCCTATAAATCTAATCAGCCCCACTGTTCATTGCACTAAATTAATTTATTTATATGATCTGAAACTAGAAGATATAAGATGTCCAGTGTGTCCTAATGATGCCTGCTGTCCTCTGATTAAGGTTGACACTATTTTTCTGCGAAAAATATCTTGACAGTTTTTGCATACATTGTCCTGACATTCATGTTTACACAGGATGATTTCTAATAATATTGATGACCCACTGAATTTTTATCTGCCTGTCTAAAACTCGTGGACTGAAACAACTGGACAAATATTTCCTCCCAGCCCGGGTTTGAGGCAACATTGTAAACCAGGGATAATCTATTAGGATTTAAGGAGGTCCAGATAGAGAAAATGTTTTGAAGTTGCACTATTATTTATTTCTACATTAAAAGTCATTTATAGAATAGAATAGCCTTTATTGTCATTGTACATCATGTATACAACAAAATTGGATGAGCCCTTGGTGCAAACAATGCAATAAAATATCTAAAATACAAAATAAAATATATAAAATATAAAGTAACCTCAAATAAACTTGCATGTCCCACACTGTTGCATAGTCACTGTCCACACATACATATTGCACACGTGTTGTAGAAGTGTGTGTAAATCTGTATGTGAGAGTTATGTGGTGTTTAGAAGTCTGACAGCCCAGGGACAAAAACTGTTTTTCAGCCTATTTGTCCGACTTATTAAGCTCCTGTATCTCTTGCCCTGAGGGGAGGAGAATGAAGAGACACTGACCAAGGTGTCAGTCATCTCTTAGGATTTTCCTGGTTCTGCTGAGACACAGAGACTTTGTAATGTCTTCCAGTGAGGCTAGGCAGCAGCCGATGGTTCGTTGTGCTGTCCTTATTACCCGCAGTAGAGCTTCCTGTCCGCAGCTGTTGAACCAGTGTGCCATGCTGTGATGCAGTCTGTAAGGACACTTTCTATCATGGGACGATAGAAAGAAGTCACCGGCTGTTGTTCCACCTGGTTTTTCTGCAACACCCTGAGGAAGTGGAGTCTGTTGAGCCTTTTTAATCATCAGATGTGTTAGTTTTCCAGGTGAGGTCTTGGCTGATGTGCAGTCCCAGAATTTGAAGGAGAAGACCCTCTCCACACAGCCCCCCTTGAATTAAAGAGGATCTGATTCTTGTCTATGCCTCCGAAAGTCTGGTACCATCTCCTTTGTCTTGTTGGTGTTTAGATGTAGATTGGTGACAAATCTCCATCTAAAGTTGACATGTATTAAAGTAATATTATCATTGTATCAGCATCTGCACTGTGTGAACGACGCAAATCCAACGAAAAAAGCTATTATTTAATGTCATTTCAACAATATTTATTTTTTGCGAAACTCTGGACTGTAGTTGGCTTAAAGATTGTTTTGTAGTGCCATTTCACATGAGACAGCGGTTTCGAGCTAGCCTGGATTCTTGTTCTTGGTGTTAAAGAAGCATGGCTTTGGAATTCAATTCAATTATTAATTCAATTCAACTTTACACCTGAAGACAGGGACAGAGAGGAGACAGAGAGGGAGAAAGACGACTACGGGAGAAAGAAGACACAGAGTTAATGTCATACAGTGGTGACATTATAGATGTGGGGTGAGAGGAGAGAATGAAGAGAAGAGGAAGTGGCTCAGTGCAGAGTCCCCCAGCAGTCTAAGCCTATAGCAGCATGACTATAACCAACTATAAGCTTTATCAAAGAGGAAGGTTTTGAGCCTAGTCTTAAAAGTAGAGAGGGTGTCTGCTTCCCGAATCTGGACTGGGAGCTGGTTCCACAAGGGAGGAGCTTGATAGTTAAAGGCTCTGCTTGGAAATTCTGGGAACCACAAGTAGGCCTGCATTTTGGGACTGAAGTGGTCTAGTAGGATGATCTGGTACTAGGAGATCTTTTAGATAGGATGGAGCTTGACCGTTTAGAGCTTTATAGGTAAGAAGAAGGGTTTTAAATTCTATTCTACATTTAATTGGAAGCCAATGGAGAGAAGCTAATGAAGGTGAAATATGATCTCTCTTACCAATCCCAGTCAGTAATCTTGCTGCAGCATTTTGGATTAATTGGAGGCTTTTTAGAGAGTTACTGGGGCAGCCGGAAAGTAGAGAATTACAATAGTCCAATCTAGAAGTAACAAATGGATGGACCAGTTTTTCAGCATCGCTTTGAGACAGGATGCTCCTAATTTTGGCAATGTTCCGTAGGTGGAAGAAGGCTGTTCTAGAGATTTGTTTTATGTGTGAGGTAAATGACAAAGGTCCTGGTCAAAAATGCAACAGTGGAGAGGAAAACTCCCTTTGAGATTCCTTGCAGTACCAGGCTGGGCCATCTGCCTTGAGTTGGGCAAATGACAAATCCTGGTCAAAAATTATGTCATCTAAATCTAAAGTGGCAATATGGTTAGAAAACATGTTTCTTAGACTTTTAGGCCCAAATACAATAACTTCAGTTTTATCTGAGTTTAGAGGAACGAGAAGGTGGGATGGAGGAGGCCAGTGCAGATTATTTGGGAAGACGGTTTTACTTTTGGAGTCCTCCACTGTGTCCTTGTGTTTTGTGCCCTCTCCCAGCCCAGACTTTGGATCAGCTGTCGAAACGGGCTGTGTGAGAGTGATAGTTTCCTCCACTAAGGCTAATCACTTATGGACGTGTTGTAGGACTTGTTGTCCTGAAGTGTCCTACCTACAGTTCAGGGGAACAGAAAAACGTGAGATTGATACCGGCCCAGTAACTGTCAGATTTATTTGGAAAAGTTCACAAAAAATCAGCCTTAACAGTACACGTGTGTTAGTAGTAGCTTTGGTAGTTCATCTCTTTCTGTCCTTAGGATTTGTGTGTGTGTGTGTGTGTGTGTGTGTGTGTTTTCCTTTCCATAGTAACTGCTCTCAGATTTCTCCTCTTCCTCTTACTGTCCCCGTCATTTAATTGCTCTGTGTCTTCCCTTTCTCCCTCTGTGGTTTTTTTTGCCCAGATCACTGATTCTTCACATCTCATTCTTCCTTTTCTGCCTCATTATCTGTCTCCTTCCTCCACATTATTTCTGTGTCATCTGTCTGTCTCTTTTTGTCCTTTTTCATTTGCCCTCTCTATCTATTTTCTCTCTGTGCCACTTTTGTTAGTGGTCTGCCCATACATTGTGATGTGTTGTGTTGCATACTTACCTTAGCACCACTGGACTGCAGTATTTTATTAAAACCCTTAAACTGCAAGAGAAACACACACCTAACAACAACAGATGTTGGTGCTTTATGGTCATTATGTCTCCACACACAGCGTAAGTACTAGTTTGAGTGGTAGCAACTCATGAGAGTTGCTCCAATATTTATAACCAGCTGGTAAAAACAATAGAAAAGTTAAATCACTGAATTTAAGTATTAGCTACATCCTGATGAGCCTGGATACCCTGGATGGTAAAGCGATGTCAGTGTGTGAATTAACACAGTGATGTGGAAAACCCAGGGGAATGACACACACACACACACACACAGAGAACGAGGATGTAATGGATAGAAAGGGAGGTAAGTAGAGGGTTATCCAAGTTAGTCTCTCTGTCCTTGGGGCACAGAGGAGTTGCACAGCTGAGGCCCTCCTCAAGGCTGGGTAGATAGACCAAAGTCATGCTTAATTTATTCCAACAAGGAAAACAAACCCAGAGGAAAAAGCCCCAGACATGCAAATACTTGTGTACTCGGACTTAGACGTGCATGTGCTGAAAAGCCCTGATGTGTCCACGCAGCAGACAGCGTTCTTTTCTGCTTCTACATCAGCACAGCACCATGACAATAATAAACTGTGGTATTGATGAGATAATATTGATCAGCCTGTGGGCATGGAACTAACCCCACACCCTCCTTAACAAACATGCCAATGTTTGTTGACAAAATGTGTGAGAGGAATTTGCCCCATCTGTCCATATGCGTAGGCGTTCCTATCAGGCAGCAAATGCTTGTGTATTGTTTTCCCAGAGATCCTGAATCATATTTTTCATCCATTAAACACATCCACACACTCAAGTGTTGGATGCATTCCAAATTTTGAGATTAGTTGGCTAAACAGTCCTTAGCCTTGACAAGTGTGTGTTTGAATGTGGAGAGAGCTGTACTTAATGAAAGAGACCAGCTTTTGAATAGTTCATGGGCGTCATTTCGAGTAATGTCACATTCTGGAGAGACAGAGTCAATGCAGCTATTCAGCAACAGAAAAAAAAACTGTTGAACATATTTTATGTTTCCATATTTGTAAGTTTGGATGCTCTTCAGCAGATTTTGTTTTCTGTAAAATGTGGGATAATGTCTAAATAAAAAAAGAACAATCTTTACATTATATTATTTTGCTAAAAGCAAAATTATTAAAAAATTTGAAATTTATATGTTTTATATAGTTTAGCTTCACTGAAAAACATGTGAACATCTCCAAACTAATTAGGTTAGTTGGAAAAAAGAAGCTCCCGGGAGCAGCCTGTTAGCCTAACGGTTAGGTCTGGGTTCAAATCGGGCTCCAGACCTTTACTGCATGTCATAACCCATTTGTCTGATATGTCGCCTGTCTGCACTTTATGTAATAAGGGCAGAAATACCCCCCCACCTCTCTGACCTCGAGTGGTCTTGTGCAAAAATAAAAAATATTAAAATAAGAGGCAAAATTAAAGAATGAAAAAAGATGTAAAGGTGAGGACACTAACCTACAGAGGGAAATGACGGTAAAATAACAGCGCTACGTTTCGCTACAGCTGTGGTGATGTGACATCGTCTGCCTCTAATGCCAGTTGTGAATAATAAAACAAACATGTTGACTGACTGAAAGAAATGCTTTCAATCAATGCAAAACACATGATTAAATATCATTTGAATCTCAATGACACTGAGCTCTGAGAACTAATTACTAAAAGCTTCAACAGATTAATTTCTAAGAACCAGTTTTTTTCACCAGTTACTGGGTTGGTTACCGGATGGAGAACTTGTCTTTTATGGATTTTACTAGTTTCCAAAATGTTCAATCTTAATTAATCTAGGCTCATTTTATTACAGTTTGTCATACTTTCATATTGCCCACAATAACTGAAGAAAAGCATTTGTGATCAGTTTGTAATGAGACAAATAACAAAGGTGATGATCTTTTTATAGCCTGTCCTCAAACTCACTCTGACTCATCCACTTTCCTCCACTCACTGTGATGAGCCTATAAATGTGTCTCAGATACCCTGAAGGCATCATTTGTTAGCAGTCTTCTGAGACTAATAGCTCAGCTTCCTCTGCGGAGCTCCAGCTGCCTGATCTGGCTCTCAGCTTCAGCCCGTCTCCCAGCACGGCTCTGGCTGCAGGCGCATTGACATCCCTGCTTCTCCGCTTTGGATATCCTCCTCCACTCCTGCCAGGCATGCTGCTCATGCTCCTGCTCATCGGGCGCTCTTTTTCCCTGCTTTTAGAAGCACAGCTATGGTTATCAGGAGGAAAATTCACATTGCTTAGTCTGGAACTTTAGACTTTGCAGGGTTCTTTTGCTACTTGTTAGTTCTGTCTTGAGAATTATATAAAAATTAAGATCAAAGATAAGGGGATCTTCTAGCTGGTATTAAATTAATACCCAAAGCTCCAATAATAGATGATGGCCACTGTGGGTAAAGAGCAGGTTGGAAAATGGGGCTTGGATTAAACTTTGTAACAAATACTTATGTTTTCCATTTGGAATACAATGGCTGATTCAAATGATCATCTTTCAAGGGCTACAGACATGCTGGCTACTGTGGAGACATGTCTGCCTAATTATCGCATCACACCAGATTGACTTTATTTCGGATTTGGTGATCCCCGGGCACATTAAACGACATCGTTAGCGTAAAGTTCTTCACGCCCTCCCTACAGTGTGATCCAGCAGCAAAGGCCAAGAGATAAACCTCCACGACAACAGATGATGCCGCACAGTTTCAAAATACATCAACTTAAAAAACGCATTTCTTTTGTAAATCTTTTTGTGAAAAGACAAAGCAGACTGCAGATTGGGCCCTGACAATGACGGATTGCCTTCTATCTCAACCTACAGGCATCGGGAATTGACTTCATGTTCTACCTGACAGCACCAGAAGTACACATCCTTCATGAAAGCAGCACCATCACTGCTGAAATTTAATGCCAATGATATTTCATATTTGGTTGGAATGGCGGCATCCCTCATTCAGCCTTTCACTGGCCCGTTTGCAGCTTTTTGTCCTGTAGAAAGCTGATGAGAAAAACCTGTTTACGTGCAGAAAAATCAGGATGCTCTGGTAGAATGGAAACCATGGTTTCCCTAATTCCCTACCCCAATTTCAGGAATCAGCATTTCTGTTTACATGGCAGTTAAGAAATCAGATCTCCTGGCTGTGAGCTGGTTACTCAAGCCCGTGTAAACTGACTGATTGTGGATTAGGCAGCTGTCAGTTTATTAGGAGCTACAGTTGGCTCCACATTTATAAGTCGCTTACACAGTCAGACCATAGACTACTCTACAATAAAAAGAAATTATATCAAAGTTTTGTACTTAAAGTAAGATTTTTTTATTCCAGCACTTATAACTGAGCATTTCTACATCATGGTATTAATACATTTACTTACGAAGACGATCCTTGTACTTTGATAGTTTTCGGTTCCCTTAGAGCAGCTGTGTTCTTCTGGATGCGTTTGTCACTGACACACTGCAGACTTCATTGTTTTTCCAGAGTCTCCGTCATTCATGGAAATCCCACATTTCAGCAGCACTAAACAGACACGTCTTTTCAAATGACATAGCTTCAGTTATTACCGGTGCAGCCAATGTGTTCCAGCCATATCTGCAAACTCTAGCGCTGACAGCTCCTGCAGTAACTTCACTGTGAGCGTCCGTGTTCTCACATCTGATCACTTTCCTGCATCAGTAGCGAGGTTGTTGTTCGTCCAGGTAATGGATGTGAGAGCTGCTTATTTTACATGCTAAAGTATTTTTATCAGGAATCATTGTTTTTTTAGAATGTGCAAGACTTCGAGAGTCTATAAGGTTTGGGAGTCTGGAATCTAGACTTTGCAGGCTTTTAATGCTCTGTGCTTTATTTAAGCTGTTTTTTCAGTAGGTGAGTTATTTTTTAATCTAATGCAATCTTATCTCTGACTTGGCCATGTCAAACGTACCCCTGCACTGCTGATGCTGGGGTTTGTTTGCAGTCTAAATAATAATAAAAAAATTAAAATATCTCTAAGTTAATGATGTTAAAATGATAGTAAAATATGTAGGCCTGATAAATGACAGAGCAATTTAAAGGTAAAAGAAATAAAATCCTTAGTTATTTTAAACTTTCTCTATCTGCTGTGAGTGATTCCTGTAAAAAGACTGATTAGACAAATGAGGTGTGTTTCTTGTGGCTATTGAGTTGCGTTCATTTGTTTACACAAACTTATGTAACTTATGCATTTGTATTTAGATTCTTAATCTAGCTGTCGTGTAAGTGAAGTATATTGATGACAGGATGCTGTTGTTAAAGGGCTATATAAATAAATTAGATCGTGATTCGAATTGTTCGCAGCTACGTGTAGCTGCCCGTCCAGCTGCCCGAGCTGCAGGCTGACAACTAACCTAATGTAAGTAGAGAAGATTTAATGTTGGTTTTCGCATCTGTATGGTGATTATGGACAACACGATTCATTTAGAAGATGAGCAAAGTTATCCTCTGAATGATTATGAATGCGCTGGAAAAAATCAAGCACCAACGTGCTCGCTCAGAACCACTGACCTATCCGTCCACGAGAAAAGGAGGCCAAAATCACTGCCAAAAATAGCAGCTACACTATTACGGAGCTACTGTAGCTGAAAGGAGTCATATGCTGTGGTTAGTCTGGAGGCGTTAGTCCAGTGAAGACGAGGTGGCAGTCTAAAAGGTAGTGAAACAGGAAAGATCAGAGCACACGTTAAAGCCGACCCTGCGGGGACCCCGGCTGGAGAGGGACACGGCATCCCCAAAGGCTCTGCTGCAGCACATCGATCGGCCATGGTCCAAACTGATTGTCTTGCTCGGAAAGGATGCGTCTAATGTGATAGGGATAGGTCACAGTTAATTGTCACAGATGTTTGTGCAAAGCAATACAGTTATTGAATGATCTTCAATTCTAGGGTTCTATAATGTCTTTGGATGTGGTGTACTACCCGCCGCTCAGCTACCGCCACAACAACCGCTGTGGGCTCGTTTCAGGTAAACCTGGGGGAGGCCTGTTCTAGATCAGGTGTCTCTCTTCTGTGTTCAGATATAGACACTTCCTTTCTTCTTGCTTATAAATATGTATTAATAACATATTTCCGAAATGTTTTATCTTCAACAGTTGTGCTCCATTCTGCAGACACAGTGTTCACGGAATGAGAAATAGAGCTCCATTCATTATTTGAGCGCACGTGTGTTATCTTATATCCATTACTGATGCTGCTAAATCCGACAGCTTGTTTCCTGCAGCAGAGTCTCCGCTTCATAACTAATAAGGTTTTGCAGCCATTTGGAGTGTGGTGCTCCACTGTCTGTTGGTGTCATGTGGCTGTTCCTGACTTTCTCAGTGTTCATTTTCAGTTTCTGTGTGAGAGTCTTGTGTGTGCACACAGCTCTGCACTGTCATAACCTTGTAGGAGCAGCAGTGAGGTGAGGTCAGGACAATATGCAGATTTGGATTTTATACAAAGCAGTTTTTAGAAGGCAGCGCAGTGGTGGTGTGGTTAGCGCTGGTCCACGGTTGCTGGCTGCAACCCTTCTGTTTGGACTTTGCATGTTCTCCCATGCATGCTAGTTCAATTGGTGACTCTAAATGATCTATAGGTGTGAATGTTAGTGCGAATGAGCTGGACACGTGACCTGTCTAGGCTGGACCCCGGCCCTCGCCATATAACAGCTAGGATTCTAGGACTCTGTGTGGAGTTCATATGGGAAACAGGCTTATGAAACAACTGTCCCTCCTGTCTGTCCTTCACATACACTGTCCCTAAACAAAAAATCTTGCAAGTGCAGAAACACAGAATTGTGCTGTGGTCAATGAAACTCCCGAATTTTTTTAAGCACTAGACTAATACATTATATTCTGAACCGATTATGTTAATATTAATTAAAGTAATGGCACTGTTAATTACAAAGAGTAAAACAAAGCGTTGTGTAAGGTGTTTGACCGGAGCTCATCACCAGGCGCTGTAACACAGTGACTGACCGTAGAATAATATTATATTGTGTGTGAGCCCTCAATAAAATGAGCGACACTGTCAGTGAGAAAAGCATCTACATTCACATATTAGCTTGTGATTGTCCGGTTAGCTGAAAGCAGTATCCCACCAAGATAACCTCACCCCCTCCGTTTGCATTCTAACACATCAGGTCCACACAGTTGGAAGCAGTAGCGAACGTCCCAGTCGTTCACAAGCAGCCACACAGCACCAGGCCATTTTCCAGCCAATATCTCCCTCCCATTTACAGGCACATATCTTGTGTTGCACCTTGGCTCGCTGATCGAGCTGCAAACATCCAGCGAGGGAAGAGTAAACTGCTAATGACAGTGGCAGACTAGATGGCTAATGAGCTTTTCAGCTTTAGCACATTAAACAGGTTGTCCATGACAGACGACTGAAGAAGAAATGCTGACTCTGTAGCTTTGTGATGCTGTGGTTTAGTTACCATGGCAGCATGAGGAGAAGGGTGGTTACTGTAGCAGCACGGTGGTGGGTGATGACTTATTGCACTCTAGGGAAAGTGTAGTCAAGCATGAGTAGATTACCTGATGATGGATTTCTTGCTCTCTGTGTCTCCATCTTTGTTTTTCATTTTAATTTCGATTTTGAAAACCTGCTGCACTGACGCGTTGTTGTTTTATTTCACACCAGTGCTGTAGTGTAATTCTGCATCAAATGAAAACCCACTTAAGGAATCTGCCGGTTCAAGCAGCTGCAAAACAAACAAACACACACACACACTATGAATGTGTTAAGAAAAAGTGGATTCTCTGCTTCTAGATGGTTTTAACAAATGGCTTTACGCTTCCCCACAAGCTGTCGTTTCTTGTAAGGCTTTGACATCACAGTCACAGTTAGTGGTGACCATTTTCTTCTTTACTTTTTATTCTTGCTGTCAATTTAAACACTTAAGAGCAATTCAACAGGCTACAAGCATTAACAATAATGTTTGAAAACCATAACATTTCTAATTAAACAGATTACACACTTTTAATTAGGAATAACACAACGTTTCCCCTACAGATAATATTTTATTTTATTTTATATATATATTATATTTGTAGAGATGTTAGGTTCGCGACCAATCTGCTTCATTTTACGTAGTAACTGACGTTGTTGACTTACAAAAATCCATATGATTTGCCCGTTGCTGTCCTCGTAAAATATTTTATTATAATTATATTTTATTATAATTTAGTATTTTTAATAAAGCACAATTTATGAAAATAGCAGGGTTAAACATTGTCTTTTATACCTGGCAGGATTGGCAGGAATATTCTGTTGCCATCAGCGTGAACAGCCAGAGGGCTTTAATTGGGACATACAGGGAAAATTAGTTGCATGCAATAAATACATCCGGTAAATATTCACTTTGACTTTTTCTGGACTGTTAAATGGGAGGGGCTGCATGAGCGATAAACACCCCACATTTTTCTTGCATGTTATCTGTTTGCCACAGTTCCGAAAAAGTTTTTTAGGGAAACACTTGCGTATCACATCTGATTAAGTGTTTTCTGGATGTTAGTCTTGTGATATACTGTTTATCATGTGAAACCAGTTCTCTCTGGACATGACTGACTTCCTGTTGGAAGTTGCCTCCATGTGAAAGTTATTTTGTGAAAATAATTTGTAGTCTTTCCCTCTACCTTGCATACTAACAATTATTAACTATTAATCATTATGCACTAGGTCATTACTATTGTAGTTTTTCCATAGAAGCATGTGTAATAAATAAATTGAACATAATTCAATGTGTTTGTGTTCGTTTCCACCATCTACTATTTTCTTGTACCACTACACACTGTCTTGTGTTCATTCATCGCTCCTTCATTACTGCTTCATTACCTCGCTCTGTTATTCTCTATCTCCCCCTCCCTCCCTGCAGCCTTTCTCTATTTTGTTTGACAAAATTTAATGGGATTTTTAATTGTAAGTCAGTTTGCTACAGCTGCTAAGTATATTGCTTTTCCCTCCTCTCGCCCTCTCTCTCTTTGACGATGTGCGTGTGTAGACAGAGAAAGAAAGATGCAATTACAGCTTAATGGCAATTTTGCTATACATGCAGTTGGTAATTTGGCTCGCTGTATTCTTGCCTTTTTTTTCATAACAACACTGTGATCTTTCTGAAATGTCGTTCATTTGCCAAGTATAGAACAGTATTTGAATTTCTCATCCCCTCCCCCAACATTTAGGCGGCTTTCTTTGCCAACAGCTACACTGTAGTAGTAGATTTAACGGCACTGAAGCGTACGAGCAGTGTCGAGTAGTAAAACATGTGTTACATTAATGTGACTGCTTTGTTGAAATGAGTCATTTAGAGACTTTTATGAATAGAATGTCGGGATATAACTATAGTGAAAGAAGTGGACATTTACAAAGACTCTGAAAACTTTAAAAGTTCCGATCATGGCTTAAAGGTGAATTCAAAATATGGCATTATACTGGTGGATGTAAATGTATTTCAACACTCCATTCCTATGCCGCTGAACTGCAACTGTGATTATATTTTATATGAAACTAGATGGGGGCAGCATGGCGGAGGAGTGCTTAGTGCTGCTGTGGCCTCGGTGTTCTCCCCGTGCTTGCATGGGTTCCCTCTCACAGGCCAGAGACATGCATGTTGGGTTCATTGGTGACTCTAAAGTTGCCCGTAGGTGTGAGTGTGAATGGTTGTCTGTCTGTATATGTCTTTCTCTGGCCCAGAGATAGACTGGAGACCTGTCTAGGGTGGAGCCCACCTCTCACCCTATGACAGCAGACTCCAGCCCCCCCATGGTCCAAATAGAATAAGTGGCTACAGATAATGGATGGATGAAACTCGAAGGAATATGTTCTAGGGCCACATGCCAGTTGAGGTGGATGGTGTGTGTACAAAGCACACAACTGTCATACCACACACCCTAGAAAACACTTACAAGGAGAAGCCACAAACTCACAGAAAGACAGCAGCTGGCCAGTGGATTTGAACTGGGGACCATTTAGCTGTGAGGCGGCAGCACTAACCACTCCACCAGCAAGCCGTCGTTTCAAGTCGCTGTTAGTATTTTTTTCTGTCACATAGTTCTATCATTCTCCTCGTACAAAAAGTTTTTTCTTTTTCTTCTAAGTAATAAATCTTTCCCTCACACTGTAGTCACTACAACTGTTGTTTTACTGCAAGATCAGATATTTTGGCAGCAGGACAAAAAAAACTTTACTGATATGTTCGGCAAACCAAACTTGGGAGGATTGCTGGGTGCGATGACTGACCCAGAGGGCGACAAAATAATAGAAGAAGAAAATTGTCTTTGATAAATGAAATGAAAACGCACAGTGGAAATGGTATGATCTGCTTTAGGCGCATGTGATACTACCTTAGACGTGAGACTAAATTGTTGTTTGATTGTGAGATCTCATTGAATATCTGTTTTTTGTCTTTATTAACCATCTTATTTCTATTTGTTAATAGAAAACATAAATTGGCTGGAATATTTACCAAAAACAACTTATTTGCATTTGTAGTTTTGCTGTATAGAAACAGTTTTTTTAAGAGACAGGTTGACTCAATGTTAATGACTTTAGCATTGCAACTTGTAAAGGTCAAGTTAGTTTTATAGTAGATTTCCTGGTAGCAGATCTTAGGGTGTAAAAAATGTAATTTATTAGTTAAAAGATATTAGTTCTGGGTACAGCTCCAGCGCAAAACTGTAGCAGGATACTACAAAATATTTATTAACAAAGCTTCCAGTGCACCAAACCGATTTTTTTAGATCTTCACTTTTTAATATTCCTACATGAACCAGTATGTGAGCTGTTTCTTCAGACCCACACATTAATGATTTACAGTGTTTGTCTTTAACTCACATGATCAACATACCATAAAGATCGTGCAATTATCTCAACACATTACGCATTGATTCGAAATTCAACAGTATCACAGATATCACTAAAAACCAATAACAAAAAATATTCAACATTTCAATTTTACAATACACCTGCATATACTTCTAAGGAATTTAAAAACTGTACAGTATGACCACTCTTCATTAACATGCCCATTGTGACTTGCATATGTGAGCCAAAGCAAATGTCATCGCAAGCTTAAAAAAAAGATAAGAGTGCAAGCAGAATTGAGAATGGAGATTATGCTGTTATTCAACATTATATGGATACAAAAACATGGATCAGCCTCTACGCGTACATTTATAGGCTTAGAAAGTTTAGGTGAGTTAATGTATTTTGTCCAACTACATACAATTTGGATTATTGTTTGTCAACAGCAAATGTTTGCTAGTAGATTGTTCATATGATGCAATTGTATATTTATTGTATTGTTACCGTATGATGTCGTAGAGGATCCTATAGTTGCTGGTTCGATCCCCGGCTCCTCCAGTCACACGTTGGAGTGTCCTTGACCTTGTTGGTCAGCTTTTTGGCAATTCCCCATCGATGTGCGAGTGCATTAGGTGAACGAGAAGCAGCGTAAAGCGCTTAAAGTACCAGTAGGTAGAAAAGCGCTATGTAAGTGCGACAATTTATCGTTTAATGTATTGAAAGTGAAATGTATTATGTTAGTCATGTGATTTACAAATGGCCAAGTCCATGTAACTAATGGGAAGCTTCAAGAACACACGTCTGCTGCGTATCATAAAAGCTTTAAGAAGCTCTTATGCAAAGGGAATTGCGCACTGACGGCTTTATGTATCTTAATAAATTGAAGATCTAAGAGTCTGTTGAGTGCGTTCGAATCTTTGCTATTACATAATTTGTTTATTGATTATATCTTGCGTCACTTATCTCAATCTGTAAAGCGGAGTTAAAAGTGCAACATTTGCCTCTGAATTGCAGTTTGTTGCTGTACAATAACTGCATTAGTCATTGGCAGTTTACTCTTCCCTCACTGGATGTTTGCCGCTCAGTCAGTACGCTGCATGATATGTGCCTGTCAATAAAAAGCAGATATTATCGAGAAATGGTCTCAGGCTGTCGGGCTGCTAGTGAAGTGGTGAAAATGTTACACCTTTCAACATATTACACTTAATGTATAATGAACAAATATCTCGCAGTTATATTTATGTAATTCACTGTTACATTACATTTGCTAAGACATAAGATGGCTTACAGACAGATGGGCGGCAATGTGGTAAACTGTTTCGAGTTTGAGCTTCTCTGATTGGTCAGAAGGGAGAACCTCCCTCAAAGACATTTAAAAGCGACGATCTCTGCGCTGCTGTTCGGTTCCACGTCGAGGACAGCATCGATTATGTTTCCATTATGACTGTCTGCATTTACTCCATACATCTTTTTCCCGTTTTTGTGCAAGGATCCAAGGGGAAGCAGACAATTTCAATTCAGGCAAGATCCATATCCTGACGTATTATGTCTCCAATATATAGATAAAACAGGAGAAACAGCTGCAGGTCTTTTTCATATCAAATAAGACAAAGCAGCTCAAACTATTTACTGTGCGGCCAGTGTGTGGACAACCCAAACCCACATATGTGATGGAGAATGGATTATTCACCTTTCTTGTTGTCTGTCTGTCTGTCTTTGCTGTTGGTGTCATTCCAAAAAGCAAACTACATGTCATTTGTTTGGACTGGTATGAGGTGAAGTCAACAGTTAAAGGGTGTGAAGGAAGAATATTTGTCAAACAGATAACTGATGTGTCTCCCGGAAGCTATAGTTTTATATTTCTCTCATTGTACATTCCTACTGTTATCATCTCCACTATCTCTTTCAGCCCGTCCTCCCCATCATCCATCTCCCGCCTCCTCTGTATCTTCCTTCTCTTGTGTCTCTCCTGTATCCTGCGTTTTGAAGTAACCAGGCCTGAGCAGGCAAAGTAGGAGTGTTACGCGAAGCTAAAGTAAGAGGCGGAGGAGGGGAAAGACGGAAAGTGCTAATTGATCCTCTCTTACAGCTTCAAAGATGAAACTGATATGAAACAGTTTGGGGCGACTGCAATTGCAGAGGAGTTCGCTCGCATGAAATTGTGAGAAAATGATGATGTTACAGCAGAGATGGTGTTAGTGCTGTGCTGGCAGAATAATTAAATAGATCACTGGCTGTTTGATTAATGGTCACCTGTTTTTCTTCGTCAGGTTTTTTCTGTAAAAATATTGAATTACCGTAATAAGGAAGATTAGCAAATAAAAGAGGAAGGAAAGATTCAAACACAACGGTGGCCTTTCTGTGTGGAGTCTACATGTTCTCCCTGTGCTTGTGTGGGTTTTTTCCAGGTCCTCTGGTTTCCTCCCACAGTCCAGAAACAGCATGTTAGGTTAATCGGTGACCCTAATAATTGCCTGTAGGTGTGAGTCTGAATGTTTGTCTGTCTGTATGTGTCTTTCTCTGGCCCTGAGATAGAACGGTTGTCTTTCCGTGTATGTCTCTCTGTGTTGGCCCTGAGACAGACTGGAGACCTGTCAAACTGTACCCTGCGTCTCGCCCTTTGACAGCTGGGTTAGGCTCCAGCCCTCCGCGACTCTTCACAGGATAAGCAGTTACAGAGTATGAATGGCTGGATGAATGATACTACTTCATATTGAAGTATTTATGCAAACAGTATGAGCAACCATCATTTGACATAAAGCAAGTATCACATTTTATTAGTTCAAAAGTGTAATAAAATGTACAAATTCACCTTTCAGCTTGGTTTGCAAAATGCATTTAACTTAGAAAAAAAATGTTAATATAACATGTATGTGCAATATGTATATGTGCTGAGTGATGACAATAAAGGTTCTTATTATATAACTTGTTCATTAAACCATAAGTTTAGCATTGTGTTCTGCCCAGTTTCCCAAGGCAGTGCTCTACTTTAAAACTACATAAAAAGCAAAACATAGAATTCGTAGCTCTAGCAATGATGGCAAACCATCACAGTCCAGAAGCAGCAAAGCAGATCCAAATCCGGATATTTTCACCACACAGCGGGGATGAGGTTTATGCTGGAACGCAGTGTGTGCTCATCACCAAAGATAACTCTTCTCTATGGGCCCAAAACCTTCTACCTGGTCTCATCTATCCACAGAACATTCTTTCAGCAGATTCCTGTCTGGTCCACGTTGTCTTGAACAAACTGTAGACAAGCAGCAACGCTCATACGAAGAGTCATTGCTTCCTCCTTGCTGCTCTGTCCGTCACATTGTTGTTGTTGGATTTCCTGTTGGTGGACTCCTAACAACCCCTCAGACCCGGGTTCTTCCATCTGAAGAGGCATTTTTGGCCAGAACGGAAAAAAAATCTATCTGCAGCTGCAAATAGTATTTCAGAAAATGTCTTTCTTTGCTTGAGATTAATCAACAATGCTGATATATAATGTGAAAATAAAATATAATGATAAAATATAATGTGATAGAGAAAAAATTTGGACTGCAAACATAAATACAGCAACAGCTCAGTTATACTCACCTTGAACACAGGTCTGCTAATAAAGATTGGGACGAATGAGAAGGAAATTTAAATGATGATGTTACTGGCACTTTGAGCTCCTCTCAGTTCTGCTGGTCCCTGAAGAACTGAAGAAAAGTTCACAATGTAATTGATGGTAGCCATGAAACTGGGCCCGGGGATTTCATCCAAAACAATTTCTTATCTGTCTGTCTGTCTATGTCTTGTCTTTTTTCATAAATGTATTTTATTCATTACGTTTATTTTTGGCCACCCAGATTTTTTTTTTCTGTGTAGCTCGATTGTGGTTTTGAATTAGCCTTCTAACAGACAACATCATTTTAGTTTCAACCGTTTGACCTGAATTGGGGTTGTAGGCTACATATTTTTACAACGTGAATATGTAAGAATGACAACAATATTATCAAAAATTGTAATTGTTGTCCTTTTTTTGACGAGGGTTAGGGTTAGAGAGACAAGGCAGGGAGACAGATAACAGGGTTTATTAATTACAAATCACATCTAAAGGAGCTGGCAAACTTGGAGAAACAGAAAGACCTTAATTAGATGAGTGGGACCTGCAGACCGAGAACTAATGGAGAGTGGGTGTGGTAGAGAACAGGCAACTGAGCACGTGAGTGAGCAGACCGGGGCAGGGGAGGCTGCGAGCAGAGCGAAGTGCAAGACAAGAATCGTGACACAGAAATGTGTTTTGTTTGAGGCACGATCAACTAGTCTTTGATAGTCCAGACCCAGATTTGTCTGCTGAAAATAAAGCGGGGCCTCCCACATTTACACTTCATCGTCAACACCTACACTGAGAATCCTAGACATTCACAAACCTTTAAAAATAAATATTCAAGGTTGGATCACTTTGCAAACTAAATAAATAATAAGTGTATCTCATTTGTAATCGAAAATCTGATCATGTTTTAAGACATAGTTATTCATGAATTAAGGAAATTCTGTATTAAAATTGGTTAAATTTGTGCCACTGCTTGTCAGCTACAACAGTGTTGTCATAAAATACCAGGCTCATTGCCGGAGCTACCAAAATAAAACCCATTTCTTTTTTAAGGCAGCTCCCAAGTCACAAATTAGTGGGCAAAAAAAGCTGTTCTGTCAAAATATTAAAACCCTCACAACAGGTTTAGTCCATGACTGATTATGACTGGTAAAGTGTCCTCAGGCAGAGGACTCGAATGCTACCTGCTCATTTATTACAGCTGACTGTGAATAGGAGCCGCAGCTAAACGCTACAGGAAACCGCCTGTGATTTATTTATTTAGCCTCGTCTTCCGTCGCGGTGCATGCGGGGCTGTTTCTGCCGTCGAATTTGTGGCCCACTGTCCTCAGATCTCTGTTTAGAGCAGGTAAAGGTGGGAAGATGTTCGACAGATGTTTGACAGAGCTCCACACTGAGAGTCTCTCCCTCTCGTGCCCACAGCCCTGAACAAAGCTCTTGTAAGGAGCTGAGGGTGGAGGGAAGACTACATCGGTTTTGCATATAATTTCCATGGTTTTGTGTTCAAAAAGAGTTATAGTTAACAGTTATTGACTTCACAAATTAACCATTCTATAAAAGACAAGTAGTTAAAAGCTTACGTATTAAGGAAACATGAAGAAAGCCTGAAAAATGCTGAAAAGTTGGAAAACACAAGATAATACACAAACACAAATAACTAGGGGAACAAAAAATTGCCCACTTTGTACATTTTTAAGATTTCCGGCAGCTTCTGTTGTTTTATCACTTGCTTCTGTCATGTTCTATGTCCCCCCAGCACACATTTTTTTGCATTATAGACAAAACATGTCTGTCTGTCCCATTTTTGTGATTGTGATATCTCAGGGCTGCCTCCGGGGTTTTCCTAAAATTTTGTACATGCATTCCTTGGACTCAAGGATGAATTGAGATTTTGGCTGACAAAGGTCAAGGTCATTTTTTATCATTCCATTTGTCAGATGTTGATACCAAAATTACTTTGGGAGATTCAAAGCAAGCAAAACGTGTAAGTCGGGGAGAAGGAAATAAATCACATTGGTATAAGGAAAAATAGCTGCTCACAGTGAACACTTGCCGTGGGTTGGGCAGCCTTTACACTACCTGAAAGGCAAGACCGGGGCAAAGAGTTTGCCAGAAAACTGCCTGCTGGTAGTTGAGCTTATTGCTTTGTGTGTGTGGTAATAATGGAGTGAGACTCAGATGACTGGGCCAACATTTTATCGACTTAGATCTCTGCTGATGTGGCAGGACAGAAGGAGGACAATGTTCAGAGAGACAAGTTACTAAATCAACCAGAAACTATGAAACATTCGGGACCACAGGTTCTGTAAAGCGAGGGGAGCATGTCTCCACATCCCTGAAGGCACAGAAATGATTCTGTACATTTTGGCCAAACCGTTGGCTTGTTTCCAGCCTGTTAAATGATCTGACAGCTAGTACGTTGCATTAGGGATGTCACCACATTCTCTGACAACAAAGTAAGATGATATCATAACAGACTACAAAAAAAAATACAAAGTTGTAATAAACCATAGTTTAACTTTCCCGTCTCTTCTTCCCTTCTCTCCCAAACTCTGGCTTTCTCTTTCTCTGCTATGTGGTAGAAATGTGGTAGACAGTGCAGTATAGCATCTGTTTCTGTTGTTTGATCTACTCTCATCTGAGCATTGAATGATAAATCCCGGTGTGTGTGTGTGTGTGTGTGTGTGTGTTGTATTAAAGATCTATCGGCGTTGCTGGCTGGTGTTTAAAAAGTCATCCAGTAAAGGACCTCGACGTCTGGAGAAATACCCTGATGAGAAATCTGCCTACATCAGAGCGTGTCCCAAGGTAGGTGTGTGTGTGTGTGTGTGTGTGTGTGTGTGTGTGTGTGTGTGTGTGTGTGTGTGTGTGTGTGTGTGTGTGTGTGTGTGTGTGTGTGTGTGTGTGTGTGTGTGTCTGTGTGTGTGTGTGACAGGTCTATAGGAGATGACCAAAGATCAAGAGCTGACACACACTCACCTGCTGACGGAGATGAAAGCAGCCATCTTTCACTTTAAAGCCCGATTCTTTTAGTTCGGAGCTCCGTGAGGTTCAGCAGTCATTCTTGCTTTTTTCTTTCTATTCGCACAGTCTCTCATCTTAACTTCCCCGCCATCATCACCTCTCCTTCACCTGCTTTCACACTCCTTCGCTTCATTTAAGACACGAGTGGGCTGAGAGTGAAGTTGTAGTGTGACCTTGCTCTGTGTTTTTCTGCAAGCCAACTGCTACAACCTGCGTGTCAGATCTTTTACAGAATGTTTCACCGCTGTGCAAAGCAGCGGTGAAACATTTTGAGTGAATCTGTTCAACCTTTTCAGATGAATATGTTTTGATACTAATCAGTTATGAAGTTGTGCTGTCGCCCTGTGACCACTGGGACAGGCTGCAGCCCCTCCACGACCCTGAATAGAATAAACAGATACAGATAATGGATTGATGGATGAATATGATTTTGATTTGAAAATGTCTTTCTTTCTTATGTGTTTACAGTCGCATTTGTTTGCATTTTCTATTTACAGCCATAGACAGAGATTTAAAATTGTGGATTCGATGTGACAAGCAGATCCTCTGATATATGTGGTTTACACATTTTTAACTTAAACAATTTACCTGAAGAGCAACATTAATATTAGACAAACACTGGTCATATGACAAGAGTATCTGCTAATTGGTCATTTGACGTCACTACTCCAAAGTCTTAGGAACTAATCTGTAACTATTGTTAACAATTTTACCCTTAACCTGCTGCCTAGGTGACAGAGATTAGCAACGTAAAGAATGTCACGCGGTTGCCTCGGGATACCAAGCGTCAGGCTGTGGCCATTGTGTTTACAGATGACACCTCACGCACATTCACCTGTGAATCAGGTAACGCATACACACACACACACACACACACACACACACACGTTCAGAAGCACAGCTCCATTCATGTGGATCCACATTAAAAAAAGTGAGCAGCTTTTGAAAACAAAAAGTCATCTAAACCTATTTAAGTTAAACTGTAGAATAAAACTACAAAGCTGAAACTATGCAAAATAAGACCATGTTTAAGTACGTGTCACACATACAAAGTGAAAACTAAAGAAACTGTAGTTCACACGGTCCAATTTTATTTTTATTAGGCTAACTGTCGGTCGACAGTCGAGTAAGTCATTGCACAATATTCTCTGCTTGTTTAATAGTAAGATGAGAAGATATTAATCTCATGCCTGTATATTGAGTCCAGAGAGTAGGCTGTCTGATATGAGTTTGACCGATACAGAATTGATTTTTGTTTTCTTTTTCAAATATTACAGCCAAGAAATGTGTTGACAGGACCTTTTTATGTTGAGAAATAAATGAACTACTGTGGTGGGCAAATGTAAGCAAGAATTCTCAGTGTCAAAACATCTCTGGGGAATTTGGCTGCTCCAGTGTCTATGTTCAGCCAGGTGCTTCTTGCTCGAAAAGAAATAAAAAGTAAAACTCTGAATTCCTAATGTTCTGGTAAAAACCCCATAGATAAAGTCTGCAAGTGCCCAATTCTTAATTACAAATAAAACTGACAAATCAAAAGGGGAGCTTAAAGTTTTCTGTACTTTTGTAATTTCTCAGTGTTTATGAAAAAATAACAAAGAACTTAGACGTCAATCATTTCAATTCTTCACATTCAAAGCTTGAAGAATCGCCCTTATGCTACCTGATGTGACGTGATCTCTCTCTCTGTCTCTGAACAGAGCTGGAGGCAGAGGACTGGTTCAAGACTTTGTCAATTGAGTGTTTGGGCACTCGGCTCAACGACATCAGCATGGGCGAGCCCGACCTGCTGGCTGCTGGCGTGCAGTGTGAACACACAGGTCGCTCAACAGCAAACACACACAAACATATGAAGTCAAACTGCTTTAGCCAGAAGTAAATGTGACACAAATTACAACCCCAATTCCAAAAAAGTTGGGAGGATGTGAAATGTGAATAAAAACAGAATGCAGTGATTTTATTCACGGTAGAACATAAACATCATATCAATTCACTTCAAGTCAGTACAACTTTAGTTATATAGCACCAATTTACAACAAAGTCATCTCAAGGCACTTTACATATTTAAGTGAAAAAGTGACACATCTTACCATTTCTGGGAAAGAAAATTGCTCATTTTGAATTTGATGGCAGCAACATATGCATATGTATACTACAGTCATGATACAAGCATATGTTCCACACATGCTCACTGCACAACACGTTTGTAACTCGGGACAGTAGTAACAAGCAGAAGAAGCACTCTATGTCTGTAGTGTTTGACTGAACATGAAAAGGTGAAAAACATACTTTTACATTTACATTTAGTCATTTGGCAGACGCTTTTATCCAAAGCGGCTTACAGAGTAATTTGGTAACATATAACATTATGCGTAAGTTCTTCACATAAACAGTGTCATGTTGAAATAAATGCCACATACAGTAGCTTGAATGTAAGAAACAACAGGTTTCCTCTTCTGCTATGTGAGCTGCGTAGTTTGTGCCGGATTACGGATAATCTGCACAGATTTTTGACCCCTGCACCGCCGTCCGCAGAGAGTCTGGTGGACTGGGAAAATAAAAATGAAATGAAAAACTGAAGCAATCATAAAATGGACCTAAAAGAAAACACCGATAAGGAATGTCAGTGAAAAGCTGGAAAACTGAAACTGGCCCATGAGACAGTGATTGAGCTTTTTGTCCCGTTGCAGGTGAAATTCCTGCAGAGACAAAATACAGTGAAATACAAACAATAAAATGAATCCTGCCACTTCTTATGTCCTCAGAGCGTTTCAACGTGTTCCTCCTCCCCTGTCCCAACCTTGACATCTACGGGGAGTGTATGATGCAGATCACCCACGAGAACATTTATCTGTGGGACATTCACAACCCTCGCACCAAGCTGGTCACATGGCCGCTCTGCTCCCTGCGGCGCTATGGACGCGATGCCACGCGCTTCACCTTCGAAGCGGGACGGTGAGCTCAGCAATGACAAGGCTGGGGGAGGGATGTTTGTGGCTGGGGGGGGGGACTTTCCCCAGGTAAATACATTTTACGTATGTCACAGTTTCATATGCAGAGTCGGTGTCAAGTCAGAGCCGACACGTCCTCCGTTAAAACATTTTGTATTTAAGATAAACACTTGATCTTTATGGGAAATAACAACCAAAGCGTGAGCATGAGTGTGTGTGTGTGTGTGTGTGTGTGTGTGTGTACTTGTCAATCAGCTTACGGTCATTCAAGGATATCTTGTCTCACTCACTCATACACACACAAGCGAGTGGGTGGGGTTGGGCTGAGTCTCATGAACAGATTGATTGACTAGATTAGATGATGGATCAATGCTAGTCCAGACCTCTTTATCTCCTCCTCTCTGATAAAAGCTGACAGGCTATGATTGAGTCCGCATGCAGATAATGGGGTTCATGTCTGAGTGTGTGTCTCTGGGTCTGAGGTCTAAAACAAACTAAAATGGACATAGAGAGCCCTCTGGCTGTGAGAGTGCATCCCTTGCATAGATGATTTGGCAGCTGGTTTTGAACCCTTTGTTTCATTTTATTCTGCTAACATTTATTACTCCCCTCACAGTATGGAGAGAGTAACGTGCATTAACAGACTAACTCAAACCAGTTAGTTTACTTCCATTGTCTCTTGGGGAGGCATCGCATGCATCAAAAATTCCTCTGTAGGGTTTTAACTCAAATCTGAATACACAGCCATGAAAGCCATAGTAATGCATTAATATGTTCATTCTTGGAGATATCATTATTTCTGATGGCCAAAAATTATAGACCTCTGAAAATCTACTTATAAATCAGAGAAACATGATGCTGCAAAACTTGCTTGAGAAAATATTTCTTCAGTTTCACAGTAATCCAGTGATAGTTGTATGTGCGTCCACGCCTACATTGGAGTCGGGATGTGCTAATAGCTTGTTCTGCATACCTTAAATAATGCAAAGCGTTATTTGTATAGTAGAAACACATTTGATGAGAGTTACATGTAATTTAAATTTCCAAGATCCCCGTTTGTACTGCACAGACCAGGATGTCGGTCCGCACTTTCATGCTGAGTTGCTCTTGTGCGTAGAATGTGCGACAGCGGCGAAGGTCTCTACACCTTCCAGACCAGAGAGGGAGAGCAGATCTACCAGAGGGTTCACTCAGCGACACTGGCCATTGCAGAGCAGCACAAAAAGGTCCTGCTTGAAATGGAGAAAAACAGCAAAGTGAGAACGCACACACACGCACACACACACACACACACACACACACACACACGCACGCACGCACGCACACACACACACACACATACACACGTCTTAATTATTTTACTTACAGCTTAAGTGCTCTACAGAGTGTTTCATAAATTTTAGGCTCGATGTGTTTGGATTTATAGCCCACAAATTTACATCTCTGGTTCCGTCTCAACCTGCTATTAGTTTCAGGAGCAACAAGCAGCTGATCACTGACTGATTGGAAGAGTAAAAAAACAACAGAAGTAAATCAGTAATGTACACGAGAGTTGTGTTTGTGTCCTCGTCCTGTCCCGTCCACTAAAACCTCCAGAAGTGACAAAAATACTTAAAACATTTGTACCTGAAGTTACCACAAACCCCATTTACAGAAGGACGCTGTGTAAAATGTTAATAAAAAGAGAATGCAGTGATTATGAATGATATATGTATATATATTTAAATATATACAGTATATACACTACCAGTCAAACGTTTGGACACACCATGTCTCTCTAATGGTTTTCCTTTATTTTCCCAACCCCATTAAGGCAAGAAATTCCACAAATGAACCCTGACAAGGCCACACCTGTGAAGTGAAAACCATTTCAGGTGACGACCTCACGAAGCTCATCGGGAGAATGCCGAGAGTATGCAAAGCAGTAATCAAAGCTAAAATATAAAACATGTTTTGAGTTAATTCACACTTTTGTCTTCACTACACGATTCCATTTGTGTTCATTCATAGCTTTGGTGAGAATATACAATGTAAATATTCATGAAAATAAAGGAAAACCATTAAATGAGAAGCTGGATCCAAACTTTTGACTGGTAGTGTATGTATATAAATGTATATATTTCCCAGTTTATCTCAAATTTGGCACAGGGGCATATTTACCGTTTTGTTGCATCAATTCTTCTTTTAACAACACTGTGTTACACCTGGGAATTGAAAAGGTGTTCTCCTCAGTTCCCAAACAAATTCCTTCCCATTCCTGCAGCTTGGAGCCTCATTGATTGTATTTTTAGACTCACAATGCTCCAAATGTGTTTATTGGGTGACAGGTCTGGGCTGCCGCTCAGTTTAACACCTAGTCTCTTGCTGTTATAACTGTTATATAGAGCTATGCTGTTATAACACGTGCATAATGTGGCTTCATATTGTGCTCCTGAAATGAACAAGGTCTTTCCTGTATGGAAAGATGCAGCATATATTGCTCCAAACCTTTTTGTGATTGTTGCAGCCAGCTGTGTGCATTTATGATTCTCCACAACACTGCAAATGTTGAATTTTGAACAGGACAGATTTCCAACTCCACTATACTAGTGTGTGGTAGGTTGTATGTTCATCTTCTTGAATAGCAGAGTGTTGTGTTCACTGACAATAGTGTGCAGAGGTGTTCTCGATGCCATGCCGTAATTTTCAGTGCAGATTCAAGTTTCAATGCAGTGCTGCGTTCACAATATTCGTAATTTTTTCAAATATTTCCCAAAACAGTCTTTCACAGAGTGAGGAACTTGTCCTATTTTTACTTCTGAAAGACAGCTTCTTTAGGATGCTTGTTTTCTACCCGGTCATGTCTGATGAGTTCCCAGTAGAGCGGCCGTGAGATGATGTCAAGCGATCCCAGAATTCATAAGTCAAATGACAACGTTGACATTTTGGCGGGTTTATTGACACTTGAATGATTAACCTGTAAAAACGAAATTATTTGACACCGCCGTGATAACTTTAACTAAAGCAATGGTGGACTGTGGTTATCAGGGCATTCCAAGTATTAGCTGATGCCTTTCAAAGTCACTTTCTACAGCAATTCTGCAAATAAAACTTCTAAGTCAGATATATGTTTTATCCTAAACCTATTTTAATCTGGACACAAAACAAAAATAAATAAGCAAAAAAAAAAAAACGCTGGCAGTGCGTCCAAATCTCTGTGTATATACTTACCAGCCACTAGGCAGAGCTGTACAATCAAATGCAATATTCAAATCATATACAGCAGCTCTGCTATGAATTCTACTTTCATAAGGTTATGATTTCACAGTTTTTAAGATTAAACTCTCAGAAGGGGGCCAAAACATTAGAACCACCCCAGTATTACAGCCATTCTACACCTGAACATAGACTGTGCAAACACTGTTTAGTTCCCAACCTCATGATTTTATTAAAGTAATTCCAGTATCTGGACAGTAAAAGGAGTCTGAGGATTCCAGTAACGCCTTCGAAGCTGAGCTGAGGACTGTAAAAGGACAATTCGAGCTGAAGTAATGTTGTTTAGCTGCAGCTTCAGGTCGGTAATGCTGTGTGTTCTGCCTGTGACAGCGTTCAGCCACTCTGAAAACACTCCAGGGGTCATGTAGGGTCACAAACGTTTAATTCATTGAGTTTTTCAAGAAAGGTGGCAATACTCATATGACTTAATATAATGCTAGCACCATTCATTTAAATCTATATTAGGGCCATATACACAGGATTAGTCTTGTGACATTCAGAGCTCTATTAGCCTCATTAGACATGTTTTTCTTTTTTTCTTTTTTTACATTGCACTATATTTACATGGTTCTTTTCTTTGTGTACAGTTGCTCTCTAAGGGTTCAGAGCCAGGCTCCTACCCCTGCACTCCCACAGCTATCCTGCCGCGATCTGCCTACTGGCACCACATCACTGGAAACCAGACCGGCATGGATCCTGGCAGTGGTATGTTTTGGTATTTTTTCCATATGTTGACGCTTCTTAAATGGTGACGTTGTCTTGTAGCCCTTATTTTTTCCAGGAGTCTATTTTTATTATAGTCAGATGGGAAAATGATTGTTGTATCTTCTATCAGCTATCAACTATAACACAGTGAAGTCATTACATCCTGAATCCAGTTTAAGAAAGCTGGAATCAGAAAGTGTAATCGCCTAGTGTAACATAAAGACTGGAAATGGGGGAAACACTTGGTACCGGTTCTGTCTAAAGCTCCAATACACACCCACCAACATGCGTAAGGCTGATTAACCAACATGTTTTCTTTGTGTTGGCTGACAGTAACAGCTCTGCTCTGTCTGTAGGTGATGCTGCAGTTGATGACCTGATGTCTACCCGTCTGCCTAACGACCGCCATTCCACAATGCCGCTGGCAAACACACATGCACAATCGCAGCCACATATACACACATATTCCCCGTCACATTACCCCACATACCCTGGACAGTGACACACGCTGACAGAACAAAAGTGGACGCTGAAACATAAACAAAGATGCACATACCCGCATGCATGCAGGCGCACACATTTCAAACACACACGTTTCACGTCTAACATTCTTCAGCCGTCCGTACAGCCCAACGTTACACCTCACAGAACGTGTCGGACTCACACCGGCCGACAGGCCATCATGAATGCAGAATGCAGAACATGAAATCAGAATTCTCCAAATGACTGGAAAAAGACTGGTCTTCCTTAAATGACTGCAGCTCCCACAGTTCCGCAGTAGACAGAGGATATTTGACGTTTTTCCACACAAGTCTGTTTCAAAGTAAGGACTGAAAGCTCCCAGTATTCTTTAAACCACCTAAGCTGCATATATTGTTTGTCTAGAACTAAAGGCAGGAGTGTCGATACCTGTTCCAAATGGCCTTTCTCAAATGTGGGGTGAAAAGTCTTCATGAGCGATTCGTCGGGATCCACATGTCTTTATTTAAAGATGTTTTAACTAGAACTAAGAGCACATTACAATATTGTAAAGGGAAGCAACCTAGAATTTCCTTTTGTGAATCCCTGCTGGTCACTCACCAGCACACCTGCCCAGGAGACCAGCAGCTGAACCTGAAGTTGGTTTGTCTTGTTATTTCACCTTTATTTCTCTTTGGAGGCCCCACAGTCTGCATTCTCTTTGCCTGTCCATCAAATATTTTTTGTTATTTTCAGTGAGAAGGATTTGACATTTTTGACATTTTGTTTTTTTCATTCCATATGTCTACTCAAAATAACATTTTAAGCAACATGATGTGAAAGCAATCCCTAAATGCTTTCAAATGTGCATCAGTATCCCCGTTTACATTATTCATCAGATCAATGCAAGCTTTTCACCACGCCCTCAAAAGTGCCCCTCCAAACAGCTATGAATACTTTTGCAACGTGTCGAAGGACACAAACCAACTTGTCTGAAGCATATAAAGAAAAATATCAATATTCTTACATAGTTACCAGGCTAGATGTGGTAACTTTTTTGTGCAAAATGAACTCGTGGTCAAAAAATGGGGCCAAATTTTAAACATTTGTTTTCCTTTTCTCCAGTAGAAAAGCTGATTCTGGATCTAATGTTCTGACTAAAGTTTCTCCACAGGCTTAACATCAATAAGGCGCAGCTTTAGGTTGAATTCTGTGTGGACTGGGTCTGCTCCACTTGGATTGTGCTATCTTTGGAAAATACACTGACACTTGAAATTCCCAAGCGGGATATTTCTATCAATGTCAGCTGACATACTTATTATGCACTTGATAATTTCACTGTCCTTCCACTTCGGGATCAGTACATTTGATTTAGCCGGTAAGTGATGTGACCCTGCAGTGGGTTGGCTGTGCTGAGGTTCTGAACCACTCTGAACTATGGAATCAAACTGTGATCGGATCCGTTTTTATGGATTGGCTCTTGTACTTCATCTTACCGTCAAAGCTTTAGACTTGCTCTGGGATCTTTTACACTTCCTGCTATCCACATACTTCTGCTGAGCTGCAGTATATTTGCACAGGCCTGCTATTTTCTTAAATTATTCAAGGCTTAAAGAAGAGGAGAAACTTAGAGTGTAGAGCTTATCAGATATGGAGATTCGAAAGCCCAGACATATGAGACTGAATGAAATCTGCCGCCATTATTTTTTACTAGAGTGACACGATCATGAAAAAGGAAACTCACCCCTCCTTGAAGGGTCAAGGTGGAAAAGCAGGAACATCACTTCTTTCTCCCGGCTTAGGGCTTATTTCTGGAGGAGCACTTGAATTATATCCAGAAGTCACCTCATTTCGGGTGTTTTGTAAACAGACGATCTGAAGGGAAAATTGCGGTGTATATTTCTCTCGGCATCAGCTCCATCACTAATGATCCCACTGTACTCGGTGAGAAAAACAACATCTGGGAACATGTTAACGTTGTTCAAAACAAGTCAGATGGGGCTGGAAACTCGAGAAATTGTAGGATCAGACAAGCTATAAACGAACCCTCCCATCTGCCAGACTCCTTTCGAATGACAAAATGAAGTTGCCTTAAAGTTCTTACCTCAGCTGATGTACACTTTCTACAGCGTAGAGTCTCCCTCTCCCTGCTTCACCATACTCTGCTATCCTCCACCCAACTCTGCCCAGTGCTTCAAGTAGTTGCCATTATGAATTTACAATATATAAGTAGCTCCAAAACATCCTAGTCAGGCAGAAATTGTTGAAATCCTCGGATTGGTCTGAATCTGGTTTAAAATCTACTGCCAGTGCTGTTCAGTGAGTGAAGGCCGTTCCACCTTCACTTATGTTTCAGAGCATATTTCTGATACATGTAACTTTAACCCTTTCAGTCTCAGCACTGTGTTAAGTTTGACTTAACAGTACTTTAGTTGACTTGTTTAAGCTGCTGACTCGTTATCAACCTGTGTGATCATCCAAACATGTTTTGAATGTGTTCACACATGCCGTGAATTATTTTACTGAGTTGCAGGTAAAAAAATGAAAAACATCTGTAAAAACCTAATGTCCCTACTGTATGACCTTGGGAGCCAAATTGTAACAAAAAAGAATTTTCTTTCATAAACCTCATTCACATGTGGATATATTTTTATGAAAGAATGTTTGAAGATTTATATATTTATACTGTATTTTTGTTATTGCCAGCAAAGGTCAAAAAAGACTAAAACCAAGAATTGACTCTTCTCATTGTAACGTCTCTTGATGTTGAGCGTGACTATAGAGCTCCACTGTTGTTCAGTAAATATTAAAATGATAAAAATGTGATTGTATTTTAGTATGTGTATGTATTTGGGCTTTGTTTTTTGTTTGTTTTTCAAAAGAGAGCCCACAAGCCCAAGAACAGACACAACTTTTAATTTTACATTTTTCCTGTGGGAATCCTTTTCAGAGACTGTTGGTTTTAGCCTGTGGAGCTCTGATTTGACTCACTACTTTTACCAAAATCAGGTTCTGGATGCAGAGACATTATAGTGAGTAGACTCCATTGATTGTTTGTTGACAATAACAAAAACAGAGAAAATCACTGACCTCATTCTTCATCAACAAAGTCTTGATTTATTAATTCGACTATTGTCTGCCTGCATCATAATCAATGGAGGATCCTAAACCCCATCTCTAGTATGTCTGATCCTCAGCTGAGTGCATCCATTTCTGCCTCCTGTGGCACGTTCTTAAGGTACTTTATTTTTATCCTTAACATCCCAACCTCCGTCAGTATCTGCCCTGTGGGACACAGGATGTAGTTCACTGAGACAGCTTGACATTGTTACAGGCTGCCAGGACGAGAGAGGTTGGAACGTGGCTATTTTACTTCTGTGATAAGGGTTTAAGACTATTTCTGTGACCGTGAAGTTTTCAGCACAGTGGTGCCATGTCTGAAAACACACTGACCACTGTTACAGTTTAAAACGCCTCACATCTGGATTGTGACTCATTTACCTTGAATTATGCTGGGGTCCCTGTACAACCTACAGGTCTTTGTTAGTTTTTTTTACATCATTGAACATGACAGGGCTAAGCCTTTTGTTTGTTGTTTACATGATGTCAGATGTGGATTGTGTGTAGATTTGTTTTTGTGTACTTAATGAGATTGCTGCCCTTATGAGAGAATCATATACATATTGCTATTTATTTCATATGAAGTGTATGTGTTTGAGAGAGAGAGAGTATGTGTGACATGAGGGATTATTGAAACATGTACTCATTTAGCAGCAACTCACCACATTTGTGTGTTGTGATGTGGAACAGGCAAATGGTAACTGATCGACTTCCTGTCGAGGGGTCTCTTCACACACTAACCTGCACACGTACCATTGTGTCTTCTGCACTGTGGCCTCTCACGGTGCGAATACTTTTGGCCTTAGATTAGTCACAACCACATCCTCTGTGTCATGCTGATTTCGTTTTCCATAGAAGGACGAATAATCCACGAGGGAGTTTCATGAAGAGAAAAACTTTTTTACAAAGGTTGCTTTGAATGAAAGATGCTTCATTAAAGGTTAACTTTTTAAAAGCTGCTTTATTTCCCTTAAAAAAAGTGCACAGTGAATCTATAGCCTCAGACAGGTTTATGATTCATTTTTATATATTCTGATGCAGCGATAGGTTAGAAAAGTAACTTGACTGAAATCATGTTTATTTGGACCATTCACAGACCTAACCTATTACAACTATTAAGCCATTTACGTCTGTTCTTGTATTTCAGACCTCTGCAGCATGGACACAGATAGCAACATTAGCATAAGCTACAGAGCCACCCTGCCCAATTTAGGGGAAATACAGCAAGTTTAAAAAAGTTATACTTAAGCCAACTCGGAGCAGAAGAAGTCAAGTCGGGTTGCAGGGTTTCAGTTTGTCCACTTCTTTGGAACACAGACACTAAGTGGGATTGAAAACACACATTTGAAGACAAAATTGGGTAATTCATGGGAATTCATTGTAATGAAGTAAAAAACAGATCATGTGGCTGCCATCCGAGGTGATTAGTGACTACGTACATTTCACGCAATTACTATGAATGTGCTTGAGAAAAATACCCAAGTACAATTGTCAAGTTTTTTTTTAATGGTTCTTTTACTTCACTTCAACAGAGGGAAGTCTTGGACTTCTTGGTCTGCTGCTAACATTCATTTGACAGCTTTAGGTGTTTTATTTTTATTTTGCACATTTTAATTACTAAGATGACTGAAACTAAACTTTGGATGAATTATGTTAATTTACTTGTTTTGAACAAGTGGCATAGCCTTGTGGAAATATTATTTACCAGCTTTTAATGATCATGGAAGAAAGTTGTACTGTAAAGACTACAGCTGTAACACATGTTACATTTAATAAGTCAAATGAGGACAAGAATTTTTACAAGACTTTTCAGTTATTTACTGTTTAGTATGTTAGTGTGTTAATGCCAAACTAAAATTAAACATTAGTAGGTCATAAACCAAAGTACTGGACACACTGAAACCTGACTTGAAGGACAGAATTTTCTGTCTGCCTGATTTACCGGGGTAAGTCTGGCTTTACCGGTGAGGCTTTACTTCATGGTCCCTGCAGCTGCCACCACACTCATGGCCAAGTGACACAACAAAGTGCTCAATGGAAGGGATGGTTGATGCAAACAGGACAGAGAATGAACGTGAATGTAGTTGTAGTGTCATCACTGTTGGCCGTAACAACTTCTTGGCTTTGTATAACCAATGGCAAAATGTCGATTTCACCCATTTACACAGTCCACCACCAAATGCATGTTTTTGAGAAAAATAAAGTCTGTTACTTGCTTCACTGTTGCTGTGTCAGTCTCCTAAATGTGAATTTGATCGTGCTCGTTTAGAACATGTGATGTGTAAACTATGGAGTTTCTCAAAAACCTCAGTGCAAATCATGGTCATGTTGGTGATTACCACATTGATGGTATACATATATATAGCAACAGTAACCGCAGCACACTGGAACAAATTAATCTATTGTTATTAGGTTAAATCTGCAGAATCAATTGCTTTGCACAAAAAAATACCAAATGCCACTGTGTAATCTGAAAATGTCGTTTGTAGGGGACTACAGATGGAGAAAAACTCACTGAATTATGTCATTCCTCTGAGTAACCAAAATTTAGATATGCAGTGGTAGAGTTCATTGTTCTTGTTTTATGGTCCTTAATGTTACATATATAAGGTTGTGTCCCATTGATCTTATCAGCTGGCAGCATCAGACAGCTGTTAGCAGCAAAAAACAGATAAGCCCTCTGTGTTCTGTAACAGAGGGTAACAAAGATAGACCACCAGGTCAACACGGTGAAGCATTTGTTGGCTGCAGTAAAGAGCCAGATATTTTACCCCATTAAAAATAATGTTTTAAACATGACGCCTCAACATTTTTGTAAAGGTGTTAATATCTTGATCTGCAGTCAAAACATTCTGTCGCTACTCTATATTTGTTGATTTACTCTAGTACTACATAGTTCCATGTTTTCCAACTTTACTTTTTACTTCATTCAAATTCAAGAAAATATTCTATATTGTATTGAATTAATTTATGAAACACTTGTCTTAATCAGATTAAATACAGTGTTTTCTTCACATGTGGTTCCACCACTCCAAAAAGAACAACAGCAAAAAAGTTTTCCACATGTATCTGAAACGCCAATCTACTTCATGCTTCACGCCCAGCTGTAGTTAAATTTCATTGGAGAAAATATGTTTAATCTGAAAATAATTATTCACATTCAGAGGGGTGGGAGGTTTTTAGCAAACAGCCAGCTCTAAACGACATGAGTGTGCCTATAGTCAATCTGGATTAAAAAGACTTAGGGTTAGGAGTTGAATTATTATGATCGACATTATATTGTCTTGAATTAATTAGGCCCCTCCTCTTTGGGCGGAGTCCGCCAACCATGGGGTCATTCTGCCAGCATCCTGCCGAGGGCAGCACAGCGTGCTCACATCTGTGCAGCAGCAGCAGCAGCAGCGGCAGAAGAAGAAGAAGAAGAAGAAGAAGAAGAAGAAGTATCGCAATCGAACAGTGTCGCTGACACGCTGGTAAATAGCAGAAGTTCGCGTGACTCAGTGTTTTGGCTGCGACCTGCCGAGAAAATGGGCCGAAAAGTGACACTCGCAACCTGCTCGTTGAACCAGTGGGCTCTGGACTTTGAAGGCAACCTGGACAGAATCCTGAGGAGTAAGTGAGAGTGTGTGTTTGAGAGTCTTCCAGTTCTACAAGGACGGAATCATGCACAGAAAGATACAGAAACAAATCGGCACATAAACATAGACTCTTAAATTTCTGTTTCAATTTCACCTTTATTTATATAGCACCAATTTACAACAAAGTCATCTTAAGGCTCTTTTCATAATAAAGTCAAGACTATACAGACATTTAGGAAAACAAAAATCCCCCTTGAGCAGCTATAGGCAACACTGAACAGGAAAAACTCCCTTTAACGGAAGAAACGTCCATCAGAACCAGGCTCAGGGTGGACGGACATCTGCCTTGACCGGTTGGGCTGAGTGGAAAGTGGAGAGAGAAAAGAACAGAGCAACAAAAGCAACAACAAAACATTGGAGATCTGCACAGCTGGGGCACAAACCTCTGGAGGAAAGATTTCTCAGGCCTGTCAGGAGTCAGATCAGTGTGACCTTTGGTTCGTCTGTGATGACGAATGCACTTCAGTCAGTTCGGTTCATTGAATTTTAAAGGTTTCCAAGTTATTTTAACAAGCAATAAAGGTGGGGCTGCATTTTCATACAGGGGGGTTTTCTTCACCTGCTGAAACTTGCATCCCCTCCCTCAGACCAGGCCAGTGGTAGAAGTACAGAGAGGGGTAATATTTAGTACTCTCTCTTTTTTTTTAACACATTTACATTTAGTCATTTGACAGACAGACACCGAGGGCGATGGGCAAATACAACCTCGACTCAATGAGGCTGAAAACCCCAAATCATCAATCCTCTGTCCCTGTGTCTGACTTTGGATGTGAGAAATGATGTGTTGGTTTTCACCAATCATGGCTCTGGACATTAAGGCCACTTTGGTCTCATCTGTCCATAGGACATTGTTCCAGAAGTCTTGTGGTTTGTTCAGATGCAGGTTTGTGAGGCTCAGTTGTGCTTTCACGTTATTTTCAAACAGAAGAGGGTTTTTTGTTTTTATAAACGTCTTACAATTAGCATATAGGATACATTGTGATGTGTGAGAATACTGAGAGAGTTTGGTTCGACCAGTTAAGTCACATGACTGACTACCAGTCAGTTAATTAACTAAAGGCCAATGATTGGCAGCAACTGGCTGCAACTTCCCTTGTTAAATCCTGTGGAAGCAGTAGAGGGGTACTTATTAGTGCGCATGTTTTTTGGGGGGGGTTCATTTTATAAATAAAATGTTTAAATAAATAATAATGTAGGGGGTATTTGCCTAATACTAAGACCTGTTATGATCAAATGATGTTTATCAAGTTTTTACACAAAACACACACAGTACAAACTTTTCACATGACTATACTGTACATGTACCACCGAGCTGGGATGCAAATTTCGGCAGGTAAAGAAAAGTGCCGTAAAAGCCATGTCAGCCACCCTTTTATTTCTTGTTAAGAATAACTTGGGAAGTGGGAATTATGCAATTTTATTGATTCATCCATTTTGCATGCAATAAGACATTTATGATAAGATATGATTTGACTGCTATTGTTATGACGACGCATTTATTGACATACTGCTTTTCAGAGATGCAATGTAAATAAAATATACTTTCTGTCTCTTCAGGTATTGAGATTGCGAAGTCCCATGGAGCTAAATACAGACTGGGCCCAGAGCTGGAGATATGGTAAGATACTTGTTTGGCTTTCAGTACATCAACTACTGCGCTACCAGCAGATATTTTAGAGGTTCGGTTTGACTTTACTCAGCTGCTTTCTCTTTTGACCACATATTTAATAGTGGTTATGGCTGTGCAGACCACTTCTATGAGTCGGACACGTTGCTCCACAGCTTTCAGGTCCTGAGGAAGCTTCTGGAATCTCCCATCACCCAGGACACTATCTGTGATGTGGGAATGTGAGTAATACATCCAAACAGTCAGACCAATGCATGAGTAGCGTTCAGTCTGGATGTTCTGTGAAAAGGGGATAAGTGAAATTTGCATTCAGAGTTTACAATGAAAGGACACAGTCCAGCCACATTTCAAAGTATTTGGTTTCTTTTTCCCTCAGGCCCATCATGCATCATAATGTGCGCTACAACTGCAGGGTCCTGTTCCTCAACAAGTATGTCAGCACATCAGTCCATTCTTCTACATTTGTACAACTGAAATGGACAAAATATTTTCACTCACTCTACGTTTGTTCCATGCTGTAGAAAGATACTGCTAATCAGACCGAAGATGCTAATGGCCAACCATGGGAACTACAGAGAGATGCGCTGGTTCTCACCTTGGAACCATTTAAGGTTGGTCATCCTTCAGACTGCATGGCATGGATGGTGGAGGTAGTGCCATTGCTTGGGCTGCATGGCTGCTTCTGGAACAGAGCCACATATATAACTCAAAGAAATATTTTGTTTGCTAATTTACAGAGAAACTAGGGTTTTTGAACAGTCTGGACAGTATATAGAAAGTAGTATGACATTAGAAACTCTAATGGGACATGACTCAGAACTTTTAAGCAGACAGGATCCTAATCCAGTTGTGTTCCATCCTTCATGCGGCTGCAATTCTTTCAAACAATGCCAACAGTTCTTCAGAGGACAGAGCATCTCATTTCTCTAAATAATTCCTTTCTCTGTGTTTAAAGTGAGAGAAATGTGCAAATGTTGCAGTTAATGATCAGTAGGATGTGTAGGCGTCACATTTTTGACAGTAATCTGTGGATACCCACAACACCCTACTGTGCAACAGTTTTTTTCATGTAGGTGCATGTTCACAAAAATCCCAACTTATTTAGTCAGTAACAGTATCTGTTTAAACTTCAGTCACTGAGCACAGACAGAGATAAGCATAGTGACATTATGACTGGAGGTTCACTTTCACATTTTGAAAGCTAAGTTACTTACTTTTTCCCTTCATGGAATTCTAATTGTAACTTATTTTCAATTTCAATTCAATTCAACTTTATTTATATAGCGCCAATTTACAACAAGGTCATCTCAGGGCACTTTACATAATAAAGTCAGGACTATACAAACATGTAGAGAAAACCCAACAAATCCCCCTTGAGCAAGCCATAGGCAACAGTGGAGAGGAAAAACTCCCTTTAACGGAAGAAACCTCCAGCAGAACCAGGCTCAGGGTGGGCGGCCATCTGCCTTGACCGGTTGGGCTGAGTGGAAAGTGGAGAGAGAAAAGAACAGAGCAACAAAAGCAACAACAAAACATTGAGCAGGTTAATAGGACCAGTAGCTGCACACTGGAGGACACACAGCACCAAATCCGGGGACACCTGTGGACAGGGAGAGAGAGAGGGGGAAAGAGAGGGAGAGTTCCACAGGAGAGGAGCTTGATAGCTAAAGGCTCTGCCTCCCATTCTATTTTTGGAAATTCTGGGAACCACAAGTAGGCCTGCATTTTGGGACTGAAGTGGTCTAGTAGGATGATATGGTACTAAGAGATCTTTTAAATATGATGGGGCTTGGCCGTTTAAAGCTTTATAGGTAAGAAGAAGGGTTTTAAATTCTATTCTGCATTTAATTGGAAGCCAATGGAGAGAAGCTAATGAAGGTGAAATATGATCTCTCTTACCAATCCCAGTCAGTAATCTTGCTGCAGCATTTTGGATTAATTGGAGGCTTTTTAGAGAGTTACTAGGGCAGCCTGAAAGTAGAGAATTACAATAGTCCAATCTAGAAGTAACAAATGCATGAACCAATTTTTCAGCATCGCTTTGAGATAGGATGCTCCTAATTTTGGCAATGTTCCGTAGGTGGAAGAAGGCTGTTCTAGAGGTTTGCATTATCTGTGAGGTAAATGACAAATCCTGGTCAAAAATGACTCCAAGATTCCTTGCAGTACTACTGGGGGCAAGAGTTATGTCATCTAAAGTAGCGATATGGTTAGAAAACATGTCTCTTAGACTATTAGGCCCAAATACAATAACTTCAGTTTTATCTGAGTTTAGAAGAAGAAAATTATAAGTCATCCAGTCCCTTATATCTTTAAGACATGCTTGTAGTTTGATTAATTTATTTGTTTCACCAGGTTTCATAGATAGATATAACTGCGTGTCATCAGCGTAGCAGTGAAAATGTGTGTTTTCTAATAATGTTGCCAAGGGGAGACATATATAGAGTAAAGAGTATTGGTCCTAATACAGAGCCTTGTGGAATTCCATAACTAACTTTTGTGTATGTCGAAGATTCATCATTAACGTGAGTAAATTGGAATCTATCTGATAGATACGATTTAAACCAATTTAGTGCTGTTCCTTTAATTCCAATAACATAGGAGTCTCTGTAATCTCTAGTCTCTGTAATAATATTCTGTGATCAATGGTGTCAAATGCAGCACTAAGATCTAGCAGAACTAGTATAGAGACAAGTCCGTTATCTGAAGCCAGAAGAAGATCGTTGGTGACTTTAATCAGTGCAGTTTCTGTGTTATGATGAACTCTAAATCCTGACTGAAATTCTTCAAACAAGTCGTTTCTGCGCAGGTGGTCACATAATTGCTTTACAACTACTTTTTCAAGTATTTTAGAAATAAAGGGGAGATTGGATATTGGTCTGTAATTGGCTAAGACATCTGGATCCAGACTAGTTTTTTTAAGTAGAGGTTTGATTACAGCTATCTTATAAGCCTTTGGTACATATCCTGTTTGTAAGGATAGATTAATGATATCTAATATGAATGTATCTAATAAGGGTAGAGCATCTTTGAGCAGTCTAACTGGAATAGGGTCTAGCAGACATGTTGTTGGTTTAGATGCCATAATAGTTGAAGTTAGTGCAGCAGGGTCTATGGGCACAAAGCAGTCTAAAAGGGACTGAGGACTTACTGATGATTCTAATTCTGTTGTATTTGTGGGGAGGTCTGGTGAATTTTATTTCTAATAGCTATGATTTTGTTTGTGAAGAAGGTCATGAAGTCATTGCTGCATAGCGTTGAGGGAACACTAGTCTCAACTGAACTATGGCTCTTAGTCAGCCTGGCTACAGTGCTGAAAAGAAACCGGGGGTTGTTCTTGTTTTCCTCTATTAGTGATGAATAATAAGCTGTTCTGGCTTTACGGAGGCTAATTTGTATAAGTATAAACTCTTTTTCCAGGCTAGGCGTGATTCTTGTGAATGAGTGGAACGCCACTTCCTTTCTAGTCTTCGTGACGCCTGCTTTAGATTGCAGGTTTGCGAGCTATACCATGGAGATCGCCTGTTCAGAATTACTGCCTTCTTTTTTAGGGGGGCAACACTATCAAGTATGGAACGTAAAGATGCTGCATAATTTTGCATTAAGCTGGTAGACAAATCAGTAATGAGCTTAGCGTTCAGATTTATTTTGAATTTGGGCAATGATCAAACCTTACTATTAGGACATAAATATCTCATGCTAAATATCACTAAAACCAGTGTTTCCCTTTCTATGCTAACACAATTAAATGATGGACATTTGAAGAAATGTTTTTTTTGATTGATGTGATCTTTTATGTTTTTTAGTTTCACATTTGGAAATAATATGGGCAGTAGTAAAAGTACCCAACTTCTTGTTTGTTTCCTCAAGGAAAGTAGAGGAGTATTTTCTACCCAGAATGATCCAGGAGGTAACAGGCCAGGTAACAAAAATACCCTGTCATCAGTTACATATAGCTAAGAATTTTGTCAGAATAAAGGATGACAGAAGCATTTTCCACTGGACAGTCAGACAATTTGTGTTTTTACTCCTTTAATTTTTCTGTGTTCATCAGGAGACCGTCCCATTCGGTGACTGTGTGCTCTCCACAAAGGACACCTGCATTGGCAGCGAGATGTGTGCAGAGCTCTGGAACCCCAGAAGGTAGAGCAAAACGATGAGTGTATGAGGATTTGTTTGAGTGTTGCTGCTTTTAGTTTAGCATCACAAATGGTCCCCGGCACTTGATGACTGAATCCTGTCAATCTCCCTCAGCCCACACGTTGCGATGGGTCTGGATGGGGTTGAGATCTTCACTAATTCATCTGCAAGCCACCATGAGCTCCGCAAAGCTGACCAGAGGGTCAACCTAGTCAAGTCAGCCACCACCAAGGTATTCTTGTGTAGAGACTCAACAGTAATATGGAAGTCACTTAGCTATGTTAGATTTTGTCACCAACCTGCACACACACAGACAGCACTTACATTTGTTCCACAAATGTAGGACATAACGGCCCCATTGCATCCTGTGCTGTTTGTACATTTTCTACTTTAATTTACAGATGTTTGACCAGTCACTACTGCATTCAGTGTGTTGGTGTTGTTCCAGAGTGGAGGTATCTACTTGTATGCTAACCAGAGGGGCTGCGATGGAGACCGGGTTTACTATGATGGTTGTGCCATGGTGGCCATCAATGGAGATATTGTGGCACAGGGAGCACAGTTCTCCCTCAACGATGTGGTACGAATGGGCATGAAAATAACCAGGCTCCAAACACACCATGTAAATGACATTGTTAGATATTGTTATAGTGGACAGATTTGTGTTGTTTTTATTAGAGAACAGTAGTTCAGTTGTTCATTTAAGTGTCTGTGTGTAAGAACAATCTGTGTGTGTTTGTGTTCCAGGAGGTGATCACAGCCACAGTTGACCTTGAGGACGTGCGTAGCTACAGAGGAGAACTGTGCCAGCCCCACATGGTGAGACGCCACCCCCTTTGATTATGGCTTATTGCTTTGTTGTAGATTAGGCTCATAAAATATCATGTTATATCAGGTCAGTTTACTTAGGCACGGTGCAACCTAATAATTCAAGTGCAAATGTGGAAGAGTCCGAGCAGTGCTGAAGTATTGAAGTGGTAATGTGAAAAATAATTTAACATCAGGGATGCCTGAATAATTTTTTTTTGACTTGGAACCTCTGCAGCCAGTGTTAAACAGCCAACAGCTCTTCATATGTACTTCCTTATGACACTTAAATTAACAGAACTACAACTGAGCGGGAGTCATAGTCGTGTAACTGTTAACTGCCGAACATGACTCTCTCAGTACTAGTTCCATGACTAAACACCATGAAAGGCCAAAACGAAAGGTGCGGTTCTCAGTGTGGGGGCTTTCTGCTAGTTGGTGAGAAAACAGGCTTCAGCAAAACACTGCTGTTTGTAGCCAAAGATTGTTAGGAGGTTTCACACGTCTCTGAACAATCACTTTGTGCTGAGGGTCTCTGTAAACCTACAGTGTCTCAAAACAGAGACAACACTTCTAGTTAAACCACCAGCTAAAAGTTAAAATGTTCATATTACATATTCATATTCATATTACAAGTATAAATCAAGATCAGCTCATAGCTCCTACTCAGCGACCTTTAGGGTTTAACGTAAGTAGCTGTTGGAAAATAAGGTCTGTGGCCTTTCTGTGTTGAGTTTGCATGTTCTCCTCGTGCTTGCGTGGGTTTCATCCAGGTACACAGTGTAAATGTGAGCGTGTAAGGTTGTCTCTGTGTTGGCCATGACACAGACTTGAGATCTATCCAGGGTGAGATGACCGCTGGGATATGAATGACCACTGTTGGTCCGTGGACAACTGCCTTACCAACTGAGCTACAACCGCCCCTCATGTCCTATGAGACGTTTGTTTTTGTCTCTCCTTCGTCTCTGTGTTTCCTCTAACTCCTAGACTTACTTTCCTGTTACAGGAGAGTGAGCCAAAACCATGTCAGAGAGTGAAAGTTGACTTCGCATTATCCAATGGGGATGATATTTACCTCCCAACCCACCAACCAATAACATGGCACTTCCATACACCAGAGGAAGAGATCAGGTACAAATTAATTGTCATTTGTTAAAATAGCTTTTAGATAGACTGAAAGACGACATCATCTTTTAGCTTTGGAAAATCAGGAACCCCTCATCAGATGACACTTGTGTTGTTCAGTCTAGGTCCAGCCTGCTGGCTGTGGGACTACCTGCGGAGAAGTGGACAGGTCAGTAAGTTGTAGCTTTATTTAAAAGTTAAACAGGTTTATCTGAATTTGAAAAAAAGGAAATAAAATCTCTTACAAACAAAGTATTAAGACCCTCTATAATGCGATGCGCCATACAGTTGTCAAGTGCATCCTGTTTATAAAATGTCGGTCATACTACAGGTATGGACATATCAATTAAATTTAAAGGCAGGACCTGAGAGATGTTCTTACCACACTTGCATCATATTGCAGTCTTTGTGTTGTAAAGTATGTCATGATTGCAAAATGAACCACCGAAAACTGGATAAAAATGGCCAGGTGGCACTGGGCTCTGCTAACTTCCTGGGGCTTGAAACGCCAAACTAACAGCAAAGAAGTAGTGGCGACAAAGACAAACTGTTGTGTCAGCTCACACCCCTTTTGTCTGGGCCACGAAATGGCACTTTCTGTGAACACACAACATTCTGTGCTTGTGTGAGAGGAAAAGAAAAGAGATGACCTGGGACTGTGAATATACAAACTGTAAACAAAGCAGTGTTAGATTTGCATTTCCATCCCACCATCTCGCTCAAAGATATGTATGATAGCAAATTGTACCTCTTTTGTTGAGACTATGCACTGATTTAATACGCTGTACAGCCAATCAGAGTGGTCTCTCACCCCAGATGGGCTGATGGCCGAACAACGCCCCAGAGCTCAAAAAAAAAGTGATCAGGACAGCTAACCTGAGCAACCAGAGCATTCATACACAGTTCTTTGTTGGTATAATACAGGTCAATGGCCAGAAGATTTCCAAATGATCCGTGCAACTGTTGTGGAGATTGACCACATAGAACATGCTCTGTTTAGGGGAAAAAATATATATATATACTAAATAGTTGGACTGTGATTTGCTGAACTCACTTTGGTGTTTGTGATGGCTATGATTTGTGTTCCAGGGTGGTTTCTTGTTGCCTCTAAGTGGAGGTGTCGATAGCTCGTCCACTGCCTGCATTGTCCACTCGATGTGTGTGCTGCTCTGCCAGGCCATTGAGGACAACAGTGAGTATAACTCAGGTTGATTTAACTGGCACATTCTGTCTCTCAATGTCATAAGTAATGTGTGTGTATGTAAAAAGAAGTATATTTTTGATTATCACTTTTCATAATGGGAACAATAATTGCGGGATGTCTCCTAATTTGTGTCCTCATGCACCGTTGTCACCCAAATATACGCCACACTTGACACGTTCCTTCATTTCGTGAACACCCAAAACTTGGTTCAGTTTTACTGAGTGCCCTGCTTTTTTCCTCTTCTAAGTGACATTACCCCCTTAATGCCTTTTTCTTACAGTCTCTATTCACTCTAAATCAGGGGTCTCAAACTCAATTTACTTGGGGGCCGCTGGAGGCAGAGTCGGGGTGAGGCTGGGCCGCATCAGGTTTCCACAAGAAAAACTTTTAAATAATTTTAATCTTCTCAAATGTCTTTATTTTTTATTTTTAACACAAAATAATATGAAAAAATAAATAAACAAATTAGAAGAAAATAAATAAGAAATTAATAAGAAAATCAATCAATCAAACAGTAATAAGTAAATAAAATAATAATAATAATTATAATAATTAGGATTCAAATGTCTGTATTAACAGTTCTTAAAGTTTTCTTTAAACTATCGTTGAAGTTTCAATCAAGTGTTTAGCCGACGCACAAAGAACGCGTCATTTCCTCAATATACGTCATTTAATGCCATTTCCGTTTTCATAACAAGTCTCTGAGACCCTGCTCTAAATGATCAGACGTCTGCTATTCCCCTTGTTCTTGTCTCTGTCCTTCTCTCAGACAGCCAGGTGCTTGAGGATCTTCGCAGGGTGGTTGGAGATGACTCCTATTGTCCTCAGAACCCCAAAGAGCTGTGTGGGCACATCTTTACCACCTGCTACATGGCCAGTGAGAACTCCTCAGAGGACACATGTACCAGAGCTAAAGACCTGGCTAATCAGATTGGCAGGTAGGCAAGATTCAACTATTGCTACTTTGTCTAGGAAGGAGCAAGAGATGCTGACGTGTAGAGAATCAACCCTTCACGTTTTAGTCAGGCAGCCTGCGTACAATCAGACTTTAAAATTAGGCATCACGGAGGTGACTGCCTATGTTAAACTGATTGCTGATGTCACTTTAACTGAAAACCGAGGCTACGTTCACATCGCGCAGGGCCTAAATTTCCCTGTGGGATTGTGCGAATTACACATAATTTAAAATCAAATCCTATAATGTAGCACTTAATATGGGATGTTCCTGCACACCTTTACAGTGATGTTAAATAATGGCAGACAATTTCTCTCTCTCCACAAGGCTACTTGTGCCTCTGCTGTTCCAATGTCACTGCTGTCATAGACAGGTTCAGTGATAGGAACACGAGAGCGTATAACATAGGTCTACACGTATACTGTATCTGTATCTAAGATGGGATTGCCCACCATTTTGAAATATTGATTTCAGGTTTATTAATCAGATCTAAACTTTTTGTGTAGATGTTTGATGTCTGCAAGTGTCAGGTGTCACCACTTACATTCTATACTTCAATATGTGCAGATCTCTGTCAATATCAGTATCATGCTTCTAATAAAAACTACAGTGGGTTTTGTTTGACAGTCAAGTGTCACAAACTGCGTGTAGAACAAATGTAAAACCTCCTGTAGGGGGCTCACTCCAGCTGGAGTGATTTTAGTCAACTGAACAAACACCAATCGGATAAGAGCCACTTCAGTTTCCTACCTACTGCTCCCATATTATGTAAAGTAAACTGTTCACATTAGTCAAATATACACATGTGTAATGTGAAAATGTAGGATCAGGAAATCCAGGATCAGACAGGCTCCAGTGTTCAGAAAGGTAGCCAGCAACAGGCTTACGTGAGCTGAAACTACAAATAAGCAACATGAGATTTCCTGTTTGCCTGTTGACTTAAATCAAGCTGGGTAAACTACTGATTCTAAAAAGAAATTGTCATTGGAGAAAAAAATGTTTTCATCTCCTGTATCTTTTGCTTTGCAGCACACACATGAACATTAACATAGACCTGGCAGTGAAAGGCATTCTGGGTATCTTCTCAGCGGTTACTGGCAGATGGCCTCAGTTTCGAGCAAATGGGGGAAGCCACAGAGAAAACCTGGCTCTGCAGAATGTACAGGTCAGACACTTGCTTACACTTTGTGTCATTCTTGGGGTCTTCTCATCGTGACAGCTTCTTGAACACTCTTCTCACTCACTCTTGTTCTTTGTCATCACACCTTTTTTTCAGCTCACAAACGTGTCTTTGCAGTTTAACCACAGTTGTCTCACTGAGGCTGCAGGAGCACATCTCACACCCAAACCTTTAAAGGTTTTGTCAGTGCCACAGTTTAGTATTGACTTTCTTTGTATGTCTGTCTTTGTATGTATATCCAGGCTCGGGTCAGGATGGTCCTGGCCTACCTCTTTGCCCAGCTGGGCCTGTGGATGCGCTCTAAGCCGGGTGGACTGCTTGTGCTGGGCTCAGCCAACGTAGATGAAAGGTATTTCTTTCACCTGTAGTAAGGATATAACTATGGACTACCCCAGCATACATATGTGATGGTCTGCATTTCTTCAAAAATAAGCTCTGTGGGAATATTCCACAAAAACTGCAGCTATAACTGAGCTCTTGCAGTATATTTTACAATTGTCTTTCAAAATGAAAGATTCACTTGCTCTAAACACCCTAAATATCAGTGCTTTGTCTCCCAAAGCACTGATATTTATTCTTACACCAAATTCCGTAGTGCAGGTATACATTTATTTGTGTGTATTAAAACATCCTAAATTCAGAGTGGGTGGGTCTTGTTTTTAGTCACATACCACTGGGCCACACAGAGCAGGAGGCACAGGGTAGAGTGTCAACATGTTACAATGGAAAATATTAGTTAGGGGAGCTTTTAGTGAGTCTGAAGTCATCTTACAATACCATTCAGTTTGTAACGTCTTTAATAGCTCCACAACTCTGGACCTGTATCCACACTACATTATCATGTTAAACCACAGCTACGGGAAGTGACACTGTGCCCATTTATGTATCATCAATATTGTCATTTAATATTCCAGACAGGGACTGAAGACAAGTCTGAATGATGCAGAAACACTTATAAGCAAAGAAGGTCAACAGAAACTGTTCACGTCAAATGTATTATTATTATACTTTTTTTTTGTACAGGCCTAATCTAAGTAAGATGTAATATGTAAAAATTAAAGTTACTCTAAAAAGATATTTTGAAACTGGGAGAAATACCAACAATTATTCTGTATTGAATAGTTTGTTTTTACAGCAATATAATTGTCTTAAAACTGTAAAGTAATGCAATTCAGTTGCCAGTATTTAACTGTAACTTTACAGCTAGAATTCCACTGTAATATTGCAAATTAGATTTAACCCAAAATAAATTAACCACAATAACATCATTTTTACTAATTTATTCGGCCAGCAATACAGAAGGAAGCTCAGAAGCATAACGTCTAGTGTACATCGTAGACCCAGTGCTATTTGACATTGCTTTCAACCAAATATTATGATTTCATTGAATCAAAGATGTAGTCATTTTTTTCCCAACATTGCATGATCGTAGTTGCATACAGCAAACAGAAGGGGAAGCAGTGCTGGGAAGCACTGCTGACTGTACATTTTGAACTGACCTCGAGGTGTTTACATGGAAAAGAATATTTTCACTTCGGTGTGCATTTCCATCACATATTTGGTCCTACATTCCATTAAAAGAGGTAATAAAAGTACTGTACTGCACTTTATTTGTATAGGTCCAATTCACTCCAATTAAAGCCAAACATTTGTATGTAAGTGTTTGTATGTCACAGACACTTTACATAAAAACGTCAAGACTATACAGATACAATATGTAGAGAAAACCCAATAATTCCCGCTATAGCAGCTATATGCAACTGCGGATAGGAAAAACTCCGGCAGAACTAGGCTCAGGGTGGGCGGCCATCTGTCCTGACCGGTTGGGGTGAGTGGAAAGTGGAGAGAGGAGGAAAGTGTCTCAGTGCATCAGGGGTTGGACCCCCAGCAGTCTGAGCCTATAGGAGTATGACTATAACTAACTATAAGCTTTATCAAAGAGGAAGGTGTGGAGCCTAGTCTTCTACTTTTGGAACTTCTGTAGCTCAGTTGGTAAGGCAGTCGTTGATCACGTAATTGCTTTGCAACGACTTTTTCAACTATCTTAGAAATAAAGGGGAGGTTGGATATTGGTCTGTAATTGGCTAAAACACCTGGATCAAGTTTTTTAAGTAGAGGTTTGAACATAGCAACTTTATAGGCCGTTGGAACATAGTCTGTTTTTAAAGGTAGATTGATGATGTCTAAATAATAGTAAATAATAATAATAGTAAAGTATTGGTTTTGAGGACGTAATAGTTGAAGTTACCTAGGCTCGGTCTATGAGTAAAAAGCAGCCTAAGAGGGATTGGGGCACTGTTGTACATGAAGATCAATCTAATATTTGGGGGGAGGACCTGGTGAATTATTTCCCTAATAGCATTTTTTTTTATTTTTTGCATAAAGTCATGAAGTCATTGCTGCTCAGAGTTAAGACAAAACTAGGCTCAACAGAACTATGACTCTTAGTCAGCCTAGCTATAGTGCTGAAAGGAAACTGGGGCTTGTTCTTATTTTCCTCTATTAATGATGAATAATGTGGCGTTCTGGCATTATAGAGGACTTTTTTATTTCTTATTAAACTGTCTAATCACCTGTCTTCTAAATGAGCAGAACGCCACTCCCTTTCTAACTTTTGTAACCCCTGCTTTGAGTTGTGAGTTTTTATCTATCCCATGGAGATCATCTCTTCTGATTTACTGCCTTCTTTTTCACATTGGCAACAGTGTCAAGTATTGTCCATACAACAGTGAGGGTGCAGAATTATTAACAAGGTAATCAACGTGTTCAGGAGTAAGATTAAGGTGACTGTAGTGGATTTTTTTTTTTTGGCTGCTGAATAGTCATTGTTTTTTTCTGTTCTGTGGTTCCCAGTTTGTCTTGCAGTGGGGGGTGGGAGTCAAACCAGAGGTGCTAGTCAGCGTGTGTGGCTTTTCCTGTAAATTTCTAATTCTAGGCTGATGAGGGTGTGCAGGTCCCCAGGCTCTGAGTGAATGTACATTGGGCAGTAAAAGAAGCTGCAATAAATGATCAATCAATTCAAATGTTTTTTTAAGTCCTTTCTTATGTTATATTTATGCCATGTTCATACCTTTCATATATTTGTACTTTTTTTTTTTGATGACGATGAATCCCATTATCTGTGTAGGTTAAAAGCACGTTCCAGCCCATGGCACTGCAGGGCCATGTGCATTCACAGGAACCTCACACAGACAAGAGCAGAGAAAGTCAAGAACAGACGAAATCTAAACAATGTGGAAAAACCAATATTACGCACAGAGCCTTCATTTATAGATCAACAGTTGTTATTATTGTGGAACATTTATATTGAGCTTCCTGGCTGGTCCCAGCAGCCACCACCCAGTCGAAGGGGCTTTCCTGTTGTAGTGGTGGCTGAGGATGGGAAGTGGTACACGCTGTTTCATGGTAATGCTGTGTGACATGTTTATTAATTTTTAAAGATTGTAATGGTTTGTCAAATAATAATATCATTACAATAAAAATATTATGAAAGGGAAACACAACAAACAGTTACTTTGAACAAACATGTCATTTGTGTTTAAGTGTTTGTAAGGTCTTTGGTGTAAGAATAAATCTCAAAAAAGTACATGTTGGTGAATATCAGAATTTTTGTGAAAACTGCAGATGTAGGTTACAGAGCACCGTTAATGAGGCTAAAGGAGGGCACCTACAAATATCATTTTTCTCCAAATAAGTCAAATATTTATGGAGAGTAGCCAAACTTCCCATTAAGCCACTTTTCTTGCTTAGCTTGACAGGGTATTTCACCAAGTACGACTGCTCCAGTGCTGACATCAACCCGATAGGAGGCATCAGCAAGACAGACCTGAAGAGTTTCCTGCTTTACTGCATCGAGCACTTCCAGCTCCCTTCTCTTAAAGGGTGAGGACACCGCTGCCTAACAAATCTAGTAGTTGCTACTGTAAACACAGACATTAAAATTCTGAAAGGAAACTTGTCAAAAACAACAGCACCATGTGTTCATATGATAGAAACATTGACTTGTCACTGGTTTTGGTTTCATCTGTAGCATCCTGGCAGCTCCACCCACAGCTGAACTGGAGCCACTCACAGACGGAAAGGTGTCACAGACAGACGAGGTAGGGAATATGTCCCCTCCTTAGGAATAAAGATATAAAAGATGTAAAATTAGATAGATCAGAATATGTTCTATATCATTTTATGTCTTAAGATTAGGATTATTGTAAGAAATGTACTAAAATGTTTGTGCGCTAACAGATGCTTCAAACATTAGCATGACTGAGTGATCAGTTTAACACTTAGGTAGCTTAGGATGTAGTAAATGATAGAAGTTTCTTTGAATCTTTAGGGCTGTCAAAGTATTAAGTTATTGTAAGCATTCAGAATGTAATAAAAGTGTGCTTATAATACTGTAATACAGTAGATAGATCAAATGGTTTCTAAGGCATGGTTTAGCACACGTCATATTAAAAGCCCATATTAAATTATTAAAGATATTAAAAGCCCATCACTTCCTCTCAAGAAATACCTCTTATTCAAATGGGCTAAGTCCCAGGATAGCAATGACTGCACACAATCATTGGACTTGTATCATGTTTCTATCCTCCCTTTCCTGTTTCTTCCATTCTCTTGAACCTCTACCCGCACCCGTCCTCAGGCAGACATGGGGATGACTTATTCAGAGTTATCCGTTATTGGAAAACTGAGGAAGCTCTCCAAGTGTGGCCCCTTCAGTATGTTCTGCAAACTCATTCATATGTGGAAGGATGCGCTCTCGCCCACAGAGGTCAGTCAGCATTTTGTGTTTTTTGTTTTTTTGGTGGGTGGTTAATCCTCCATTAGTTTAATATCTTATATTCAAAAGAATAAACCCCCTTTAAAAAAATTTTCTACCTTGAATAATGGTTGATGTAATTGGACTTTATCGACAAATTAATAATAAATCTTAAGAAAAGTTATTTCATAAAGATTAACCCACTTAGAACCTTTAAAGTAACTGTTGTAATACATGGTGCATCCAACTGGTTCCCAAAGTAACACAATTGCTTAAAAGGAAATTGCCTGACTGCTGTTGTAGTTACTGGTGAATCAATATATTCTACAGCTGCTTTAAATTTTGAGAGGGGTTTATTTTTACAAAACAACTGAGCCACATAATTTTTCCAAATTATGTGTCCAATTTTATCATTATGTCTGTAGTACTCAGTAGTCATTGACATAGAAGACATATTTTAATTTTTTTTACATTGTCATACTTTCCTCTGATAAATGCACAAAGTCATAATTTGCTTGCAAAACTTCTTCTTTCAGGTGGCCCAGAAGGTGAAGCACTTTTTTAGAATGTACTCGGTGAACCGCCACAAGATGACCACGGTCACACCGTCCTACCACGCTGAGAGCTACAGTCCTGACGACAACCGCTTTGACCTCCGACCGTTCCTCTATAACACACGCTGGACCTGGCAGTTCAGGTGCATCGACAGCCAGGTAGCACTCAGCGCTCCGAGCAGAACCATTTCTTTAATTTCATTCTCAGTTAGTCTGAATTGTGTGTAAATTACATAAAAAACCTAAAGGACAATAAAAGAATAATGATTTTGAACATGATCTATTACAATACTGTAAATAGGCTTTTTAAAGAAGTTTCCAATTTTCCATTTCTTTCCCACAGGTGTCCCAGATGGCATCAAATCCTCCACAGCAATAAGCATAACATAATTCTTCAGTGCCCAGTGAATTTTTTAGAGTTTATAACAAATTGTTTTACCTCTGTGAAACTGATTTAAAAAAAAAAACAAAACTATTTAGCTAACATGTCATCATTCTAGAAGGTGGTCATGAATAGGCCGGGATCATGGGGAATGCAGGTCAGGAAACGTGCAACACATTTACCCCCATACTATGCCAACTACATTCCAACATTAGCATGCTGAGTTTATAAAATAAAAATGCTAACATAGTATTGTTAAAGGATGCTGACTTTTACAAATTCACACTTAACAAAAAGCAGCTGAGACTGATGTGCTAGATGACCAATCAAAGCTTTTACTTTATTATGACTCTATTAATTTCTAAGGGAAACAATGTGTGAACCTAATTTCATGTCAATCTGCTGAGGTTAAAACCATACATGTAAAATGCGTAACACTACATGTCACTTATGAAACATCCAAAAAATAATAAAAAAATAATGATGCTCTGTATCATACAGCACCAACAACTGTGGGCTTGCTGCTGACTCATTCCGAAAAACTAATTTGCAGAAGCTGGCTGAGTGTTGGGAACTTAGTGGCTTACTGGTTAAAGTGTCAGGTGAGATTTTATTACTACAGGACTCAGCAAGTATTCGTAGTATTATGACTGCTCCAGATTAGATTAAGATAGTGAAATGATTCTGAACTTCAGTGACTATGACATCAGAGCAAAGCCTCTGATACAAGAAAATGTTTTTTTTTTTATTCCTGATCTCTTAATCTATGGACTCAACAAGATATATTTTACACTATGGAAGTTGTTTGAAAAACATTTTTCAGTAGGTATAATTACAGTCTAAACAACGTTAACTTGTTCACTTGTTATTTTATGCTGCTTCCTGTGTCTTACACAGAGGTGATGAGGACCTAAGACATCAGCTAGAGCAGATTGTTGGATGACACAAAATGAACATGGATATAATTCACCTTTACCTAGTGCAAATGTTCATTAGTAGTAATGAATAGCAATGGTCAAACTGTGTATATAATAGGAACGTTATAGTAATATAATGAAAATGATATTGATGCAATGGTATGCACATTAAATGTATGTAACTTTGCTCTTTTTGACTGACTAAGGTGATGGTGAATCCTTCTCCCAACTTGGGAAGAAGTGCTTCTCCCCTAAAATGTCAATCTAAATGAATTATTGAGTGAATTCAAATGAAAATATTTATATTTCTGTAAAACTCCAATCAATGAGGCACTATGAATAAAAATCTACCCTACACTTGCTCTTTCGGATCAGTTTGAAGTTGAACTTTGATGCGATCACTCGCACGTCTGGTCTCGTGTCCTCCCACCTCTGTTCTCCGGGCTGAAGTTTGTTCGCTCATGTGACCGGGATGTGCCGGGCTCGGTAGGTGGAGTGAGTGTAAAGTGACACTCGACAGGACGGGGGGGCGGAGGGAGGCGCACAGAGCAACTTCCTAAAAACACATTCCGATGCTCGCGCGGCGTGGATCCCGGATCGAAAGTCACTTCTGCCGGTGCTGATCCCAGCCCCGTAGCACCACCCACCCCGAGCTTCGCTTTCACCGCCGGGCTGCGCTCACAGAGCGAGTCGGGACGTTTCCTGAATGGAGTCGGACAGTTTGCTGGGCGCCAGTGTGAACACGGCTCCCGGGGATTATGGCTCCTGGTCGGGCTCGGAGCGCGCAGGGCCCCGGGGCAGGAGGCGGATGTCGTACTCGGTCGCCGGGGGCTCGTGTAGCGTCGAGAGGGACACAGGTGAGTGGAGGGAGCGGGTTTGCGGAGCGGGTCTCGGGTCTCGGTCGGCGGTGTCCGCGGCCGGAAGGTTCCGCAGGTGAGAAGCTCTGCCGCTGTTGATCCGTAAAAACCGTGTTCGCAGCAGAAAAGTAGCGGAGGGAAGCGATTCAACATCCCTGCAACCTGTGCCCAGCGTCTGGGTCCAGGACCTCCATCTAAACGCAGTCCAGCTGTAGATCCGGTGTAGGGGAGGATGTTGGAGGCTTAAAGTCCCTGAGATGCCAGGGTTCAAATGATCAAAAGCTGTTCAAAGTCAATCATGGACCCCAGGGCCCCTGAGGGGGACCGTGAATGACTTTCTTCACAGCCAGGGTCCAATAAAACGTGTTTTGTTTTTATATTGGAATATTATTACAGGAGTATTAATGTGTAAATGACATTTACTCACTTTGTAGTTTCAGTGCATCATGCTTTGTGAAAATATGAATCTGTAAATCTGCTGAACAGCCTATTGAAAATCATTTCTCAGTCAGTTTCCTACATTAACATGTAAAACAGAGCTGCAGATGTCAGAGACATTTTGCGCTAAAATCAAAACATAGACAACGTGAGCTTGATGCTACAAATAAACTAATTTTAGGCGTTGGATTGAACACAAACTGCACTTGGCATATGTCTTATTGTGGGAAAAACAAACGTACTGCGTAGACGGGTTTCCATCAAGTATCAAACCACAACAAAGGCAATTGCTGCAGATTGCATCAACCTTTATAAATCCTCCCTCTGACATCAAACACAACATTTTTAACTTATGTTTTATCTATGCAGAAACATCTTATCACAATCATAAACATTCATAAAAGTGGCAGCACTAAACCCTTAGTGGCAAAACTAAAAATGTAAGATTTTTCACAAATTATTCTGATCAAACAAGTTCAATAAATGACAGCATTCTTATTTCACACTTTTTGTTTTGAATTATTATGATGAAAAACCTTCATTTAAGTGTTAACACATGCTCAAGAGTGTAATATAACAATGTTATAGCTACTAGGGAAAAGATCTTAATAATATACTTAATATTATTGAAGCACTAAAGGAGTCATAACTAATTCTATAGTTAAATGAATTGGCGTTTAAAATGGACTAAAATCTTTCACACTGCAATTGATGCTTACTAGCGATGGGGCGGACTCTGTGGGTGTCTGTTGTGCCTTATAAACCTTGTTCCACTGCTTGATCTAAAAATATAAGCGAGAATCAGCAGTTATGAGTGTTAAAAAAAGGAATATAAAAATGAATCGGAAAGAAGCAGCTATGTCTACACCACAGGTTTGCGCCTCAAACCTACGGCTAATTTAGAATCACAATGCAGAGACACAAACTTAAGACAGAAAAGCGTCAGGTCACAAGACTAAGATGCTTTTATAGATGTAGTTTGGTTATGAAATGTGATTGTGTAGTTCTGTAGCCCCCTGGAGGAACACGCCACTTTTTGCTGCTTCTCGCACGATTTGAACCAGCAGTCACACATTGGAACTTGGACACTAGGCCAACTGATACTGGAGTGTTTTCTGGTCCTCTCTGGCAAATAATCCTTCCAAAACCTTCTTACTTATGATTTGATGTTATTTTGAGCTTTAAACGAATGTTTGCTGACTGGGTAACAGTAATGGTAACAAACGGTCATCTCTCTTTAAAACATAATGAAGCTCTCCATAAATGCCCACACAGACATATTTGCCTTTTGCTGCTGCCTTATCGTATATCTGTTATCTGATGAAAACTCTGATTGGCCATCTCTTTGGTAGCTTTGACAATTTTCACAACGCTCCTTTGTCTTCTCGTCTCAGTAACCAGTGGCCTCACTTAACTTCATCTGACTTTATTTTAGCTGTTTGTTCTTTGACATCCCACTACTCAGGTTTGCTCCAAATAATCATTTGGCAGGCATGTGTGAAATAGTCCAGGTAACTAGTGGACCAACCAAGTATGAGCGTGAGTCCTTCATGCAGCACTGCCACTTTAGCTTTTAAATGATCTTATTCAGGCACTGGGTTTAAAAAATACATTAATCTTGCTATGGTATTTGGCACTTTTGATCACACACTTTTGATTAAATCCTTATTATATATGTCAGACCAAAGACCATCTTTCAAATTGCCTGTTTCTACCTCCTCCATGCTAGAAACTCTAAAGGAGTGCCGCAGGGCTCGGTCTTCAGACCCCTTTTATTCTCCATTTATATTAATAATATGTGGCAAATGTGACAACCTTATAAATACCTTGTACCATTGTTATGCTGATGGCACAGTACTTCATAGCAGTTCTTCTTCACTTGCACTGACCTTAGAGTTTTAAGACTCCTTTTTAATATTGTTCAGTCTTGTCTCCAGACACTTAAATTGGTTTTAAATGCAGATAAATCTAAAGTCATGGTATTTTCACATTCATGTGAGTTACAAAAAAAATACTCCACTGATAACAACTACCCAAGGGAAACCGGTAGATGTAGTTTTCAGTTATTAATATCTGGGCCTTTTCCATGATCAGGAGCTTTCTTTTAAAGCACACATTGCCAACTTGGTCCCCAAATTGAGGGTGAAGCTCAGGTTTTATTAACATAATAAATCCGGCTTCTCCCTCATAGTGCATAAATGTCTCGTATGGCAACCTTTTTACCTCTGCTGGATTATGGTGATGCGTTAAACACGAATGCCTCAAACAAAATGTCTTCAATCTTTAAGTGTTTTACAGTTTATCACAGCACCTTGAGGTTTGTTTGAGCATTTGAAGTACCCGCTGGACAATGCTGGTTTATAAGGCTCCTCATGGCTTGAATCTGTTATATTTTTGGTTCTTTTTAGAAGAGAGCATAAGTCGTTATGCAAAGGGTTCGTGTGAAATTCATCAGCTCATTGATCCTGGTGTTTGGACTAACGTGGGAAAGCGAGCATTCCGTTTTTCCACCCCCTCTCTGCTTGGAAGACTCTGCAAAAAGAGCTGATGATTTCAGAATCAATTTCACTTCTTAATCAACAGGCACCGACAGTCACTTGGCCAGTGCTTGTGTTTTAAATTGTTACCTTGTACTTACCGAATGTACTTATTCTAAACTGTATGCAGCACCTGATCTATTGTTTGTTTTAACTTTTTACACGTTTGAGTATCTTGTATGTGTATTTAAAATGTATTCATTTTTTATGACATGTGCTGCTTATGACATACTTTATGTAGGCCTAAAAGTGAACGGCTGGAGAGACATCCAGGTGAAATTACAAATAAATTAATTTAAAATTTATTTCCTGTGTTGACATAAACTTTTATTTAATGACCTTAATATTAAATTACAGATATTGTAATACACATGAATTTGTATTTTAACATAAATTAGACTGCATTCTAAGAAAGCAGAAAGATACAGTTTAGTGTTTTTCTGTATAAAAATGGGAAATAAATGTAGTTTCTAATTATTGGCATAGTACTGAACATAAAAGTCCGTCTGTTAATTTACAAAAACCATCTGTAATTTTACAGTATTTACTACAAGTAAAACAACTTGAAAACTACAGTAAAAATAATGTATGATGTAAATAATTTATGTATTTCCCCACATCAGTACTGTAGCCTGAACTGCTGACAGGGCCGGACACTACATCTGTATGTGACAGCAGAAATCCAGATTCGAGAGACAGTGCGCTGTTGTTCTGTCCTCTGTTGTCAAGCAGGTAGCCACTTTAACCTCAGTTTCCTGTTCGTAGCTGGCGGCGAAATAAACCACCACCCGCCCTAGTGCATCCACTTTATGCTGTAGTGTGTAGTGACAAATGAGTTTTATTCTACAAGACTGTGAATCCTGGCCAACCCGTTACCAGTGTGCATGTAAAAGCATTTCTGCATCAAATCTCTGCTGTTATGCTGAATAATGCACCTACCTGTATAATTTCCTACAAACAAACAGGATAAAATGATGTGGGATATCTTGCACTAGAAATCAAAGCAGTGATCATATTTTTGTCCATTTTGGTTCTGAAAGTGTGAAGTTCATATGCACTGTCAGCTGATTGATGAATCAGATTGTTTTATTAGCACTTTGAGCTATTCCACAGAATCACAAACTGAAATTCATGCACTTAATCGCTTTGCTGCTACAGTCCTTTTGACTTGTCCAAGTGGACAAATCGGTAGGAAACACAGTAAATTGTGATCATTTGGAAACATGAAATGTGACAAATTCCTTTTCGAAGTTCCTTTTTCTACCAGACAAGTCCAAATGTTCTGGAATTTCCCAGCCAGGCTGTTTTTACCTCAATAGCAAGGAATCCCATCTCTTCAATTCAAACACCGGATTAAAGTGTGTTATCAGTAAATACTTTATTGGGTCAAGTACCGTACTGATAATGAACCACAGAGTTGCATTTAGAAAATTACTTTTGAGAGATCAATCAATAAAAGCTGCAGATATCAGACAATTTGTCTTCAGTCTATCAAATGTTACTTGACAACTGAGTTTAGCCTGATTCCTAACCTTCATAAAGTAGCGTATTATAGGATCACTTATCATTTCAGATGAAGCCAATAAAGATCTTTATGGGGCCACTATAACAGTTATAAGAGGCCCTAGAAATAATTGATGATGGTGTTTCACTCATGTGCAGTGAATGCAAATCTTGGCAGAGCGACAGCTGTGTAGAGAATGGGCACATGCTCATAATTACAAAGGGAAAGGCGTCTGTTTTATGGATAATTAATGCTAATGTTGTCGAGCACAAGGTTTCACTGGTAGTTTCTCTTTTGTGAGGTTTTCACTCAAGTGTCTCATCAGTGCGACTGAAATCAGTGTTAGTGAGTGTCGCTGCAACCCACCACCACTGCATGACGCATCGAGTCAGCAGCAGTTTGTGTGCGTGTGTGTGGCCAGACGTGATTCATATTCTGTCTCTATGCATCTACAGCTGCTGCAGGGAAATTTGAAGTCAGCTCTGGAAAAAGTCGAATCACTGACGTTCTTAAAACTTTTACTGTAATTGTTGTTTGTCTTTAAAAAGTTGGTCTGTTAAAAATCTAACGTGAATGCTGTGACTATCTCTCCCTTTTTGTATCAAATAATCCAACTCAGAACATCTCTTAAACGTGTTAGCCTTTACACACTGCAATTAATGTAAGGCTTTGTATTTGTTCAGTACAGCTGATTTTTATTTATGGCAGTAACTTGGAGATACAGGGTGTTTTTAATATATTATGTTGTGCAGGCTCACAGTTGGTGATTTGGGACAGTGCACCCTACTAGGTTCTGAGAGCACCTCTGCACTTTGTTCAGTCCTTTTGTGAGACGATGGTGGATTTGATCTCGTTTTTCTCGCTGCCCATAGGTAATGAGGACCTCTACATCCAACAAGCAGTCATATTTATCGAGGATGCCATACAGGTAAGAAGAATATCTTGTGTAACTGTTTTTTTGGAAAAGAATGAGAAGAAAAGGGGCGTCTGTAGCCCGGTCGCTAAGGCAGTCGTCCACAGACCACAGGGTCAGTGGCTCAGTCCCTCCCCACCACACGCTCAGGCAGGTGTGATGGGAAAAAACCTTTGTAGAACCAGAGAAGAGGTCTGTTTTCACCCCTTAGGTCTAGGAGAAGGATGGACTGGTCTGATATAGAGGCAGCTGTGGTTCAGGAGGTAGAGGAGTCGTCCACCAATCCAGTGGTTGTTGGCTCCTTCTGTCACACACACTTGAGCAAGACACTGAATCCTAACTTAGTTGCTCCAAGTGAGTGTCGGCCAGCTGCAGTGGAGCTCCCCCACCAATGTGTGAATGTCAGTGTGTGAATTAGTGTAAAGCGTTTTTCATACAGATAATGTGAAAAAGTACTATATAACTGCAGAGCATTTACCATTAATACTAATTAATTCTTTGTCAGTGGCAAAGTAAAAATTCAGTATGTAGCAACATCTAGTATCCATGCAGTAATTTATGTCTTGAGGTGCCAAAATGGTAGATGGTATTCTTATTCCTTAATTGTAGTAGTTGTAAGAGTAACAAATTTTGTTGCCTTCAAGGTATGTTACCCTAAAGTAAGTGGACAGTCTAAATCCAGCACTTAAGGTAACCCTAACCTTACAGGCCACTGAAGTGTGAGTCGATAGCTATCAACAATGGAAAGAACATCAGCAATCAGAGCCTGGAGCTAACATCTACCTTATCAAAATCGAAAACAGCAAGAAAAATATCTGTGACTGGTGCCGCCTCTGATGGTGTGGACATTTTGCCTACGTGTTTATTCTGTTTTTTGTGTTTCACCTGTGAAACACATTTGCTGGACAAAGTCCTACATTCAAAGTTTGTTACCTGCTGACAGTACCGATCCATCAACCACCGGGTGGATGCCAGCTCGCTCCGCCTGTATCGATGGTACTACTCCAGGATATGCCAGTGGTAAGTCCAGACCTTTTAACTCCTGATCAGGCCAGGTCACATATGAATAAAAATACACCTGAGTTTACCGTTGAATATAGAAGTTTGAGTTCCACATATTTAGGAGGGCAGAAACTGTGGAGTTGCTCAGCATTGCTCACATTTGTTCGTTTTTATAGAAAACATTGAAGAGGAGTAACACTTGTGCTTTTTGAAGTATAAGTCAAACAGATTCGTTCAGATCGGTTGACTTACTACAGAGATTCCGTCGACTCCTAACATTTCAGAAAAGAGCGGCTCGCTAGGTAATTTCATTCAAACATTTGTCTTCACACACACCGCCTAGCTGTAAAGCCCACAGAGGATCAGCATGCCAGTGCATGTGTGAAAGAGGCCTTTTTTTTTATAATTGCTATAATGATGGTTATAAAATACGGCGCGCTTGCTCCACAAAAACAGTCTTGCACCTACAAGGAAATTGTGACTTTGTGATGATCTTTGTTTGAACATATAGTCCTTGAAAACGTACTGATTTATTCCGTTCCAAGCTGGGTCACATCACTCACCTGTCAAAGGTCAGAACGTTGCATTTGAACTGTTACTAGCTGCATTCTGTAGATGGTTGTGTTGGGTTGGTGCGAGTCCCAGCTGACATGGGGCGACAGTTGAAAAAACCCTGCACACTTTACTAGAGTATCAAAGGATCACACATAAAGACAGACAATCAGTCATGCTTCTTATTAGCATATTTACATAAATACATTTAAAAAGTTATTTTCATATTTTCCTATGATTCATTTTCACAAAAAAATTTCTCAAAACCTTGACTACAATGCTGTGCTGTGACTAATTGATACACATGTTGTTGTCAGTGTATAGCATGCTCTGTAGAAACAAGTCAACACACTTTCACCCATGTTTGTGCAGTAACCACTGCCCAGGATTACATCCATTTTTTATGCCCAAAGGATTTTTTCTTGCCATATGTTACATGACACATTCAAAATCACTCTGTAGTAGTCCATTAAACAGGCAGTTAACTATCAGTTACTAACATTTTTATTGTGACTGTATATTTATATATAACCTTTTAAATTATAAGTGATATTATACATCGGCATTAATTTAAATGCCAATATTTTTTTGTGAACCTTTTTATACACTCTGTGGTCATTTTTGTTACATTTAATGATAAAAGAATTTTTTTGCAAGCTGAATGTGCATTACAATCATGTTAGTGTTAGTGCATCCCCTTATAGACCATTTCAGTTTAAGGGGATACAAACCTTCACACCCAACTGTATATTTAACGCATAAACCACAAGGAATTTGGTATTTGTCCTAAGTTGGATTTGTTTGCCCACTCCTCTGTCTTGCTCGTTCTCAGGGGTTTGGGTCTGACCATTGCGGCGTTGTTGTTGCTGGCCTTCGTGGAGCGCCCGTCCTCTCTGTCTGCCTCCTCAGACCCCCGACATCGCTCTCCATCCTGGGAGCCTCCGTGTGGCTTTACTGAGAGCATTGAGGTCGTCTGCCTCATCATCTTCTCACTAGACCTTACGATTAAGGTAAAAGCAGCCTGGCTGGGAAATTCCAGAACATTTGGAATTTTTCTAGTTTATAAAGGGACTTTGACAAGGAATTTTGTCACATGTAATGTTTCCAAATGATCACACACTGCTTGAGCATTTGTTTCCTACCTATTTGTCCACTTGGACAGAGTTCTTCTTCATCGGACTTCATCTGTTTTGTCTTCAGAGCTACTTGATTGGCTGGGAGGAATTCAGAAAGAACAAATGGCTGATTGGATACTCTGTAGTCATTTTAGTCTCTATCATCGACTGGGCGTTATCTCTCAGCATGCTGTGTGATGAGGTGAGGTTGTCTAAAGCTGGGCTCAGTTGTTATTTCATCAACTGCACATGCGTGTTCCTTCAGGAGTAAAGAAGACACTTGTAGAGTGCAGAAATACAATAAGGGAGAGTGACTCTGAGAGTAAATACCTTTTATTTGTAATTATGATAATTAAGCAAAGCCCCATATCACAGTTTGGTATTTTATGCTTCGGTGCCTTGATAGCATACGACTCCCTGATGTGCTCCATTAACAAAATGAGTGTACAGTTATCCTAATAACTTGGTAGGCTGTACTTAGACACAGTTGTGTTTGAAAAAAAATGTCTAGTGTAGCATTTCAGCGTACATATACTTGCTAATTAGCGTAAAACCTAACCTGCAGCTGAGTATGCTGGGGAAATCCAAAGATTAGAAGTACTGGACAAATTTAAATATTTATCAGGCACTGTATAAACGTAAGATTACTACCATTGTTATAACACCCTATCCGCCAGCAGTTATTGACGTCATTATTTTACTGAAAACAGCACACCATCACTACTCTAGTTAAAAGTGTAGAGGAGGATCAACACAAAGGAACAGTGAAGAACCAACAACCTTTTGTGTGGCACCTACAATTTGATTTTTTTAGTGGAAAAATTTGGAGATTTAGATTTAAAAATGTTAAGTGGTTAGAACAAATTAATTGTTTTAGAGACATGAGGACCGTCTATCTCCCCCTGAGATAAGAAAAGCAGATAGTGAGATGAACTCATCAACTAGTATTATCATATCAGGGTACAATGGTTTTTATCTCAGTGATTAATTTGGTAAACGACTGGCTGTGCTGTGACGAGTGTGCCCCCACCCGTGGGCAGGTCCTAATAAAGTCAGGATAACGTCAGATAACGTCAGCGCATGTCTGAAAGGGGCTTTATACACTGATCAGGCATAACATTATGACCGCCTGTGCAATTTAACACAATCTGATAAATGTGCTCTTCCATCCCATTCTGCTTTTACAACGTTATAATTTATCAGTTTTTGAACATGTATAACAAATGTTCTTTTCGTCATTAAACAGAAACTGAGAGTACGGCGTCTGCTTCGCCCATTCTTTCTCCTACAAAACTCCTCCCTGATGAAAAAAACCCTGAAGTGCATCAAGAGGACGCTGCCAGAGATTGCCAGGTTCCTTTACCGCCTCATTTATGGTTATTTTATGGAACATAATTCAAGGTGTTTATTTACGAATACTAGCCAGCCTCTGGCAACGAGTGACAATCACAGAATTATGTATATGCTAAAACACAAGTAGGTAAATCAGAAGCTCAGCAAACTGGCTCACTGACTAACAAGCTTCATTAGTTTTTTATTGCTGCCAGGTGACGTACTGACCCAGAACAAAATGCACAGCATTTAAACACATCAGCAATGAAATGATTAGCACATTAACAACATATTGTAAAGGTGCTGGGGTTAGCTCAGAGGCTAGTTGGCACTAACGAATTATTAGTAAAGTTGGTGGCCTGGGTAGAGCGTCAACGTGGAATATAGAAGGTCCGCCAGGTGTTGTCCTGTCCAGGCACCGTCTGAGCGTTGATAAAAATGTGTTGTGGCAGGAAGGGCATCTGGCGTCAAAGCTCATGTCAAATCAACATGCAGAACACATTCCACTGTGGCGACCCCAGAAGGGACAAGCTGAAAGCCACTGATGTTTTAAATGATTAGAAAAGTAAATAGTAAAATTAGTGCACCGTAAAGTTGGCATGTGGCTCAGGAGGTTAAACAGATAAGTGGGTTCTCTATTACTCATTGAGTCAGCAGTTCAATTAACTGGTCCTCTGGTCCACGTGCTAAAAATGTACCTAGGTACTGTCTCAACAATTTTAAACCAGTCTATAAAACAAGTATAAAAGACAATGTTCATATTACACAGCCTGACCAAAATGTCACCATATGGAATTAACTATGAAAATAGGAGCCTTCCATTGGATAATTAGTGCAATGAAAATACATAACAGCTGGCAAGTTATTAAACTCTTAACGGATGCAGTAATTCAATTCAATTTAATGCAACTTTATATATATAGCGTCAATTTACAACAAGGTCATCTCAAGACACTTGATGTAATAAAGTCAAGACTATACAAACATTTAGAGAAAACCCAACAAATCCCCCTTGAGCAACAGTGGGGAGGAAAAACTCCCTTTAACGGAAGAAACCTCCAGCAGAACCAGGCTCAGGGTGGACGGACATCTGCCTTGACCGGTTGGGCTGAGTGGAAAGTGGAGAGAGAAAAGAAAAACATTGGGGAGGTTGGTAGGACCAGTAGCTGTGCACTAGAAGACACACAGCTCCTGTCCTGAAGACAGAGACAGAGAGGGAGAAAGACGACTACAGGAGAAAGAACACACAGTGTGTTGTCAGTAAGTAACTGACCACCTGAATCTTTTATACTGAATGACCAGTTTTTCTATTAGTAGATTTTTTCTTCCCTGATTGCACAGGCATATTTCAAGACAATAATCCCAGGGTTCATCAGGCTCAAATTGTGAAAGACAAGTTGAGGGAACATGAGATTTAATTTTCGCACGTGGATTTAAACCCAACCGAGAATCCTTGAGATGTGTCAGAGAACACTTGAAGTAGTGCCTCGACTATTCCATCACCAACGTAAGATGCATCATTAATTATCGTAATAAGTTATGCTTAACCCATTCAGGGTCGCTGCAGGTTGGAGCCTATGCCAGCTGTGATTGGGCAAGAGACGGGGTACATCCTCGACAGGTCTCCAGTCTACCTCAGGGCCAACGCAGAGTATAAATTGTCACTCAGTAGAAATCTAATGTGACATAAGCATTTAGTGTGAATAACACTGGGGATATAATTAAAGGAACTGGGGAAGTGATGGCACAAAACATTCTTGGCTCCTCTATAAGAGTGTATCCTAAATAAATACAGTTAGGGCTTGATAAAATTGAAACTCCTCGTTTCTACTCCACTGAGTGTGTGTGTGTGTGTGTGTCTCTGTCTCTGCAGTGTCATCCTGCTGCTGGCGCTCCACCTTTGCCTCTTCACCATGATCGGCATGCTGCTGTTTGCTAAAACTGAGGTGAGTTTAGATCTTTGTGTCCACGCCCTGGCAATTACTGTACTGTAGCAGCTGTAGTAGTAAGTGATTAAAAACATAACTCATCACATGTTGAAATCTTTTAAGGAAAAGGTGCTTGTATGAGGCCTTTTAACACAGTTTAACTGAGGCCCAAACTACTTTGGCGTATTGGACCTCTGGTCCTCAAGTAATTCAGGCTAGCATGTAGATATCAGGTTCAAATAATTCTGTAAATTATCATCTAGCTGATTTAGTTTAGAGAAAACAATGTGAATGAGTGTAAATGTATCTGGTAATAAGAGATGAAGTTATCTTGTGTGTTTTTGAAAAAAGGCCACAAGAGTTTCAACCATGATCATGACCATGAGTGTTTCCAGCACCTGTTGTAAATACATGATCTATATTATAACATGTAACATCAGATAGGAGTTTTAAAAAACATGTCAACATGCACCACAGTAATCGATTCATAACTCTCATTGTAAATGTGTTTCTTGGTTTCATCATCAGTGTTATGTTGTTCCTCATTGTTTTACATTATGTTCTGACTTGAGCTGCTTGCATGACGGTTAAATGACATACCGTCACATTAGGATTGATGTAGGAGCTCCACTTGCATGGTTCTTTATCATATATGCATGCTCTGCTATTAAGCCGCCCGCTGGAGATTTTTAAATGTTTCTAAAATATCTTGGGAAAATGTTCTACATGCAATTTTCAACTGAGTGAATTCCACACTCATCACTCAAAGCACAAAGGCGACATATGAAAGTCCATCCTGTGTTTCTGTCCAGGATCCAAAGAAGAATGGGGAGTGGCAGTTGCATTTCAGAAACCTGCCTAGTTCGCTCACGTCTCTGCTGGTGCTGCTCACCACAGCCAACAACCCAGATGGTACGTGGTTAAGAACTTTTGTAGATTCCTGTTAATTGTTTCCGTGGTTGAGCTGATCAAACTCACTTGATCTCTTTAGTGATGATCCCTGCCTACTCCCTCAACAGAGGCTATTCCATCTTCTTTGTTGTCTTCAGTGTAATTGGTAAGCAAACAGCAACAGCTTTCACTTACAGCAGATGAAACTGGTCACGTTAAATTGGCGTTTTAGAGAGAATGTATTTTGCTTCCAAACAGGGACCTACTGTCTGATGAATTTGCTGACAGCCATCATCTACAACCAGTTCAGGGGATATCTACTGGTGAGTCACATGTGCACAGGGTTAGTTTTGGTTGGCTCATATTTTGAGCTTTTAAGAGACATGAACAAACAATTCAAGCCTGTTCCCAGCTGGATAAATGGGTGTGTCAGTACAGCTGTGGAAGGCTTCCAGGAGGAATCATCCACCCAGTAATGAGTAATGATGAGCTATTTTATGCTTAACATATATTGTGTGTGCTGTTATCACATGTTGAGCCTCAAGGTTTTACCACTTCAGCAGTGGTACTGTGCAGGTTTAGTAAAACACGACCAGAATGATCAAAGCCAAAGCAGCCAAGATATCCTCGTGTGAACCCGTCCTCCTCCTATTTTCCATTATGCAACCGATAGTATCTTTGGTTGACCCTTCTTTCAGGTCATACTTATACTGTTTCTATAGTTAAAGCTGTTACATACAATTCAATTCAACTTTATTTATATAGCACCAATTTACAACAAAGTTATCTCAGGGCACTTTACATAATAAAGTCAAAACTATACAGACATTTAGAGAAAACCCCTAAAATCCCCCTTGAGCAGCTATAGGCAACAGTGTAGAGGAAAAACTCCCTTTAACAGAAGAAACCTGCAGCAGAACCAGGCTCAGGGTGGACGGACATCTGCCTTGACCGGTTGGGCAGAGTGGAAAGTGGAGAGAGAAAAGAACAGAGCAACAAAAGCAACAACAAAACATTCACCTGTTTTAATTTGGATGAAACCTTTTGGTGAATTACATGATATTACAGCAGCACAATTAGACATATTAGACATAGGAAAAAGTTTATGTTCTGGCTTTGGTGTAGGTTGTTAGTCAACATTACCGTGATGACAAATCTCTAATCACATGTTTGTATGTTTCAGCTCCAACAAATTAATTCTTCTTACAAGATTAAACAACAAAAAAACATGTATCCTCTATGCCCTAGTTTGCTTTTTAGTGCGAAAGTGGTGTTGATAGATGTTTTTAGCCAATAAATCACAGAACCTGTTTGTGCCTGGGGGCCCGTTTGGCATAATCTGTTATGCTGTTAATGACTCATTAATCCTGCAGTTTCTATTTTATGAATTTATAATTATTTACTAAGACCCAGCAAATAGAAGAATAAAAAAATGATAAACACCATGCTCAGAAGAACTTAAGGACAGATGTTTATATTGAAACCAATTCCCTTGGTGTTATTGACTTTCTCTGGCTTCCAAGTCCGCTTCCATGATTAGTAATATTGTGTTTTACTTAAACCTCAGAAAATCCTAACAATGAAACAGAAGGAACAAAAACACAGACTGTTCAGCCACATTGAGAACATCAGCATTTACAATCAGGAATCTTTGTGTGCATGTTTTGGTCCAGATGTCAGTCCAGACATCCATCATCAGGAGACGACTGGGAATCTGTGCTGCTTTCCAAGTCCTCAGCTGCCACGGAGCCCAACAGGCGGCTGTGTAAGACCCACACACACCTACAGGATTTGAACATTCACAAATAATCTTACCACACAGCAAGTCTCTCTCTCTTTATTTTCCAAAAACCCAACAAACTAAACTCATACAAAGTCATTTTAGTACTTTATGTCTGCTCTTTGTTGTGTGTTTTTTTCTATGTCAGTGAGCATGTTCGTCTGGATTCTGTGCTGGAGGTGATGAGAAGAGTCAAGATGAAGAGCTACTACCGAGCAGCCATCACTGCGGTCAGAACCTTTCCACTCTGCAGCCACACACACTTATTTTTGTTACCAGATACCTTTTTGCAAATGTCAATTCTACTAAAAATGTAATCACAAACTAAAGCAGATAATACTTTATGGAATAGAAACAATGTTTTTGTGGCAATATTATGTAAAAAAACATAAACACCAAAACATAAAACAATTTGGTATAATGTCTTTTCAAACAATGTTTCCTCATCTTCTCTCTTTTATACTGGCCACCCATTGTCTCATGACTGTTTCATATTCCATTTTTAATGCACAAGGAGGCACAGCAGTACGCAGATGTTGGCTACATGGATCGAGAGCAGTTCAGGAAGATATTTGATCAACTGGATAAAGACCGTATCAAGGAGGTAGATTTGTACCTCCTTCATTCTATGTCACATTTTACAAATGTTCACTGTTTCTGATGTGTGTGTGTGTGTGTTTGTGTGTGTTTGCGCTTTCCTCCCAGCACCCTCCCTTGCCTCTTTACAACTCTCCAGTTCTGCAGAGACTTCAGGTGATCTTCAGTCACTACTATCTCACTATAATTGGCAATGCAGTAGCACTCGTCAACGTCACGTGTATATGTGTAAGTCGCACACACACGCACACACATACACATTTGTAGAGCTGCGTGGATTTTCATTGACACACATGTATTTCCTGGCTCTTTACTCTAAACCTTACCTCAACCTAATTATATCCTGAATTCAATAACCAAGTCTTAACTCTCAAACAGCCAGTTGAAGATGACAACCAGCCATAATGTCAAATGAGTTAAACTGGTCAAACAAGTGAACAGTTGTTACAGCATTCTGTAATGATATTTGTGTGTCTTTTAGACTATCCTGGTATTAAACTCTGAAAAGTCCACCTTAGAGAGAGACAACTACAACTTGGAGGTAAGCACAATCACAACCAGAGTCAGTGCTGGGCAGTGAAGCAATTATAGTGTAGTGGCCAGAGTGATGGATTTGGGACACTGGCCCAAAACACAAACAAAAAAACTATATCTTATAGAGGTTATCAGAGCATAACTGCCAATAACTGGGGATCAACTGAGACCTTTTCTCTAGCATCACTATCACAAGTTGAAAATACAGTAATAAGTAATAAAATAATACAGTAATATCATTTTATTTACTAAGGTAATAACAATATAATAGTTTGATCATGGAGCAATGAATTTATTTAAGTAACAGGAAGTCATATATAGGAAGTCAGAGACATATGTTACAGTAAAATCAAGTAAAAACAGGTAGTTATGCATTTTACAGCTCTTTCATAGAAACGTGTGGTTTCCACGGCATTACCCATGTTTTTGACCTTTTATTACCTTGGTATGTTATTTACAAATTGTCAGCAGTTACCTGGTTATTACTTTTGTGACATGAATCAAGATAATAAGCCTTTACCAAGCTGATCTTAGCTGATCTTTTGCTGTGCATTTTTTCAGATTATCAACCTGTGTTTCATCCTCTACTACCTCTTTGAAATGTGTGTGAAGATCTTTGCCTTCGGCTGGAGAGGGTACCTCTCCTACAGGAACAACATCTTTGATGGCTTCCTCACCGTTCTCCTACTGGTAAAGCTGCTCTTCCTATAAACTCTGCTTATGTTGAGAATATTACAGCTGACGTGTCGTCAGTGTAAAACTATGGTACCAAGGCTCATCGTAGGGCAAGATTTTTTTCATTGGGAACTTTACTGTCATGTGTTGTATAGTGTCATATGTCCTTTTCAAATGCAGGTTTGTTTAACATTATATTATAGTTTAATAAGTATCTTCCTGAGACTGTTAACTGTGGTTTTTATCATCTAATCTAGCTTTCAGCAAAAGAGTAAACAAGCACATTTCACAAAATGTCCAACTTCTTTAAATAAAAATGTTTAACTGAAACAGATTTTTTTATTTCTTTATATAAATTTACTTAATTAAAAGTTACGACTGCGTAGAAATGTTTTATAACTAAAATTCCTTTAAAGTGTCACTTTAGTAAAAGTACAGATATAGAAATACCAAAAGTAAAAGTACTTTTTTAATGCCTTATTTTACATGGATGAATTTATGTTTTACAGGGTAAAAACATAAAACAAACATTTGGGAAATGCTAAGTTCCCCCTTACTGCTTCCATAGGATTTAGCAGGGGCAGTTGCAGCCAGGTGCTGCTAATCCTTAGCCCTCCATCAGTTGATCATCAGCGGGTCTGCAGACTACTGTGATCTGACTTTAAAAAGTAACTTGTAATTAAAATGAAAAAATACATTGAAATAAATTCAATCAAGTAAAGGTAAAATGTTTGGCACTGAAATGCAGTGAAGTTAAACGGGGAAGTAGCAGAAAATAAAAATACTCAAGCTCTGTTGTCTGGCTGTTAGTTGCTCTGAGCAGGGGATGAATGGTAACCAGAACATCAGAAATCAGCATCACATTATAAATATGAATTGTATTCGCTGATTAATTGCTTTTTAATCCCAGCTGCTCTCTGAATGTGTAGAACCATAACGAAACGCCTACTGTTGTCTAGTTTTGTATCTGCACTTTACCTTATACACATGCAAAGACAGACAGAAGCTAATGATATATCACACTTGCTTTGCCACACTCGCCAGTTATGACCATGGTTTTGTTAGGAAGGTTCTTACAGAAGACCTCTGATGATCCGGTGATACTGGGCAAACAAAGTGTGAATTAATTATAAATGTTACATAAGATTTGCATCTCTTAAGTACAGGGTGAAATGTCAGGGTTGTTTGAACTTTTATTGGTCAATATTAATCTTATGTTTTTGTTTTAACCCTTTAGCTCCTGCAGATCACTATTTATGCCACCTACAGGTTTCCATATTCTCAGTGGTGGGTTTGAATTTTCTCTCATTTGTTTTACAACATATAAATGAATACATAAAGGATTGATTGAATTTGTCCTTTCAGCTGCAGATTGTGTCTCTTATGTAATCGCTAACCTTTTATATTGCACACATCTTTCCCATCTCTGTTGCAACATGATATGAGATTTATATTTATAAATGTGTGTCTCAACAGGGAACCGTCTTCTAAAAATGCCATGTCTCTCTGGGAGATGATTCGTTTGGTCAACATGCTGATCGTCTTCCGCTTCCTGCGCATCATCCCAGATATCAAGGTGCAGACAATGCTCATCATTATTTAACTTCAACTCTCCAAACACTCCAAATACACATAATTTATGTCTGATATAGTTTAAAGTGACTGATAGTGGTTGAAGTGACGAATAAAGGTTCTTCTTCTTCTTATTGTCCAGCTCATGGCTTTGGTGGCAAGCACATTGTTGGACCTGGTGAAAAACCTCAGAGCCTTTGCAGGGATACTGGTGGTGAGTGAAATACTACAGTCAAAGTTTCCAGAGGAAGCGAGTCTACCAGGGGGAAATGCTGACGTCTTCTTCATGCTTTCTGTACAGGTGGTGTACTATGTGTTCGCTGTCTTTGGGATCTGGCTGTTTGAAGGAGCCATTAAACCTCTTCCACATATGAGGTTAGTGTGCAGTGACGACATGGGACAAAACTTTTCGACCTGTTTGGTACCCAGAATGCTTTACACTGATTCTCATTCACGTGTTCACACTCACAATGGCACTCACACACCCATGGGGGGGCTGGTCACACTCACTGGGAGAAACTAAGTTATGGTTCAGTCTCTTGCTCAAAGACACTTTGGCATGGGAACAGAGGAGCCAGAGATAGAACCAACAACCCTGGGGTTGGTGGATAACTTCTTTATCTCCATAATTAAGCGAGCTGTAGCGTGACAAACCATGACAAATCTAATACAGCCAAGACAGTAAACACACAGGGTTTGACCTCTTCCGATTGGTTAGAAAGACGAGCTTCATTCAGAAGCCCTGCGCTTATCTCTGAGTTCTGTGAGTCTGTGTCATATTATGGGAGCCTTTCACAGCACCTCTCCGCCTTCAGATCAGTTATGGAGAATATTTTTCAAAATAAAAACTTACACACTGCATCTCGTAACTGCTGACCATTGGTTTACTTTAAATCTGAACATCAGCACAAAAAGTTCTTTAAAGAAGATTGTGTGTAAAGCTAGTTTTCCTACCTCAGTTTGGTTAAATTCTTCTAAAACTGATATGATAAAATAGGTTTGTTTTATGTGTCAACTGAACTGACAAGCCTCGGCTGTGTAAGCTTGGTTGCTAGAAGCACTTTGTATGTATCTGTATCTGACACATGTCTCACGTATCATGAAAAATGACTTTGCAAATGTTACTTTTCTACTTCCTCTTACTGTTTTTCTCAGTTGCAAAGACACATTTTTTTATGTAATTAGGCTTGATTACCAAAGCTCTAAATCAATCAATAATTTTCATAAACTTCAAACTCTCAAGCAATGCCATTTTACATCTTAACCCAACTTTATCATAACTTCATAGCATCACACAAGCATCATCAACACATACTGAATTAACTTTTAAACATTACTGTTTCCTGCAATGACTTTCCCCCATCATAACTATGCAGCTTATACCATATGCAGGAACTGTGTGTTAACTTTTTTACAGCTGTGTTGACTTGAGTTATTAATATTTAATGCTGGTGCTTTCCCTGACAAAATATTTTACAATGCCAAATCATGTGTGAGAACCTGACAATAGTGTTTATAGTTTTTTGGAAATTAGTTTGTCTCAGGTAAATGGTGTTATGGTTTGAAAAACACTTTCATATGGTTAAGAAGTGACAGTGTTTATTCAGTCATCTCTGATAGTGTGTGTTAATATTTGGATTCTTTCTGTGTGTGTGTGTGTGTCCCAGCATACACTCCAATAACTCTATGGAGAACATAACCTCTAACTTCAGCATGGAGTGTGGCACCTATGAACAGCTGGGCTACTGGCCAAACAACTTTGATGACTTTGCTGTGAGTGAAAACAACCATCAGTTTCATTTATTTGTATTGTACTTATTAATTTTAATATTAAACGCTTTCACACATAGTTTACTGTAAAGAGGTCAAAGCATGTTATGGCACTGCACGACTGAACTACTCTACATTCTTTTATTTATTTTTTTTACTGTTATGTATTTTTAAAGTATATTGACTGACTTTTACAGATACATACATATTTGTAGTATTTTAGTAGTAATGTTATACAAAAACACTCCCTTCCCACCAGGCGTCCATCATTTTGCTTTATGATGTCATGGTAGTCAACAACTGGCAAGCCTTCATGGAAGCATACAGCAGATACACCACAGAGTAAGAAAAAAATACAGCTTACATGCACAAGCCTCTTAATGGATGATGATGATGATGATGATGATGATAATGATGATGATGATGATGGTGGTGTTTTATTATTCCCAGGTGGGCTAAGGTCTACTTTGTGTGTTGGTGGCTCACCTCCTCTGTCATGTGGGTCAACCTGTTTGTGGCGCTCATCTTAGAGGTCAGTTCACTCAGACAACTCAGACTCATACGTTCCTTTGTCATTTATTAAATTGCTGATCTACATTAGGCAGAATAAATTACAGGCAACCATACCAACACAACTTCGTCTTTACAGAATGTATTAATGATCTCTTGGACTGATTGGAAACACTTGCCTTTAATTGTGTTTAGTGTCCCAGAGCGAGAATGGAGACACGCTCCTTACCATCACCTCTATCATATTCTTGTGTTATTGAACCATGTGGCATTTTAGCTGTCTCATCTTCAAATGGTAAAAGATCTGCACTTATTTAGCGCTTTTCTACCTTTTGGTACTCAAAGCACTTTACGGTGCTTCTTCTTTACCCATTCACACCATTCACACAGTCACACACATTCATACTGTAAGATTGGTGAACGGATGCTCTACCTACTGCGTTAAAATTAAAAGCTGTCGTCATGACAACAAACCGCAATCATTTTTTTAAATATATTTTGATAGTCTTTCTTTCACAATAATGGTTACACTGGCTTATTCGTCACTTTGAACTTCATCTTTCTAGACTTGCATTCATGTTTGATTTGAAGCTGTGAAACAATTATGTGACATATCACTAAATGCTTGTATTCTGGAAAGGGGCCAAGCACCGAGAAAAAACACGACAGCTTTTGGCTTGTCCCTTCATGGGTCACCAATGCGAAATGTGTTCCGCACATTGTTTGGCATGAGTTTTTAATGCCCCTTCTGCTGCAACCCTCCCAATTTATCCAGGGTTGGGACCAGCACCAAGGTGGCCCTTGTTGTCTGGGATTCGAACCAACAGCCTTCTGCATTGCAACTCAATTATCCAGGCCCGGTCTTTAAAAATTAACAGTCATGTCTTAAAATCAATTCTGAAACATATTGGGAGGATGTGCAGATCAGGTGTGATGTGTTTGCTACTCCTTGGTCTAGTTAAAAGTCTTCAGTTTGAATTCTGTACAATCTGGAGAAAGTTGATTTTGGGTGAGACAAGTAAAAAAAAAAACAAGTTAAAAATCTAAGATAAAATGTGTTTTCGAAATAGTTTTGAGACAATGAAAACATGACTTCATGTGCTTAGGGTGTTATCCAACAAAACAAGAAGATTCTTTGCAACAAGCGTGACACGTTCTAACAGGGGACCAGTAGATGGCAGAATCTGTTGCATCACATGTTGGCGACCAGTTACAACCATTACAACAGCTGGATGACTCAGCTTAAAAAAAAAACACCTTGAGGCTAAAAATTCCCTAATAAAGCTAATCAAGTAAAAAAGTTACAGTGAGAAATCTCAAAGTATTTTAAATAGATACGACTTCAGTCATGATTTGATTAGGAATAAACAGGCTGTGTCAAAGAGTTCCAGAGACTGACCGTGTGGTAGTCAAATGTAAGGAAGTTGTGGAAAGAAAAACGCATAGTAGAAGAACATAGTGTGTGTGAAGGGGCTCTGAAAGGTATGTTATAGAAAAGATATGAAGCACTTTAAAGGAGAAGGAGAATTTTAAAATCAATAAGACATTTGACTGTCGAAGAGCTGGGGTGACATGTTCCATGGTGGGGGTCTGGGTTATAATACGAGCAGCAGAATTCTGAACAAGTTGAAGTTTAAGGAGAAGCTTGTGTGAGATGCCAGACAACAGAGCATTAGAGTGACCAGAGGGCGTAGGAGCAATGAAGTGTTTTTCAGGGTGAGAGGTTTTTGTGGGGGGCCGTGAGTTTCTAAAAAAGATAAGGTGCTATCAAAAAGGACGCCCCCCTTCTGGGGGGAAGGGAAGACAGAGAGACTATTAATGGGAAGCAAAACAGTCTCGAATTTATAAGTATGGGTCTGGTGCCTATGGTAAGTACCTGAGCTTTATTAATATTGAGCTGAAGAAAAGTTATTAATAAAACAGATAGGTGGAGGGTCAGGGTCAGCCGGCAGAGTCAGGCAATCATGTAACAAATTCAGCCATGATGATCAGATGCTCAGATACAGCTGTAAATCATCAAGGGAAGCATGTACATAGAGTATAAAAATTATTCCCAAGACCGACCTTAACAGCAGAAAATGATCCCATATGATTATCAGTAAAAACACAGAATCTTCTTTTTGACGGCTGTGAAGAGAACCACAATATAACAACAGAACAAAAATTTAGTAAGCAGATCAAACACAACCAGTCATGACCTTTCACGTGTTTATTGAACGCACCCATTACACATACAAGGAAGGGAATGAAAAAAGTCTTTCATTTCGCCATCCACTTACAAAAACACACACACACACACACTGATGACAGCAAACTGTCATGGAAGGTGATTAGTCAACAACCCACTCATACTGTTTACAATACCAAGAACAGTGATTATTATTATTATTATTAAGGAGAATATAAAGAACCACATGTTCGGTCTCCTAACAAGAAGCTAACATGATAGTGATATCTTCTACAGTATTTTCAAACCGGCCACAGTGTCACACAGACTAAACCACACGCTGAAGAGATTCTGCTGTCTTCCTTTTCCTTAACAGAACTTCATCTACAAGTGGGACCGCAGTCACAGCTGTTCTGTTACAGACGTGGAGAGGATCAGATATGAAACCTCGGTTCAGCTCATATTCAAGTAAGCTGACACTGCTGTTTTGTTGAAAAATCCCGTTCTCAAGCCACAGCGAATCCCAGGTCCAATCCTAAATCTGTTCTCCGTGATTTGCTCCGATGTCTCTGCAGGGGGCAAATCCAGGAGCCAACAGAGGAAGAATTACTTTGTCAACTACACCAGCACCCCCACCTGAACCTACGCTGGTGACACGCACAGCCCGAGCACCAGCAGCAAGGCACGAAGACACTGCTTCTAACCGAGTCGACCCTGGAGTAAAAGCGCTGAGAAGACAGTCTTAAAAGCATTCTCCTTGTTATTTTTATTTCTATAATTACTACTTCTAACGTAGCCAGTAGGAAATACATACTACAAGAGAAAAACCACTATTTGCCGTAGTATCAGTTGAACAAAGGGAATTAAATTTTGGTTCACCAGCTGAATAAAGAGCCACAAGTTGTGTGGCAACTCCACATTGAAACTTTGTATAGTTTTTGCAGTAAGTGCACAAGAAAATCAAGCTGTGAATACAGAAAGCTCCTGCCCATTTTAAATTTGGAATCTGCACATACAGTAGAGAAAACAAATCCAAATTAACCTGCTTTTCTCTTTTTCCCCAAACAATGGCACCGCTGTGTGTGAGACTTTCTCTAGAGTCAGAAAAGCTGAACTGACATGAGTATGAAGTGCTGCGAAGAGTCTTGCTCAGAAGGCTTCAGTCTTCAGATTAGGAGTTTTGCATTGAAGCTGTCCGGCCTCAAAAATCCAAGTTTGTTGCCTTAGCACCCTCTGTGTGTTGTATACACTGACTAGCCACTTTATTAGGTACACAATTACAATCCAATCCAATGGTTCTGATGTTTTGGCCACTTTATTAAAAATGAATGAGCCGACCTAAACATTAGAATCCGTAATTAATTATCATGTTCTCAACAAGGACGTCTTGTTTTCAATATTATGTGTTGTGGGTCACCAGCATGGACGTCCAAAGCAATAAGACTCACAGTGAACCCATGAGTAAACAGTGTGTGCAGGTAAAGACCATTCGAGTTGTCATAATGTCACATTGCAGATATTTCAGACGGCTTATGAGACTACAGAATAAAAACATTTTTAAATGTTTAATTTTAAAAGCTTAAAATCTATGTAGAATTCAACCTACCGAAGTGGCTAATGGGAGTTACTGTGCAACCTGCCACTGCTGATGTCAAACCTTGACTGCGAAAAAAAATAACGAGCATTCGTTCATTACCTTGATTTTGCTCATAGTCTAAATAAACGTGAAACAAAGTGGATTGGAGAAGTCTAAATAATTTGCTTTTCACTGCATATTTTTTCCATTCAGAAAAGAATCTCGTTGCTGTGGAGTCCTGTTGTGTCTGTTTCTCTCACTGACACCAAGACACTTGCAATTAATTTACCACGTGACACTGACGTGTGAAACTGGCTTTAGACGAATGTATTACGGGAGGCTGTGTGAAGAATTATTATCCCTCTTCAAACTGGAATGTCAAAGGCTCAGTAATTAGGAGGACATGTTGTGTCTTTGCACGGTGGTAGCTGCTATGTTACTATATTCCGAGCTTGGTAAAGTAAAAAGGGATAAGTTTAGTCATTGTGACTAAGTCCTTCTGTTGTTTGAAATTAGATTTTTATAGATAATACTCAATGTGCCTTGTTTTTATGTATTTACAGTTTTAATGTTTTTAATGCAATTTTCTGATATTGGAATCAACTTGAGAAATAGATTGTATTTAAATATGCTTTTTGTTTGCACAAAAATGATCAAAGACAATTTAAAAATAAATCTTTATAATGATTTGTTTTGTAATGTATTGGTTTAATCCATTTATATGGAGAAGAACTTCAGTTAAAGCCAGTTTAGCTCTTGCGCTCATGACCTCTGCACACACAAACACAGATTCCCGGTATTTATAAAACAAAGTCATAGGCCAAGTCAAGATAAAGCAGAGTAGCAGTGTTTAATTTTAATTATGGATATAAATATTACGTTTATTACGATATATACAAGTTGTGAGGGTTTAGCATCAAGTACCATGACAACCCTTCTGGTGCAAGTATCTCACTAGTTTTATTTGAAATCATGTGGTTGGACAGAAACTTGTGCAATGAGAGTTTTAAGGTCCTCTTTGTGGTTTTATGATGAGAACAGCAACATAGCAGGAACTTAACATATATAATTTTCAAAAGAAAATATTCTGCTAATTCAGCCCATACACTAGTAACGTCATAGTTATGCCAGCTAACACTCATGTCCCAGAAAGTAGAGTGATTACATATAAAATTCATACATGCAAGCGCACTGTAAATTCTGATCAGTTGAGATTACTTGACAAAAAACATACAAACTAATTTCCTTGAAAAAAAACAAGTAAACTGACATAGGAATTGTATTTCTGCTTACAAACACGTATTAAGTGTAGTACACTTGCAATTTAGTTTACACAAGTACAACAACAGTGTACAGTAATTCAAAATGTTCTTATGGTGTACTCATCACTCTGGTGTACTCAGACATATTATATCAAAGTCATTTCAAGGAGGTTATTATAATTCATTTCAAGTAGATTGTACTGTGGGCTGTCTTTCCAATGACACACTTATATACATATATATATATATACATACACACATATATGTGTGTATGTATAAAATAATAAAAAAATAATAAAACAAGTAGGAAAACAAAGCAGCCCTTTTTGCATTGATACATTTTGCAACTACTTCTTGTCTTTAAAATACATAAAGAATAAAAATTTCCAGGACTACATTCCTACTGTGTTAGATAGATGCAGTGTCTTTTTTGTCTCTCTGTTTGTTTGTTTGTTTGTTTGTTTGTTTGTGTGTGTGTTTGTTTGGTCATACGTGTGTATTAATAATTTTCCTGACGTTTTGTGTCGTCCCTTCCTGCTGTACATGAGTCGCTGTGCGTGCTGTCGACTGCAGGGGGCAGCATCACATTCACAACGGCCCGTCTGCCCGTAACCGAAGAAGCGCAAAAGAGGAAGTGCGCTGTTAAAAACACGTTTGTCTGTTCTTCACTGTTTTCATGCAGTCACACACGTTTACTCGGAAAGACCCTAAAACGTGCAAATGGAGGGTGAGTTCAATTCATCGACACGGAATTAAGGTCACAGTTTAAAAGAGAAGTTCCAAAGTGTCGACCGGACATGGGACTGAAGCTCGCGACATGTGAACATGTAAAAACTGAATTGGGAAGGAAAGGATGGATGCAGCGCTAGATGAGAGGAAAACTATAATTAATATATGTTATGGCAGATTTTCTAATGCTGAACCAGAGAGGAGCAGAAGTATCTGAATGTTAAATCTGTAGGGCTTCTAAAAAAAAGCCACATCTCAGAATTGTTTTTATTGTGGCTCCAATCCTCTTCCACACGTGAGGAATATTTATCTAATAAGAGACTTATTAAGAAAGCTTAGTTTTTAACTTGCTACTCATTGTTATTCAGAGCTGTAGGGATAGAATGAAACTGGAATCAGAGAAATTGTACACAGTAAAAATACATAATTCCTATGTATTTATTTATTGCTGTAAACTCTTTGAATGATGACCTTGTAACTTGTCACATTCTGCCATCAAGCAGTGAACACGCCAGTCATGTGCCAAGTTTGCATTAATATTGAAAGAACTGTGTTTGAGATCCGGGCCTTCAGACACATTACAAAGGCTCAAAATTATTGGGACACTCATATGCAAAGGCAGGTTGACAAGGTGTTGATGAATATGCTGCTGTTAATGGTGTTGCGTGATTCAGCTGTTCTTGTTGGTGGATTGATGGGAAGGTTTAAGCACATTAGCAGCAGGTCCGGCAGGTCTGTCTGCTCTGTGACAGCTGCTGGAGCAGAAAGCTCTCTGTTCCCTCCTCTTTGACACTGCAGAGAACTGAGAGGCTATCGGTTCCACATATAGGAACAGCGGCGGTACAGAACATGTAACTGAAGAGCTCTTACGTAAGGTTAAGGAAGTATGTGGGTTTTTACAGGAAGCAGGATCCTCTCTCAGATGAAAGTCCTTCATCGTGTTTTAGCCAGCACGACGATTTCTTTCCCCTAGTCTATACTTGACACTTTCCCAGATTGCTTGTTTAGCTGCAAACAGTAGCTTCGCCCAAAACCTGTGTGTGATTTCCGTGCATTCAAAAATCCATGTGTCATTTGACTTTTGTTCACAGACACAAGGGTGAACTACAGTCAGTCGAATGCCTTGTTTTCACACATACTGATCCTTGTCTATCTGCAGTAAGCTCAGATCACCTGATACCCGGTGCTCTCAGAAAATAGTTAAGACTCCTTTACTTTTTTAATTTTGTAATGCTGCAGCCTGATACTACACAGTATTTTTCTCATTGATCTACACTTAGTAGCCAATAAGGACAAAGAAAAAACGGAATTTTCGAAATTACTATAAATGTTTGAAAAACAAAAACCTGAAATGTCACATGTCACCTTTGCCAGCAGTTACAGCCTCTAGTCATTTTCTAGATTTTCTTTCTGCCATTCTTCTTTGCAAACCCCATTCACATCATATTGTGACTCTCCTTCATTTTTAAATCAGTTGATGACGATGATGAGCAGTTGCAAAATAGCCAACTGTCTGTCTGCACATGTGCAAAGGTTTTCCCACTTTGGTATCATTGTAAACTCAACTTATTAATTGGAGGCAGCAATAACATGAAAGCTGTGAACATGTTTAAACTTCTCTGTGGATAGCTGCTGCAGTCATTACTGTCCAGTTGCCTCTTTAAGACGATCAGCGTTTGTGTAATTTTGGTTTTGTTTGTCTTCTCCTTAGACACATCCTTAGTTCAAGCTAGGATTCCTCATGACCTGGTGAAAGTTCTCGGTGTTGAGGTAAGCAATAACTGCGTGATTGTAATTTCTCATGCAGTGTTGAAACATCAGAAAAGCAACAGATGGGTAAACATAATTTATTACTGCTTATGTTAAATTAAAAGAACTCTTGGGAAAACCCATCATAACCCAGTGGGGGGGACAGGTCATGCTGGGTATCCATACTGATATGAACTGGGTGTGTGTTGGGAAGAAAAGGAAGCCACACCGTTTGATGAAAATAAAAATGATCAAATGTCCCAGAGGTATTCAATTGGATTTTGGCCATGCGTCTATCTGGGCCAGCCAGTGGTATCAGTTCTTTCATCCTGCAGGAACTGCCTGCATAATCTGGAGCTGGTCATTTTTGTGTATGTCTACTGGAATCTCCTCCATGTGGTTTACACAATGGCACATATTGACGTGTCATCCTGAAGGATTTTGACTGCCTGTGCAACCTTTGTGGGGTCCAGGTATTACCTCATGCTACCAGTAATGACACTAACATTAACCAAATGCAAAACTAGTGGAAACAAAGAGGAGAGACAAGAATGTGGCCTCCTGTAAAACCATTCTTGTCTTGGAATTTGTTGGCCCCTGAGGGCAGCTAAACCTGATTAGCCCCCTCTGCTACTTAACTGACCAGATTAATACCCCAAATTTTAATTGACTTGATCCTATTACAAATTGTTCTTTTAGTTTTTTTGAGCAGCATATATTCATTTTTTTGCCTATTTTAGCCTCAAAAAAGGTTTTTCATTTTTATACGGTAAAGTTTATAAATCTAATTCTAGACATTGTACAGTTTGTAAATGTACTTGTGTCATTTCCAGTCTAAGCCCCTCTCTAAAGCTGAGGCCTTCACTCATGGATTTCTGAAGAACAGCATTCAGCAGGGCACGCGCCACGATCTGAAGAACATGTTGAGTCACAAGGCAGTGATCCTAGGCTACACCAGACCCAAGAAGGACAAGTCCAAGAGGAACAGCAAGAAAGCCAGAGGACTAAATGCTCGTCAGAAGAGGGCAATGAAAGTCTTTCAGATCAAACCTGAACATCAGAGGTTGGTCAGAAAAGTATTAAGTAGTAATTAGTAAGAAAAGTATTAAGAAAGTATAAAGAAAATGTATAAAGACCTTTGTACTATAGACCCCCTACATGTTAATGTGCACGTTTCCACAGATAATACCTTTTCCATCATCGTCATTTTAGGTATGAGCTCTTCCTGCCTCTGCATCAGCTCTGGAGAGAGTATATTACTGACCTGTGCGGTGGATTGAAACCAACAAGGTAGACTTGGAGCAAAATGAACAATAACATTTGTATTTAGTTGCTCATTTCAGTCTTTTACTGTATATCCAGTCACATAAATGTGTGCTGTTTTTACAGCAGTCCACAGTTTGTGCAGCAGAAGCTTCTGAAGGCAGACTTCCATGGTGCCATCATCACAGGTAGAGTTAACACCATACTTCTTAAAACTTTTGTAGAACAAAACTTCCTGTCACTGACTTCTGTCAGCTTGGTCAAAGACTAAAACTAACCATTTCACAGGCAGGTTTACAAAAACTACTGTATAAATGCCCATGTTATGAAAAATAAGCTTAAAATGTGTAAAATGTCCAAAACTATTTCAGACCAGCCTCAGAATAAAATTAAAAACCTGACATTATGAAATTATGAGAGTAAACAGCCTGCCTGAAAAATTACTGTGATAGAGAGGAAGTTGGCAGTTCATTAGAACTTAATTTCTGAGTCTGAAAAGTTTGTTTCAGTAGATTAAGAATTAAGAATTAATTAGCTCACAAATTACTGATGTGGCCATGTGTTGGTCTCTGGGGAAAAAATACCAGGTCAGAGTTATTGACTGTTTGGATAAAGTCAAACATAGTACACAGTCACCTTTAGAGGTGACACGTGAACTGTGATTGCTTCAGGAGAAGAGAGAGATTCTTTTTTTTTCAAGTGGATTCTTGAAAACTTTTGTTTTTTATAAATTTTTGTCATTGCATCAAGAAGTTACTACAGTTGGTGTTGATGAAAGTAGGATCCTAATAATACCTATTGCAGTTATACTAACCCAATGATAGTTCCGCATCTGAACACAGATGCAGCTCTGTCAGTTTTGTAATAATGTGTTTTCTTTTTACTTTTACAGTTGTTCGTTCTAAATGTCCTTCATATGTGGGGACTACTGGGATTCTAGTCCAAGAGTTCAAACACGTCTTCAAAATCATCACCAAAAAGGACAAACTGAAAGGTCAGACAGATAAACTTTAAACCTTTTTGTCATACTATGTTAGATTAAATGCCTGACAGAAGAAGACAATAAACCCTTTTCACACAGACATTTTAGCAAGTCATAGCAGGAACAGTGGTACCTGATATCAGTGACACAAATGCACGCCATCTCGTTGGGCTTTTTCCAAGTTGCTGGCACAGACAAGTTTCTCATTTACAATCGAGGATGTGCGAGCACGACGGAGGTAAAAAACAACGTTCCACAATGACTATTAGCTTACAGTTCCTCTCCAAAAATACTGTAATGGCAAGGGTTCAGTAATTTGAGTACAAACAATGAATATGAGACAACATTTCTGAATTTCAACTTTTTGTTGATGGCATTCACACTTTACTCAACAACATAAACACCTTAGACCAGGGGTCTCAAACTCAATTTACTTGGGGTGAGGCTGGCCCGCATCAGGTTTCCACAAGAAAAACTTTTAAATAATTTTAATCTTCTCAAATGTCTTTATTTTTTATTTTTAACACAAAATAATATGAAAAAATAAATAAACAAATTAGAAGAAAATAAATAAGAAATTAATAAGAAAATCAATCAATCAATCAGTAATAAGTAAATAAAATGATAATAATAATTATAATAATTAGGATTCAAATGTCTGTATTAACAGTTCTTAAAGTTTTCTTTAAGCTGTCGCGTTGAAGTTTCAATCAAGTGTTTAGCCGACGCACAAAGAACGTCATTTCCTCAATATACGTCATTTCCGGAATGTACGTCATTTCCGTTCCGTGCCGTTCATAACAAACTCGCGGGCCGCACTAACATTAAACTTTAACAATAAGGTGGGGGCCACAAACTATCGGCTCCCGCGGGCCGCGAGTCTGAGACCCCTGCCTTAGACAATGTAGAACATAGCAGCTTTCTCGGGCATCCGTCCATTTCTTTAACCGTCTATCCTGTTGACGGTGTTGTGGGGCTGGACCCTTTCCCAGTTGTCATTGAGTAGGTGAGCTACAGCCCAGACATGTCTCCAGTCCAACATGGACATACAGGCGACCATTCATCATACAGGCAGTTTACAGTCACCTTTTAACTGAACATGCGTGTTATTGGACTCTGAGAGGAAACCACAGGAAACTCCAGACAGAAACCTCACAGCTGGCAGGTAGATTCCAAACAGGGACTTTCTAGCTGTGAGGTGGCAGAGCAAACCACTGCAGCATCACGGTCTATTAAATTTGATCAATTTCAAAATTAATGGAACTATGGCTGGATAATATGGTGAAAAATAATCTGTTGAGATAAATTTCAGACAAAATAAAATTTTGTAGATAGATAGATTTATTCATAGTACGTTCTTTTTCCTGTTAACTAGGGTTTTATGTGCAATATTAGCAAAGATTCACACTTAGAGCTGCTGTAAAACAGTGACAAACAAGTAAAGCCTACCAACAAAAACTGAACATGGGGATCTGAACACTTTTAAAACACAGACGACCTGCAAACTCTTAGCTTATGGAATGCATCAAGACTGGAATGCAGGTCAGCCAGAAAAAAATGCTAACAGGCGGCTAAGTCCTCATTAAAAACACAGTGTGCCAGTTCTTTTAAAGTAAACCTCGTCTTTGAGTGCAGACGAGGAAAAACCCTTTCATCACTGCGGTCACTACCACGGCATTGGTATTCCGTGATTGTCTTCACCTCCAGTGGCAGCCATGACTCCAGCTTGGAGCATAGTCATAGCTGTAACTGTCTAAATGTACTAACTAACTCAAAACTGCAGAAAGAACTAATATTATTTTTTCATGTAGGCAGTTTTCACACTGTTTAAACCAACATTCACATCAAATCAGAATCATTTGGAGTTGTTTGGGATGTCACTGGCTGTTGTATTAGGATTTTTCTTTGCGGTCATCAGTTGCTGTTACTTCCCTTTGCTGACCTGGTCTGTGTATGTTGCTCAGTAGCAGAACCATTGGTTTTGTATTACTGGTACTGGTCATTCCCAAATAGGTTTTCTGGCAGTGCTCAATTTTCTATCAATGGCCCAGATTGATTTTATGCATTTATTTTGATTCATTATGCTTTGTTTTTCTCATCACAGACAGCTCACTCTTATTCATGTACAATACAGTCTTCACACATAAAACCCAAAGCTAAATCCAAAGTGCTAAATACTGTTGAATAATTAACTATAAAGGATCATCATTTTGGGTAACACAAAGCCCCTGTCAGTCACAATTTCCAATACTTTTTGAATCAATAATGTCTAAAACATCTTTGTGGTGTATTAACCATTACATGAAAACTAATTGTCTGACATTAAATCCAGTTTCCATCTTCTGATGCAAATACATTCAAACTCGGGTGGGATGATGCATCAATGGAAAAGTCAGTTTATGTAATGTCCTTCAAAGCGTCTTAACTCGCAATTAGGAAGTAAGAAAGCTGTGACTATTGGGACAGTTTGTTCACAACTACTGTAAAGGCAGGCTGACTTGTGTCCGGTGGTCCAACAATTTTCCACTCCAGAGGTCTTCGTTTTATAAAGCACTGAAGATTAATTGAATTCTGTGCTCCACAATTGAGCTGATAACAAAAAACAATTCACAGAACACGGTAAAAACCTGCTCCTCCACAGCTACACAGTAGTTTTTCACTTTTTTGCGCATGTCCATCTTTTCACTAAGACTACAAACAAGACATTTGTTTCTTTAATAACTAGCTAGGCAAACTTCAAAGGCAGTTATGTGATTTCATTGATGATGCCATTGATACACTTATTCATTTGTCTAGCCTTTCAAGACACAATGTGAGAAAAACAAAAGTAGAGAAAAATACAGAGAAAACTGTCACATACAACACAACTATGTCCGGTTAATTGGCATTATTGCTTTGTCAGTCTGTGTCTGGAAGTCCCACAGGATCTTAGCTCTGTCATTTTCAACACCTTTGGAGGTGTGCTCCAGATTGGCTTTGGGACTTCCAGACCGTACTCGGCACACATGTTCCTGTGCACTATGCCTGCCACGTGGTTACGGCGTTCCATGTATGCCCTGCCTGCTACCATGTTGTGCCCTGCTGTTGTGTGCTGGATTGATTCATGGGCATCTTTGCACAGCCTGCACCTGGGGTCCTGTCTGGTGTGATAGACCCCGACCCTGATTGATGTTGTACTCAGAGCCTGCTCCCGTGCTGCCAGGATTAGTGCCTCTGTGCTGTCTTTCAGTCCAGCTTTGTCCAGCCACTGGTAGGATTTTTTTATATCAGCCACTTCTTCTATCGGCCAGTGATGCATACGCACAGGGCTTTGTGCCTCCATGATAGTTCCTGCTCCTCCTTCCCTTGCTCCTCTGGTTTCTGCTGCCTGAGGTATTCACTAAGCTCCTCATCACTTGGGGCCGTCTACCTGATGTATTCATGCATGTTTCATCCTGGATAGTGGCCCTGACACTCACTAATCCTCCTTCTTTTAAGGTAGGCGTTCAAAAAAAATTGTGGCTTAACTTTTAAAAAGTTAGATGCAGACAAGGAGATGGTGAAATTTTACAAAAAGGACGCTTTGAGAAAATGAGTAACTTGACTGAAGTGAGGTTGGTTGATGTCCCTGCGAGGAACATTTGTTGTGGAAAACCTACGAGATCTGAAGCCGAATAAACACTGCTGCAAATTAGACTAGTAATTAGACTAGTAATTTCATAGAATCAATATAAATGAAAAATAAAGTGCACCACAAGAGTTGGGCTGTTTCTATGTTCATAACTTTTTTGAGAATTTGTCGTTGTATATAAAATTACTGGGGGCGTGCTACTAAGATGGGAACGGATTAACTCAATTTACGGAGGCGCTCCATCTGTTCAGATTCATCTGGCACCGAATCCAAACCAAAAAAAGCATCAATGCAACACCATAAATAGAAATAGCCTACACATCACATTTATTCAGTCTGTGTTACAACATTACAGTGCACTGCTATTAGATTTTTTTTCTTTTTGTTTGTCAGTTTTACTTGTAATTTGAATGCTTGTTAAAAATCTGTAGGTCTTGTGTGTAATAATTCATATAGTTGTCTTGTTATTGTTATGGAAAACGTTTCACCTGCATGCTATATAAGTAATTTTAAAAGTAGCTACACCTTACACCTTCCCTAAACTCCAGGGTATGTAGCTGTGTGTTTCATACAGTCTGCTCTAATGTCACCTTGACAAGACGCAGACATGGGACAGACATTTGGTCTGTAACACCAAGCCTCTAGAAATTCCATAGTAAGAATTGTATATATTAATCCACTACAACTTTGACTCCACCTAGTGGTTTTGTTGGGTTCTAATGATCCCTTTTTATAAGGAAACATAAATAATTGGTGGAAGCTGTTGAGTCCATAACATTTGATGCTTTTTTTTTCAGTTTTATTTTTACATAAGTTATTTGTATAGTCTGGACTTTATTATGTAAAGTGCCTTGAGATGACCTTGTTGTAAATTGGCGCTATATAAAGTTGAATTGAATTGAATAAATCATGCTGTAACATTGCTACAGTAATAACCTAAAGCTCTATTTGCACTGTGAGGCATTTTAAGAATAAGACATTGAGCACTGAGACATTAAAGCCTCAACAAAGTCTTAATAAAGCAAAGCCAGCAGAGAATTAATCAGTCACAGAAAACAGAGTCTGATGTAGCCATAAGTATAAAGGTGTGTGGTTATCTTGTATCACTATCTTGTCCATTGCTCAATTTTGGACCACAGATTATGTTAATCAACCAACCTTAATAATGTATAAATGCATTGCTTTATGTCATCTTCTGTTTGCACCAAGTACAGATGGACTTTAAAGCCCAGAAACACTTCTTGTAAGCACATGATTCATTTAGGTATTTAATAATCCCAGTTTAAATGTGCATTTTGTCATAAGTGGTACAGTTTCAGAGTTTTCTCTTTAGATGTGCATGCCCCTGTGTGGCGACTGCAGATTCCAGCAGGCAGGCCAAACTTTGAGAGGTGCAGGTGAGCAAGAGAAAGTCCTGGTACTGTCTGCCAAAGAGTGAAATTAGAAAGTGCTGGTGCTGTGTACGGATGCATCCCGGCTCGTGTCAAGCCCTTGTTGCAGCGAACGTATGATGACGGCAGTGATTCTTGGGCAGTCTATCTCTACACCCCTTTTTTAAAGTGTTAATGGTACATTGTAAAACTGTCACATCTCACCAGGTTCAAGCATGTCTTCCGATGTTTTTGTGTGACAGTGATCCCTAAGAGGAACAGCGTGTTTGCAGTAGAGATCAACGGCTTCATCTCTCACATCTATGGAAGCAAGTTTGAGCAGCGAGCCAGTGAACGCTCTGCCAAGAAGTTTAAAGTGAGAGGAACCATCGACCTGTGATGGCACCACGGGAGAATCAGTCAAAGGATTTTGCCGCAGGCACGTGCTGTTTATCCAGGGCTTGTTCCAAAGCAGCGGCAGTGTCACAGCTCCCTCAGCCACATAATCTGACAGTTGCTATCTTAAGCCAAAGCGTCTCTGTGACATGGCTTTGTGAAAGTTCTTGGAACCTTATGGAATGAAGCTTTTGCTGTTTTTACAGTTACAGGTGCTACACTTGACTAAACACCTTTTTGAATGAGACTGAAATGTTTCTTCCTTTTGGGAATTTTGTTGTATGTTTAGATGTTTCCAGATTTTGTTATATTTATTGATTATTTTACATTGCTCAGGCTCCAGATTATGCATACCATTTTCAAATTCAAAAATATTCCTTTTAATGAATACACCTGTAAAACCAGTAACCATGAAGTTCTTAATGCTTTTTCTCCATTTCGATTCTGGTTATAATGTTGTAAAAATTGTTCTCAAATACTGCTCCATAGCATTCATTAAAAAACGTACAGGAAATGCAAATGCTTTTCTTAATGTTAGCTTTTATTTAGTTACTAGGATATTTCTGATAAAGTAGTTGTTACCAGTTAAAGGAGAAATGTGTTGCTGTCGATATTGAAGCTTAGCTTTGAATTTAAAAAATGCAGTAGGTAAATTCATAAAAGACACACGTCTTATCCAAAAACAATTTAAAACAACAAATATGCCCACATTTTGAAGTACCTACCTACTAAAACTTTTAGCTGATTTCTATGAAACAATATTTATCGGGAATTATCAGAGCAGGAGTTGTAAAGTGTTTTTTTGTTTGTTTGTTTTTTTTCTACATAGTAAATTTAGCATTTAGAATTTTAGTAACAAAAACTTTTCTTGAGGTTGATTCTGTTTGATTTGATGCATGTTGTGCAGTACAGGAAATGTGTTGTAATCTGCACTTTTTGTCATAAGGAACCATTAAGAAAGATTTCCTTGTTCCTTTTTGTAACAGAAAATGTGAAACACGATGAGCTTGAACTGATGGAAAAATTTTGCAACAATAAGTAAAAGCTCTTTGCGTTGAACGTCTTCACTTTTCTTGGGATGTCTGATCAACTAAATGCCAGTTTGCTTATCAAACATTGATGCTGTTCTGGTGCTTGTATCCACTTGGCAGGAGAAATTCTCTGAGCGCTTCCTGACACTAAGGAGTTCTAGGTATCTGTGGTTGCACTGTTTTCTTTATAGGAATTAATTTTAGAGGCATGTTTGCAGAGGTGCCAGATCAGATTGTTGAAATGCTGAAAGTGCAAACTCCAAACTTCCTTTTTACGGTCTTAAAAACAAAAAGTACACAGAACTTGTGAGAGATTTTAAAAAGACGTACATTTTATATATTCTAAAATATTAAATCAAATGATTGAATTTGGCTTTTTTGATACCAATAAACATGTTTTAAGATGTCGTGTCTTAAGAATAACTAACTATAAACTTTATTAAAATGTAAAGTTTTATTGCTAATATTAAACTTTGAACGTGTCTGCCTCCTAAATCAAGTCATTTACAATCATAAGAGATCATACTGACAGAGTGAAAACAGAGTATTGAAATGTTTGCAAATGTATGAAAAAGGAGAATCTGAAATATCACATACAACTAAGTATAAAGATGCTTTGCAACAACACTTGAAATTCTCTTGATTGTTGCTGAGATGTTTCTACGCCTTGACTGAGGTAAATGAAATCGACTGGGTAAAAGAAGGACTTACAGCTGACAATGGTAAATGGTCTGCATGTGTATAGCGCTTTTATACCTTGCTGGTACCCAAATGTTTCACTATATGAAATATGGTGGAGGGCTGTGGTTTGTGAATGCATTTTTGGGATTTGGAAAGACTTGACTAACACACACCACATTTTGTGTACTGCTGGCAATGATAGGAGCCAAACCTGACAGGCAAGTCCAACATACAACCTACACAGGACATCTTTAACTGTCTGAATCTCCCCTCAATGATTAAATATCTCTACTGAGGAAAGTTTTCATTTTCCTGCAGAACTAGCAGCTGTTTGCTGCTATTAGCCTATTCCAGTCTCATCAGGTCCTTTTAGAATGTTAGTGGGGATTGATTTTAGAGATGGCAACCAAATGATGATTAAAGGGTAAATGCCCAAGCGCTTTATAATGTAGCATGTAAAAGTAATTAAAGATATTTAAATAACTCTATTTTTGAACATAGATATTCAGATTTGTAAATTTTATTTTAAAGTAGAAAACTATGAGCATGTTAGTGTGATGCTCTTTCCCTATTAAAGTGTGCCTTCATTTTTGCTGCACTGGGAAGCCCTGCGGTCCGTTTTTTACTTGACACCATTTTGTTTAGGCAGTGAAAAAACTGGCTTGGAAATGAGAAAATAAGTGAGGCCTGGAGAAATAATCCAATAGACATTTCAGAGAAAACTAACACTTTAACGAGTTAAATCTTATTACGATGAGAAAACTGACAACAACAATTTGTCAGTTTTCTTATCGTAAGAAAGAAATTTCTGCTGCTGCGGAAATGATGCAAGTGAACATTTGAATGAATTGTCCATTTGAATGAAAAGTCCTACTTTTTATTTAGACTAACACCCATAAAAAATGATTTTTACATACTCCCAAGTATACAGAAATCTATAGGATTGTTATCAGCATGTACAGACTACAGAGGAGGCTGTGATCGCTGTGTCTCTATCGGAGGAAAAAACGTTCTGCATGTAGCATTATTCTTTAGAGGGGAGCTTATGAGTTTATGGAAACTCAGCAGATATGTTACAACACCTCCAGTGTGGAGGAATATTGTTTATATATACTGTTTTGCCCCACAGTACAGTGAGGCATTTAATGAGCATTAAGGATTCTGACAGTGTTGAACTAAGCCTGCACTGATAGAAATTCTGATCCAACTTTATGCAGCATAATGAGTTGTATGATAAAATGAAACCATATGACTGTGGGAGACACTGAACCCCACTTAGTTGCTCCCGGTGAGCGTTGGCATAGCAGCTCCCACATCGGTGTATGAATGTGTGAATGGGTAGATAAGAAGCAGTATAAAGCGCTTTGAGTACCAACAGGTAGAAAAGTGTTATATAAGTGCAGAACATTTGCCATTCATAATGTGGTGGACGAATAGTATTTTAAAAAATGTACACTCTAGGAAGTAAAGCCTGCTCAGTGGTTCCTTCCACAAATGCTGCAGGTGGCAACAATGGAGCTTATTTTAATGAGGATACTGTATGAACTAAAAGCAAAAAATTGACACAGGAGCACGTGTATTCTGACAACAGATGACCTGCAAATTCTATTATTTTCCCCTCCATCAAACCCAGCAACAGCGTACTCAGCTGGTATTGTGGGCACCATAAGTAAGAATGTTAAGGTATCATATGAACAAAACTCTGTCACCACAAAGTTCAACGTTGTGAACGCCCCGCCATCATGGTGGGATGCAGCCAAGCAGAAGAACTTGGTTTCATCACAGTTCAATGTTAACTGTTCGGTACAGGTGAGTGAATGTTACCATGAGCAGTTGCCATGCAACTGTGTCAAAATTAGAAACGCCAGCTCTCCGAAAAAATCCTACCAGACTACAAAGACTGTTTTGATAAGTTCTGAATCACCAACAGTGGGAATTTGGCAAACCAAGCTTAGATGATGTCTTCTTTAAATATTAATAATTCTTCTTTAAAATAGCTTATTAAGAACATCAAGAAAGCACACTACCCCACGAGAACAAGTGTTGAAATCCTACCACTTCAGAACCAGAAGAAACACTTCAGTGTCATCAACACTAGGAAAGGTTACCGGCATGAGGAACTAGACTGTGTCAAGCCTGCTATTGACTTTCAACACTCCAGTTGGCAGATACAGGTTCTAACGGCTGTGTTGAAGATGACATCATCATATCTGGATCCACAGAAGAGGAGCACGACAATGCCTTTATAAAATACTAGATCCTGGAAGATGACTTGCGTACCGAATAAAGTTTAATAAGTCAATGTTCATGTGATATTACAGTTATTTATGAAAGAAGTGGGGTGTCATGATATGAGTAATCAGTAGTTAAAGTGGTTAAAAGCAAGTTTTTACTTGCAGTGCAAGTAAAAAGACTAGCGGGAAAACGCCAGTAGCTGGCAGTAGAGGATCAGAAACGCCTTCCTCTTATCTCTTTGTCTCCCGCGTCCCTGTGATGCTGAAACAGCAGAAGGTGCCAGGTCCAACTTAAAGGTCATTTTTCATCAGTTGTTTTTTCCTTTTTATTCTTGAAACACGTCTTTTTTTTCTTCTTTAACTGGGTTTTAGTGCTGTGGTGTTTCAGCTGGCTGAACATCAGCACAGAACCGACACAAAAAACACACTTCGGTTTGTGTGGATTCAGTTTTACACGATACTGTGCAACATTAGTTGTTGTGCAGCTCGTTAGACTCTGAAAATGTCTTCAGGGCACAAAGTGCTGCTGAAGGCGACTGCTCGACCTCCTGAGCCACATTTTTTTCCACATATGAACTGAGCATAATATAATGTGCAATGAAAGGACTGATGCAGTCCAATCCAGGCTGCTGAGATGCTTCTTTTGTTCTTCTCAATTAATGCAGCGTTTAACGATTGGTAGGGGAAGTATGGAAAACCTCTCATACCCACTCGCTGAAGTCTCCCATGTGTTTTTTCTGAGCATGTGTCAGCTGTAACTAGTGGTATGTGGTAAATTCACACAGACAGTTCTTGGAAGGAAGACTGATCGCGTTCATTCACAAATGGCAGCGTGCGGGAATCTAACGACTTTGTTTTCATTCGAGCTCCTGGCCGAGCTGCTCAACCAGTCGGACAATAATGCATCTGTCTGTGTAATGTGAGCTCTTGTTAGCATTACTGTTATTTCTACTTTCTGCTCTCAGTAGATCAGATCTAACTCCACAGTGGTATAGAAGTTTTATGTCTGTAAAATGTGGACAACATGTTTGATTATGAGAAAAACTGATGGTTGATGATGGAGTGCAAGGTAAAATGCAAATATACATTCATAAGCAGATTAATCCATGTGTGAGCTGTGGATAGTGGAAGCACCCAGTAAAATAGAATTTAGTGCAGGTGGACCTGACAGATACGTTACTGGGAGACTCACTCACTGATCAGAATTTACTGAAAATCTGTGTAATTGCTGAGCGATGAGGGGATTTTATCTCCTCAAAATGTGCCATTCTGCAAAAGCTCTTCCTTCAGACGTTCTTTTGTCACTCTGATTTCAGAGTTAGTTCCTGCCCCTCCCTTCTCTGTAAATGTTTTTCTTCAGGCTGAACTGACTGGAAATCCCCACAGCGTCACCGTGGCTTATAAGGGCTTCTGCTGAGCTGCTTGCTTCGTTAGACAGAAAACCCACTTGACAGCGTCTCACATCTACAGAGGTGTGGAACTATCAGCACATAAACTGCTGCACACAAAAGTGGACTGGTGAACATCATGGTGGACCAGCTAACATTTGCTGAAGAGAACCGGGATCGGATCCAGGCTGTTGAGAACTCATTTGGGCCATCGGGGAAGCCCTTGTATCGGCCAAGTCGCGTTCTGATTGGAGAGGGCCGACTGATGAAGCAGAGCCGTCGGGGGCCACAGCCAAGAGTGTTCTTCCTTTTCAATGATGTGTTGGTGTATGGCAGCATCATTCTGAACGGCCGCTGGCACAAAAACCAGCAGATCATCCCTCTAGGTAAGTGTCTTGTTTTTATTCTGAACTCCTGATGCAACTAGAAAATAACTTTCTGAGAAGTAAAACTGTCTTGATTGTATCATTTTAGGGTTATGAAATGCTTTCACAGTTATACATGGTCCAAAATGCTGGCTACAGGCTGCGCTGGCTAAGCTTCATTTATTCCTTCAACAGCAGTAAAGAGCTAAAGCTCCCGTTCAGTGTCGGATACAGTTGCTTTAAACCTTTTGAAAGATCTTTGAAAACAGACTCAGTCCTGGATAACTCAACTAAAACACATGGAAACCATACCAAAGTTGTTACCCAGTATTAACATGCAACCATTCATCATTTCAGAGGACATCCAGCTCGAAGACTTGGAGGATGGTGTCAAAATGAGGAACCAGTGGCTGATCCGCACACCACGCAAATCCTTCTATGTGGCAGCAGCGTCCTATGAGGAGAAGCGAGCTTGGATTGAACACATGGAGGAATGCCAGTCCAGACTGCTGAGCAGCGGCCGCAGACGCTCGTCAGCTTTTGCCGTCACCTGGATCCCCGATGAGGCCTCCGCCATCTGCATGCGCTGCTCCACCAAGTTCACAGTGACCCAGCGGCGACACCACTGCAGAAAATGTGGCTTTGTGGTCTGCGGTGGATGCTCTAAGAAGCGAGCTGTCATTGGACACATTCATCCCACTAAGCAGTTGAGGGTGTGCGGCATTTGTCACTCGGGCCTTCTGACCACGGAAGCACAGGCCCAAGGCACGACTCGCGAAAGGGGGGACAGCACCGGGAAGACAGGCTCAGATGAAGATGAAGGGGAGGAGTACAGCGAAGTGGAGGTCGAGGAGCGGATAGAGGACCACGACCCGAGCAGGTGGATGGACTCCCAGATTGACTCATGGTCCACTTATGTCTACCTCAAACCAGAGCATTTGAAGCATTAAGTATGAGCATATCAAGACTGCTGCATCGTTGGACATTGTGTCTTTTTTAACATGGACATGGAGTAAGAGAAGATTCGAATACAGCCAGGTCCAATGGAAAGAAGTTAAAATGCATGTGACTCAAATCACGGCAACGGAATCAAGTAAATGTGAATAATCTGTCATTGCAGAGCTTTTGTCCCTGCGTTGTTTCTGAAAACACTAATGCTGTGAAGTTGTCACTTTCTCTGATGTAGAGTTGTAATATTTTCAGAACACTTAAGGTAGGCCACCGGTTTGGCCTACTAGGTATTTATTTAAATCAAATGTATATGTATGTGAAGGTTTGTGTACATTTAACATGACTCATATTTTTAATGGAAATAACTATGACCAATAAATAATTTTAAAAATGATTTGCCTGGGTTCATTAATGACTTATGTTATAAATCATGTTCATCGGACTGACGAGATATTTTTTGCGACTTCGTCACAAATTATCTTGAAATAACAACCCACACAGATGACACTACAAAGTCAGACATGTTCATTTTTATTCCACAAATGGGTCCTGTGTAGTCCATACACCAATGAACCAAAACATTAATACTTCTTAATGTTATGAAGGTCTGTGCAGTGTACACAGCACCATATTAAAGAGATTATCTTCAAGTATTAATATCAAGTATAAGATACTTAATAATAAACTTGGATTAGTTTATTATTTACACATTTATGGTTCCATACCAAGGGTCTAAAATTATTGGAACAAAATCCAATACAAAATAAGAGGAACAAAAGTAGCCAGTGAGCCAACTTTTACAAACGTGTAAATTTTTACACCATCATTTTGTGCTGAGGAATACAAGGTATAAAACTACTTTTGAAACATTGGGAAAGTGTTCGCAGGAACACAACGCCCTTAATGTCAACGAAATTTGGAATCAGCTGGGGCCAAACCAGCGGGGCGGTCCTCAACACATTTCTATTGTCAGTGTAACTTAATCTGTGCTAAAGTCATATTGTTGCATGAGCAAACACAACACGAGTTAAACTTGGGTTACACTCCTCACACGTCATTTTCCATTGTTGTCTTTGTATCAAAGCTCTGTGTAGAAATCAACTAGTGCTTCCTGATTTCCGCCAGTGATCATCACTGTCTCACTGCTTAAATGTCCAACATCAGCTCAGATCAGTTATTGCTAACTAACATTAACCGCAGGACTTGACTTAATGCAATTAATTGATTGTGCTGGTAACAGCTTTGTGAGCTCTTTACAAGTCAGTGGAGACAAGAGCTACGCCGCTGTGTGTGTAGTAAAGCAAACATATTATATTCATATCTACTTGTATATCCCTGATTACTATAACAACCACTAAATAGCCTTATCTATCTGTAAATTTCTGCTCTAGTTAACAACAACCTGTATAGTCTGTTCATAGCATCTGTAAATATGACCCATATCTTCTCCTGTACATATTTTCTAGCGGTAACTTATAACCTATATCCTGCACTTGCTGCTTATTGCACTTCTGGTTAGACATAAACTGCCTTCGTTGCCTTGTTATCGTACAATTGTAACGACATAAAGTTGAATCTAATCTAATCTAATCTAAAGATTTCTAAGATAAATTGGCGGCACGTTCTGTTGGATATATTAAATTTAAACAACCGGAGTGGACAGAATGGTTCAGTGCAATAGTGAATGTGAGGTCAAATCAGCGGATATACTACAGCTGCAGTCGGCTCAAATATCAGTAGGCTGTTAAATGAAGATGTGCAAATATATCAATATTCAGTAAAGATTTGATGTCTGCATATTGTTTTTGCTATTTATATTAAAAAGACAATTTATTAAGGATGACATTTAGTTCTATGTTATCTCAGGTTGTCACATTGTTTCTGCAGGTGGTGACATTCATGTTAGCACTCAAAAGTAAGTGGACTTTAATTTTTCATCACTGCGTGTTGTTGTTTTGTGTGTGTGTTAACAAAGGCTTCACAGCTGACAGAGAAAATAGGCTGTTTACATTCGAACGGTGTGACATTATTACCGTAACAGAACTGCTACCTAATTAAACAAACCTTGATTAGAGAATATGTATTTCCCCTGTGCTCCCATCCACCTCGAAATGTCCCTGAAATAAAAAAAAAATTCCCACTCTCTGTTTGTGCACATCCTTTCACCTACTACCTCTGTGTTCTTTCCACTCCCGCCCGTCGGCCTTTCACCCTTTGTGAAACTATTGTTTAACTGGATTTACTGCAGACGACAGAGGCTGTGGCAGTGAGCCATGAAAAAAGCCTGTTTTACCTGCTTTCAAACGAGGAGGATGTACAGTTTGCAGGTGTCACCGCAATAAATAGGGATTTTGTCTCAGAGTCTCAGTGATTTTCCTTGTCCATTTAAAAGTTATCAAAGTCTGCAATTTGAACTGAATAAACCTTAGTCTGTCTCTGTGTCAGCCCTGACCTGTCCAGGATGCATCCCAGCGTCACCCTGTGACGGCCGGAACAAACTCCCCCATCAGTGTGTGTGTGTGACTGGAAGTGCTGTGTCACAATCAGAGCTGTGACCCAGAACAGAAATGCAGATGCACATAGGTTAACTGTATGAAAATGATAAATGGTCTGCACTTATATAGATTTTCTACCTGTTGGTACTCAAAGCACTTTACACTGCTTCTTATCTACCCATTCACACATTCATACACCGAGGGGGAAGCTGCTATGCAGCCAAAAATACATCCACTATATACCATGTACATGAAAGCTATTCTTTTAATGCTCTAAAGATTAATATAGGAGGATAACAAACAGACGGTAAAGCTTTTTTAAAATATGAGTCTGTGCTTTGGGTTTTTATATTTAGTACTAGGTCCCACTGAATTCACTAAAACTGTTAAAGGTCTGTAGTCATGTGGCGCTTTACAGTAATAAGCCACATGCAGCTGCTTTGATGAAGGTCGACTTTCCCTATTTAAAGCACAGAAGAGCCACAGAATATCTCATTGTCTGTTCAGTGAGGGGGAGGGAGTTTTAAGTGATCGATATATTCCAAACTACAGCCTCTTGTGTTTTGTCCCATGGTGTTTTCAACCCACTGTTTTCATTTCTGGCTTGATATTGGTTGGTGTAAAAGCTTAAACTACATAAACGTTTTGCATGTACACTATTCAGTCAGTCAATCAAGGAGTGAAGACCTGGACAAACGTGTTCTGTTTTTTTACTCACTGACGCTTTTGTTCTTTCGAAGATACTGGACAAAGACATTGCTGATAGTGCAAAACGTTTTTCATGTTAAATGTGGACCTGAAAAAGGTTGAACTATAAATAGACTTCTCTCTCAGTGCCAAGGGAACCAAAGTGACGTAGACAAAATGTACAGACATTATGTGATTTCTGATTAGGTTCACTACAGAGCAGCTTCACAGATTTACTGTTTTAGATAGGACAGACAGGATTATATATACAGTATGTCAATTTTTTAATAGTTTGATTGCATAGGACATTGTGGAGGAGTTCTATACATATTGGGAGTGAATATTGTACCTGTTGCAATAGTTAGTACAAAAGTAAATTTTTCAATTATTCTTACTAGTTATTTTGCTGTTTATTGTTCTTACATATTATGCATCTCCTCAGTACAATAACACTCCCTAAAACTAGCACACACCATTATGCACACTTGTGATATTTATATTACTGATACTGATAGTAATTCAGTTTAGAAGTACTTCTAAAGCTGGTCCTATTAGAAAAGTTTCACATTGCAGAATTAATATTTTCAAGTATATAAGGACTTCTCCTCCGCCATCAAAACACGAATATAAAATCTTGCATGTGATAACTGTGGCCCACGCGAAGCGCTCTGGTTAGTAAGTGTAAACCGCTAAGATTTCAGATAAACCAGAAGGAAATGAAGAGTGCGTAACTGACTTTCAGCTTCTGGAAAATCATTTTTCTTAGAGTACGATGGTTCCTCTTTTTTTTTTTTACAAACTACGTCAGGGAATTCAAACGAAACACATACTCTGATAATAGGAGTAGTTCTATATACAATTTACTAATACCATGTTGTGAAATTATGACTAAAAAACAGCCCAAAACATCCTGAAGAGATTATGTTATGGTTATTACCAATGAAAATTTGAAGCAATAGTTTTTGCTAAGCTGATCGCAGTAAAAGAGTTTCTGTGAGAAAAACACTGTCATCAGCTCACTTAGATGAGTGTACATGAATACCCAGTATGTGATGGTGTTAATAAGTCGCCCAAGCATAAGTTTCTTAAAGATGTAAAAGATTATGTTATAGTCAATAGCCAAGTACAGTATAACAGTGACATTTGTCATTCCATTCCATAGCATAGTCATATCCTGTGTTAAAAGCTTCTGGAACAGTGTAAGGAGCAGAAGAAGTTACAACAACCAACAAACAGGTAAATACATCATATTTAAGATAGGTTCACAATTTTTTCAAATCCATCTTTTCAGGTCGTATTATGTCAACTCATGCCAGGCTGACACAGTGTTGTTGTTTTTGACTTATTGCTGTGTCAGACTGATTTAGAGTTTCAGTCTGAGGCAACTGTGGTTTTGAAAGTCACACATGCAATCTACTGGCGCAAGGGGCATGTGTGTGTATCTTTGTTACTTCGTTGCTCAGATCCACCTAATTCACTTCCTGAATGGAGGAGGCACAGAGCAACGTTAAAGTATATTCTGGTTTTTAGAAATTGATGCGAGAGAAGACGGCACCCTCTGCTGTATCTAGTCAGTACGACAAAACGAGGTGGCGGGTTTGAATAAAAAGTGTCAAGTTTACCCAAGAGCTGTTATATCTTCTAATAGAAAAAACACAACTGTCCACAGACATATACAGAAAATCCAATTCCATTCAATTTAATTCCGCTTTCTTTTTACGGTGCCAGTTTACAACCGAAATTATTTCAAGACACTTTAGGTCAAGAATTTACTAATTTTTAGAGGCAAGCCACAAAATTGTCCCTTGAGCAAGTGACGATAAAGAGAATAATCCTAACGAAGACAAGTAACACCCAGGCAATCGTGAACTATTAGCCACTGAGTACGTCAGTGAGGTTGTTGGTCTTGCTGTGTAACAATAACAACAATAATAATAATTATTATTATTAGTAGTAGTTGAAGTAGTATTAGAGCTGTTTTTATTATTATTCCTTCCTTTAATCATGCCCACATTCTGTGTGGTTTAAATTAACTCTCATTATGACTTATTCATTTTTGATTAGCTCATTATTCACATTTTTCCAAAATAATGATTTTTTTCCCTATTTTTTAAATTGAATTTGTGACTTTACCTTCTATAAACTAGAAAATACAGCACATACAAAATAACACAGAACCCTGTTTTTCCTGGCTCTCTGCAATAGTCCAGGTTGTCAGCTTTAGTCGTGCCACTTCTGCTGCCCATTGCACTATAACAACAAAATGAAAAATGTAAAATGTTCTATGGCATGAGAAATTACCACTGTACCCTTCACAAATGCTGCTTTGTCTCAAATGAAAAAGGACACACTTCTGTGAACTACAAAAACAGAAGCTGTATTTTTACATAATGATAATTATTATTATTTCTACCACAAAAAAAAACAGAAAAAACATCATCTCAGCAGAGCTCACTGTGCTGTCTAGCTTTAAGTGAATTTAAAACCTGTTGTTTTCTTGTAGAATCCACTAATCCTTGTAGTTCCACCACGTCGAGTCTCTAGACATCTCAAAGATCTGACTATGTCACTAATGCAAGGCTATTATTGGCACAAATGTTTAATCTGGCATTTACCAAAGTCCCACCATGGCAGAATTTCACATTTACCCTAAAATTGAGTCATTTGGCAGACACTCTTATCCAAGGCGAGTTACAGGGTAATTTGGTACAGGGGATTGAGCCACAACTGCCCTAAAGCCAGATTTATACTCCATGTGAAGTATCCAGAAATATTTTTAAAAAAATGAAATACAATTCCAGCTAAGCTATAACGTCTCGGTTATGACGTCGAATGACCATTTATCTTTTTATTATTGCGATTAAAGTGGGTAGTAGAGTCGTCCTGGAGTGCATTATGAGAATTATGGCTCTAATGTTTTGGCCCCTTCATTCATTTTAAATAGGGTGGCCATCACATCCATCTCACGTGAAAGAAGAATCCATTTATTATTATTTTCATTGGTTTATTTACCACGAACATTGCAAACTGACCTGATTCTGCAATCAACAGTTCCTAAACAAAAACTATTTAAACAATTGTCACTTTAAATTAAATCAGCATGATTATATGCTGATGTCATACTGATGTACAGATGTTTTAAGTGCTTCACTAAACAATAATTTTGTCATTTATTTATTTTGCCATGTTTTAATTATTGAATCTTAAAATGTTGTCAGGTATATTTATTTTTATTTGGTATGTGCTGAATGTTTTATGAAGGAAGAGAGCAATATTATATACCACTTGAATGTATTCTTGATTAGAAAATAAAGGCATTAATAAAAGCAGTAGGTTGGGTCATCATCCAACAGGGTGGAAAATATGTAAATTACACATATCAGAAAGGTTTTTCACTGGACAATACTGGGCTGGTTTCAGAAAACTGAAAATGACAAATGGGGGAAATGCACATCCCTTGGTGGCTAGATTCTAACCCCAGCCTTCTGCATCCCAGGTCTTCCACTGACACAGACCCCCTCTCTGCTTGGTTCACCATGAAAATAAACATTTCACTAACTACCTATAGGTCTGAGTGATCTCTGAATTAAAATAAATTAAAATACTGATTATGTGAAGCACTTGACACAACTTTATTAATTTTGACTTTACAGAAATTTTATCACACTTTGAGATGAACTTTATTGCATTTATAAAAAAAAACAAGCATACTAAACAGAAATCTCTTTCTTGTAAGCTTTGTGCCTGATTCTTCACACACACACACACACACACACACACACACAAACACACGAGTTGAACACCATCATATGCTTACAGTTGTAAGTAAACAGTAAGTGCTACCTCCTTATTACACCATTAAAATTGTATATTGAGATAAAGTATCTTTAGATGGCCTAGCAATAAAAAAACAAATGTCAAAGAACACATGGTTACCAACTCCTTTGAAAAGCTTTTTTTTTCTTGCCTAGGAGACACACCACCACTCACAACATCATTTAAAGACAAATAAGCTACTTTCCCACAAAAATCCACAACAAAGTATATATGAGGCACTGAGAGGACTGCTCCACAACACATGTTAAAGGTCAGACTCACGTTAAACTGCTTTTCTAAATATCCAGCGGTTATATCATTCAGTTCTAGAAAAATAGATTTTATGGTAAGAATTCTAATGTAACTTTAAACATGTTCAGTAGCAGTCCTTGAAGCACCTCTGTCAACAGCACAGAGAACACATGGGAAAAAACAAAATCTGCTGGAATTCAACATCACACTCAAAAATCAAAATTGGAAGCATCAACAAAGCGTGGGAAGCAAAGGACTGGTTGATGAAATGTGACCTCACATCAAGAAGGTAGGGGTTAAATTAAGAGATCTAGAAAAAACACAACAGAGAGACAAACTGAGGTTAACAGCAATCGAACACACAGAGAGAAATAACATTGGCAAACGCGCCGATTTGTTGAGTTCCTTTTCGTTACGTGCTTAGGGTGCTTGTTTACGTCATTAATCGACGCACAGAACGTGAACAGCGAAGCACAATAGAAACCCAGGAGCTTCACTTTCTGACCCCTAAAGCAATTAGTCAGCTTTAGTCAGGGTCCATGGTGGGTGATACAACAGGACACAGGACTTTCCCACAGTCGACCTGAGTTTCACACTAGTGCAAGATGCTGTGCGCTGTGCTATCCTATATAATCCCATATCTAGAGTAACATACATATATTCTGCTTGGCAACAGTTTTTGTATTGACATCACGTAGCTTTATGGGGTCCTAACCAGGGGCGGTTAGGACTGAGAACTAATGTCATCGATGACGCCAATGACATCAGGTCATTCTAGCTAAAAGTAGGCTGAAGTAGTTCAGTGCCACAAAATGTACGGGAGACGATAACGACACACACCTACATGCTTCCATTGAGTTATGATCATCAATCACAACACGCAACATCTCGCACTAGAGTGGAAAAAACCCATGTCTTGTCATGTCTTGTTGAATTATGTGATGCTCTATGTACCTCATACAGCTACATACCATTTGTGGAATTTGCCCAGGTTGGGGATGCCTAAGAATGTTTAGGCTTAATGTATGCTACTGTAAAAATATCCAAAAATATCCTTGACTCCGATCAAGTCAAAGTCACGCAACAACCTGGCAGCTAAACTAAACACTAACTAAATTTGCATACGATGGTTTCAGATCTACAACTCAACATAATAAGACAGTAAAAACAAGAACATGTGTAAAAGAACTTTTAGAATAAGCTATAATTCCTGTGTATTTCAAAAATATTTATTTATATAAAGCCATGTTTGACAGAGAGGATTTCTATGAAGTCTGTCCAGCACCTGTATACACACTCCATGACACACTGTCAAAGTAGCAGATATCACAAAAAGACGTGCAAACAATAAGAAAAAAAAACACCAGTAGATCAAACAGACTTGTTGGACTTCACATATTTTCCATAATACTTTCAATTCAGATGAATAATTTAGGCAATAAATAGTTCCACAAAACATAGAGGAAGTATAAATACTACACATAGGAACCGAAGATGAAATACTTTAAATATACATCTCACATTTGTTCTGGTTCCTACAATACTTCTACAAAAACTATACAATTTGTTGCAAACATATTCAAGAATAGGGAATGTAACATGCCTGTGTGGAGCAACTTGACATTTATATGACATCTCCAATTATAGAAGATAATCACAGAGAGACACATTGAATAACTTCCTGCTTGCTTGGAAAACTGCTGAGGGTTTTCGACCTATAAAATGTTATAAACATCTAGCAGTAAGGTTTCAGATTGTCTGTCAGCAGCTTTTTCTAGGGCTGTATGAAGCCATGTTAAAACGCAGATCTGCCGATACGACATTGAGCTGTTAGCTGTTAGCATTAGCCCAGAATGTCTGCAGAAGGATTTCTCGCACGTTCTAGCAATAGCTACACTTATCTCACCATCAGCGGAGAGTTGGGATGCTCACCTCATTATCTCTGGAGCCTGTATTCATGCCCCTCCGTCCTCCACCCTGCCCACATTCACCCAGTACATGCCTCGCCACGCCACAGACAACCAAACACTGAACTTATTGTATGCCAACTCTAAGGAGGCATACACCTCAGCGCCCCTTCACTCCTTGGGAAGATCATGACCTGGTTCCTCTCCTGCCTGTGTACAAGCCCATTGCATCCAGGAAAACTGCTGTCTCCCCTACAGTGAGGACACGGTCTGATGAGACCTCAGAGGCTGTGAAGGATAGTTTTGAAACCACTGTGTGGGAGGAATTGTGCAATCTACATGGGGAGGATATTGACAGTTTAACTGTACTTCTGTGTAGAGAACACTGAACCCTCCAGGACTGTACACTCAAACCATGGCTAAACCCCCTTTCATCCGACCTCTCTCTGCACTGCCCTCAGCTCATAGTCAACAAGCTACACAGCTCTCACATCTCTGCATAACCCTACCTTCATGCCCAAACCCCCCAAACCCCCAACTCCCACTACCCCCAACTCCCATCAACACATGCCCCTCACAGAAGCCCAGGTAAGAATATGCGGTTCCAGTATCAAAGGTGTCTCACCCAAAAGACTTTGGGGAATACAGACCAGTGCTGGTGAAGATGCTGAAAAGGCTGGTTCTCTAAGCCTTCAATTAATCCAAAATGCTGCGGCAAGCTTACTGACTGGACTAAGAGAGATCATATTTCATCTTCATTAACTTCTCTCCATTGTCTTCCCATTAAATGTAGAATAGAATTTAAAACCCTTCTTCTTACCTATAAAGCTTTAAACGGCCAAGCCCCATCATATTTAAAAGATCTCTTAGTACCAGATCATCCTACTAGACCACTTCGGTCCCAAAATGCAGGCCTACTTGTGGTTCCCAGAATTTCCAAAAATAGAATGGGAGGCAGAGCCTTTAACTATCAAGCTCCTCTCCTGTGGAACCAGCTCCCAGTCCAGATTCGGGAAGCAGACACCCTCTCTACTTTTAAGACTAGGCTCAAAACCTTCCTCTTCGATAAAGCTTATAGTTGGTTCTAGTCATGCTGCTATAGGCTTAGACTGCTGGGGGACCAACCCCTGATGCACTGAGACACTTTCCTCCTCTCACCCGACATTTATGTCAACACTGTAGGACATGAACTCTTTGTCAACTCTTTGTCCCGTAGTTGTGCTTCTCCCTCTCTGTCTCCCTCTCTCTCTCCCAATGTTTTCTTGTCTCTCTCCACTTTCCACTCAGCCCAACCGGTCAAGGCAGATGGCCGCCCACCCTGAGTCTGGTTCTGTTAGAGGTTTCTTCCGTTAAAGGGAGTTTTTCCTCTGCACCGTTGCCTATGGCTTGCTCAAGGGGGAATTGTTAGGTTTTTTCTAACTGTCTGTAAAATCTTGTATTTTTAGGAAAGTGCCTTGAGATGACTTTGTTGTAAATCGGTGCTATATAAATGAGGTTGATTTAAAAATTGAATTGAAAACTCCTGTATTTACTTTACCTTTGCCTATAAATGAAGTTCATGTAGACTAAGCTTGGCGAATCATTCCTCACTTACCATGTCACAACCCTCTCTAAATAAGTCTGCAGTGTTTCAGGACCTTCAGTAGGGTTTGCTTTCATTTTTTGAGCGCTTCAGCTGCACCTTCAATCTCTTCATGCCTATCTGGAAACCATTCATCGACTGGATGGCTGCCTGAGATGAAACTGGGTTGTCATAGCTCACAAATCCTGAAGCAGAAAAAAACAGCATTTTGAGATCAAATTAGCTAATAAAATTAGGGCATACAGAAAACCTGTCTTCTAAAACTTTCTAAAATGTGTATTTTTGGTGATTCTGAGTGTAAACTGCTGGACAAAGTGCCAGCTTTTAAATCTAAATCAATTGTATATAATGTTTAACCAAAGTGATCGAGTCTAAATACTTTCTGAATCTAAAAATCCCAAATCAGCTCCATAACAGCCGTGTCAATCATAGTAACGTGTTCTAACAAAACATGAACAAATGAAAAGCAATGTGCTTAGTTATGTGCTAAAGTTATGTGCTTTTTGTCCTTTTAACTTATATATAGGCACTGACTTTCCAGTTTCTGTGTGTCCTTGCAGTGTTCCTCCCTTCCTCTGCTGGTTACTGGAGCGCTCACCCTTTGCCTTTCATCATCATCATCATTACCCCGGCACGTTTGCATTTAAGACCTTGTACTTAGTTTTAGGTTTTGACATAGCCTAAGTCTCTCTGCCTTTGAGTTTATACTGTTATGCCTTTTTGAGAAAGTTTTATTAGAGCTGTGTCTGTGCTGAGTATTATAGGATCAGTAGTACGTGTGATAATTAATACCTGTATCAGCAGCTCATGTGTTAATAAACCTTTTGCATTTTTGGTGTATCTCAGCTTCTGCTGAGACATCTTAGTGTTGGTCTGGACAATGTGTTCAAGAAAAAACTAAAGAATGTAGTCTCCATGACTGTAAAACACCAATACTGTAACACAAAATACTGTAAAAGACAACTATATTCATATGCAAGTTTGTGAACTTACCAAAACACTTGCTGAGATTTGTCTGTTTATCAATGAAGACTTTTGCAGAGATGACATTGCCAAAGGGCATGAACATTTGAAGCAAATCCTGGTCTCCAAACTCCTGAGGCAGGTGGTAAATGAACAAGTTTGCGCCTTCTGGACCTGTGAACAATTAATTCATTTTCAACAAGTGCAACAACAGGTGAATTACATGTTTCTGCACAGGTATAATGTGGTAGAAAACGGTTATAATTGCTAATATCCTATTGATGCTTCCAGCTTTCATTGATCACCACTTTTAAATACAGTCTAGTCAGTCTCATAGCGTAGCTGCTATCACTAATCTCTCTGATGATGTCAAAAGCTAGAAAAGCAGACAGTGATTATAACATGGATATGCTTTTATTTTTAAGGATGGCAGAAATGTACAGAAATGATGGAAAATGTAGCAAAACTCTGTTTGTGGCCATAATCACGATAATAGCAAACTCACCCCGACCATTCAAGGCCGCCCACCCTGAGTCTGGTTCTGCTGGAGGTTTCTGCCTGTTGCTGCTCAAGGGGGATTTGTTGGGTTTCCTCTAAATGTCTGTATATTCTTGACTTTATTACATGAAGGGCCTTGTGATTACTTTGTTGTAAATTGGTGCTATATGAATAAAGTTGAATTGAAATCAGTTGGACAGCATCATCAACATTGGATCTGGAGTGATTGTCTCAGTGAATCTCAGTTAAAATCATCAAAATTTGTTTTCTCAGATTCGCAGCCTAATGGTGAGGTGGTTAATGTTGCCACCTGTGTGGAGATTGCATGTTCTTCCTATGCCTGCACGAATTTCATCTAGGTACACCTGTTTCCTCCCACATTCCATGCCTACTAAATAACCAGTGATTATAAATTGACTTTAGGTTTAATGGTTGTCTGTCTGTGTATGTCACTCTGTGATGGCCCCAAGGTGGACTTGTGACCTGCCTCTTGCCAATTGACACCTGGGATGGGTTCCAGCCCCCATGGCTCTGAACAAGATAAATGGATAATTTATGGATGGATAGTTGGATTGATTGTTAGATTCAGGGTATTCTGCTTGTTTTCTATCTAACCCAGTACTACCCAAACTTATCTTTTTGAGGCGTGTTCAGTGAATGGGAAGGTGGAAGATACCATCTCAGATGAGGGTGGAGTAGGACAAGACAAAGTAGATTGGTATTTTCCAGCTTCTAATTGACTGAATTTAGAGAGTGTTCCCATTATGCATTATTGTATGTAGATTCTTTAAGGGCAATTTTTTCCATTTTAAAATAATATTAGAATGTAGTAATATGGCCCCAAAATGAAAGGGTCTGAACTTCTTCAGATGTGACTATAGGGATGGTAGAAATCCATCCCTATGTGTTTTTATTTTCCTACTCCCAGCCTATAAAACCCACCTTCCTTTTGGCTGCCTGCAGCTGATATGCTCTGCTGGGACAGCAGACTCTGGTTATACAAGTTCGGAATGGCGGCAGCGGCGGCATACTGCTGGATGCCTGAGTACGCCTGGCTTAGTGCCTCTATGGTGTTTCCTGAGCCATTAGACAGGCCTCCAGAGCCAAGGCTGCCATTTAGTGCTGCCATTCCTGCATCAAAGTAACAAGAAAACAAACATGATTCATTATGTCAAGTTCAAGAATAAGTAAAAATACAGTAAGTAATGAGCGTCCTTATCAGTGTCTATGTTTAATGTTTAACAGCTGTGGTCAAAGTTGTCAAAAATTATCACAAAAGCTCCTTTATATGTGACCTTTCAAGTCAATGAAAACAATGCACAAGAAAAATACCAATAAAGCAAAAGATTTGGTAAAAAATGTAAATCTGAAAAAAGACTCAGAATATATTATTACGAAAACAAATTAGAAAACTAATTTCCGATTTAGTGCCAAATTAGTAAAGTCTGACAGTAACTACCAGCAGGCTTGTACATTAAAATTACTACTAACACATATGAGGCAGATGTCTACATCTTTAACTCTTGAAAGAGATGTAATGCTAGATGTGTTTTTCATGAATCATCCAACCTGGAGGCCCTGTTTGTATTATATAGAGTTTATCTAATACATAGTAGTATCTTTATTGTTAATACACTGCCTGAGCATATGGCCATGATCCAAAGACATGCAGTTAGGTGATTCTTGACTTGACTTTCCTGTAAGTGTAACTGTGTGAATATTTGTCCATCTAACTCAGCCCTAGACCGGTAACCAGGCTTTTCTGGGTCTTTTGCCCATTGACAGCTGAAATCGGCTCCATCACCCCTGCGACTTTAACAGGATACGTGGTACAAATATGATTTGATAAACTTTGATAAACTTGTTTTAACCTTCCAGGCTTTGTGCTGCTAATCTGTCTAATAATTACAAACACCTGGAAGATGTTTTTGTAAGAGACTAGCGATACATCAATAGGTGGATCCGATGGCAATTACAGACAGCTTACATCAACCTTAAATCACATTCACAAGGCGAATTCTTAACAAAAGTTTACTGCTCTACAGTGGAAATCAGTTTGTACAGGATCAGTTTTTGAATAAGTACCTGCCAGTGAGCCCACATTGAGGCCAGCTCCAGCACTAGCAGCTAGAGACTGCAGGGCTCCCAGAGAAGCAATGGGGTTCACTGAGGAGTTGCTGGCAGAGGTAGGAGAGGAACCTGTTTGGGTGGGACATTTATTGTTAATGTTTACACTGACAATGCAATGATAAACACATTTATACGCATACACATCAATATTAATCAAACTGCAACAAAAGTTGGTAAACCCTCAATTGCGATTCCATTCATTAATTTATTATTTAGCATGTTAGCATTTATTTTCGATTAAAATGTTAAACATCCTGGGCATGGATAATACGAGTTGTGTGCATATCTGTAAGAACATACTCTTCCAATTTTTCACAGATAATTAATTTAAGCTGCTCTTTGCTGGAGGCAAAAGATTTAGTATAGTGGAAAACAATTAAAATAATTATTTACAAATGTTATGTCCAGTAGTAGGTGTTTAATATGCTCACAAACTTCTTCTCAAACCAGCACTATTCATTTGTTCATTCCTCAAAAAATTCATGCAGTCTTTGATTGAAGGTGGCGTGAAATGCTTTTAGAAACAAATATCTTTGCAGCACTGTAACAGAGCATTTTTTGTAAACTTTACCATTTGCATTTAATATAATTTTATGTGGTTGCTAGCTGTAATGTCCCTACTTTAGGCAGAATAGAATGTACAATACAATAGAACCAAATAGAATAGAATAGACTTTAATGTCATTGCACACTGGTGGAGGGAAACAAAACTTTAGGTATTCTGACCGACAGCAACATTTAAATTCAGCACAAAACAACTCAACATTAAACATCAATTGCAAAAAATTACAATTCAAAAGTAAAGAGACCATATTTAATTCAATTCAATTCAACTTTATTTATATAGCGCCAATTTACAACAAGGTCATCTCAAGGCACTTTACATAAAACAGTCTAGACTATACAGATATTTAGGGAAACCCAAAACATCCCCCTTGAGCAGCTACAGGCAACAGTGGAGAGGAAAAACTTCCTTTAACGGAAGAAACCTCCATCAGAACCAGGCTCAGGGTGGACGGCCATCTGCCTTGACCGGTTGGGCTGAGTGGAAAGTGGAGAGAGAAAAGAACAGAGCAACAAAAGCAACAACAAAACATTGGGCAGGTTAGTAGGATCAGTAGCTGTGCACCTGGAGACAGGGACAGAGAGACGGGGACAGAGAGGGAGAAAGACGACTACCGGACAAAGAAGACACAGACTTAATGTCCTACAGTGGTGACATATAAATGTGGGGTGAGAGGAGGAAAGTGGCTCAGTGCATCGGGGTTGGTCCCCCAGCAGTCTAAGCCTATAGCAGCATGACTATAACCAACTATAGGCTTTATCAAAAAGGAAGGTTTTGAGCCTAGTCTTAAAAGTAGAGAGGGTGTCTGCTTCCCGAATCTGGACTGGGAGCTGGTTCTACAGGAGAGGAGCTTGACAGTTAAAGGCTCTGCCTCCCATTCTGGGAACCACAAGTAGGCCAGCATTTTGGGACTAAAGTGGTCTAATAGGATGACATGGTTCTAGGAGATCTTTTAGATATGATGGAGCTTGACTGTTTAAAGCTTTATAGGTAAGAAGAAGGGTTTTAAATTCTATTCTGCATTTAATTGGAAGCCAATGGAGAGAAGCTAATGAAGGTGAAATATGATCTCTCTTACCAATCCCAGTCAGTAATCTTGCTGCAGCATTTTGGATTAATTGGAGGCTTTTTAGAGAGTTACTGGGGCAGCCTGAAAGTAGAGAATTACAGTAGTCCAATCTAGAAGTAACGAACCAGTTTTTCAGCATCACTTTGAGACAGGAAGCTGTTAATTTTGGCAATGTTCCGTAGGTGGAAGAAGGCTGTTCTAGAGATTTGTTTTATGTGTGAGGTAAATGACAAATCCTGGTCAAAAATGACTCAGAGAATTCTTGCAGTACTACTGGGGGCCAGAGTCATGTCATCAAACAACATCAAATCAACAAATCAAACATCAAAATATACAAATTCATAAGAAAACAGAAAACCACAAAGTGCTTAGAGTGTGTACAGTGTACAGTGATCATTACAATGAGCCTTAGAATCTATGTAGGTGCACCGTGGACGTTGTATTGAGGTAGAGGATAAGGAGTTCCTCGATGTGATGATGGGCATGTAAAGGGCCCGTAGTGATGGTCCTAATTTTACTGAGACAGTTCTGTATATGACATCCTGGGAGGGCAGAGGGTAGCTGATGGATTTCGGTTTTAATAACCTCTGCCTTTCTTCTGCAGTGGAGCCTGTACACCACACTCGCAGGCAGTATGTAGATATGCTCTCACCACGGACGTGATAGGAGGCCAGCAGCAGCTTCTTGTTTAGGTTATTCTTCCTAAAGATGCACAGGAAGTGCAACCACTTAACCAAAGCCGAGCCATTTTCACTAAGGCCTTGGAGTTGAATGTCTAAAAGTAGTCAGCAGCGATCCCAGTGTCCAAAATTCGTAAGCTTATAACAGTTACACAGGTCTTGCCCGTGTGATGGACTTTTATGCCCTGTTTTTGTTACTCACCTTGCGTATTTGTTTCTTTCCCTCTTTGTAAATTCCGTGTCCAACAGTCGTCTCTTTACAAATCAGCTGTGGCCAGTGCCTGTCTGGGATTAGTGCCCACACACTCCAGGACAACTGCTCATAAAAGGGGTCAGTATGCTACTGGGAACTGATATATCAGGAGGAAAGGTGATTCTCTCAATCGAGGTTAGTAATGTTCCTTCTTTTGTGAGTCTGAATAACGGTGTGGATGAATCATGTATTAGGATTTATCCCTTATCTCCAGTGACCAGATCCGAAAATTGATGTTCCTTTTACTGACACGTTCTTTCACAGAACAAGCTGAAGCAGAGAGCCCTAAGAAAGGGTCTGACCCTGCCGTAGAGGCTGATCGTTCCCCGATGCCAGAGGAGGTGATGGTGTCTCTGAATGAATGGAAAACTCAGAACTGCCTAAAAACTGGACACTTTGCAAGCTCTTCTCAAGAGCTACTGACAGAGATGTGCCCAGATCTACATACATTATTTATATGTGGAGAACAAAGTGCTGATGCAGAAGTAGTCTAATTCTGATCGTGAAATTGCAAAGTGGAATTTGGTGAGACAAACTGTTGTCCCTCAGGGCACACAAAGCCCCACTTGTTGTCTGTGATGTCGCCCTCCATCTTCCTCCTGTAAACCTCCTTGACATGTTGACGCATCTCCTCAGATTGGCTCTGGCAGTACTGTACACTGAGCTTTCACTCGTCCTGATAGCCAAGTTACAAGCGCTAACCAGCGCCTGGACCTCACTCCAGGGTTCCTGGAGTGGGGTCCAGGTTTGGAAAAACCTAGATGTGTTATCCAATCCAAGTCCTGCTGTTCAAAGATGCCCTAATCTCACGTTTATCAAAATAAATGGTAAATGATCTCCACTTATATAGCACTTTTCTACCTGTTGGTACTCAAAGCGCTTTACACTGCTTCTACCCATTCACACTCTCAAACACACACACATTCATACACCAATCGAAGCTGCTATGCAGCTGGCTGATGCTCACCGGGAGCAACTAAACGGGAACCGATGATTTCTAATATTGCAGCATTGTGCTAATGGCTTTTTAAAAATGTCATATCTTGGTCCCATGTATCCCTGGAGTCTTTTACTTACAGAACAAAATACACTTTGGTAATAACAAGGTACTGTGTGTAGTATTTCTGGTAATTTCCAGGTAATTATTGGCATTTGTTTTATTTTCACATTATTACTAATGTAATTTTGGCCTCCTAATGCCTAGATATTTAGATTGTTTATACAAAGCTATTATGAAGTACAATGATGTTATTTTGATATATTATTCTCAATGTACATCACATCTTACCTCACATCTCAGTGTGCTCACATCTTACATTACTTGGTTATTACAAAACTCCATATACCAATTTCCTTTTCTATACCAAGATATTAACCCCACTATTACCACGATATTTTATATGCTATCACCTAAATTTTACCCCTACATTACTTTGAATTATTCCAAAACATTACCCACTATCAACCTGGTATTACTTAGCTTTAGAGCGCGACCATGCTACCATTTCATTGTTTTTTGCTAACATGAAAAAAAAAATGTTTACCCACTCTGAACCATCAACAGCTCTGAATCAAATGCTCTCTGTCCTCTCCTGATTTTTATGCCATTTTATGAATGACCCAAGTCACCATAACTGAAAGCAGCTGTGTAACATTAAACAGTAATATTATTGTGTAAAATTACATTTAGAATTTAGGCTCAGAGAACATGCCTTTGTAACTGTCTAAGAAAAATTTTGTTTTTGGGAGCAACTTAGCAGTCCTGCACAGACAACAAAAACTCTGAAAGTAAAAATTTTACTGGCCTACATTTTTGTTCCCTACTGTTTCCATTTTCTATTTAACTATTTAACAATTTAACTTGCTTTTTTGCGAAGTAACTCATACTAATCTAGTAGTTGGCATTAAATGTGTTATGTCAAAAATCTCTTAGGAGTTCTTGCACTTTTGTCTTTTTTCTTCTTGCACTATTTTCACAAGTGCACTTAATGTTTCCTGTTGTAGTTTAACTTCAGTTTGGTTTAACTATGTCCAACCTGTGTAGTTTTGGTTATTGTTCGGTACCATGGTGCTGGGGGAACGTTGTTTCATTTCACACTGTATACATCTTTATCTAACCTGTTTAGTTTTGAATATAATTACAACCAAATACAATGCATTGAAAATTATTCATTAAAATAATATAATTATTGAAAATTGGGACAACTGTTAACCATTTACCATTTTTGTGTTGTTGCAGAGTGGTGTACTAACTTTTGATTAATACAGATGGTAAAAAAAAATAAGACTATGATTTCTGGGGTAAAGAAAATGTGTTTTCAGGATCTACTTAAAGCGATAGAGTACAATTATAATCTTTTAAGTCATTTGTTGCAGCAAAACTGCTTCGACTCGGTCATAATCTTGAGCTGTCTGGTGTGAACTACAGCAATTTAAGTAGGTTTGCTTATTTATTCGTCCCACTATATGTGTTCGAGGCTTTGGGGGATTTACATCGATGTAACCATATCACTAAGTCACAGTTGTAAGTTTTTACCTGAGCTTGTTAATGCGCTTAGCGGGCTACTAGATGTAGTCATGGCACTGGAGCCAGTGGGTGTTGCCTGTGTGCCAGTTGCTGCCGCTGCTAATGCAGCTAGGTTCTGCATGGCACTAAGACCTGGCAGACACAGACAGAGACAAGTTCAAGTCCCCGACCACTCGTTTCTCTGACCACCACTGCACACTACTCAAATGGTACACGTTATCTCCTGGAGTTTGCTGACTGTACAAGTGTAACACTGAAATAGAAACCATCTAAAAGGATGATTAAGTCATTTTGACATATTTTTAAAGCTATCAAAGATGATTTTTCGGCCTATACATATTGAAACTTAACATTTACTTTTCATTTCCAATGTCACATCTTAAAGAATGTGTGTACCTGAAACAGGATGCAGGTTGCTGAGTGAATTCCCTGTGGAGGCCGACTGCTGCAGCAACTGTAAGTAGAGCTAAAGAAAAGGGCAAGTGAAAAAACTGTAAAATAAAGAAAGAAAAAAGTGTAAAAAAGTGTTTTTTGTTTTTATTTTTATTTATATTTTTTAGTTTTTATATGTTTTTAGCATTAACACACAGTATACAGACAGATAGACACTTACTGCTAGGTACTGTGGGCCCAAGCTGTTGAGCCCAGTGAGATTTCCCCACATAGAAGCAGCATTGAGCTGCTGCATCTGCTGTTGCAGCTGCTGGGCAATGCGCTTCTGCTCCTTGTCTTTCTGAGTGTCTGCAAACTTCACCACAATGGGCGATGAACAGCCCTAAACACATACAGTAACCTTTTGTACTCGGACAGCTAGAAAAAGCATTCATATTTACTCAATTACAACACTGAAACATGGATGAATTTTTTTGGCTATTTTGAAAAAAAATACTTTGTCAAATGAAAAACAGATCTTTATATGTTAATAAATACCCACAGACCTTTAAACCTATTTTTTTCCTTGTAGAGGGTTTTCTGTGGCTCTTTTTGGAGGTTTTCTTCATCAAACTAGAAGCTATGAGTGGTGAAGAACTAAGGCATCTATAGAAACTTTCTTGCTTCCTCATTTTCAGTTTCTTACCTTTTAGAGCTCTGTTTTCACTTTGACATTTTTTGTTTTTGTCTTTTCAAAAAGCCAAGTAAAATGTACCATGATCATCATTGGGCTGCATGAGATGAAGTTTACCTCCATGGTCTGAGACTGGTGCATGGACTTAATGGCTGACTGGGCCATTTGTCTGGCAGTGAAAGTCACAAATGCACAACCTGAAAGAAACATAGCATACAGTCATTTCAGGACACCAGAACTGTACTGGTACAACTTATTAAACAGGCACTGCACACTAGGGTTCTAACTGGTTGCAATATCCAAAGTATTATTAGTTTTAAAAACATGACATGAGGTACTGAACCACTTTGGAGGTGGACTGCAGGGCCTTAAGAGTCAGTAATTTCATAAAAACATGCCAGTAGATTTACTGATGACCATTGTTATCACATCAAACCAACATCCATTATGTTTCATTATGATATGGCAGCAGCCAGAGGATGCTGCTTAACAAAATGTTTAAATCCAGGTGGGGCATAAAATATTTCTGACCAGGTGCCTTTTCATCTAGCATCTTGCAAAAAACAATGATTATAAATAAAAATGAAATCCCACAGCATGCCACTCAAAACTTGCAGCCACATGGACATGTCTACAGTGAAATGTGGCTCATTTATTTCTGTTCTGAGCTTTAAATACCCAGGTTTGGCATCATGATTCAGGGACACAACCCGGCTGATGTAGGACACTCAGGTCAACAACTCTGTTTTTCCAATAAAAGTAGTTTATTGAAAAATCAATCAAGCATTAATCAAGCATAAATGTGCAGAAAAAATGAAATGACAGATTGCCATAGTTTCCACCCACTGTTAGTATATGCGTTAACCATAGTAAGCTTATGACTAATCACTAACTGCTCTGAATATGCTACAACAGTTCTCTTTATGTTAAGCTAAGGTGTTCCATTACTCTCTGTAGCAGCCCCCACACTAAACCAGCCCACCTCCCTCTAACAGTACTGGTCCTGAAATCACATCAAAGACAGAAGAAAAAAGGTTCCGTAAATTATAGAGACTGGTTTATAGATCCATTTTAAACCTCGATAATTAAATAATACAGGGCTACACAGGGAGCTTGTGTTTTGACTGTTTGTCATGGTTCTGAAACCCTCACAGTAGGTCAGTGCTGCTTCCATAGTAGCCCATCAAGTTTAAATGATTGAAATGTTTTTCCAACAAAAACAAAAGGTATGCATTGTAATCACTGCAGCAGACAGGAGCCGTGCGTTATTATTATAATTGCAGCTTTGCTTATCTAGAGCAAAAGCTTCTATCCCCCAATTAGTTATTACACTGCTAAGTAGGAGCCTGCTCTCAGTAAGATGACCAAAATCCATGATAGTTCTGATAGTTCATTTTATATCCTGATGATGATGATCATAAATGTGTCACACCTTTTTGTGTCTCATCTAAATATTATCGCCACTGTTTCTTAAGTAGGTGGGAGAGGGGTTAGTCTATTGCGGGCGTACAAACGCACAGGCTGCAGGGTCTGCCTCTTCATTTTCTCCTAACAAGAAAGATTTGCTATTCCACTTATTATTATTATTATTCTGCTTATTATTGGTATGTGAGCAATTATAATTATTATTGAATTTTTTGTAATAAAATTTAAGTCAGGTTGGTTGATTTAAAACAACTTTTGCATTGCATTTTGCATTGAACAGCTACGAAATTGTGCCAACTTGAATGTTTCGAAAGTATCTGCTTTCATTTTGATAGAGGAGTACACAGTAACTTTTCCTGAGGGAGGTGTTTAATGTTGTTTCATTTGCTTGGCAAAATTAAATTATATTTTTAAAACAGATTATATTGATGGGACTCCCGGTTCCAGGTCATCAAGATGGCAGCAAAGTAAAAAATCTCTCACCCAATTTGAATAAAATAACCCCAAAAGATGTTAACATTTTCTATGATAACATCTTTACACATAATGAAAGGCATGGAATGTCGTCTAAAAAAATCCACAGAAAAATGACCTGAATCACAGATATAAACAACGAGGCGCATCAAACGACGGAGACACGATGGACAGCAGTGAGGAAGATGTCGAATCCTGCTCTAATATTAAAGGAAATTCGTGATTTCAGACATGACAACAGGAAACAGGTAGAGGACACTGACAGTGAAATTACCAAAGAAAACATGAGGTCAGACGAGGTCAAAGCAAAGATTGCAGGGCAGGAGGACAGACTGCAGCTTGTACAGGCTGCACGCTAATGACGTGCTAAACGTGCAGAAGCAAATGCACTGGAACCAGGAAGCACGCTCAACGAAAGACAATATGAGGATAAACAGAGCACCTGAAGGATCAGAAGACGGGTACGGGTCAATGATAATGTTTGTGGAAGGGACTATTACCTGATAATCTCCACATTCCTGACTAAAAGGACCAGATAGAACTGTAGCACCACGACACAAGGGTGGGAGAGTGTTGGATTAAAATAGTTACAGATCCCCATTACATGCACATTTGATGCTAGAGCAAAAGGCTAGATGAAATGAGGATCATTAAGGTGCAAAGCTGTCTCATTTTAAAATCTTCGAAAATCTGAGAAAAGAAATTGTTCATTGCAATTCCATTCTAAAGCACAAATGGACATGCTGGTGTATAATCTGATTTTTAACAGACATACACAATTGAAATGCAAATCACTGACAGAAAAAGACATACAGTACAAGAAGATTTTTGAGTTGACAGTTCAGATCATTACACACACTGCATCCGGATGGAATTCGCCATGCATCTGGACAGATTCTGCCTTGACTCATGCAGCAAGTTTTAGACTGCTGTATATGTAGATATGACAAAAAGAATTCAGGGGAAGAGGTATATCTTGGTAAATATTAATCGACTTATTCACGAGGCCATCTCTTATTAGGCTCCAGATGCAAGATCAGCGATCAAGTTTGTATGTAACAAGGTTTTTGTTCCCTTCTAAGGCCCATTACATTTTACCACTAAGCCAATGGCTGCAGCAACTAAAGCATTAGGAATTAGCCATAGGTTTGCTTGTGTGTATCTTCTACATTCACAGGGCATGGTGGAGAGATACAACAGAGTTTTGAAAGAAGATTTCCAAAATTATGGCAAAGAGCTGCATTATATAAGCAGACACTTGCCACATGTACAGTACATGCAGAGAACTGAAATTACAGTACTCTCAAGTCCCTAGTGCAAACTGAACATATGGCAATTGGAAAAGATTTGATAATACCTGGCCATGAAGCAGGATCAATATCAATAACAAGCAGCATTATAAATGCTCAGTATCTGGCTCGAAATAGCAGAGGGATAAATAGCTGATGGTATAATCAGCAATGAACACAGGAATGAAGTAACGATTGCACGCAACTGCCATCATAACATGGCAAAATGGGTTTGCTTTGGATACAAATCAGGACGTTTGAGAGTCCTTTGGAGAAGACTGATGCACTTACAGCAAATGCATATTGGATATGGTAGGAATATAATAGCAGCATTAAAACTGATAACCAAATTAAGAGCTGAACAGCTGAAGAGCTAAACAACTTCAACTGAATTACAGCTTCTACTTAGTGGGAAGACAGGTTGCTTGGTTGGTCATGGAATTTATATTTGATGATCATAGGATTGCTTTCTAAATGTACATATTTAAAAAGGAAGATAAAAAAATCTATTGGAAGAAAAGAAAGATGACTCAAAATCAACATACTGATGAAGATGTTTATGTATGTGCAAATGTTGGTACTGTTGGCAAATTGTTCATGGTAAATTCTATAAAAAATGACCACATCCTAGATAGAAAACAGCATGAGAACCATTTTGATAATTTCATAATGTTTAAATTAGAAATGCTTAAGAGCTGAGGTATCATTTACCTCCTATCCTCCTAGGGTTATCCAATTTTACTATTCACACATTCCAACTATGTGGAATTCGAGTACAACAAGTACAATGTGTAGGATGGAAAACTGAGGTATTCAATCCACACAGAGAGATGCAAATAGAGTGCAGACCAAGTTTCCATGTGCCAACGCCACCATAACCACCCTAACCTCAAAGGGATTGAATACCTTTGATGGAACACTGAGATCGGTCCACTTCACCAGTAAGAGATGAGCTTGGCGCCCCCTGATGCTCTGATAGAAGATAGAAGAAAATATGGACACACCGCCAAAGAAAAAACCTCAAGCTTCCACCAACCCTGAGGGCACGACTTCATCTGCTGATGCACTGCCTTCCACTAGTGGGCAGATTACAGGATGGCAAGGTTATCTGAAAGCAAAGGGAATTGAAGAAGAGCAACTTGGAAACATAACTTCAGCAATTTAATGTGCAGATCTGCAAAGCAAGCAGAGAGAGCACGGACATAAAAGGACACACACAACAGAAAAAGAATTGCCAGTCACCTTTACACAAAAAGGAGGGACAGGACAAAAAAGAAATAGAGGTGGAGAAGGAGCAGCTGCTGAGTACAAGTACAAGTACATGACCTGAGACCAGAATTGGTATGTGAGCTGCATCAGGAACAGAACTTCCTAGAAATATTGACACTATCAGGCTGGATTGAAAAAAACGCTGTGGGTGGCTGGCATAGTCAAACAGGAAATAGAATGGATGCATCAAAACCCATCTTGTGGGATAAATGAAGCTCAAGTTTCAGGCAATGACAAAAAACCCCTTAAACAATAATCAAATGTTATAATTGTGTGATGATATGCTATCAGACAAAAGCCTGGTAAACCAGTATGGTCGATAAACTCTTCAACGGTTGATTGACCGCAAGGGGGGCGTAAAATATCATGGGTCTAACAATGGATAAAAAATATTTTTAGGCTTCCCCTAAAATTTTGACCATGCACAGTTTAGCTTTTTGGGAGTATGCTAATAAAAAACTGCACTACTGTTGAATTATCTTTCATTTCATATACAGTATGACCTTTATGTGCAGTATGAATAAGTATTGATTGCGCATATAATATAATTCACCAAAGAACACAAGTTTGTACACTGGTTTTTAAAGAAGGCTGGCGAGTGCGATACATTGCTAAGGACTCATGTTTCCACAAAGAACAGCTTTAAACAATAAAACTTGAAAATTAAATATATCGATGTTGATTTGTAGATATGATGGTGTGATTACATACACATGATGCACGCAAATAATCTTACACTTTTGCAGAGTCTAATTTTCAGTCGCATATGCGAGAGAAATGCTCACAAAGTAAGCTGCAGATATGTCTGCAGACAGATATGTCATGCCTGGCATCAGCTCGGATTTTGGCCTATGCCGACTGATCAAATATGTTGAGATCGGCCCTGATTAAGGGGCAGTTTGCCACCATATTAATGTTTTCATTCATTGATGCTGCTTAGGGATGATTTTGATAGGCATTGTTGTTTGGGCAAATTGCTGCTTTAACTGGCATTGTGAAAGTGCAGCTTGTTTCTGTTGTTGTAACATGTGGCTGGAGGAGAAATTAATGCACATTTTCTGTGCTAGGTAAGACCATAGAAAAACTGATTTTTTTGGCAGAAAGTGTTGGTTGTGACTGACCTAAAACAGCTATATCTGCCTTATTGAAAAAATAAAAATAAGAACCTGGATCTCTTCAGACTTTTCAGACTATATGCTTATAGTTTGTTTTAGTCCTGCTATACAACCAACCCCTGATGCACTGACACTTTCCTCCTCTCAGCCCACATTTATATGTCAAGACTTAAGGACATTAACTCTGTGTCGTCTCTCTCCCTCTCTGTCTCCACTAACCTGCCCAATGTTTTGTTGTTGCTTTCGTTGCTCTGTTCTTTCCTCTCTCCACTTTCCACTCAGCCCAACCGGTCAAGGCAGATGTCCGTCCACCCTGAGCCTGGTTCTGCTGCAGGTTTCTTCCGTTAAAGGAAGTTTTTCCTCTCCACTGTTGCCTATAGCTGCTCAAGGGGGATTTGCTGGGTTTTCTCTAAATGTTTGTATAGTCTTGACTTTATTATGTAAAGTGCCTTGAGATGACCTTGTTGTAAATTGGTGCTATATAAATAAAGTTGAATTGAATTGAATTGAATTAATCAAAGCAAAGGGCGGCTATTTTGAAGAATATAAAATATCAAAGATGTTTTGAGTTAATTCACACTTTTTTCTTCACTAATGATTCCATATGTATTCATTCATAGTTTTGATGCCTTTAGTGAGAATCTAAAATGAAAATAGTCATGAAAATAAAGGAAAACCATCAATGAAAAGATGTGTCCAAACGTTTGACTGGTAGTGTATTACACAGCAAATGAACAGGCAGTTCTTTGAGTTGACATGTCAGAAGGAAATTTGGCAAGTAACCTGAGAGAGACTTGTACAAATATTATATAATAATGTAATAACTGCACAGAATGTGTAAAAAAATTATCTGGTATGTGCAGAATGCATAAACAAATTCTATGCTGTATATTTACTTTATACATACAGTATAATAATGTAAGTGTTATATATAAATATTCTTTACTTCAATATGCTGACAAACAGTTTTAAATTAAAGGAGTTACTATTGCTGCTCTAATATCTGCCATTGTCGGATTGTTATATTGACATTGTCCACAATTTCTTGATCGAGGTTTCTGACACAACTTGGAAATTACTCATGTTTCCTTGCAAACATGTCAGGTGATACATCTCTAACGAAAGAAAGGTTATTCTCTTCGAGATATAGCTGAAAAATTAAAGTTTTCTTTAAAAGATGGACACTTTAGGATCCAGAGGCATACTGCAAGTGGATCCAATCAGGACAGAAGATGCAGCAGAAGGCCCAAAGCCACATCTTCCAAAGAAGACAAGTACTTCTGAGTGCCCTCCTTGAGAAACAGATGCCTCACTGCTCCTGAACTGGTGGCATTGTTGAATAAAATGGAAAAAACAGTGTAAGGTTGACAAATGCTAAGAAAAGGTAACAGTGGGCCAAGATGCACAAAGAGTGCAATTAACACAGATTTTGAGGTGTTTGGTTTCAAGCAAAGAGTATGTGTATTAACCAGAGCTAATAAAACGATGATACATGCCTGCCTAACATCATCAGTGAAACATGAAGTTGGAAACATGATGACCTTGGATGCTTTGGCAAGGGGACAGTGGGCAATCAGTATCATGTGCAAGGCATCCTCAAACAATATGGATAACAGTCCATAATGAAGGGACATGCCATTCTCTCTGGACAACAACTGACTGGGAATCCTTTCATTTTACAGCAGGACAATCACCCCATACAGTCAGAAACAAATTTGGCAAGAAACTCGTAGAAAGATATCATTTAATAATGACACATAATTTAATAACTGCGCAGAAAGTGTAAAACATTTATCTGGTTCAGCATTCTTCCTAGTTTTTAGAAATTATGTGGAATACTTCGGCTGACTGCTTGGCCAGCTTATTGTTATCACCAGATACGGTAAATGTACTTAACTTATACAGCTCTTTCTCTGTGTTGGCACTTTACACTGCTTCTTATTTACCCATTCACACACACAATCACACTCACCAATTGCAGCTGGCCAACACTCACCAGGAGCAACTAAGTGGGGGTTCAGTGTCTTGCTTAGGGACACTTCTGTGACCAGAAGAGCCGGGGATTAAACCAACAACTGTAGGACTGGTGGATGACTGAGCTACCTACTGCACCAGATTGGGGGTGACTGTACCCCCTGCAGTTCGCCTACAGAGCCAACAGATCTGTAGATCTCTACTCTTCATCCCCTATTATCTGGACTCCCCAGTATCCTATGTCAGGATACTGTTTGTGGATTTCAGCTCTGCCTTCAACACAATAATCCCAGCTCTGCTCAGATACAAGCTATCCCATCTAGACGTGCCTGACACCATGTGCAGGTGGATCATGGACTTCCTGACGGACAGAGGGCATTCTTACATTCACCATCACATTCTGACCTTGTTGTGAAATGGTACTTTAAAATTAAGTTGAATTGACTTTAATTGAATTGAAATCTATCTTGTCAATCCTAATTAAAATAAGTTTCTTATTTACGCAAAGCTGTTATTTTCATTTCAAAAAGTTAACCCCAACAAAATAAAACATTTAGTGAAAATAAAATTAAATAAATATGTATTGCAGTTAGCATAAATCACACGTTTCCATAGAGTTGCCATTTTACCCATCACTTTTGTCCCTTCATGCATAACACGGATTCATAGCACCCCCCAGCTGCCCCAAATCTGTGGGATCCCCTTTGAGGTCACAGTGACTGACATTTAACCAATTTTAGTTATCACCAAAGTTATCACCAATATATTCACCAAATCAGTTCATCTGGGTGTCCTAGTAAATGTTTGTGCCTAATATCATTAAATGATTCCTGTGATATTGTGTCTACAAGAATCATAAAGATGTGTGTTTGACTTTAAAATTAACAATATTTCTTCCAATTGAATATTTTTTACAAATTTGAAGTTATTCCCTCAAGGTGTTCCTGAGACATCACCTAAATAAGAACATGATGAATGGGCAACCTGAAAACAAACTTTTAGTCCCAGTCTCAACTATATACATCCACATAACTACTATAATCACGTTCATTATATGAAAATAATGCAGCTCTGCTCTGTTAATAATCACAGCCACTCAACGTTCCAGTTTTTCAAAACATGAAATGTGTAACTCAGATTAGTAGTGTAGTGGTTTTTGAGATCTTTTAGCTAAAGCAGCATTTAGCTCAAAGTGTTGTAGCCAAAAACAACAACTGAACTGCAGAGAGATTGTGCTTTAAAAAATGAAGTTGTGGAACAGACACTAAACAGTAAAAATCTACATTTAGACATAAAATTAAAGCTTAATGATTTAAATTGGTTTAGCTCTGTAAAGCCAATACGAGCTGCAGTTTTCGATGATGAATCTTTGTAGGTAAACTAGTGTTAATATGTCATCAACAGTTCGATAGTTTTCAGACTGTTAGCAGAATATGTCTTACCACGGCTGAGTCCATCAGGGCCTCGAAGTATCCGGCACTCCTCGATCTGTCCATACGGCGAAAACATCAGTCGAATGTCATTCTCATTACACTTCTTGGAGATCATTCCAATAAACAGCTTCCTGTCTTCTACTGCTGCATTCAACACATCAAAAGGAGAGTGCGAGTGTCAACAACAATGGTGCATTACAATATTCAACATACAGATTTTTGCAACTTCTATGTTAGTTTAAAATTGTTTAAAGTTGTGTCCACACTGATGTGGATTATTTAGTAGTAAGCTTTATTAATATAGCACTTTTTACAGATAGGATAAAATAATAACACTGGTTAATATAATAAAAAACGCCTAACACAAATAAAACACAGACGTTCAGTCAACTAAAAGCTTGTTTAAATAAGTGTGTCTTCAGGGCATTCCACAGTCTGGGGAATACATTCTGAAAAGACAGCCACCCCTGGGTTTTCAAACTAGTCTGGGGAACTATTAGGATGGTTTGACCTGAGGAAGGGAGAGCACGTTTTGAAGAGTATAAAGTCAAGAGGTCTGTGATGTACTGAGGGGTCTGACCGTGAAGTGCTCTAAATGTTAGCACTAATGTGGGCTGCTCTAGAGGTTACTGTTAAAAGCTCAGACTTATTAAAACAAGTAAAAACTGAACAAAAAAAAATGAAATAAATATATAATTTAAAGACCGGCTTTTGAAAACCCCAACAACCACAGCTTCAGAGCAGTCACCACCCACCTCCCTCTGGCTAACTGTGGACTAGGTTGGGAGGGAATTAAGAAGAACTAAAGGCAAGAAGGCCACAGGCCCTGATCACATCAGCTCTAAGCTCCTCAGCGAGTGTGCAGACCAGCTCTGTGAGGTGGTCTGGTCCATATATAACCTGAGCCTTAGCCTGCAGAGGGTAGTGGGGTTTTAACCTGAGCCTTAGCCTGCACCCATCGAGGGTAGTGGGGTTCCTCAGGCTTCCTCAGGTGGTTGGACCTGCTGCATTTTGCTGAAGATCACATCCCTGGGATTGGAACCCATCATCTACAGACCCATCGTCTTTTAACGTCCCCCAACTGCTGAAGGCTGTTTTTGACTCCTCCGGATCATCCTCAGCAACATCCAGCCATCACTGCAGGGAGCTCAGCACTGGACAACATCTTGCATTTTGGCTGAAGATCTGGCATCTGGGATTGATGTGGTAGTCTGCATCATCTAGCCTCAAGGGCAGCATCACATCACTGTACACATCAGACTTCAACTACAACTCCCACCACTGTCAGATGGAGAAGTTCAGCGATAACACTGCCATTGTTGGCTGTATATCAGGGGAGAATGAGCAGGAATACAGGGGGGTCATTACTGATTTTGTGGATTGGTGTGAGAAAAAGCACTTGATTCTGAACACCAGTAAGACAAAGGAGTAGATGCTTGGTTTCAGAAGGAGACCTCCACTTCACACACCACGGTGAGCATCCATGGCTTAGACATTGAGATTGTGGACACCTAAATATAAACCTGGACTGGACAAATAACACAGATTGTTTGTACAGAAAGGGCAACCTGCTGAGGAGACTAGGGTCCTTTGGTGTGTGCAGAGAGCTGTTACAGACTTTTTATGACACTGTGGTGGCCTCAGCATTCCTCTACGCCATTGTATGCTGGGCAGGGAGCAGTACGGACAGAGACCGGAAGAGACTCAACAAGGATCCATCGAGGAGGTGGCATGATGTTGGCAAAGCTAACATCCATCATGGATAACCCCTCCCACCCCCTGCCCCACACTGTGGAGTCTCTGAGCAGCTCCTTCAGCACCAGACTGTTACACCCCCAGTGCAGGAAGGAGCGCTACCATCGCTCATTCCTCCCCACAGCCATCTGACCATACAATGCATCACTGCAGTGATATTCAATGTGAAATTACACAGTTTTTTTTCATTGATTTGCAATAGCCAGGAGATGTGCAATATTCACCTGTTATATTTTTTCCACTGTTTTTTCCATATGTACATATGCAGAATACAAGATTCTTTATGATTTTTTATACCTTGTTTGCACAGTGCATTTACAACTAAAAACAAACACAAAGTCAACAGAAATTACAGTAATCAAGGATGACCAAAGATAATCCGCTGAACTGTTGAGTTGTACAGCCTTACAACAGTGGGAATCAAAGACCTGCGGGTGGATCAGTCGGCCACTGAAGGAGCTGCACAGAGCCTCCACCATCTGATGCAGCGGGTGAGAGAAGAGGTGTATGTTCTTTCACATTAGCATTAGGCAATGGTTCTCAAACTTTTTCATTCCCCACTTTTTGAGAGGGTGGTGAGTTCAAGCCCCACCTGTCCTCCATCGAAATGGTAATAAAATAGGCCAAGTTGTTTAATGATAATTTTAAGGGTTAATGTATTTTGCTTTTTATACTTAAAATGTCTGATATTACACTTCAGTGTTCTCAAAACCACTATCTGGGGTGATGTAATGGGATGGGATATGTGTAGTTGTTTGCCTCAATAAAGAGGTGAAGGGTTTTCTTAACTTGCTAAGGTGAAGTTAAAATATCAGGGTTAACATAATTATTAGATTAGCAAAGTGAATTATGCTAGTATCATATAAAACAGATTTAAATATTTTAAATTCTTACCATTGTTTTTTTCGCTGTCAGCTGGTTTCATCTGGATTGGATGGTGCATCTGAACGAAGCAACAAATTATAAACACATTAGTAGTCATAACATAAAAACGACTTTCTTCAAATGACAAAACCAACTAACGGTGATTGTGATAGAAATTAAACTTGTAGGCTATATGTAGGCCAATGCATTAAAAACACTACAATTTACACTGCACTTCTTACGTTTTCATTTATGTAGCCCTTTATGTGCATATGTGTGTATGTATATGCTGATTTGTGTAAATACAAGTACATTCTAATAACCAACAATATATGTAAACGTTCCTTCAAACCGGCAGCAACATATTTCAAGACACTTTTGTGGATGTTGTCTTATCCCAAGAGTAAGAGGTCTGATTATGTGCTATGACTCATCAGCTGGACTCATTGTGAAGAGATCTGCACAAAATAATGTTTCTCTCTTACAACCTAATGTTGATCCTTACACAGAGTCTAGTGATGAGGGTTCCTATGTGTAGGTGTGTTTTATAATATGCTTAGCTCTGTAACTCATATATTTGTGTCACAAGCTGTGTGACAATGTTTGACCAACCAGAGGCTACAGTGCAGAGAACCTTATTTAAAGCCAACTGTGGTGGAATGGACCTGCATCACTGTCACCAACTGATGAAGCAGAGAACAGTGATGGAGAAAATGTTGCTGATGAAGTGAACTCAGGGCTTAGACCTAAATGTCAGGTGATAACACATAGCCAGCTAAGCCAGTCGTGGACCTGGAGAAACACAGAAGGTTAAGTACAGTGCTGAGATTATCGTGGTGGTTGAAAATAAATTGCTGAAAACAGGTGAGGTCTTCTTCTTATATAATGCACAACGCAATGAAGAGTCACACCTGCTACTTTCATCATATAGAAAATGGAAACTTTTCGCAGGAAGACATGGCAGGATGCCATTAATACTGATTACATGTTGTCCTATTACCTACTATAATTTTTCCATGCATTTACCAGCGAAATATTGGCGCAGTAGATTATCTGCAGGCGCGACACCCACAGGATCTGGTCCTCATCAGCCGGGACTTTAATCACACCTCACTCTCCCGACATTCACCCAGTATGTGAAGTGCCGCACCGGGACAACATGCTAATGTGAAGGACACATACACCTCCAACAGACCAGGCAAAGGACAGATAAAAGAAGAAGCTGGAGGAGCGGTTGGAGAATAACAACGCACAAGATGTGTGGAAGGGCCTGGAGACCATCTCAGGTCAGCTGATGAAGATCAGGACTAGGCCAACAAGTTAAACCTGTTTTTCAACAGATTTGACTTCAGCCCCACTCCCTCAGCAAGCCCCACAGCCCCCTCCTCACACGTCTACTTCAGCGGCTTTGACCACCATCCCCTGATCTCCCTCTCAACTCCCCATCCCCTATCTTCACACCACTCCACAACCAGCCCCCTTCATCCTAATATCGAGCCAGGTGAGGGGAAAGCAGAGACGCCTGAGGTCAGGAAGGCTGCAGGACCAAATAGGATCAGCCCCAGACTGCTGAGGAACTGTGCTGACCAGCTCTTTGAGGTGGTCACGTACATCTTCACCTGAGCCTTAGTTTTAAGAGGGCCTCTGTCCTGTGGAAGACCTCCTGTGTGGTTCCAGTTCCGAAGATCACTCAGGCTACGGAACCAAACCACTACAGACCTGTAGCCTTGACCTTCCACCGATGAATAACATGGAGAGGCTAATCCTCTGGCACCTTCGCTCCACAGTAGGCACAGTGGTAGACCCTTCGCAGTTTGCCTACGGGGGAGCTAGAAGGGGCAGGAGTGGATAGACAGCTGCATGGACAACTGATTACCTCACCAACAGGCCACAGTATATGAGGCTGTGTGTGAGGTGGTGGTCTGCAGCACGGGGGCTCCTCAGGGTACGGTCACCTACAACACAAGCAGTTGTCATCTCCAGAAATTCTCTGATGACTCAGCCATTGTTGGTTGTATATCAGATGGGAATGAGCAACCACCTGTGCTTAAACACCAGTAAGACAGATTTTGTTGACTTTTAATACCGTTCACATCAGTTTTCTAGTGTTTTCATAATCTAAGATGATTTGTTAATATTTTTCTAGTTTTTCTATAATCAATTGTTAAAGAGTAACTTAAAAAAAAAATCTAACATTTTAAAAATAAAAGGGTTTTCATAGCCTTTCATCACGATAAGCAGCTCTTTAGTAAGCTTTGTGAATGTGGATCTGGTTGCTAAATCTGCTCCTATAGTTCTCGGTAAATTGAAAACCTTGGCCTAGCTGAACAATGTAGATACATTATCCCACATTTCATAAAGCTGTTACTGGCGAACCAAGGAGACCATATTTGTGGTCATACACATGAAGTCCAGATTGCTGAGAGTGGCACCTACCCCTGGCAAAATCTTCTTGTTGTGCAGAGCGTTCTGTGCTTCCAAGGCCGATTTGCGAGTATAGTACGTGATAAAACAGCAGCCTGCCAGAGAATGAAAAGACATGTGACACAAAGTTTGATGTGGAAGGTCATATACTGTATGTCTCTACCGTTTGAAAGGCATGGCAGGATCCACACTAATTTAGCAGAACCATAACTACATATTAAGGTGCCTAATACTCTGAACTAATCAGAATCAGAATCAGAAAACTCTTTATTGCTAGGCACAGTTAAGAACACTTGACAGTACTAGGAATTTATCTTGGTGTCAGGGGTAAATACAAAATCTACAGAAAAAAGTTACGGTACAAAGACAAAAACACAATTTGAAATATGTACAGAAATATTATAATACAATAAAATAAAATATAAGATAAATGACTGTCTGTAAGTTGGGGGGAGGGGGGTTATTTGGGGTGGATTTGGCCACTGTTCAGTTTGGAAGAAACTTTTCTTGTGCCGTGAGGTTCTGGTCTTAGAGACCGTAGCCTCTTGCCAGAGGGGAGGAGCAGAAAGACTTTATGTCTGGGATGAGAAGGGTCGGCTGCGCTGGGTCCTTTCTGAAATCCACTGTCATCGCCACTGTCTTCAGAGTATTGAGCTCCAGGTTGTTTGTGCTGCACCATGACACCAGGCAGTGAAGATTGTGTTGACGGCACAGCTGAAGTGGAGGGCCATGTTTACAGCATTCAGCACCACTGTTTGTCAGTAGAAGTCATTCAGGCTATTGGCCAGGCATTGGTCGTTCACAGAGTGGGGTGATCTAGGCTTGTACTTGGTGACTGACTTAAGTCCTTTCCATGTAGAATCTGACCTGATATAGGACTTCACAGTGTTTGTGGCAGATCTAAAAACATCCCACTTTGTACAATCCAAACACTCCTGAAGTTCCTTCATGGCCTCACTGGTTCACTTCCTTGATGTCCTCACAGCAGGCTTGCAGAATCTTAATTTCTGCCTGTATGATGGAATCATAAAGATGCACCATACGTGATCAGACTGCCTCAGTGCAGCGCGAGGGACAGCGTGATAAGCACCGCTGAGTGGTCAAGCAAATTTCCCTCTCTTGTTGGGCACTTGATAAACTTTGTATTTGGGGAGTTGGTGGTAGAGATTACCTTTGTTAAGTCACCAAGAACAAAAACCAAGGCCTCTGGGTTTGTCTGTTCCACACACAGTAACTCATTGGCCAGTGCGAGCTGCGCCTCACGCACGTTGCCTTGCGGCGAGATATAGACACAAGCGAGAATAAATGATGAGAACTCGCAGGGCAAGTAAAAAGGCTTACAGTTAATGATGAAGGCCTCCAAGTCCAGCAAACAGTGCTGAGACAAAACTAAAACACTCCACCTTTCTTTGTTTTGCCGGAAAGCTCCGTGTGTCTGTCCGCTCTGTAGAGTTGAAATCCACTCAGGTGTAGTGCAGAATCCAGTATTAGATCACACAGCCACGATTCTGTGAAGCACAAAACACAGGACGTAGAAAAGTCTCTGTTTTTGTTTTTGCTCAGCAGGAGAGACAATTAGTCCATTTTGTTGCAAAGTGAGCACACGTCAGACAGAAATATGCCGGGAAGCACAGAGCCTAATTCGCGGCGATGGAGGCGCACAAGCACACCTGAGCGATTTCCTCTTTTGCGGGCCCTCGCTTTATTACGCCTCTTTGATCAAAATAGACAGTAAATCCGTGGAGGAAGCCAAAAAGGTCCGGAATAAATCCACATGGGTAGTAGCTCTGATGTTCATGAGCTCCTCCCTGGAGTAAGAGCTACCAGAACAGTGGCAGAAAACACATAACAACACAGTGTAGGGCGCACCAAAACAGTTGCCATCTGCTGCTCCATCTTGGAATTATTATTAACAAATAATGATTACCACTTGAATTCAAAAGGAATATGTTAAAAAGAGAGGTCACGCGAAAATACAACAAAAGGTGGAGGTCTTGGCAATGTGCTAAAAAACGTATACAGATGATCTCAGATGACCTTACATTTGATATTTCTAGGCCATACATTACATTAATTCATTCATTCTTTATTTATATAGCACCAATTCACAACAAAGTCATCTCAAGGCATACACATAATTAAGTCAAGACTATATAGATATGTAGAGGAAAGCCAACAAATCCCCTTTGAGCGGCAGTGGAGAGGCAAAACTCCCTTTAACAGAGGAAACCTGCAGCAGAACCAGGCTCAGGGTGGGCACCCACTGACATATATAGTAACAAAAGAGTACAGAGTGGGAGAAGCACAACTATGGGAGAAAGAATTAACAAAGTTAATGGTAGAGGAGAAGCTCGTTAAACTTGGGGCACTTGGCCGTTTTTTTTAAGCCCCCGCTTAAAGGTTGAAAGGGTGTCTATCCCCCAAATCTGGATTGGGATGTGGTTCCACAAGAGAGGAGCTTGATAGCTGAAGGCTCTGCCTCCCATTCTACTTTTGGAAATTCTGTGAACCACAAGTAGGCCTGCATTCCAGGATGAAAGAGGCTGAACTGGACGATATTGTAGCATGGGGTCTTTCAAATATGATGAAGCTTGACCATTAACAGCTCTGTTTTTACCGGAGAGGGTTTTAAATTATATTCTAGATTTCATGGGAAGGCAGTAGAGAGAAGCTAATACAGGAGACATATGATCTCTCTTGTTAACTCCAGTTAATACTCACTTCATTTTGGCATCATTTTGAAATAATGGACCACTAGGCCATGTTCACAAATAGCCCTGTTGTGTAAGATGGTAGAATTATTCAGCTGTATTTATTAGATTTACATTTATTGCCCATTCGTCTGTACAATACAAAAATCAATACAACAGCTCTGCCATGTCACTTTTACAAAGTTATGTTACGAGAGTTTTAAAATTGAGTCACAAAATTGATAATTGCCGATCATGGTATTTAAAGTCATACTGGGTGGTGGAGTAATACTGTAATGCATTATACTGAGAATTGGTTCGTGGTTGCCTTAGAATAATCTTGTGTTTAAGATGGCTTCAGTATCACAGTAGTTCAGTGACAGTTTCAAGACTTCCAAACCTTCAAAATAAAACATCACTGTCCATCCATAATTTGGTGAACCAAAATGTCAACAAATAAGCTATAAACTAAGTCTCACTTTAGGCTATAAAGTGAGGTTCACTTTGCAGAACACAGCCTGACTCTCCAAATCCATGGCAAGTCTTTTAATGTTTAATGTGACATTTTCCAAAATACTGATTGAAACGTGCAAATTCATATTTTAGATCATATTTAGTAAGTCTTTATTCACCTATATAAATGTAGAATTAAGAATTAGATTAACCTAAACTATCATGCCATTGTCATCTCAAATAGCAAAAGATTAATAACCACTATAACTTTAGACATCCTGAAGCCAACAGCTACCGTGGGCTTCTTGGCCACTAACCCTCTGATTAATGCTGTCCTGGTCTGGCCTGTCAGTTTAGCTGGATGGCCATGTCTTGGTAGGTTTGCAGTTGTGCCATACTCTTTCTATCATTTTCGAATGATAGATTTTACAGTGCTGAGATGTTCAAAGCTTGGGATATATTTTATAACCTGCTTTAAACTTCTCCACGGACATGTCTGATGTAGTACTTGAGCTTCATGATGCTGTTTCCACTGGATTTTAGTTTAAGAGCCTTTAAGAGGCTGAATAGAAATGCATGCCACACTTTTCACATATTTGTTTGTAAAAGACTTTTAAAACCATTTATAATTTTCATTTCACTTCACAGTTATGTGCCACTTTGTGTTGGTCTATCACATAAAGTCCAATAAAATACATTTACGAATGTGGCTGTAATGTGACAAAAGGTGGAAAAGTACTCTTGGCTCACATGTGTCAACTGGGCTGATTTAGAGCATAAAATGAAAATAAAAGATTAAATGTTGAACAATCTCTGCCCAATTCAGTCAACTGTGTGTTTATCTACAGCCTTTTGCTAAACATGGCAGAGGAATCAACGTTTTCTGTAATCTGTCAGATTTTCCTGATCCCCTCCCCATCTCAGAAACCAGCTCTTCCCTTTACGTGCACGTTAAGCTCCAGCATTGTTGTTGTTTTATTCTTTTAATGGCAATATGATTGCAACAATTACCTGCAATCTTTTTTAAAGCCAATTCAGACACATTTGTTTGCAGAAGTGTTGAATTAAAACTGTTTATTGACATGGTAAACATAGATCTATAATTATGAGCATTTGATGCTAGAGCAGCAAAAAGATTAACTAAAAAGGAAATCGTATTACGTTGCTTTGCCAGCTCATTTTTTATTATATGGCCTAAATAGGACATCACACACCTTTTTTCAGGTTTTTACTGGAATTGTCAGAAACCACCACATCTTCAAAATGAGCTCTTTTCACGCTAAATACAATTTAGCATGAACAACAAGCCCATAATACAATTACATTCATGAACTGTAGCTAAATGAAACCAGCTGGAATGATATTTTCTTGCTGGACTCAGTTGATTTGGGCACATAAAGTCAGGGTAAAATGAAACAAACTACATTTAGTGACAGAAACAAGAACACAAAAACATACTTTCTGTCAATATAAAGTTAAAATTAATGAACCATGCTTTCAGCAGTGAAATAGCTTATAAAGAATGAGCTGGTGAGCTCCTACACATGAACACTTTGCATTAACCACTGGGCCGCCACAATGCTTCAACAGAGATGTGAAAAATAATAGGATCAGTGTCTGTGTCCCACTGCTGCTGTCAGTGAGACAGACAGAGAGAGAGAGTGGCCGAGAGGGAAAGAGACTGAATGGAGAGAGAGAGCAAAGCAGGAAATCTGAGAAATAACACATTATTTTCTAAAGGTTTCGTGGTGATTGCATTGCACGGCGCAAATATACACAACACACCTCCACCCCGCTAGCGGTCAGACAGACACACAGACCTCAAACCAGTATCCTAAAGGATTCTGAGGAGGTGATTTATGAGTGGGAACAAGGGTGAGTCTGATTTCACTGCACCATGTATTGGATTAATCTTATGGATACATATTGCATCTGATTGTGTTGTGAATCAGTTTTAGACTGTATGGTTACAGCAGAGACAAAGGTTTGTGGGTTGAAATCTGACCTTTGCTCTGTGGTGGACTCTGGCTCCGGTCTCGGAGAACATTAATCTCATAAACTGCTCCATAGGGCTCAAATAGTTCCCGAAGTTGCTCCTCAGACCAGGATCGTGGAATCTGTCCCACAAACATCTTAATGGCATCAACATCTGGTTGGTCAGGATGGTCCAGAGTCCCATTCATCTTCTTCCCACTACCAAGACAAGTATTAGTGCTTTAGATGGAGCCTCAGACTGCAAAAAATCATTATGCTGTCTAAACGTTTAATATTACAGATACTTTAGGCATGAAAATGAGTGACATACAATAAACAGTACATACACCAATTAGGCATTACATTATGACCACCTATGCAATTAAATGCAATCCATTACACTGGCTTTGTCTGTATATTCAGTTCCCTAAAGTTGTTAATACATTTTTACTTCTATTAAAACTCAAATTCTCAAAATTTTCTATTTAAAAGCAAATATTGTTTCCTCTGTAGAATCACACCATTCTTTTCTTGTGTTTAATATAGCTAATTTTTAGTTTCGTCTGATAAATGCAATACTATTTGCTGTAGTGGAATGGCTGTAAAGATGTAGCATATCAATCACCAAAATAGTAATATTGAATACAATTTATTGTACTTAAATATAAGCATTATGTCTCTTTAACAGAGACAAGAATTAGAGTATTAGGTGAAATAGTACAAAACAAAACATTTGTCTGACACTGGCAGTTTGTTGAAGTTGATTTTCTTCTCCACAGTTTCATATAAAGGTTCACTTAAGTTCATCTATATGCAAAACTGAATCTACCGACAGGCAGCACAGTAGAGTGGATAGTGTGGCCACCTCACAGCTGGAAAGCCACTAGTTAGACTCCAGTTTGCTTTCCCCAAGCTTGAACCTATGCGTAGGGTTACCTCACAGTGTGCATATTCTCTTGTAAAAAGCCAGAGAACACAAATATTACCATGTGTTTTCTTATGTCCTGAGGAAGGAATATCAGGGTATTCTTTCCTCAGGACACCACAGACATTAGCAAGTATTAAAATGTTCTTCTGGGGCAGCAGCTTCTCTCTCACTAAGCCAAATGTCCCTCGCTGCAGCAGACAGCTACGGTAAAGTCAAACTTAATGCTATTCCTCAACACAGAACAGACATCAGGGCCAGTTTGAGTATGTGCATAAAAACCCTCCATGAGATTACAAGGTCAGTCGTCACTGACACACTGAATGGGGGGAAAAAATAATAGAAAAAACTGTCTCAAGAAATGCATTCACCAGCTAATTAACCATTGTTAATACTTGCTACTGTAGCCAGCATAACCATTTGTTATGCTCTTGTTTGTATAGTAAATATTATGTGGGCGTCTGTAGCTCAGTTGGTATGTATGTACCATATTACCCTGTAAGTCACTTTGGATAAAAGCATCTGCTAAATGACTAAACGTAAATGTAAATGTAAATATTACAGCTCTGCAAACATAACTACAGAAACAGTTTAACTTTCCATTACAAACAGTTCACATTTCCAATAAATTTTAAGGAACAAACTATGGTAATTGGAGACTCTATAGTCAGAGACTCCAGTGACCATAGGTAAACGTTAACGTAGGGCCCGAGCAGGAGATATTGAATCCTATTTGAAACTCCTGAGTTGAGCCTTGGTCGCAGAGATCCAGTCCTACATGCCTCTCTGCAGTTTCCTTAATGCCGCAACCCCTACCCCACAACTTCCAAATACCTAGAGAGACTGTCTGTTCCTCGACCAACTAAATTTCAGAAACCAAAAATTATCTCAAGATAAGTTAAACATAATAACCTAATAAAAGTTAAGACGACTCATCCTACTGAACAAAACCCTAAAACAATTAAATGTGTATTTTCAAATATTAGATCTCTCTCCTCGGTATCTATTAGGAAATTAATTCTACGTCAATTTGATTTATTTTGTCTGACTGAAACTTTGTTGCAGCAGGAAGAATATGTAAGTTTAAATGCTTCAGCCCCACCAAGTCATATTAATTATCATTTTCCTAGAAGCTCAGGCCGAGGTGGAAGAGTAGCAGCAATCTATCGCTCAAGCTTATCAATAAACCCTGGACCTAACCATAGTTATAACTCATTTGAGAGTCTTACTCTGAGCCTTTCACACCCAATCTGGAAAACTCAAAATCCACTTCTATTTGTTATTGTGTACCTCCTCCAGTCCCTTATTCTGAATTTTTGACTGAATTTTCAAGATTTTCTAGCCGACTTAGTGCTTAGTGCAGATAAAGTCATCAAAAAGGGTCATTACACTTTAACATTCATGTAGATGCTGACAGTAACTCTCTCAACACAGCATTTACTTTATTTTTAGATTTGTTAGTTTTTTCTCGCAAACCCGCAATTTAAAGCAAGCGCCACGAAAACCAGAAAGGAAGAGGCGTTCTACTCATTCACAAGAATCACACTTAGCCTGATAAAAGAGTTTATACCTATACAAATTAGATTCAGTAAAGCCAGAACAGCATATTATTTATCACTAATAAAGGAAAATAAGAACAACCCCCGATTTCTTTTCAGCACTGTAGCCAGGCTGACTAAGAGCCATATTCAGTTGAAACTAGTTTTTCCTTAACCCTAAGCAGCAATGACTTCATGACTTTCTTCACAAATAAAACTGTAGCTATTAGAGAGAAAATTCACCAGACCCTCCCCACAAATACAACAGAATTAGAATCATCAGTAAGTTCTCAGTCCTTTTAGACTGCTTTGTGCCCATAGATCTTGCTGAGTTAACTTCAACTATTATGGCATCTAAACCAACAACATGTTAGAAACAGGATATGTACCAAAGGCCTGGAATCAAACCACTACATATAAAACCTTGTCTTGATTCAAGTGTTTTAGCCAATTACAGACTGATATCTAATCTCCTCTTTATTTCTAAAATACTTTTAAAAAGTAGTTGCAAAAAAATTATGTGATCACCTGTGCAGAAACAACCTGTTTGAAGACTTTCAGTCATTTAGAGTTCATCATAGCACAGAAACCCCACTGATTAAAGTCACCAACGATCTTCTCTTGGCTTCCAATGATGGACTTGTCTCTATACTAGTTCTGCTAGATCTTAGTGCTGCATTTGACACTATCAATCACAAAATATTATTACTAATGTAATTAGGATTGAAGGAACAAAGTGCACAAAGTTGGTTTCAATTGTATCTATCAGATAGATTCCAATTTGTTAATGTTAATGATAAATCTTCCACGCACACAAATTTTTGTTATAGAGTTCCACAAGGCTCTGTGTTAGGACCAATACTTTTTACTCTGAATGACATTATTTCCTTGTTCTAAACTCAGATGAAACTAAAGTTATTGTGTTTGTGATAGAAACATGTTTTCCAACCATATTGTTACTTTAGATGACATAACTCTGGGCCCCAGTTCTACTGCAGGGAATCTCAGTGATATTTTTGACCAGGATTTGCCATTTACCTCACACATAAAACAAATGTCTAGAACAACCTTCTTCTACCTACGGAACATTGCCAAAATTAGGAGCATCCTGTCTCAAAGTGATGCTGAAAAACTGGTCCATGAATTCATTACTTCTAGATTGGACTACTGTAATTCTCTATTTTCAGGCTGACCCAGTAACTCTCTAAAAAGCCTCCAATTAATCCAAAATGCTGCAGCAAGATTGCTGACTGGGATTGGTAAGAGAGATCATATTTCACCTTCATTAGCTTCCCTCCATTGTCTTCACATTAAATGTAAAATAGAATTTAAAACCCTTCTTCTTACCTATAAAACTCTAAACAGTCAAGCTCCATCCTACATAAAAGAGCTCCTAGTACCATATATTCCTAATGGACCACTTTGGTCTCAGAATGCAGGCCTACTTGTGAATCCCAGAATGGGAGGCAGAGCCTTTAGTTATCAAGCTCCTCTCCTGTGGAACCAGCTCCCAGTCCAGATTTGGGACTGGGGCTCTCTACTTTAAAGATTAGGCTCAAAACACTTGACATTATCATGTAAAGTGCCTTGAGATGACTATTGTGAATTGGCGCTACATAAATCAAGTTGAACTGAGAAATTTAATTTAATTGAATTAAAGTTGAGAGTAGGTTACTTCTCGTAAGCCGGGCAAAAAACAAACAAAGAATCAAAACCAAAATAAGATATAGAAGATTGTGACTACAAAGATCTAGAAATCTATTAATATATATATATTTTTTAAATGTCACACTGATATTTCATGTGTTAGTAGTAGTATGTAAACTAAACTGTTTATTGTGTATTCCATTGCTATATACAAAACATTTCCATCACAGAATATCACTCAGAATCTTTGAATTTACAAAGTAGTTTTGCAGTGATTCATTTATTAATCAAACAATAATGACTAAAGGAAGCAGGTGAGAAAACCTAATGAAATAATAGATTTTTTCAATAATAAACAATGAGTTACTTATAATACAACCCACTGAACAAGTTATTAGACTATGGGGGCACTTGACAATCAGTGTAAAGTTGGTCTGGGATACGTTCCCCATCCGACAGGACTCCATCAAGAATGACGCTCCAGTTTTAGGCTGCTCCATATGTAATTAGCTCTAACTCACTTTACCTGTTGCCTCCCCTGTACATGCCCCAATTACCTGCTCCTCTCTGCCAGATCATCCTCCCCATTCATCCTGTTCCCCGCGAGTATACAGTAGTTACCTGTTTTTTTACCACTACAGTACCTCTTCCTCTGGTCACCTCTGCTGGGCACCTCTCGCCTCTTCACCTGCTCATTCAATAAACTATATTTTGCCTTCCAACACTTTTTGGGTCCAACAAATTAGATACAAACCTGATAACACCAAGATTCTTGAACTTCTTTTGCTTCTAACCACTGTATGTATGCCACTGCATATACACTGCAAAACTATTCACTATGAATTAGTTTGATTTGACAGTTTTTTCCTGTAAGTCTTTTGTTTTAAATCATTGTTTTGTATCTGTCCATGCTGCCTCTTGGCCAGACTGTTATTCTAAATGAGAATTGGTTCTAAATAAAATCTCCCGTTTGAAAAAGTAAAATAAAACTGATGTGGATGAAATTCCCAGCACCAAAAACAAATGATGATTAGAAGACTCAAACTTATAAATAAATGTATATCAGGAGTTTACACTGTGCCACAAAATCGCAATTAATACACAAAGCAGAAATATTGAGCATCACACTTTCTCTATGGACCATAAAGTAAAGCCAGTATATTGTGACTTTTAATGCCAGAACCTCAGCATCTAGATGTTTAGGCTTCTCAGGTGTCATCCGACAAAATTAGTGTTTAACTGGTTGAGCATCCCCAACATCAATATCACGTACTGTCCTACAGATACAAGAAGGAAAGTCACCAAATGAGCATGGATTTCTTTTGAATGAGATCATTTTTTGTTTAGACAACAGGCCATGAAATGTACCATCCTCTCGTTCAGGGACACCATCATCATGTGCAAGAGACACAGAATTAGCCACCAGGACTGGGCGCACCTCATCTTTCCAAATGATTGACACAAAACACTAAGGAGGTTAAAATGACAAAGTTGCTTTGGCTTCCTACAACCTGGCAATGACATAGTTCATATCAGAATTTTTTTCAGTATAAGAACCTACATACGTTGCCTGAAATGGCGAGGTTACAATAAGCATCAGGGCAGGGACCTGGTCCCTAGGACTAAACTCTTTGTGCCTTGTAACACGATCGTATAACTTCTTCATTCCACTTTAACACACCTGGAAATTCTTCTTCACCATACTCCCAGCAAAAAACAAGCAATGTCTACATCCACTGACACCCGCACTCCTACTGTCCTCACTCATACACGACCGATATCCCTCCAAATCAAGCTTAGGTTGTTCAGTTTGCTGTCAAAATCTCTCTACTTCAATCTTTGTTTTAAACTCCCATTCATATTTAATTTTCTTATGTTCCATTTGCAGTTAAATCAATTCCTTTGGTCTGCCATCTGGGTCTGACTAGGAGAAAAAAACTGAATCTAATATCAAAACTCCTGTTTCGATCAATTTGGCCGTTAAATGCCAATATTTTTCTTAAGCTATGTATCCACCAACTCCACACAATAAAGATCAGCTAGTTTTAGTAATTTTTCTTTAGGGCATTTATCTATCTAGTGCTTAATCAGAATTGAAATAACTCTACCTCAGACATTGTTACCAACAAAAATAAAATAAACGCATTTAACTGTCCTCTAATCTTTGGTGGTGGGTATTTACTGGGTATTTACGCACTTAAGTATTAGGGTTTATGGGAGCAGCTAGCAAGCCACCAACCCGCCTACAGCCACGGATGTGCTCCCAACCAAAGGCTCTACAACATACTAGGGAAAAGTCCACCCCGCTTAACAGACCAACAGAATCTACAGCATGATCAAACCTCACTAAAAACATGGAGGTACCAAACAAACAAACTAAAAATGCAGTATTTATTAGTTTTGTTTAAGACTGAAGTGCAATACTTCTCTCAAAATGTAGTAATTATACCACACAATATGACAACAATGAACTGCTCTGAAAATCAAATGAATATGGAGATGTAAAACACAATGTCTTTCACTAGATTTGAAAAAACTAAATAAATAGTAAAAACATCAGAAATCTAATTCAATCTGTACATTAGACCTAACATAGTATCAAAAACTGCAGACAGAAATGAGAAATAATGGGAAACGTTTCATTCTTACACCTATTATCACTGTGACACACAGCAGCAAAAGGTACTTATTGCTACTTACCAGGTCATACCAGATTATTTCCGCAGAATGAAACAGGATAGTTAAAAAGCTGGTCAGAGGGGTTACTTACACAGGACTAGAATTTAAAGAGCAACGGTCCACCATCATCTCAGGGAGAAAGTCCAGTTTAAACGAAGCCATGATGGCAAAAATAGGTTTTTGTTTCCTCTTCTTTAACCCAATAAGGATAAACTGATACAATTACCAGACAGTGATGGTAAACTCCAGGTCATACACTTGCTGGTAAGTCCCTAATTCTATAACGCGGCAACCAAAAACTGCTTGCCACAACAAACCAGTCCACATGGAGAACCTGTCCACTGCAACACAAATATAAAAAACAAAATCTGGCGGAGAGGGAAGAGGAGAACAAATGACAAACAGGTTTGCTTTCCAAGTTGTGTGACCGGGATAAACAACTGCACGGACATCAGAGGGACAGAGGGCAGCCGGGACTGCCGAGGCCAGAATGATCCCAGATAATGGCCATTTGGGGTCCCACAATCAAAGTGCTGATGATTCATAGCCTTTGTAAACATTTCTCTTAGGCCAGCAGATCTGGCTGCAGCATCAGAAAAACAGCGTGTCAGATTGATGGAGATAAGACCAAGCGGGCAGAGGAGTGAAAGAGGGAGTGAATAGATCTTCCCAGTCAGTAGCTAATCCCTGGACTAGCCACACCAGGCTCTGACAATTAGGTTCCGGCCTGAGGGGGGGCTGTGTTTCCCCCCTGTTTTTCTATAGGCTGCATTAGTTTGTGTGTAATAACACAGGGAAGCAAATGTCAAATGACACTGGCTTTGGACTTTGTACACCCCACATTAGAGACACAAACACATTCACACCTATAAAACCATACTGAAAACGGGAACGTGCCAACCTGCTTTCAGATAGTTGTTAGCTACCCACACTGCCAAATACTGCGTGTGATTAAAATCTTTTCTTGCCAAATGTTGGGAACCCAGCCTTTGTTTGTAGCATGCCTACTGCGACATTTCCCCTAGTTTAGCAGAATCGTAATAGTTGCCATAGAAATGACTCAGAAACATTCATGGTGGTCATGTGTCATGTAGCTGTTGCACATAAACCATTGTGTCACTGTTGTGATGTTGTGTAACTATTTTAGGAAAGGACATATTGCCAAACAGGAGCTGAATATATTTAGAAGTTACTAAATATATTCACTAATACTATTTTTCTACCTGTATTTACTCTCAATCGGTTCTCGACCCACTCTGTTGGACTCTAAATTTTTTCTGGTATTTTAAGATTTTCTATTTGGATAGATTTTAGGATGTCTGTAGAGTTTATGTTGGAGATGTTTTACCGTTTTTTGTCTTCTTAGAAATATTTGTTGTTGAGATTCAGTCGGACTCTTGATACTAAGTTGTTTTTATTTTGAATATTGGACTTGTGACTGTTTAACCCAGCTACGAAGGTTTCACAAGCAAGTCCACACCTTGGGTTGCACCAGGAGGAGCATCCGGTGTAATACCTGTGCCAAATTAAATAGGTGGATTATTAAATAGATTTTCATACCGGTCAAGGCTGTGTTATGAACAATGGCCAACAGTACTCAGCAGGGTTCTGGTGGAAAAAATGCCAGTTTTAGGGCAGAAGAAGAAAAAGAGGAGGAAGGTGTGCTCAGAGGCAGGAGGAGAAATGGGGGAGAGTTGGCTGATATGATGGAGAAAAGAAAGATTCTGTGTGTACAAGAGGCCGAGTGGAAGGAGGCCAGGAACACTGGAGGTGGGTTCGAATTGTTCTACAATAGCATGGAAAGAAGGAGAAGATAGTTTGGATGGTGATCCTAACCTGCCTGATGAGTTGAAAAACTTGTAATGTAGGTTTAAGCCTACAACCATCTCAGAACCTTGTGCTGATAATGCACCTTCACCTTAAAATGAGAGAGCATGACATAAGGAACCTGCCGCTCTGGCAAATCAGTAGAAAGACAGTGGACCTATAAACTGGGCCCATTTTAACTGTTTTACCTGCTTTTTTACCAATAAAGTGGCAGCCATCAGCTCCCAGATCTCTCTTCCAGATGATGACATCCTGCATCCAACAGTGCATCGCTCTCATAATGCACAACTCTGACTGAGGACGACATATCCACCCTCATTCTCTCTAACCATTCGACTACGTGCTCTCTGGATCCAATCCCCTGCACTCTCCTTCAAGCTGTTGCTCCCACACTAATGCCAGCATTTACACAAATTATCAACACATCTTTCAAAACAGGCACTTTTTCTACCTCACTCTAGCTTTTTAAGAAGCCATCTTTTGATTTGCATACCTGTCTCTTTTCTTTCATTTCTGGCCAAGACCCAGGAATGCCCAACCTTCAATATTCAGACCTTCTGTTCCAGAACAACCTCTTGATTTCAATCAGTCTGGCTATAAGAGGTCTGGCTAGTAAGGTCACCACAGAGACTGCATTTTGAAGGTAGTGAAATCATTGCAGGCCTTGATAGCCAGAGGTCAATCTTCTGTTGTTTCTACTTTATTCTACTCTAGCTGACCCTGTGAACAGTATAGTAGTAGAGTAGTAGCTTAATTATTTGAATATGTACAAGGATTTATTAGACTTGTGTGTCTATGCTGGGATTTGTGTGTCATTACACAAATCTGTTATTGTAAATATTTGTGAACATGTAAAATATGTACAAATGTATCCTCTCAAAAAACAAATTATAAATGTCTAATTATGTGAGAAAACACTCCATTTTCAGCTAAAATAGTTGGAAAGGCTTACAATTGGCTGACTTTTTAGGTAAATGGCCTGCGCTTTTTTTTTACCTGTTGATACTCCAAGCACTTTACACTGCTTCTTATTTACCCATTCACACTCATAATTACACACACCAATGGCGGAGCTGCTATGCAGCTGGCCGAGCAACTAAGGTTCAATGTTTTGCTTTTGAATTGAAGTGACACTGCTACAGTCACTCATGTAAGTTCCACCCTTACTTGTCTTCGAGTTGGCCATCGGGTTTGGTTCTTCACTTTCGTCTGCTCAGACAAACAGTTATTATAGTGTTTCTTAAAAAACAAAAAATAAGAGTACCTTTGCCTATCCTTGACGGTGCCTGGAGGTTGGTTCTGCTAAGCTAAGTTGTTTATCAGTACCGGTTGTGGGCCAACAGGAAGTAGTGTTTCACATTATATGTGGGTTCTGAGATCAAAAGTAATTCACTCTAACATGAAGATTAACAAACAAATTGTAGCACACTGAGTCAACACAATTGTAACATGATCATATGTTTACATATCTTCGTAGATGTATAGATGGTGTGCATGAGTATGTAACATGTATGTATAATGTATAAATTTGATTGAAAATATGGCATTGTTAGACTAATATTCGGACAACAACATGAAACATTGATTTCTGGTTTACTCGGTATCATCTGGGGTGGGTGCGCTTGGAAATCACACCAAAGGATGGCAGTGTTGCACCATGTTACTCTCTCTCATCATTACAGTTTATTTAGACAGTTTCACTTCATTATCATACAATAGACAACTTTGTATCAACTTTTACCACATTATTTCCTGTCGTGTGAATCTAATGAAGGTTGACAGTTTATTTGTACCTGTTTTGGAGTTTGAGTCCAAATGAAAGTCATTCACCTCTAGTGAGTTGCATTCCAAATTTTAGTGCCTTTCTCCATGTTTTCTGCTCCGGACGTGGCTGGAACCAGTGTTGATAAAGGGATTAGTGTGCATCAGTTAGTGGACAGTTTTAAATCTTGGTTAGATGATAAGCAATGGGGAGTCTTTGCTAGATTTACCTTAATTGTGTGAGTTCTAGGCAGCGATGACCTGAAACCAGATGTGGTTTGGTTGTTGTGATTCACACTCCCCTATATGTGAACCAAGGGTTTCTGTTGTCTTATCCTGGGGGGGGTCAATGACGAGTTACCTCTGACAGAAAGAATGTAGCTCTGTGTCCAAGCTACATCCCTTTGTTGGGCCGTGTGGATGCTTCAACTGCAAATTTCACAATGGAGTTGGAGCTGTGTCAAGCATAGCAGTCGTGGGTGTAGAGAGAGAAAAGCAGGGAACTCAGAACATGACCGTGGGGTGATCTAATGTTCAGTGTGATGCTTTCTGAAAACAGCTGTCCAGTCTTTACCAAGTGTGGTCTGTTTGTCAGGAAGCTCAGGATCCAGAAGCATAATGAGTGACCTAGTCCCAGTTCACCAAGACTTATGATGAGTCATAAAAGGACTACGGTGTTAAAAGCTGAATTGTAGTCTATAAATGAAGCCCTGCATAATTCCCTTTTCCAATGTCCAGATGTGTAAGCTCGGTATGAAGGACATAGGAGATGGCATCATCTGTGCTTCTTTTAATGGTAGTCAAATTGTAGGGGATCTAGGAATTTTGGTAAGGATGCACAAATTCTTTTACAAGTCTATCGAAGCACTTCATCAGCTGTAAGCGTTTAGGACTAGATACGCCAAATAACAAGAATCCGTAATAATAATAATAATAATAATACATTTTGCATTAGCTATCAGCACACAAAGTAATAGCACACCTCTCCACAACCTGTTTTAACAACATAGCTTTCAGCAATCACACTAATAAATACTGGAAACATCAAGAGTGTGATTGACACCAATGAAGAGGAGAAGAGATGACTGGTGTGGAGCAGGAAGTAGCAAAGATTAGTAAGAGTGAATTGTGGTGGGCATTGCCTGAGGAATGGAGAAGTGAACTGGAGCCGATTTTTAAGAACAAGGGAGATGTGCAGATCTGTGGAGTTACAGAGGAATAAAGCTGGTTAGACAAACAGTGAAGCTATGGGAACAAGTGGTGGACCTTAGGTTAACGGCAGAGGTGAGTATTTGTGAGCAGCAATATGGCTTCATGCCTAGAAAGAGTACAACAGATGCAGTAGTTGTTTTGACAATGCTGATGGAGAAGTACAGACTTCATAGGGAGTTGCATCGTGTCTTTGTAGGTTTAGAGCAGGGGTCGGCAACCTGTGGCTCCCGGACCCATATGTGGTTCTTTCATCCCTCTGCTGCGGCTCCCTGTGGCTTCGCAGTCCACAATCACCACATTTCAAACATCGTTCTGGAAACGATTCTGTGAGTTCAGACAGGAAAAAACACATTATCCTTCCCTGTCACTCCGCTGACCGTCAATCCGTCCCTAATGAATATGACTGCATTTGCAGGTGTATGTCACCCAATCTTGAGATTTAACTGGTCGATATAGCTGACAAAGATATATGGGTTTCCAAGTTCAACATGGACAACTTGTGGTTCAGGAGCTTCTCAACTTGAGGTTCAGGAGCAAAAATCATGTTAACCATGTAAAATATTTTAATTTGCTATTAATTTGAAAATATATATTTTACATTGTTCAGTAATAAGCTTGAGAGCTGATGACACCGCACAGAAGCAGACAGCATTATTTTTTGCTGTAGGTCAATAACTTAAGTTTAGCTTTTAATTCCCATAAATATAAGGACTCAATTAGACATTGAATATTTTATTTGAAAGTGACCTTCAGCCCAGCGTCTTTTTTCGGAGTTCAAAATGTTTTTTTGCACGCATAAATAAAATTTTGTTTACTCTCTAGCACTTTGAAAAGCTTAGAAAGAGTGGCACTGAAGATAAGACAGGAGACTGAGGTGGAGGTAGCAGAGCTTAAGATGTTGAGGTTCTCTTTGGTAGTGGTGAGGAGGTATAGGATCAGGAATGAGGACATCAGAGGGACAGCCCATGTTAGATGTTTTGGAGATAGAGTCAGAGAGGCCAGATCGAGGTGGTTTGGAAATGTTCCAAGGAGAGTTTCTCAATATATTCAATTCAATTCAATTCAACTTTATTTATATAGCGCCAATTTACAACAAGGTCATCTCAGGGCACTTTACATAATAAAGTCAAGACTATACAAACAGGTAGAGAAAACCCAACAAATCCCCCTTGAGCAAGCCATAGGCAACAGTGGAGAGGAAAAACTCCCTTTAACGGAAGAAACCTCCAGCAGAACCAGGCTCAGGGTGGACGGCCATCTGCCTTGACCGGTTGGGCAAAGTGGAAAGTGGAGAGAGAAAAGAACAGAGCAACAAAAGCAACAACAAAACATTGAGCAGGTTAATAGGACCAGTAGCTGCACACTGGAGGACACACAGCGCCAAATCCGGGGACACCTGTGGACAGGGAGAGAGAGGGGGAAAGAGAGGGAGATAGACGACTACGGGACAAAGAAGACACAGAGTTAATGACATACAGTGGTGACATTATAGATGTGGGGTGAGAGGAGAGAATGAAGAGAAGAGGAAGAGAAGAGGAAGTGGCACAGTGCAGAGTCCCCAGCAGTCTAAGCCTATAGCAGCATGACTATAACCAACTATAAGCTTTATCAAAAAGGAAGGTTTTGAGCCTAGTCTTAAAAATAGGAGGGTGTCTGCTTCCCGAATCTGGACTGGGAGCTGGTTCCACAGGAGAGGAGCTTGATAGCTAAAGGCTCTGCCTCCCATTCTATTTTTAGAAATTCTGGGAACCACAAGTAGGCCTGCATTTTGGGACCAAGTGGTCTAGTAGGATGATATGGTACTAAGAGATCTTTTAAATATGATGGGGCTTGGCCGTTTAAAGCTTTATAGGTAAGAAGAAGGGTTTTAAATTCTATTCTGCATTTAATTGGAAGCCAATGGAGAGAAGCTAATGAAGGTGAAATATGATCTCTCTTACCAATCCCAGTCAGTAATCTTGCTGCAGCATTTTGGATTAATTGGAGGCTTTTTAGAGAGTTACTGGGGCAGCCTGAAAGTAGAGAATTACAATAGTCCAATCTAGAAGTAACAAATGCATGAACCAATTTTTCAGCATCGCTTTGGGACAGGATGCTCCTAATTTTGGCAATGTTAGGTGGAAGAAGGCTGTTCTAGAGATTTGCTTTATCTGTGAGGTAAATGACAAATCCTGGTCAAAAATGACTCCAAGATTCCTTGCAGTACTACTGGGGGCAAGAGTTATGTCGTCGTCTAAAGTAGCGATATGGTTAGAAAACATGTCTCTTAGACTATTAGGCCCAAATACAATAACTTCAGTTTTATCTGAGTTTAGAAGAAGAAAATTATACGTCATCCAGTCCCTTATATCTTTAAGACATGCTTGTAGTTTGATTAATTTATTTGTTTCATCAGGTTTCATAGATAGATATAACTGTGTGTCATCATAGCAGTGAAAATTTACAGAGTGTTTTCTAATAATGTTGCCAAGGGAGACATATATAGAGTAAAGAGTATTGGTCCTAATACAGAGCCTTGTGGAATTCCATAACTAACTTTTGTGTATGTTCGAAGATTCATCATTAACGTGAGTAAATTGGAATCTATCTGATAGATGATTTAAACCAATTTAGTGCTGTTCCTTTAATTCCAATTACATGTTCTAGTCTCTGTAATAATATTCTGTGATCAATGGTGTCAAATGCAGCACTAAGATCTAGCAGAACTAGTATAGAGACAAGTCCGTTATCTGAAGCCAGAAGAAGATCATTGGTGACTTTAATCAGTGCGGTTTCTGTGCTATGATGAACTCTAAATCCTGACTGAAATTCTTCAAACAAGTCGTTTCTGCGCAGGTGGTCACATAATTGCTTTACAACTACTTTTTCAAGTATTTTAGAAATAAAAGGGAGATTGGATATTGGTCTGTAATTGGCCAAGACATCTGGATCCAGACTAGGTTTTTAAGTAGAGGTTTGATTACAGCTATCTTATAAGCCTTTGGTACATATCCTGTTTGTAAGGATAGATTAATGATATCTAATATGAACGTGTCTAATAAGGGTAGAGCATCTTTGAGCAGTCTAACTGGAATAGGGTCTAGCAGACATGTTGTTGGTTTAGATGCCATAATAGTTGAAGTTAATTCAGCAAGGTCTATGGGCACAAAGCAGTCTAAAAGGGACTGAGTACTTGCTGATGATTCTAATTCTGTTGTATTTGTGGGGAGGGTCTGGTGAATTTTATTTCTAATAGCTATGATTTTGTTTGTGAAGAAGGTCATGAAGTCAGTGCTACATAGCGTTGAGGGAATACTAGTCTCAACTGAACTATGGCTCTTAGTCAGCCTGGCTACAGTGCTGAAAAGAAACCGGGGGTTGTTCTTGTTTTGCTCTATTAGTGATGAATAATAAGCTGTTCTGGCTTTACGGAGTGCTAATTTGTATAAGTATAAAGTCTTTTTCCAGGCTAGGCGTGATTCTTGTGAATGAGTGGAACGCCACTTCCTTTCTAATCTTCGTGACGCCTGCTTTAAATTGCGGGTGTGCGAGCTATACCATGGAGATCGCCTATTCAGAATTACTGCCTTCTTTTTAGAGGGGCAACACTATCAAGTATGGAACGTAAAGATGCTGCATAATTATCAGTAAGGTAATCAACTTGTACAGGAGTACAGTTAATGAGGCTACTCTCAGTTATATCAGTACATGTTGAAGTAAATGATGAAGGGATCATTTCCTTAAATTTGTTCACAGTGTTTTCAGATAAACACCTACTGAAGCAAAACTTCTTTCTAGCTGCCGTGTAGTCCAATAAACTAAATTCAAATGTTATTAGGAAATGGTCAGAGAGAACAGAATTATGAGGAAATACTGTTAGTTTATCAATTTCAATACCGTATGCAAGGACAAGGTCTAGGTGTGACTAAAACAGTGAGTGGGTTCATTTACAATTTGAGAGAAACCAATTGAATGTAATAATGAAGTAAATGCTGTGTTGAGGGAGTTACTGTCAGCATCTACATGAATGTTAAAATCGCCCACTATGACGACTTTATCTGCACTAAGCACTAAGTCGGCTAGAAAATCAGAGAATTCAGTCAAAAATTCAGAATAAGGGACTGGAGGACGATACACGATAACAAATAGAAGTGGATTTTGAGTTTTCCAACTTGGGTGTGAAAGTCTCAGAGTAAGACTCTCAAATGAGTTATAACTATGTTTAGGTCTAGGGTTAATCGGTAAGCTTTTGAGTGATAGATTGCTGCTACTCCTCCACCTCGGCCTGAGCTTCTAGGAACATGATAGTTAATATGACTTGGGGGTTGACTCATTTAAACTGACATATTCTTCCTTCTGCAACCAGGTTTGGTGAGACAAAATAAATCGAATTGATGATCACTTATCAAGTCATTTACTAACAGAGATTTAGATGAGAGAGATCTGATATTTAATAATCCACATTTAAGTGTTTTAGTTTTTGTTCAGTAAGAGGAGCAGTCCTGATTTTTATTAAGTTATTATGATTAACTCCTCTTGTGATCATTTTTAGTTTGTAAAATTTAGTTAATCGGGAACAGACACAGTTTCTATAGGAATGTGGGAGTTGTGGGGGGGTAACGGCGGTAAGGATACTGCAGAGAGGCGTGTAGGACTGGATCTCTGCGTCCTAGGCTCAACTCTGGATTGTCAATCTTTTGGTTGTCTAATAAAATCAGCCATATTTTTTGATAAGAGAGAGGCACTGTCCAAAGTAGGATGGATGCCGTCTCTCCTAATCAGCCTAGGTTTTCCCCAAAAACTTTTCCAATTGTCTATGTAGCCCACATCGTTTGCTGGACACCACCTAGACTGCCAGCGGTTGAATGACGACATGCGGCTATACATGTCGTCACTGATCAGATTTGGCAGGGGTCCAGAGAAAACTACGGAGTCCGACATTGTTTTTGCAAAGTTACACACCGATTCAATATTCGTTTTAGTGACCTCCGATTTGCGTAATCGGGCGTCATTTGTTCCTGCATGAATAATGATCTTACTGTATCTACGTTTATCCTTAGACAGGAGCTTCAAATAGGATTCGATGTCGCCCGCTCTGGCCCCAGGGTAACATTGACTATGGCCGCTGGCGTCTCTAACTTCACGTTTCTGACTATGGAGTCGCCAATTACCAGAGTTCGTTCCTCAGCGGGTGTGTCGCTGAGTGGGGAAAATCGATTGGAAACGTGAACCGGCTGGTGGTGAACCGGGGCGTCTGTTTAGCATTAGATCGCTTACGGACCGTCACCCAGCCGGCCTGGCTTCCCGGCTGCTCGGGTACTGCTGGGGAACAGCTAACAGTGGCTAAGCTAACAGTGGCTATGCTAGGTTGGTCCGCACCAGCTACCGGGGCCTGACTAGCTGGATAGTTTGTCATGGTGCGGAGCCGAGCTTCCAATTCAGAGATCCTCGCCTCCAGAGCTGCAATAACCTCACATTTATTACAAGTACCGTTATCACTAAAGGAGGCCGAGGAAAAACTAAACATGTGGCAGACAGAGCAAGTCAGAGGAGAGACAGAAGGAGACGGAGAAGCCATTGCTAGGTGCTAGGCTAACAAAGCTAGATCGATTAAGTTTAGTTAGTGTTAGCTAGTTTGTTTAGTTATTTCAGGAGAGAAGGTGTTTGCGTAAACAAATCTTATGCCCAAGTGATAGTTTATACACAGATAAGTCACTGATTTAGAAAACAAAAGCTACGATTGACCAGTGAACAATCCTTCGGCAGAGACCCGAAACAGTGTGAAGAAACAGGAAGTGACGCAATACGCTTACCGCAGGAGGAGTCAGACAGGAGTAGCTTCCTACCGCAGGAGTATAATATATCAGTAAAAGGATGTTGAGGTTGGAGCTGCTAGGCAGGAGGTCTAAAGGAAGCCCAAAGAGAAGACTCATGGACATAGTGAGCGAGGACATGAAGTCAGTTAGTGAAAGAGAAGAGGATGCAGATGACAACCACTGAAAGGGCAAGAAGAATGGTAACTTTAATAAAAAACACATTTTCATTAACAAAATTTTTTAGGTATTTCTAAAATGTTTTCAAATGATTTTAAACTCACAAATAAAATCAATATTTATAACTGCTCAGACTGTGCTTTAACATTGATGATAAGATAAGCTTTCTTTGTTAAAAAGAAACTGAAACCACAGACCATACCAGACATGACTTTTGACTTCACAACCAAACACATCAACATTTACAAATTATTTATATTATAGATATTATATTACTTTTTAAATGAAAAATTAAATTTGATATGTTCAGTTTATTTAATGTGTTTTATACTGTTTTTTTGATCAAACAATACTATATTGTTGAATAATGTTCACACCTGAAACTACTCTTTCTTTACAGTTATGTCACTATTCATCATTTAAAAATACTTCTGAAAAACTGAAGAATGTCTGGGAAAGGTTGAAGTATAATTATTGTAAGCAATAACCACATTTCCAAAAGAGATGATGCAAATCTTTAGGATGCATTTCACCAAGCCAACCTTTAAAAAAAAAAAAAAAGTCAATCAAAACTACATGACAAGTGTTTAGCAAATCATCACAAACTTCCTTATGAGGGCGACCAAGATGGACCAAGTTTGTGTTAAACCATAGACTTGGAGCTCCGTCAAGAACATTTTGCTCTTTCACTGCTGTTATCTTTTCTAAAATAGGTGGTCTGAGGTTTCTTTTGATCTGCAAATATGATGTCTCAAAGATCCCCGTCAAACTCTCCAACGTCCACAAACAGATGCTTCTTTCTTGGTCTCTCATCTACAAACTACTAAAATTTTACACCACATACGTTCTATATGTGGAATGACAAGAACATTACTTACAAAATGAAATCTATTGTCTTTGAAAACTGGTTCAACAACTTCCTATTAGCTGGTCAGATGCTAGAAACCGTTGGTCAACTTTGTAATTATACAGTTTCTCTTTTCTTATTCAAATCCTGTATCTCCAAGGGAATTCTCTGTTGTTGTTGATGCGGTTCTGTCATGGGGCTAGCCCATGCCCTGTGGGGAGTAGGTGCAGATGTGTTATCATACTAAAATTGCCAATTCTATTTATTTTACCATCTAGCCGGCAGAGTAGAGTCGCTGATTTAGTTGTATAGACAATGCACCCTGTTCTCATATCCTCCAAAAACCAATGTCACTGTGATACTTACCCAGTGTTGTGTATGCTCCACTCCACCTGCCAACAGCTCCCAGGTCACACTGTCAAACAGGAAGTGTGAGGGGTGAAAGGTCTTTTATTGAAGGCGTGAATTGGGTTGTACCATCCAGGTAGGAAGTAAAGGGGGGTTTTTCAATTGTGTGAGGAAACTGTCTTAAAAGTACCCTTGATAACATTTTATGTTAACCTTCCTATGTGGGGTAAAATAGAATAATATATTTAAGACATGTATACTGTTTCAAAAGAAGAGATAATATAGTGTGTCTTAATTGGTAGTAATTAGTTGTGTTAATCAGTAATGGTTTGTCTTCATAGGAGGGGCTTCAGGTATATAAAGCCTGAGGTAGAAGCTCCTGGAGGAATTTCGTTTATTGCAGTTCAGATGGGGATCTGCTGCTAGCTTGCTGATTAGCAATGAGCCTAGCATAGTTTTTCTTTTGTTTATTTTTTATTTTTATTATTTATTTTGTCCAGTTTGAGCTTTGTTTTGTTTTATTTTTGTATATAATTTTTCCACTTATTCACAAGACCACTTTGAACTGCTTGAAGAATATTCCTGCCTCTCTGCGTTGTTCCTTTGTTATGGTTTTCTGTCCTATTGTTTCTGATACTGATCCCAGACAAACCAGTGCAGGAAGGAAATGTTTTCCTGTTGGTTTCTACAATAATAAGAAGGTTACAACTCTGTAGCAACTTACTGTAACTGTTCCTGGGATGGTATTTGTCATAACTTGCCTTGGGAAAAGGTTTGACCTCTACCTTACAAATATATCTTAACAAAAAAGTAATAGAAATCTCTTTTAAACTGCTTTACAAATACTACCCAGTTAAAAATTAATTTTCAATATGGTTTAAAAAGAATGGTCCTGAGACGATTACACATTTATTCTGAACCTGTAAGTAAACTGTCAGATGTTCTTACTTTCATTCAAATTAAAAATGATTAATAATTTCTACTTTTCTTTTAGACATTTTTTGGAACATATAAGTACAATTAAAAAGGAAAGTGACAAATATTTTCAGGCAAATTTGTTCTTTACATTTGCTAAATTCTATATTCATAAATTAAAATGTACTAATAACAAACCACTCTTTATTAGTTTAAAAAATGACAGATATTTTGAAAGCATACAATTTTAAAAAAGGACAATGCTTTAAAAATACTGTGGCTCCAATAGTGTTATGACATAGATCTTATTTTCTCTTTTTTATGTTTTATTTGTGACCCATTACTGCTGTTACCTGTCTATACCCTTATATGCAACTGTTCAGCGACTTGATTTAATTTTTGTTTTTGTTTATGGCTCAATAAAGTGTTTTTTTTTTAAAGGAAAAAAATATATATAACATCACACACTTCCTGACGCGTTCAGCCAATCATGGCGCACTTTCCGTCGGTCGCGGTGTGTTTCGTCATCAGGAAGCGACCTGAACTGGTCCTTCAGTGTCACAAACTTCTCTTGTATCCGCAGTGACGCTTCGGAAACATGGTGTTTTGAACTTAAGCAGCAGCTGGTGGTAGAATGTGGACGTACGGAAAAACCGGAGCGTTTGTGAAAATCCTCCGGCGTTTTCAGTTCGGCTGCGTACACTCCATGTGGAGGAGAGGGGCCGATGGGCGGCAGCGGCGGCTCTGTGGACTGGTGTCCTCAGCGGGGCCCCCGTGGAGGCTCCTGTTCTTTGGCTCGGATCAGTTCGCTGTGGAATCTCTAAGACTCCTCACGTCCAGCAGGTGGGATCCTCCCTTTGCTTGTTCCTCCGCCTTTAGTTTCTATTCGAGAAATAATCCGCTTTAACTGGGGATGCAGATCATCTGGGCACCAGTCGTAGTAAGGTGTGTTTTTATGTGGGGGCTGATGAGACGACCCTTAGCAACTGGGGACCAACGTTCCTTTTGACAGCACCACCTTAGCATATCAACATAAAGCTAAATCAATCTTTACATGGGTTTTTATAACAAAACCAAACAGAGTAATGCTTACATCTTGAAATAATGTACAAGGCATATAAATAAATTACATGACACGATAACAAGAAAGAAAAGTAGCATAAGGTGAATAAAAAGCAAATAATAGAAACCATTATCAAGACCCTTAAAATAACAACTAACAATAAATAACCTCTCCATTCATATTTCTTAAAATTTCCCAAGATTTGAGATGTTTTAAAAGCTTTTTTACCTCATCTAAAGTAAGGGTTCCACAGTGTTGGAGTATACAAACAATACCATTTATTCTTTAACAAAAAACAAATTACTAAATGGCATAATGATTCAACTAGACACCACAGCCCAAAATGAACTGGAAATGGAACATTAAAAAAACAGATGAGAAAAGGATTTGTTTTTTAGTCTGCAAATGGAGCGATTCTGTGAAAGATTTTTAATAAATTACTAAAAAGGATAATAATTATAAGTAATGTAAGGTGTATCTCTCTGATTTTTTTTTAGGAACGAACAGTTTATTGTGTTCAGTCGAAATCTTCTCAAAGTTAAACACTGGAAAATATATTAAGATGTTTCCTATATGTTTATTGTTGCATTGACAAAGTTTTTGATATCTTCCAAGAAAAAAATAGTAACACAAGCCAATGTTAAAAAAGCTATTAAACCAGGAATTGTAATGTAACTCAAAGCCAACACACAAAGCCCTAACTTTACTAAAAGTACCAACGAGTTCTAACAACAAAACCATAACTAATAAATTGTACGTAAAAGGCGGCTTCCTGCAGAGCTGCTGGACTGCTAAAGTTCCTGGTTCCATGCTACACCTCGCTGTATGCCCATTTTACTATAAAGTAGTCCCACTGTGGGCCAGCTTTAAATCATCATCATCATCGTGTTCATTTTTCGTTTAATGTGTACTTTGATATTGTGAAATTGCTTCATACTCAATGACACATCTCTTTATTAACCTTTCCTATACAAATGATGAGATTATATCAATATGAAATGCTTTATCCTGCTCCTACTCTTGCTCTCTGGCAATTTTCAACCCAACCCAGGCCCCCTGCACCTTGGTGTTATCCATAAAAATGTACAAATATATATATGGATAACCCCAAGGCCTGACCTGCTACCCAAGTTAGATTTAATTAAAAATTTGATTAAATCCACTAATGCTGACATTTTGTGGTTCCTCAAAGCTGGCAGAACAAAGCAGTCTGAGACGAAAATATATTCTTATACCAGGTTATAATGCCCAAGAAAAGGTGGGATGTGACCCTATATAAAAATACATTTCATGTTACCCCCTTATCCTTTGTGTCCATTGCAAAACAGTTTGAAATTCTTGTCTTGTAATTCTTTAAATTATCAAAGGATCACAATTATGAATTAAGGATCACAATTATGGTGAGTTATAGACCCCCTTCAGCCTCCGGTGAGGTTCTCACCTCACTGCATAAATACTTGTCTTAGTAGGTGAACTAAACCTAGATTGGTTCTCTATATCTTTAGGCAGCATAAAATCTGTCTGTTATTCTTTATATCAATTAATTGATAGTCCAACCAGCCTAATATTAAATATCACATTAGATTATCCTTGCTTGATGTAATTATGACTAATGCCCCGCCTAAGTACAGTGATATACACTACCACTCAAAAGTTTGTTTGTTTTTTGTCCCATCATAGGACCAAGGGCAATATTGAATTTAGAGTTCCGTATTTTCCAGCCTATAAGCCGCTACTTTTTTCCGAAGTTTTGAACAATGCGGCTTTTTCTATGAATTTTTCATATTTTGTATAAACCTGCATGTATTTTGATTATATTTAATACAACTGTAAGTACTCTATTTAATTAAACCTGTTGTACTATAGTTTTGAACAAATTTGAGGTCAGACTGTATAACTGAAATACTGCTAGAGAAGGCTTGAATATTGGAAATTGCTGAGCATTGTAATGATTCTGATTAGGTGTTATCATTGTGAAATAATGGAAGTGATTGCACAGCTAATCTCTTATGTTCTTTTTGTAGGAACTCCAGTGAAAGAACAGTGAAGACCCTGGAAGTTGTTACTTTGTCTGGTGACGTCCCAGTGATGAGGTTTGCACAACAACACCACCTTCCAGTTCACCAGTGGCCCCCTGACATCGTGGACGGACAGTTTGACGTTGGGGTGGTGGTTTCTTTTGGCTGTTTAATCCCTAAGAGTCTAATCAGAAAGTTTCCACAGTAAGTAATGGGAGAATGGAGAGATGATTACCGGAGTGATGCCGCCTCATTTTTTTAAAGTCCAGATGAAAAACCCAGCATCTAGTAACATTAACGTAACCACAGAGAAATACAATGTTTTCAGTCACTGTACTGTTAAAGTTAGTGACCATGCTTCCAACAATAAAAAGGGTTATTTTAAGAGTCCATAAACTTCGACATTGGAGCAGTTTACATTAACCGGTAGACTAATGCAACGCTTCAATGGAGGTGATAAAAACTATGTTGTGGGTGTTTGTGTCCCACTGCTGCCGTCTTAGATGGATAAAGAGTGAGTGGTGGAGCAGGGTAGACACTGAATGAACAGAGGAAGCGGGTTTAGTGGGACAAAGCAGTAAATCTGAGAAATAAGAACTTATTTTCTGATGCTTTTACTGTGATTACACCACAAAGCTCCACTAAACGTGACCTTATCTCTATCTCTCTGCTCTGCCCGTGCGTGTCACAGACACAAAAACCTGAACCTGGATTCATTAAGTGGTAATGATCACAATGCTGATCACTGACAGAAAAGAGGTATAGCAGAAAGTTCTGATAGAATCAAACACTCTGCAGTATCCTAAAGCTACCGTATTTTTCGGACCATAAGCCGCTACTTTTTTCCGACGTTTTGAACCATGCGGCTTTAACAGAGATGCGGCTTTTCTATGAATTTTTCTGCAGCCCTCAGATGGGCGCTGTAGATGGAAGTCAGTGCAAACAAAAAAGCGCCAGCTTTTATTCTTAGCGCATGCAACCCAAGACGCACAACAGCAAAAACGGTAATATTTTTTACACCCTCACCCCCTCATAATGGAAAACACGCGAAGAAATTCCTATGATGCAGCTTTTAATTTGAAGCCATCGATCTCGCTATCCGTGAAGGAAATCGAGTGTGACAGTGGTTTCAATGCTCAGGAGGAAGATGAATAGCGATTTGCGGTTTCAGTGCACGGGAGAATGAAGCGACTTTAATAGTTGCGCAGTTGCGCTTTAACAGAGCGCAGGAAGAAAAAGTGACAGTGGTTTGGTGTTCAGTGGTTTCAGTTCGCAGGAGGAAGAAAAATAAAGCAACTTGGTTTTAGTGCAACCATGACTTTTCTGTTTTGTGTGATCAGCACTTTTACTGCCGTGTTACAGGCACCATTCAGGTTCAGGTGTATGAATAAAGACTTATGGTACAAAATCTTTTGTTGAGCGCAGCAACTCCTGCGTAATTCGTGAAGAATAAGAGCGTCTTCTCCTTTGGCTATGGAACAAGCCGTTTATTTATAACAAGGACGCGTTTTTGTCGGCTCTGTACATTCGACATGTGTTATACCAGCCACACATACACGTAAACGCACTCTTTACCGTAATGCCGGTAAAACAGCGCACAGAACATCCTCATGCCTACTGTGAACAATGAGTAGGAGCGCATACAACAGATATTATTTCTCAGCCTGGATATTGGCGGCTTATAGTCCGATGCGGTTTATATGTGACAAAATATATATTTCTTTTCAATTTTAGCGGGTGCGGCTTAAACTTAGGTGCGCTCTATAGTCCAGAATTTACGGTAATTACTGCTCCACCTGGTGATTCAACACAGCACTGTAACCTGATTCTGACAAGGTGGTGGCAAAAGACGCAGCATTCACCGCCATCCATAACCTGGCTGAGATCTGCAGATATGTCTGTGCGGGCATAAAGTTCGGCTTTGTTCTTTTGGTAGTTTGGTAAAACTCAAACCTCATTTCCAAATCATTGTATCTAAATGTTTTTTTATGGTACTGTACAAGACTGTCAACAGGTGACCATCAAGGGTAAGAATGATTTCAATAAGAACACCACTAGATTATGTTAAAATACCCAATATGTGCATCATGTTCCAACATGCTTTCAGAATTTCAAACAAACGATTATACTGGTGTAAAAAAAATTAATCAGCAAATTTTAGTCTGCTCCTTCTATTATCCGTAGTTTTCAAAATTCTTTTTTTTTTATTGCCTAAGTTGGGACAACTGTGGATCATCTTTATAATGGTTCATCCAGTAATATTAAAAATATGACTGTGACCAAGGGATTTCAGTTTCTACTCAATTACTGAATTTGTTTTCAGATGTGACCTTTTGTATTAATAACTTGAGGATTCAATATTGTGTCTATATTTTTTGTTGATTGACAAGGCAGAAAGTCTATAATTTTAAACTTGAAAAATATTTAAGGATTCAGACATTTGCTCATAAAAGAAATTACGTTTACATTCAAAGGTAGCAAATAACATATCGTTAAACATATTTGTTAAACATATTTGTTTGAGATGCAATCTGTGAGCAGGAGAGAGGGATGCGTGATTAAAGTAGGTTATTAAATTGGCCGTAATTACGTTTGTCAAGTATGTCACATGAAAATATTTAGACATGCTGTTAAAATACAGCAAATTGGCTAAATGTCCTGCTTTATGAACGTTTATCATTGATACCTATACAAATACAGTAATTTTATTCATCAGAGAAGTTAAAAATAGTGTCACTGCGTTGAGCGGAAACAGGGATACGCGTTTGCCAAGTACCGTAAATTCTGGACTATAGAGCACACCTAAATTTAGGCCGCACCCGCTAAAAATTAAAAGAAATATATATTTTGTCACATATAAACCGCATCGGACTATAAGCCACCAATATCCAGGCTGAGAAATAATATCTGTTGTATGCGCTCCTACTCATTGTTCACAGTAGGCATGAGGATGTTCTGTGCGCTGTTTTACCGGCATTACGGTAAAGAGTGCGTTTACGTGTATGTGTGGCTGGTATAACACATGTCGAATGTACAGAGCCGACAAAAACGTCCTTGTTATAAATAAATGGCTTGTTCCATAGCCAAAGGAGAAGACGTCTCTTATTCTTCACGAATTACGCAGGAGTTGCTGCGCTCAACAAAAGATTTTGTACCATAAGTGTTTATTCATACACGCGCAACTGCGCAACTATTAAAGTCGCTTCATTCTCCCGTGCACTGAAACCACAAATCGCTATTCATCTTCCTCCTGAGCATTGAAACCACTGTCACACTCGATTTCCTTCACGGATAGCCAGATCGATGGCTTCAAATTAAAAGCTGCATCATAGGAATTTCTTCGTGTGTTTTCCATTATGAGGGGGTGAGGGTGTAAAAATATTACCGTATTTTGCTGTTGTGCGTCTTGGGTTGCATGCGCTAAGAATAAAAACTGGCGCTTTTTTGTTTACACTGACTTCCATCTACAGCGCCCATCTGAGGGCTGCAGAAAAATTCATAGAAAAACCGCATTTCTGTAAAAGCCGCATGGTTCAAAACGCCGGAAAAAAGTAGCGGCTTATGGTCCGAAAAATACGGTACTTCTGGGTTTTCTTAAAAAGGTCAATACAGCAGCTCTGCCACGAATTCTACTTTTACAATGTTATGATTTCACAGTTCCTTAGTTGAAGCTGTCTGAAATGTGATAATTGTACTCTATTTATTGATAAGGTCAAAGTACAGTTAGTACATTATAAGAAGAGGTGGTTCTGTTGTTTTGGCCACCTCATTTAAATAGGATGCCCAAAACACACTAACTTTAGTTAATTTCTGATGAAGAAGAATTTGTTAGAAGTGCAACAGTTTAATGGTGAATTAAATATTATATTGGTTAAAAAAAGTTTTACCTCTTTTGCCTTTTAAAAAATAAGAGGTGCCCAATTTTGCACATGAATATCTTACAGGAGAATCTCTAGGTACCTTTTCACAAGACAATGATCCTTAATATCAAAGTAAATCTATTAGCTTCTCTGGCACAAAATGTTCCTTCTGGAGTGGCCCTGTCAGACTCCCACGATCTTAACCCGAAAGATGTTGAGGAATGACCTCAAGAGGGCTGTTTATTCCAGATGTCCTAACATTATGGCTAACCAGTTATGTTTACTTTTTCTAACCACTATTTGTATATTTATCAGGCGTCCTCAATAAATAAATTTCAAATTATCAGCTTAGAAATATTGTATATGATGATATTTGTGACTTTGGTGTAGATAAGATTACATTACATGAACAGTTTATGCATAAAACCAGGAAATTGTTAACAGTGCCTTTACTTTTTCTTAGGACTGTACATGAATCATGAATGCCACGTGCAACAGCGATTAGTTATCATATCTGTCTGTTTTGAGAAGTGCTGCCAGAGTTCAGAGCTATGTTAGATTCAGTGTGTGCACAAATACAAAGAGCTTCAAAGTGGAATTTATACAATGAGTGCAACAATTAAATATGAGATCACATCACTGGGGTTTATTGAATGTTCAGTTTTGCTTAGTTAATGAAAAGCACAAAGCAACATTGCAAATTCTGATTAGATATAGTTTGCATGTGATATTCCCAATTTGCTCTCTCTAATAAAACAAACACTAACTTTGTTACTTCTTTTTTTATTAGCACTTGCTCATCATAACTAAATGCAATAGTTAAATTACATGTTGAAAGTGCAGTGTCATTTCTCTTCAGCTGTATGTGTTCTTTCATTGCAGCGGCATTTTGAATGTTCACCCCAGCCTACTGCCCAGGTGGAGGGGTCCTGCTCCCATCTTCCACACTATTCTGCATGGTGACACCACAACAGGGGTCACCATAATTCAGATCCGCCCTCACAAGTAAATGGAAGCCAAACTTATCCGTTCTTTTTCCTGTTTTTCCTTGATATAAATGCAGTTAAAAAAACAAATATTCACCTCCCAGATTTGATGTGGGTCCCATTCTCAACCAGGAGCTCCATCATATTCCTGAGAACTGCACTGCTGATGAACTTGGAGATGCTCTAGCCACAAAAGGAGCGAATCTGGTCAGTTGTTGGAACAAGCCTAGTAGAAATTGCATACCTCATTCTCTTAATAACGAGATTCTTATATAGTTTCTGTATTTGTTTCATGATTGCAGCTGATGAATACATTAATGTCACTGCGTGAGAGACTGGCACTTCAACAGGAGCAAAGCCTTACTGGAGCAACATTTGGTACGTATGTCTGAATTACATAGAAAATCATGGTAAATAGCATAATGTTTCCAATGTACATCTGTTTCTCTTCCAACAGCCCCAAAAATCAATACGTCCATAAGCTGGATTAGGTGGGAGGAACAGACTTGTGACCAAATCGCTCGTCTGTATCGTGCCATTGGATCTCAGGTAATAACAATTGTTCTGGTTTTTAGTGGCAAATACTTTTTTTTTATTTCTGATTTTAACATTCTTAACAGTCTTAACATTGTTGTTCAATTACAGCCATGCATGATTCGTAGATATCTATGTAGTTATTCCTCTCTCTGCAATCAGATACATTTAAGGACCACATGGATGGGCAGAACAATAAAACTTCTGGATTTTGCAGGAAAATGTCATATTTCTTTATCAGGTAAGCTTTTTACGATCTGGTTTTAATATATTTTTCAGGTGATATTGAAGAGTGAGAGGAATTCCTTACAGTTACACAGTTGCAATAATTAAAAATCAAATCCTAATTTGGAGACTTTTAAAGAGGGTGTTATTGTGAATGTAAATGTCAGTATTATCCCAAGGTTTTTTTTGAGTAGCAGAGTATTATTACCATAGGAAGTGTCAGATTGGTTACATTGTTGGAGCACTGAGACTGAGCATCTGACATGTGTGTCTTTACTTTTATCTATAATAGCTTTAACAGAATAATCAACATGCTTCCAATTAAAACACAGCAAGAAGAACCTTAAGAGTTGTATTATTTTTCTGAGAAATTTAAGCATCAGACAGACAACAGACCAAATGGGAGACAAACTCTCCCTTTGTAAAATACCAATACACACAATATCAGCTTTGTTGGACTAACTAAGATCAAAATGTAGTTCCACAACAGTGGTGTATTTTGAAGCTTTTACTGGAGCAGCACAGGGCTACTAAGAAAAGGGGACGTGATATGGTGTAACTGCAAAAGTGAGGCCGGGGTGGCTGTGAATGAATATCTTTGGTAAAGATCTATTAATTAAGTTAACCAGATGGTCTCAGTAGCATATAAACTTTGCCCCACAGTAGATCTACTTCTGGGATTTGTTTTTTTTTTTTTTTTTGAGGCCCTTTGGCTTCATATGTAATATAACAAACACAATAGTAATTGTTTCAATGGAAAGATTTTACACAACCAGAGGCTGCAAATGTTTGAGAGAGAGGTGAGATCTGAGGTCAGATGGCATCACAATTTTACATGCATGTTCCTGTGTATATTTGGGATTCCTCTATCCCACTTTTAATTTATAACCTGATTTCCGTTATATTGTTTGCAGATGAAAAGTGGAAACCTGTCCCTGGTACGGTGACCTATCAAAAGGAATCTGATACTCTGGCTGTCTGCTGTAAGGTCTGTCAAGCTATTTCACTCGGACTTAATTTGATTAGTACTGACAATCTGTCCGTATGTACTTTACACCCACAAACCTTTCTTACTAAAAGAAGGGCTCAGTGATACGTAAAATAACATGAATTTGTTTTGTGTTGCCAGCAATACATTTTAACTATAAAAATTGTTGGGGAATAATTTAATTATGTAATCACGAATTTTAGCACAGATTCAGGCATTTCCTCATTCACGGTTTCATTCATGTCTTTTTCTTGACAATTAAATACAGAGACATGCTTTTCCTTCAACTATGTAAATATCAGGCTCAATAAGGCTGCTGTGACTAGGCAACACAAATAAATCAATGTTTGAAAACAAAGCAGACTATAGCATTTATTTTTCACTTATTTTTTACTTATCAGCAACTGCATGATGCATTTCACTTGCTCAAACATAAAATTACTTGCTCCAGCCAAGTGGGCAGGCAGGCAGGCAAGTGTTGATGTCGAGTCCTGCTCAAAGTAATTGCTGCTCCTGTCGCTCTGGTTGTCAGCTATTGTTACTGTCTCAAAAGCAACTTAAGAAATGTTCAGCATTTATTATAGAGGTTAAATAACCTACACCTAATCTACTGCATATCATCTTTCTCCACCTATATTTCAGTGAATTACAGTGCATCTTATCAGTCACAGGACTTCTGGTCACTTCTGGTCCTAAAGTTTTATACTGGTCCTAATGCGTTAAAATAATCCGCAGCTATGAAGTGCTGAGATTGCTGTAACGTTTATAACTATGAAGTGCTGAGATTGCTGTAACGATAAACTCCTTGAAGCTAATAGGGTTATAACATTATAACACTTTTGGGAAAACACATCCATTAAATCTGTTAAACAACATTTGGTTGAGGATTCTCCTAAGTTCTTGAATCTACTTTACTTGCTTAGACATTTGATGTCATCCCATTTACTTGTGCACCTTTTCCTTTAACTAAACTCAAAAGATACTGCTAAATGTAAGTTTATTGAAACAACATTGGTTAGCAACTGACCACACTAAACTAAACTATACTGTAGTTTAGTTGACACAGATTTTCCAAAGACACAGAAATTCATAAATGGGCCTTAAACATGGTCACAAAAAAACTTGTCTAACAGCAAAGCATGATTTAACATTCTTATTTGAACAGAGCTATTTACACACGTGTAGCTGATATGTCTGGTAAGTCGCTATAGACATTGACACGTGCACACGGATACGGAGTTGTCATCCTTGGAAGGGAAGTAGGCTGCCAGTTTGAGAGTTCCCCAAATTGTAATGAAAAGGTCAATGATTTGTTGGAGTTTATAAATTTACTTCAAAACTCGCCATTAACCTCATGTGTAGTTTAAGTCAGTGATAACACATAACATGATCTGAGCAAATCAAGCAAATTAACAACCAAAGTATAAGTAGTAAATGAACAGACACAGGCAGAAGCTGAAGAAAAATAAAAAATATATAATTTTAGACTTTTTAATGAGCAGCAGCAACCCTGAACAAATCAAGCCGCTGGTTCTATACCTATGCAGTGTAAATTTTAATGAAAGTGACATTGAAACTAATGAAGTTCCACCTTTACCTGTATTTTCTGTGTATCATTCTTATAGTTATGGTTTAAACATTTGTGGTCATATGTGTTTCCTCTTCCAGGATGGCTGGGTTGGATTCAAGGCAGTGCTCCTAAGAAAAAGACTGACAGCATCTGACTTCTATAATGGCTATTTGCATCAGACAGTAAAGAAGAAGATGCCGTATCAGACTGCTGAAGAACTATTTGTTAGTGGAGAAGGGGTGACTGTGGCACATCAGATAAGAGAAAATTCAGTGTTATGAAGCAGTAACACTAAACTTCTCTTTATATGAACCTTGCAGAAGTGTCCTAACCAAATACAATTTTGGGTATTTAATTCATTACGTTTGTCTGTTTTAAAATATTTGCTGTACTGAACTGCTGCAATTAATAAATACATGAATAATAAGAAACAGTGGAAGGCCCAAGTGCTAATCTACCCAAGAAGATTCTCTGAGAAATTTCCTGCTCCTGGATTGGCTGCATTGTTAAATATAACAAGAGAAAATCCAGTGTCCATAGTCCAAGCGACTCAGGTCTGCTGACCTCATGGGAAGAGTTGCCAAAAAACAAAAAAATCATAAAGCTTTGCAGTGGGCCAACATGCACAAGCAGTTGACTTTAAATGACTGGAACAAAGTTTCGTTAACTGAAGACCCGAAGTTTGAGGTGTTTGGCTCTACTCAATAATATTGGCACATAAAAAGATGATTGATGGCGCTTCAACACAATAAGCATCTGGGGATGCTTTGACATTGGGAGAGTGGATGATCTCGATCACCGTTGATACCGCTCTATGCAGCGGAGGCGTACCATTCGCTCAGAGTGACTCGAGGGATCAAGCTGCTGTGGGAGAGGATGCTGATATTTGTTTGCCACAGCAAACCTTTGGGATGTTCTGCAGAAGGCCTGGGAGTAAATCACTTCTAAATGACAACTGATCAGTTGAATGACATTTTCAGGCATTTATTGCTGCTCAAGGGCAATTCTATTATTGATGAGTTTTACCTTGCAATTGTTTTGATTTCTGATCCATTTATTGATTTAATAAAAGAAGATAATAAAGAACAGAAGATACTAAAAATACAGTAGTATGTAGGTGTAGGCTTTCTTACTATTGTAATCATGGGGCTATGTTTCACATGTTAATAAACAATATTATTCCAGGACTCTCCCTCCGACAAATGTCTAAATGGGCTTATACCAAAAATCACCAAATCAATGCTCCAGAAAAGCTTTAGTGTGTAATTGGCCCCGTGCTTTGCTCATTTAAAAATGTTTCTACAATATTTCACAGATTTCCTACATCTGGTTGTATTAGTCAGGCAGCTTATTCTCAGCTACAGCAATGCTAGTGCAGTTTGTGGTGAAGTATTAAAGGACCTGAGCCTCCTCAGAAAATAGAGGCAGCTCTGGCTCTACAAGAAGGGCCAGAGCTGCCTAAATCAAAACTAAATTAATTGATTTATAATTAATAATTCCAATAATAGGAAGAAATATATGATTATGCTGTTAATTATATGAATGGGGATAATAGTTTTAACAGCTCTGAGCAGATAACAAATCTATTTCACTATTAGAATATATTCCTGTTGTAAGACTTTACTAGACTTGTGCAGTGAGAGCTCCAGTCCTGAATGCTCCGTTATCTGTTGGGCTACTTCTGCTAGACGCACAACTAAAGCAGTTGCATTTTCTAAACTTAACTTAAGTCATCAACAGAATGCACTGGTGCCTCATTTTGAAGGGTATGATAACCTTGCATATTTAAAAAAAGACTGCACCGTGTTTACAGTATGCTTGTTAATGTCTTCAAGTCAATCAATTGTTTGCAAATGAACAAATCAGACAAATACACAAATTAATGAATTGCTCAGTGTTTCCTCCAAAGCCAACACAAAATGCTAATTTTATTGACTACTACAGTCTCAAAATATCCCACCCCTGAATAGAAACCCTTATTAGAGTACACATGGGACTTCATATTTCAATAACCATTACCTTATTAAAATATCAATAATGTTGTGTTTTATGTAAAGGAGTCATTGAGCATATCTGGATTGTATTGAAAAGGTTTTTAGCAAATATAGATACATGATGAATGGCTCTTCATGTACCAGGGTCTTGCAAATGTTGTTTTTTTTTTCAGTTTTGTCATTTTAATATTTATAGAGTGTAGCATAAGTGTAATGGTACATAGATTGAAAACAATAATAGAATAGATCTGTTAACCTGATATGAAGTAAGCTCTGCACTGGCATGCTCACTGCAAACAAACTTTTCTCAGAGACTTTTAAACTCCGCCTTTAAAGCAGCAATCCAGTTTTTTAGTTTCTCAGAGTCAGCAGAGGAGGGGTAAGACTATATCTCTAGTTGTGCTTAATTTTTGTGACATTCACCACGATGCCATTGCATACCCTTTTTTTATAGATGTTTTGAAGAGTTGGAGTAATGTATTTTATTAGCCACATGTTTACAATACTTGGTTTGAAATGGTTTGCGCCCTTACTATCAAAATTTAAAAGTTGAAGGTTTTTGGAGGACTTCACTTTTAAGCTACAAGTTCACATTTAACTTACACCGGGCACATTAGTACAGCCTAATTTTAAACAGCTAAAAATCTACTTTTAGCCAATAAGATATTAGTTCATCTTTGGACTGCAACAGATGATGATGGCTGACATGACTGATGGACCAAGAAAGCCACAGAGGTCTGAAGTCTTATGCAGTCCATCTACAGAGCCCCAGTTTCCTTTCAAACATGAAGTAAATGTGTCAAAACCCCATATGTTTGTACAGTTTAACAGAACCTGTAAAACACAGTCGCAAAACTGAATCCGGAAGGTACAAACCCACAAAACTCTGTTTACATATGGAGGTTTAAAATTTATTTTACAGATACCAACCTACATGCACAGGTTTGCAATATAGTATTTGCAGATAAAAACTACGCCAACATACAGCGCCAGCTTGCAAAAGTCTGTGTGCCTGTACAAACCTGTGTACATGTCCACACCTTTAAGAATGAAATGGTATTTCAAACTTTATATTCTTAGGTCTGCACTTACAAACGCAACATTCTCGCAACAAAACTAAGGGTACTTTTATGTCTTTGTCAAATACGGGGGCACTTTTGAGGCATTGGCTGTACCAGGATGGGACCTTAAAGGGCACAAGCTGCTATAGCTGTTTTTTTTTTTGTTTGATTTTTTTTGCATATACACCAATTAGTCACACCATTAATCCTGGTCTTTGTTAAAATAACGTAATGGAAGACAAGGGTCAGCAAAACTGACCCAGAGGAGCCTGCAGCTACACAGCACAATACTCAGCAAAAGGTGATACAGAGGTGGTAGGAATTCACAAACTCAATACTCATGTAAAAGTGCATGTACATGTAAAAAAAATCTTCACAAATCAATTTTCAATCCTTTTTCTCAAGTTAAAGTACTAAGAAGATAATTGTACTTCAAGTACAAAAATAAAAGTGCTCTACTATGAAAATAATGTGTTTGATTATGTACTGATTATGATAATTAGGGCAAAACGTGCACTAATTAATATAAGGGTCAAAGTTCACTTATTATACTTATATAATTGTAGCGCCAGGTGATTAACCGATAATGAAGCGTAAGCATTTATTAGTTCATATTTAAAATATTTTTATAAAAACATATGTCAATGTGATATTAAAGCCATTAGGTTATGATAGCACTGTTGCTGGACAGTTCTCAGAAATTTGGAATGTTGCAATCACAACAATTCAGTCAACTGATTACACTGTAATTTAAAACATCATAGAAACATTGCAACATGAAGCACATTTTAGGCATTTTAACATACTAGGTCAATGGATTGGCTACATAAGTTAAACAATAATTCTGCCAGAATGGCGACCTTTTTTGTATTAGCAGTTACAAACAAGGTAGTCAAATAACCGGTGTATCCTTATTTAATTATAAAACATAAATCGGAAAGAATTTGACTAAAATAAGAATAAGGAAATGTCACTAATAATATAAAGAGGTTGTGTGCTAATTAGTCTGGGAAAAACATATACAAGAGCAACGTTCTCTTATGATGTAATGATGAATTTAATTCAGCAATCAGTCTAAAGACGGACATGAATGAAATGAACAGAAAAAACCTCCAGCAGTCATATCACTGATGACAAGAGACTGAGAGCCAAAGCTCGGGATGGGACAGGATGGGACAGCAGCAGCAGCAGCAGTTATCAGCAGAGGGCTGCACCGCAAAACGGAAGCGCTCTGTCGAACCAAAGAAGAAGAAGAAGCCATTTAGTCTGCTCCGTGACGGCGGAACCAATGTGAGTCACATGACAGACCAGCCTCTCCGACTTATAAGATAACGTTACAGTCTAAAAATCATGGTAAGCAATTCTAAGTTCACCATTATTTTGCATTTCGTCTTTCAGTTTCAATAGAACGTAAGTGTCGATCGTTAGCTGCTCTAAAACCAAACTTGTGTGCAAGTGTACGGCCTAGCAAACGTCAGGCAGCGGTTAGCTAGGCTAATAGGCTAACAAGTGGCTGCGAGCAAGTAGCTAACGTTAGGTGTTGCTCGTTTGTTTTATTCATGCTGCTCACGAAACTCGTATGCCGCCTGTCATGTGTCGAAAAAACGAAATCACAAGACAAAGCTGGCGGCAGCGTGACAACTACGGAAGACTTGTTAAGTTTGCTCGCCCGGTTTGCTGTGTCATATAGACTGTACTGTCGTTATCAGTGTTCATAACGCAAACAGATGTAACTGCTGGTTAACAGTACAGCTGTGCCCAGATGGCCAAAACAAGAAACTCGTTATTTCCTGCGTTTATGGACATTAAATATTACAAACGCCTGTCCTCGTACAAAGCAGTAGAGCTGCACTGAGAGCCGTAATGGAGGAGCCACAGTAATGGGTGTTTCGGATCTACTTTAACTGCTTCAACCGTTTGTCGTATTACAGCATTTTATTATTGCTTACACGCATTTTCTGAACGTTTCTTTCTTTCTTCCAGTATCTAAACACAGTAGCGAAAGCAGAAAATATCAACACACACAAAACAAAACCATACAATGAATATTGTACCTAAATCATTTACATGGTTTTTGTTTATTATTATTTTTATTATTATTAGTTATACTTTTGCCCCATCAGGGCCTGACATTGATTTTGCAAATTGGGATGAGGGTGGGGAATTCCCCTTTCAGATGTTTCATATTATGATATTGATGACATTTTGGGGAAGATGCATATGAGCGTATATACAGTTGTTTTCTGCTGCTATTCTGACTCTCCTGCAACCGATTTTCACCTTGCTTTCTAGGGCTTTACTTTAGGGTGTAAACGTACATTAACGCTTATAAACTTCTCTCTGACTTTCCTGTATTGAAATATTTATCTTCTTCTTGCTTTAAAACTCCTAAAGTTGGAATCACCAAGAGGAGTTTCTCATCATTAGGAGTTCAGATAATGTCATCTAGTGGAGGTTGGCCATGATTACTTTTCACATCCATACTGTGAGCAACAAGACATAATCTGAACAGGTTACAAGTGGCAGAGTTATTATAGTTATAATTTGTTATAGAGAAGTCACAGGGAGGTTTAATGACGTTTATGTACATGTAATACCAACACTATTGTATTGGTCCTGACGCAAGAGCCTTGTGCAACTCCACAACTGACTTTTGTGTGCGTGTGACTGTACTGCATACTCACTGAGGACCAAAGTATTTTTTATTTTTCTTAACCAACAGTGTAAGGACATTGGATTTAGTTAGGGTTAGGCATTCAGTTGTGATGGTTAGTGTAAGGGGCTAGGGATTGTATTATGTCAATGATTGTCCTCCACAAATAACGCTGTACAAAGGTGTGTGAAAGATTCATTAACATGAATATTTTTGTAATAAATCTGATGAAGAAGATTTACACCTATCAAGTGTAGTTCCTTTAATCCCAATTATGTGTTCCAATTTCTATAAGAAAATGTTGTGGTCAGTTGTAGCACTAAGATTTAACAGAACAAGCATAGAGACAAGTCCATTATCTAAAGCCAAACGGAGACTTGGTGACTTTTACCTGTGCTGTTTCCGTACAGTGATTTACTCTAAATCCTGACTTAAAGTCTTCAAACATGTTATTCCTGTACAGGTGTTCGTGTGATTGATTTGCAACTACTTTTCCAAGGTTTTTAGACAAAAGAGGAAATTGGATATTGGTCTCTAGTTGGCTAAAACACCTGAATCAAAACTGGAGTTTTAAAGTAGTTATTAAGCCTTTGTTCCATAGCCTGATTTAATGATAGATTGATGATGCCTAATACGAACTTGCCTAATAAGGGTAAAGCATCCCTAAACTGTCTAGTCAGAAAATGGTCTAGCAGACATGTTAATTTTGATGAGGGTAATAGTTGAAGCTAGCTCAATGAGGTCTATGAGTGAAAAGCAGTCTAAGATGATTGGGATTGTCTTTTTCATGATTGTAGCTCTGTTGTACATGAAGATCGATCTGTAATATTCAGTGGGACAACGTGGTAAATTCTTTCTTAATGGCTTCAATTTCATTCGTAAAGAAATTCATGAAGTCATTGCTCCAAAGAGTTACGGGAATGCTATCCTGGACAGAACTGTGTCTCAGGGTAGAAATGGGGTTGTATTTTTTCCCGCTCTCTGTCTCTCTCAGACTTTCTCACTGTCTCTCACACTCAGCTGGCAACTGGGGAGTAGGTCATGCTCTCGACCAGTATGCTACTGTAGGTGCGGCTGTCTTCTGTGTGTTTGTAACGCACTTCCACCCTTGGCGATCGGTGGCTTTATTTCTAGCCTCATCTGTGGTCAGTTGTAGGTTCCTTAAGTCTTCCCTGATGTATTTAAGCCACTTTTTCCTTTGTGCTGTTTGTTGAACCCTCTACTGGATAGATTGCTCTCTCCAGAAGGCTTTATATGGCAGGCAACTTGGTTTTATTCTGTTGTAGTAACTTTGGCCTTATTTGTATTGGCCGTAAGTTTGGGCGCTGCATGTGATATGGTAAAGGGTGTCTGTGGCTTCTGCATCTGTGTCGGTGAATTTGGCACTGTCATCTGCGAACATCAAGATTGCCATTCAGGATGCCCCAGTAACCCTCTAAAGAGCCTGCAATTAATCTACATATCCTTACAGTGCTACTTTATTATAGAAAGTTCCTTCAGATGACTTTGTTGCGAAATTGGCGCTATATAAATAAACTTGAAATGAATTGATTTAAAAAAAATGGAACCTCATATAACAACACGAAATTATTCATTACACTTTATTCGATAGCTTTTGTATCCACCTTTAACAGTAATAACCTGTAATCTAACAGGTGGCCCAGGTAGGAAGGGAGAGAGAATGGTTGAAAGAAGTTTAAGATATAAAAGAGATTAAACTGAAGTACTGCTTATAATAGTAAAAATGTCCTTGACAGAAGCAAACCCCAAAGATAATGAGCAAGAGACCAATGTAGTTGTAAGACACTCAAGCCACACCCCTCACCTAGATATATTTTGGCTGCAAGGAGAAGGGCAGGAACGGGTGTTAAATGCGCCTGCCTAAGGAAACGACCACACAAAGTAACACCACAGATTTCCACTCAGCTGTAGTTCATGAGCTAATGGTACAGAACAGGTCTGCTAGTGCAACCTATAAATGGTACGTGGGACATTGGTAAAGTTCACTGTCTTCTGCGGAACATTGATGTTGGTATGAGAGAAGGCCCAGTCAGCTGGAATCTTGATGATCATGTTGTGTTTTAAGCCTCTTAAATACCATCTCACTTTGGGAGTTGGCCGAGATCTGGTAGACAAATTCTAAAAAGAAACTAACATGAGAGCATAATGGTTGAATTAACATTTGTCTAGATTATGTTTCCGTTTGTGTGCCTTTTTGTGTGTGTGTGTGTGTTCTATTATTTATTTAGGATTATTATTTTCTTTTTTGTTATTAATATAACAATTGCAGTGTTTCCCCTAGAATTGTAGTATTTCTTTTTTGTGTGAAACTTATACAGTGTATGTCTCATTCTACTTGAAATGAAAGAATAGAACAAATGAACAACAAATTAACTTTCAAAAGAAATGATAGAATCAATGTATACATGATAGCATATTCTAAAGTTTTTGGATCATCACAGTAGCCACCTATGGCAGCTTAACAACTTCATCCCAAACCAGCTGCTGTATGGGTGACTGTGGTGCAGTTGGTAGCAGTCATCCACCACTCCTACAGTTGTTGGTTCGATCCCCGGCTCCTCTGGTAACATGTCAAAGTGTCCCTGAGCAAGACAGTGAACCCCACTTAGCTGCTCCCGGTGAGCACCAGCCAGCTGCGTAGCAGCTCCCCCATCGGTGCATGAATGTGTGTGCAATTGTGATTGTGAATGGGTAGATAAGAAGCAGTCTAAAGCACTTTGAGTACCAACAGGTAGAAAAGTGCTATGTAAGTGCAGAACATTTACCATTCCTTTTTCCTAAGGTCATTCTGATATACCTTGAATTTTGTGTTTTGGGTCATTTTCTCGCCGTAGGATGAACTCTTGACCAACTAGGCGCATACCAGAGGGAACTACTTCTGCAGAACTGAGGTGCTCTAAAACTTTTGACCGGTAGTGTATACAACAGAATGATCCTACCAATCCTGCCAGTTATGAAGGACAAGGTTTACCATGCTATTTTAAAGCTAAATATTGCTTTTTAACAAAACTGAAATATAATAAAAATAAGTTTAACCCTTTTATTATAAAAAATATTTTCAAATCTGTTAGGCCAAGAAACTGGAGCTTACCATGTGTGGTCTGATATATCAGATTCAAACCTAAACCATCCAAATTTAGTTTGGCTTAAGTGTGTACTGGGTTTAACAGCACAAAATCATATGGTCAGACCTGTCACTGCTCTGCATTGAAAAGATTACATGGATCCAGTTTCAGGTCACTAGCACAAGCGCCCGCTGAGCAAAGAGGCCGCCGAGGACCTAACAAAATAGGAAGGTACTTTAGTTGTGTTCATACAAAGTAATTCCTGCAGGGTTATGTGGAGTTTTGATCATGTTTGTTTGTGTTTTAGAAAAAAAAGATATTTGATTCTTCTGATTTATGTATTTGCTCTTGCTAATGCTGCTCCCTCTCTTTATTCACTTGCTATGTCACTCTACCACTGCTCTCACTCTCACCAAGCTGAGGAGGAGAGGTCAATTAAATGGTGCATTCAATGACTGTAACGGAAAACCTTACGTTTTTTTATGTCAACAACCTCCCTTTCCGTGTAACGACTGGTTCTCCTTCTTTATGTAGAAAAAAATGTGAGAGCAGGCAGTAAAACGTAGGCACATCGTTAAAAACGCCCCTTGGATCTCTTCGTACCGACCTGTGAGATCTTAAAAAGAAGCAGATTGGTTGTCAACATAATACCACAATATAAAAATATGTTTTTGCCTGTTTTGTCGCCATGGTGGGCCGCCATGCTTGTACCAGTGTAGGGGAAACACTGTAGTTGTAGTCATTTATTTTTCAATATTTTATTCAATCATCTTTTCTTAAACCAACAAATATGACAAAGCATGAATTGCAGGGCATTGTTCCCCACAACAAAAATGGGGCCAGTCTTAACTGGTAATCTGTGTTTTACTGACTAACTAATACCGACCTTTTTTTTTTTTTTTTTTTTTAACTGATTTATATTTTTAGTATAAAGTATTAAAAGTAAAAGTACTTCACTTTTTTGGGGGGCAGGGATTATTTTATTAATTGTAATAGACATAAATGATGCGTTGAAGCTGTTTTATGATCTGATGCTTATTTCAGTTTTATTTCTAAACTACTTATGTAGTAATGTGTAAAGTAATGTGACTGTAATGCAACTTTTATTACAAATGTAGTGGAGTAAAGAGTAGAGTTATTTGCTTCAAAATGTAGTGGAGTAAAAGTAAAAGTAGCCATAATTAAATCCACTTAAGTAAAGTACAGATACTTGAAAAATGTACTTAAGTACAGTAATGAAGTACTTGTAATTTGTTACCTTCGACCCACTGGCTGTTTGGTCTCTGCTTAAAGTACCCATACTGTGCTATACTTTACTTATCCTATTAACTGAAGGTACTATCCATCATCTGATGCTCATTTTATTGTTCTAAGACAAAACATATATAGGCAACAAACTAAATATGTAAGATACAGCCTCTTCCAGTTAAAAAAATGATACAGCATTGTTTAAAAAATTTCATTTCATTTCACCTTTCTTTCACAGCCAACCACACAGCAGTCTCCCATGGATGAACAAGAGAAACTCCTGGATGAAGCTGTGCAGGCTGTCAAGGTCCAGTCTTTCCAAATGAAGAGATGCCTGGTAATGTAGCTTAATATTGATATAATTGAATATATTTGTCTCGTTTAAATAATTCTCACCCTTATTTGTCTACTGCTCTGCGTGTAGTAGCTGACAAGTCTTAATGGGCTCAACTCAGGGCTCGAAATGAACATTTTTTTCCTTGATGGGAAATCAAATAAAAAAATTTTAATTTCAAGCCCCGAGGAACAGCTGTCCCTATTCCTAATTAACCTAAACTTAACAATTATGGTATTAAGTCTACTCTTTACATTACAAATATTATCCAATATTTTGTTCAGGTCGCTTGCATGTCATGAACTCACCATGTAAGTCCTGCTTGTCATTATTGGCTATATCATCAGTTTTCCTCACTATTGATCAGTGTAAAGATGAATTATTAATTTTTTTTTGCCATGAAGAGATTAAAAGGCAGAAATACCCAGAAGAAGCAGCTGAAAGCAGAATTCAAATTTAGTGTAGTGGTGTACAAAGGTCAAATGTCAAAAAACTTACTGTTTTAACTTATGACACACAGACGAAATTAAGAAATGTACAAATCCACCAAGCAGCCAAAACATTAAAACTGTAGCTCAACAATGTCTAGGAAGGCAAGGGTCAGCATGGCCACTCTAAGCAGTCTGTGGCCACACAACTGCCGCATATGTGAGCAGCGTGCAGCGGTAGGAGGACAAGTACACCATCTCAACACTAAAGTCAAAGAGTTAGCACTGGCCTTAAAATAATGCTTCTAAGGTCAAATATTTTACTTAAGTAAAAGTACTAAGCAATTAGTGGTCAATTAAACTAAGTACAAAAGTTAAAGTACTCCAGCCAGAACACGCAGTGTATTTTTAACAATACTGATTAAGTATTGCAAAACATGTACAAAAACTAATAAAATGGCCAAAATGTTGTGGCTTACTGCCTCTATTGCCATGAAAAACCATGATTGCATGGTTTGCTCATTCAAAGTTCTAAAATAATGAACACAAGCATGCCTTTAATTCAGGTACATTTAGGTATTTGATTTTTAGAAAAAAGATATGCACATACATATTGTCATCTGCATTAAATGCCACCTGAAATGAGGATTGGTTCAAAATTTAACCTTCTTGGTTCATATTTCAATGCCTTATTTTTTTTATTTCTGTGATTGTTATAATACTGTGCACGTACCCATGCTCAACTTCTGAATTATCTAATACATATATAATAAAGGTGTGTTTTGTTCTTTTTTTTAAGTTTAATTGATATAACAACAGTAAGGAAGTGATTTGTCTGGCTTAGAAATGAATAGTTGCATTGTGTAACTTGTCATGTGTATGATAAAATTGTATCAAATATTTGACGAATTGTATGATCTGATGGACAGTGAGAAAGAATACCACAGCTGAATAAGCATGAGACCTATAATAATCTGATACTGACACACCGTTTGCTTATTGGGACTAAAAGTCCACATAGCACTGGGTTTAATTGCTAATCCTGATCCACACGGTCATGATGGTCAGTGTGTGTACAGTGGTTTTTAAATGGGTTTTAATAACACAGAATCATAATGATGTTGTCTGAGTGGCCTAATGTGTTTCAAAATGTGCTCATTTTGAATTGACTTAAATTTTAAGTCATTAAGTCATTTTAAAATGTGGAATGTACTACCTTCACACCTTGACTCTGTTGGGGTGTTGGCAGGACAAGAACAAGCTGATGGACGCTCTGAAGCATGCTTCTAACATGCTCGGTGAACTGAGGACCTCCATGCTTTCACCAAAGAGCTACTATGAGCTCTGTATCCTTTTGTATGTTAGCCATATTAAAATTCTGGTAAGACAAATTCGAGAGTATTTACTAATGGCAATGTAACTTTGAATATAATTATTATTATTATTATTTTTTTTTTTAATCAGGGACATTGACTAAGACATAAATGGTGACATTAACATTTCCCTACAGACCACCACAACTTGTCTTGAAAGTTTGAGCCCTTTAAAATCTTTCTCCATAAACTACCTAAAATGTTGTCAGGTTTTTGTGGTATTAAACAGATGAGACAAATTACTTTTTTATTGTGATCATTTTTTGCTAACAATGCAATGCTCCCCCTTTTTAAAGATGAGACAATGAAAGTCGCAGGGCTAAAAGTTGTTATTGATATTGGTTAACAGTTGTTATTGATGATAAAATATGAAAATGGTTATCGTGTTTGATATGAATTTGTTGCTCAATTCTGAACAAACTACCGTAAATTCTGGACTATAGAGCGCACCTAAATTTAGGCCGCACCCGCTAAAATTTAAAAGAAATATATATTTTGTCACATATAAACCGCATCGGACTATAAGCCGCCAATATCCAGGCTGAGAAATAATATCTGTTGTATGCGCTCCTACTCATTGTTCACAGTAGGCATGAGGATGTTCTGTGCGCTGTTTTACCGGCATTACGGTAAAGAGTGCGTTTACTGTATGTGTGGCTGGTATAACACATGTCGAATGTACAGAGCCGACAAAAACGCCCTGGTTATAAATAAACGGCTTGTTCCATAGCCAAAGGAGAAGACGTCTCTTATTCTTCTTCAATTACGCAGGAGTTGCTGCCCTCAACAAAAGATTTTGTACCATAAGTGTTTATTCATACACCTGAACCTGAATGGTGCCTGTAACACGGCAGTAAAAGTGCTGATGTTTGCTGTTGTGCGTCTTGGGTTGCATGCGCTAGGAATAAAAACTGGCGCTTTTTTGTTTGCACTGACTTCCATCTACAGCGCCCATCTGAGGGCTGCAGAAAAATTCATAGAAAAGCCGCATCTCTGTAAAAGCCGCATGGTTCAAAACGTCGGAAAAAAGTAGCGGCTTATGGTCCGGAAAATACGGTACTTAATACCATGTTTGTAGGGAGTAGGTAGTAATTTTGAAAAAGGTGAGAGCGACTGCTGGGTCTGTTAAGTAGCTTGTTCCTCAGTCATAGGGCCACTGAACTGAGGATCGTTGGGATATTTCACTGTATTAAGAGAAACTACAAGACACTGATCGTTGGCAGAGCACATTAGACGAGAGAGATTGTAGACCGAGCTGAGGGAGTTTAGGATGGAAGGTGCCCTTACTTTGAACACTCTGGAGGTGAGAATGAGAGCTTTAAACAGTGGTGTGCGTGTCTTTTATATTCATAAAGGTAGCATGTAATCTTAGTAGAGGGTTAATCTGCCTGTTAGATTAGTGTCTTAGTTTTGTAATTGGGTTTCTTTTATTTAGTTGGATTTAGTTTTAGTGACTTAAAACTACAGTCTGATCTTCTCATAGGTCTTCAGACATACAGCAAATTCAAAAGTGTTCATGAACCTTCAAGTAGCATTGTGCCAGTTAATAAAAAAATATATTGTTGCATGTAGATAATCCACAATGGGTTTGTACTGGTACCTAACAGTCTTTCCAGACATGGCCATTTCTGATGAACTCCACTACCTAGAAGTTTATCTGACTGATGAGTTTGCCAAGGGACGCAAGGTGGCAGATCTATACGAACTGGTCCAGTACGCAGGAAACATTATTCCCAGACTGTAAGTATCCCAAAAACTAAACATCCATTGTGCGTGAAATCAGTCTTTTAGTATTTGTTAATGCTTTGTTGTAGTTGAATGTAAATGCTTTTAAATGCAAACAGGCATTTATTTGGTAATGTTCTCAAGTATACTCCATTTACGGAGACATTTAGGAGGTACAGTATAATATTATGGCTTTAAGAAAACCACAAAAGCTCCAGCACATATGCTAGTACACACACACACACACACACACACACACCACAACACCTTAAATTGTTACAGGCTGAGTGGTGACGTCTGTAGCCTACTAGTGTCTTAAGCACCAACCAGGTCACGTGAGTTATTGCTTATTAGCTTAAACAAGCCAACAATAGCCTCTGTTATTGTTTGCAGCTGTTGGATTTCACTTTATTTTGATGACATGTTCATAGACAATTAACTTGTAAATCTCTCACCTTGAATTTGTTTGTACATAGACGGATGTCTGTCTGCAAAATGGTTTGAATTGTTCCTCCTTTCATTCTGACACTATTTGTGTAGCAGATTTGAATACCTTGTGCTTGATGATACCACTTAAATGTAAATATAAATTAAAATAAAAAGACTTCTTATGTTCTCTTTGTCTAATGTTAGACTAAACTTTCGAAGATTTAATAGTTTTAATGATTAGACTACTGAAGTAATTTTTTGTTATAATTACTAAAGTACTGCAGAAGCCTCATACAAGTCTTATCTCACTAGAAGATTATATTTAATCATTAAAACCTCACAAGTAAATGCCATAAGTGAGACTTGTTTAACAAATTAAAAGGCTGCTGAATTTGAGTTATTTTAAATCCATTAAATAAGATCTGTAGGAGTTTGGCAATTGGAATAAATTCTCTAAATACAAAAAAACACATATTTCACTTGTGTATATACAGAACGCATCGTTCTAATTTTGTTATAATGACATGTGAGAGAGATTCAAATTAGGGTCCTTTTTTATAACATGAATTCCTTCCTTTGTTGACTAAGAATAATTATTATAGTTGATGTTTATTTACTGTGAGCTGCTGTCACATTTTGTGCACCTACTTTGTTTGGTTTGGGTGCTGGATTAGGTGGAGCAGCTCCTCTGCAGCCTCTCTCATCTTAACATTGACTGTATTAACTTTTCCACCCAATGGCAAATAATTTTTTTGTCCAAAAACAATTGTCAAGTTATTTTTCCTATGCCTAATGTTTAATCCACTTTTAAGTCTCTCCCTTTTCCTGAATTAATCACTGGTCACATCACCTCTAAAACCGCACCGCAAAATACACAACCTTGTCTGCATCTGTGTCCCCCTCGTGGAAAGTTGGCAGTGCTTAATTAACACATTAATTTCTTTAGAGTTAATTTAACACTGGTGATTTTGTTGTGTACCTATATACTTGATTTAATTTAGTTTTGATATATTAAACTTGACACAACTTTGAATTGTTTCCATTATTACCAAGAATTCTTGCAAGAACACAAAAAATAAAGGCTCAGCAGCACCAGAACCGCAGGCATCAGCATTTTTATGTGCGTTTTAAGTGTGGATCTCATTTTTAAGTTTATTTCATCTGGAGACAGCAGAGACACCTGCTGAATGTTATTAAATCTTCAGTTGCAAGAGGATGTTTTTTAATAGTTGGTAATCTTTTTTTGTGTAAAGGCTGAATGATACTTACCTGTTGATATTAGTAAACATCAATGTGGACCTATGCTTGGATATGTTCCAAAAGGATTCTTTTATACTTGTGTGGCAAATGTACATGTGCACAAGGGGGCAGTATAGCGTTTAACAAACCTCAATTAGTTGAAGATTAAGAAACAATCTGGAAACAGAAAGTGAATGCAACACTAAACACAGACTTTATCCGCCTGATTAACTTTTTCCAGACCTGCAGGAATAGGTCCTTGGCAGGATGCTCTACTGAGGTGTTGTCTGCTGAGCACAAAATTAAAACAACAATGTATACGAAATCTCTGGAGTTCCCTTCTTTATTGTGACGTGTTTGATAGACATAGAAGACTACAATTTCCTGCCCTCTGTTGTTAGTAAATTTTCATAGGTTTATTTAATAAAATAACAGGAATGGTCATTTCAAAGACCAAATGGTAACTTATGAAACAATTTTAAATATTATTAACTAATAGTAGTTAATAATAGTTTATGTCCTATATGAAGTATAATATGCTAAGGAGACACACATCTGATCCATCAACTGTGGTAACTGTCGAACTTTAAATGTCTGTGAAGGAAAGTGACTTATTTAGGCTTTAACAAGGCACTTTGTGTAAGTTAAAATTTGTCATGCTTACACACTTTTTTTTTTCAACATGAAGCAGCATCTCAAATTGATGATTCCTCCATTCATTCTTTCACTCAGTTGTGTGTTCCTGTCTGTAGCCTTTTGTTATGCACATGTGCAGCTAGAGAGAGCTGATTGGAAACCTGGCTATTCTCTGAGTGATCCTCAAACCAGGTTTGCGGATCACTTCATATCTATAGGCTGTGGCCAGCTGATGTTTTCTTTTACTATGTGTCAGTCCAGCCACATAGTCTTGATTGCACGCAGCATACCTGTACTGTGCACCTCAAATGGGAGGATTCAGCAGCTATTTTCAGATCCCAGCCTGGCCACAAAACCATAGGACAAAGGCAAAATCAATTTGACACTGCTGATGAGCCTGGATAAGGACCTGTGTCTTGGGAAAACAGTCAGCAAATAGTTTATTGCGATGTACTCTGTGTTTTTCTCTCATCTATAGGACAATGGAGAAATTTAGCAGGGTTGTGTATGTAGCGCTGTTTCACACATTCTTCTGAATTAAACACACTCTATTCCTGACAGGGCGCCACCAGTAGGGTACCGTGGACGAATCACACACAAAAACCATGAAACCATGACCAAAACTGCTGCATCTGTATGTGAAATATTGTTTGTACGATATACATAATTACATTTGAAAATGGGTCAAGGGCTACAAGGGCAAAAATTTCAAAATAAATCTTTTATATTCAAGAACTCTACATTTATATATCATATACAGATTCACCTCTAAAAATGTCTACCAAGCTGTCAACCACAGTAAATAAAAAATGTGCAAGCAAATCAAACCATTAAGACAAAAGCATCACTTGTTCTGACATTGACGTTGGAAATATACCCTAAACCAGTGTTATTTATTATAATCCTATCAGCCAATGGAACTACATTAAACATCATCTAAAAAACGTATCATTTTTAGCTTTTGCCAGAAAACTGCGTTTACAGGTTAAAACAATAGGGCAGATGTGGCTCAGAAGATAAAGACGTCAGCCACCAGTGATGTGGTGGGCAGTTCCCAGTTTCTTCTATTCATATGTTGAAGTGCGCTTGGGCAGCTTGTAGTTTGTGTCAACCTTTTTTAGTCTATCTGGACCTCGATGCAGGAGAGGTGGAGAAAATCCTTTAATACAGCAATCAAAAGTTACTCATAAAATTAAAAGAAGGTAAAGCCAGAACAGAAAATTACTCCATATGAAGGGCAAGATCAAACTTCAGGATTAACTCAGGAGCATAAATAAACGTATAACAAACTTTATGATAAACATGATGATTATATTATAGAAAATATAGAATTTGTGGCCACCTTAAGAAGAATAGTCCAGAACTTCCTTTGAGAGTGTTTAAAGTATTGGTAGATTATATTGTTGAACCACATAATAATTTATGTTTTGCCTTTTCTCCCCAGCTATCTGCTAATCACAGTAGGTGTGGTCTACGTTCGCTCCTTCCCTCAGTCTCGAAAGGACATTCTCAAGGACCTGGTTGAGATGTGTCGTGGTGTCCAGCACCCACTCAGGGGCCTTTTCCTCAGAAACTACCTGTTGCAGTGCACCCGCAACATTCTACCAGATGATGGAGAGCAGTCAGAGTAAGGCAGTGAAGCTTTTTCTACTTCTATCTCTTATTCACCTGCTTTTTGAGTTTTGCTTGGTGTCTTTTGTATGGTGGTGGGAATACCAGATGTCATTCTTTGGCAGTGGGCGGTAGAGATTATAGACCTGAATAAGGGAGTTCAAGTAAGTGGGAGCTGTTAAATTGACCACCCTGTATCCAAGAGACAGAGCAGAAGCTGGTGCAGAGATCTAAAGAGTGTGTGACGAGTCATTTTTGGCTGATTAAAAATGAGGCATGAGTGACCCAATCAACAGGGCATTGCAATAATCAAGACGACATATGACCAGTGCCTGCACAATGAGTTCAGTTGTATATTCCAAGAGGTAGGGTCGGATCTTTCTGATGTTGTAGAGGGCCACACTAGTAGAGAGCCTTAGAAACATTTCCCTGCCAGCACACCTTGGATAAGTAAGACCGAAGCCAGGCTAGAGCTGATCCAGCAATGCCCAAGTCAGAAAGTGCAGACAAGGAGGATCTGATAGTTCAGTGTCAAAGGCTGAAGAGGCATTGAGTAGACTTAACACAGAAGGTTGAGCCACGGCTTTTGCAGCCCATAGGGATGCCACGACAGTCAGGAGTGCCCTTTCTGTAAAGTGATCACTCTGGCTTGAAGCCAGACTGGCTGACATCGAGGAGATTGTTCTGGATAAGAAAGTGAGAGTTGATTGAAGAATGCGCAGTCTGAGGAGAGACGAATCTGTGATTTTCCAAAGGGAGGGGTCAAGATTAGACTTCCTAAGCAGTGTGGCAGTCTAGGCCTGATTGAATGAGGTTTTATGACGAAAACTGTCTGTTGTGAGAGATGTGTTAATGATTTGTGTAAAGGCTGCCATTAGTGTGCGTTCAACTGCTTGATGGAGAGTGGAGTGGAGGGGATTGGATCCAAAGAGCATATTGCTCTATTATAGTTAAAAATGAGAAGAACGATGATGATGGCTGCCAACTGAGCAGTAAAGAAGCTGCCAAGGTCTCGGGAGTGAGAGGTGGATGTAGATGGTGGAGTGTGTTGGGGAGTCATTTGAAATTGTGGAACGGTTTTCCGTTGGCTGTGGTGTTGCTTAGTCTTTCCTGGTAGCATTCAGCCTCTCCCTGCTGACACTGAGAGAAAGACGTGAGAAAACCCTGATATTTAGCAAGAGCAGATGGAGTCTTGGATTTGGGCCACTTTATTAGAAGCTGAGGGACAAGCAGGTCTAGAAGGCAAGGGGTAGACAGGATGAAAGTGTATTGCAGAGGCTGTCATTTGCCGTGTTTGTATGGGACTTGAAAGGTCCTGAGTTGGGGTAGAGTTGCAGAGACCAGTGAAGAGAACTGCTCCAGATTGAGAGACCTGGGGTTTCAGGTAATGTTGCAAGTGTTGTAGGAGAATGTGAAGGTCAACGGATGAAGACTGTGGGCCGAATAAAAAAGTGATCTGATAAAGGCAAAACTTTTAGATATTGTCCGTGATGCAGTTTTGGGTAGATCCAGGTTGTCTGAAGCTTTTGTGGGTCCGGGGGGGTGACGACCAGTCCTCGAGCAAACTTGTCAGCTGCCTGTGGTTTGCCCAGGTGAATGTTCAGGTCTCCCAAGATGATGAGAGGAGTGTCATCTTCAGGGAAATGGGACACCAAGCTCATCACAGAATTTCCATATGGCGTCTTGTGCACCCTAATTACTTTAAAAAAAAATTCACATTGAGCAGAGCCAACAAAACGTTTTCTTACCGTTTCCAGTCTTTATTTTAGCTTAACTTAGCATATAATCATTTCTTCCATTTCTAGAGAGTCAAAAGGCTACAAAACATTTCTCTTATAGAAACTTGTGGAGCAAACCTTTTCTGGAGTTACCGTGGCTTCAACAAATCCTATTTATTTGAATATTTACTTTGGAAAAGTGGAGTACATGCTGCAATGTATCATTGTCTTTGAATATTCTTGCATCCATCTTCATTCTAAACTTATAGTCTCTACTCCACAGGGGATCAGAGGAGATGACTGGTGATATCAATGACTCCATCGACTTTGTCCTACTAAACTTTGCGGAAATGAACAAATTGTGGGTTCGAATGCAGCATCAGGGTCACAGCCGAGACAGAGAGAAGAGAGAAAAGGAACGACAAGAACTTAGGATTCTGGTGGGGACTAATTTAGTTCGCCTCAGCCAGCTGGAGGGCGTCAACGTTGACAAGTACAAACAGGTGTGTTTTTAATATGTAATTCACAATGAATGGCCCCTTATCAAAAGTACTGTATGCAACTAAAGTTAAAGCTCATGCAGGACTTCAGCCTTTCTTTTGGAAGTAAATATCTGCACCGCTGTCCACACTGTTCACTCAGTCTGTCCCCAGAGGTGTTTACAGCACATCTCCCAGGGTTCGGGTGCTGAAATTTAAATGTTTTGTTTTCAAATGCAAAAGTTTGGATAAAGTCCTTGAAACTGTAACTGTGTGTTTCACATTAAATAGCAGTGTGACCAAGTAGTCATTTCGCTTAGTAGGGGGAGAAATAAACTAGATATAATTTAAAATTAAAATTAAAATGTTACACCTGGGTCTTGCTTGCCTCTGCATGTGACACACAGTCTGTGTGTCTGTTTCATGAGTGACCCTGCCTTGCCCCCAGAGACACTGAGTTGGACATGACTGCACCAACATGCCGGGAGGTTGTCGTTTTAATGACTGTTGTCTTGTAAATGAAAAATTATAATGTGGATAAAAACAGGACCAAATCATGCATGGTCATAGCAGAAAAGAATCACAGCTTTCCAACATAGAAGAGTCTGGGCTTTCCCATCATATGAAAGGTGTTTTGTAGTATGGAATTTCTGAGTAACGTTACACCAACATTACACGAATATGTTAGTGTTTATGCTAACCACTAGCTGACAGATTTGCAGGATAAATGATTGAGAACCTGTGTGTGGCAGTGCTAGTATTGCATGTCAATTATGACCTGCTCATTTATGGAATACACAGTGAACTTAACCAGTGTAAACAGTAACTGTTACGTTAGTAACTTTCAATTAAAAGGTTCAGCAAAAGTTATCCCACTGCGTAACCACCCAACTTATGGTGCAAAGTCTAAAAGAAAAAGCTTTTCACATGTTTTACATGTTTTACAATCAGCAGTTTTTATCCAAGCCTTTATTGAGTTTTTCATTCGTTTTAAGCTGTATTGGGTTGTTCTTGGTGCTAGTGTTAATGTGCTTTTGTTTGTCAAATCAAGTTTTTCTTCGATTTGCTGTTTTTACATTTTTCAGCGACACATTTATTTTAAATTATTTGTCATATGAGTGTGTATCTTGGTTTCTTCTGCTATTAAGAAATGTATTTTGGTTGGCTATAGCATTATGCCCTCTTTTATAATATGATTTAAAAATTAATAATAATTTTGTGCAAATATTAATTTACTCCAGCTGTAAAGTGCTAGAAAAGCCTAAAAATTGAATATGAAAGTGTTTCAAAAGTGCTTAAATGAGATTTTTTAAAAGGTGTGTGATCCTGCCGCGTGGCTGACACTTTTCTCCACTCTTTCCAAACCTGCTTGCACTCAGCTCTTCACCCCTTTCCATACTGTTGCTGTGCTTTCTCTTGTACTCTTTTAAGGCATGAAACCATAGTGCTGCTTACAAGTACTCACTCTTGCCCTTAGCCTAGTTTCCACAACTTTTTCCCACAACTTCATTGTATGGCTCATCCACTTTATTCCTCTGTAGCTGCCACAGCTCTGCACATCTCCCTTGTTCTTTACAATCGACACCAGAACACTTTTCCTCTATCCTTCGGACATTCTCTCACTCTCCAAGATCTTGTTAAACAAACTAGTCAGAAACTCTTTCCCAGACACTTCCTTACCTGTGCATGTGGGTCATCAGGACCCAACTGCCGTTCCACTCTTCATCCTCTTCGACAGCCCTCCTCACTTTACTCTTACTATTGTTTGCCATTTCCTGCTCCACACTAGTCACCTCTTCTACGCTATTTTCTCTTTCATTTTCCTCATTTATCAACTCTTCGAGTATCTTCTATTCACACTCGTTGCACCTATCAACGCATTTCCATCCCCATCATTAATGACGATAACTTGCTGCACTCTTCCCATCTCTTTATTTCTGCCTTGCCAACCTTAACCTAGCATAGGTCATATGCTGTTTGTTCTGCCTTTGCCACCTCTACCTTCACTTTACGCTGCATTTCCATTTATTCCACTCTCTCTTTAGTCCTCTGTGTCCCAGTTATTCTTACCTCTTGAACTTCCTCGTTTCACCGCCAAATCTCCTTGTCCACTTTTCTCTTTGCCGATGACACACAGAGTATCCTTCTACCTGTCCTCCTGATCACTTTAGCTGTAGTTGTACAGTCATCCGGAAGCGGCATTAACCCGGTGCACAATTTTCTTCTTAACTGCATGTGCTTGCAGTTTTTTTCTTTTTAATAACTTTATACACATTTCTAAAATGTATGAAATTATCTGAAGGAACTCTATATGGAACAAACAAATGTGGCTATTTGGGTAATTTGGGCATATTTCCTGTGAAACTGGTTGTTTATTTTTTAATTTTAAATTTTTTTTTTTTTTTTTTCAGATTGTTCTTCCTGGAGTGCTCGAGCAGGTTGTGAACTGCAGAGACTCGTTGGCTCAGGAATATCTGATGGAGTGCATCATTCAGGTAAACCCCTTGAATCCATCAATCTCTAGTGGTGACTGTTCTGATTTTATTGACTCACCTGTTACTGGCCATGACGAGACTAATCCACATCAAATCCTTGGCCATTTTAACAATTATTTGCCATTCTGAAACAACAGGATAACCATATTTTTGCTTTAGCCACAAAAAAATCTCAATAATTCATTGCAGACTGGTACAAAGATCTTAAATTTGAGAATATAACACTGATAACTGATACTCATTTCATTAGAAGAGAGAGGCTAGCACATACTGTCACACTGAATTATTTTGTAGATTTTTCACAGTGCAAACAGTAAAGAGTTGATGGAAGCTTGATATACATTTGTTTCTCTGTTCCTCATAGATGAATATGTAAATATAAGGATAGCCCTATACTCTAACATAGTTTTGTCTCACAAGGTTTTCCCAGACGAGTTCCATCTTCAAACGCTGAACCCTTTCCTGCGTTCCTGTGCTGAGCTTCATCAGCATGTGAATGTCAAGAACATCATTATTGCCCTCATTGACAGGTACAGTTTAATTCACTATAAATTGGTAAAGTGTAACGCAAATGGAAACAGAATATCAGTTATGTGCAAATACAGTACTTACTTTGACATTTTGTCATCGTCAACTGGAGTACATTATAAGAACAGGTAGTTTATATGCTTTGGCCACTTAATTCATTTCCCATATGGTGGCCATAACATTAGAACCACCTCTTCTTATAACACACTTTATTACAACTCTACTACCTACTGTGACTTTAATAATAAAGTCACAGTAGAGTTGTCAACTTTCTGCCAGTTTCAAAATAAAAACTGATAAAATACTAACCTTGTAGAATAATTCTTAGCAGAGAGAGAAAGAGAGAGAAATGCCTGTTTCTGCCTGTTTCAAATTTTCTCTGCCAACTTTAATTTTGTTTTGCAGACTGGCGCTTTTTGCTCATCGAGAAGATGGCCCTGGCATCCCAACTGAGATCAAACTGTTTGACATCTTTTCTCAGCAAGTGGCCACTGTTATTCAAGTAAGTTTTTACATTAACTTGTTTGTAGTCACTAAAGTTTTCTCAACATTTCTAAAAATATAGCGATTTGTATCACATTTTCTAATGTTTTTGCCACTATTTAAAATTAGTGAGGTGGCCAAAACATTAATCACATCACCACTTTGTATAGTGCATTCCAGTATGACTCCACTACCCACTTTGACCTCAATAATGAACACATAGTAGAATCATCATCTTTCTGACAATTTTGACCTAAAAACTGAGAAATAATAATCTTGTAAAAGTAAAATTCATAGCAGAGCCACTGTATTGGATCACATTAAATTCCACAAGTAGTCCCAATGTTATGCCTGATCTGTGTATGCAATATAAATAATTTCCCCACTTGCCCTTACTGGGGACTGGGGTGGTCTTATTCCGTTCTTCTAGCTCAGGTCCTCTAACAGAGGTCAGGGACCTTGAGGGTCCATGTGCAGTACCTTAGCTGTTCCTAGGGCTGCACTCTTCTGGAGAAGCCCATCTCAGAAATGGCAATCTAAATAAATGCATTGAAGAAGAACCTAGAGCCAGATATGACAGTAAAAGCCTAGAAATGTGTTTTCTCGAAGGTGCACACTAAATAAACTAATGCTGTACTCTGAATATTGTTCTTACCTAAATTTTTGTCTCATTTAATACAACTTCACAATAAAAAAACACCTAAATTAACTCAGTAGATCCCAAGCCCACTAAAATAATGAAAAGCAATGTGATTTATCTTTTTAAATCATAATCAAATTTAATTTTGAGATAAGCTAATGCGAATGCATATTTAGTAGATCAAAAAAAAGATTTACAATTGTTGATCTAGTTTTTTTCTCCCTTAATATAACAGGATTCAGGGAGAGTAATTAACTTTTTGTACCAAGCAAGACAAACCCACGTTTCTACAATTTTAATCTGTTTATATTGGCTAAATATGATAATATAATTTCAGCTAACATTAGCATAACATTAACTATCAAGTTATTTTCAATGCACAAACATGAGATAATTAGAAGTCCAACTTGGATAGAGGACGGATAGCAGTGAATCCTGTTGGCCTCACTGCACTCCTGACTGTAGCCAAAATCTTGATGCAGACTGACAGTGTCCTAATGCAGATTCTAACATTATTTACATACATACATAATGATTATGTTGTTAACATTATTTACAGCATAACCATTTAAATTTCCTTAGAATCTACTGCGACTATCAGGGTTTGTATTGGTGCAGCTATGACCTCAATAATAAACACAAAAAGCATTTCCAAAAAGAAAATTCACTGTTAATGTTCCATAATTTTTTCCAAGCAGTTTTTTTCTGTAATAGCTGAAACCTATAAATTTGTAAAAACAATAAAATTTGTAAAAAAAAAAAAAAAAAAAAAGTAGAAAATAAGCTGAATTGAAGCCTAAATGTTTAAAAATATTTGAAAGTTTTATTATAAACATGTAAAAAAAAAAGTAGAAAATAAGCTGAATTGAAGCCTAAATGTTTAAAAATATTTGAAAGTTTTATTATAAACATGTAAAAAAAAAAAAAAAGGCAAGTTGGGGAAAAAAAGTAAAAATAAGGCTGAATTGAAACTTAACTAAATAAAAAAGCATACTTGCAAGATCCAGGAAATTGTAGAAAGGCAATAGCTGAGTGCAAATTTTAAGTCAAAGAACTGAGCAATATTAGAACTTATGAACTATTATGACTGTTTCAAAATATCACGTTGAAGGTGAAATCTCACAATGTCGAATTATTTAGAACTATTTTCATCTCAATTGTAGATTTCGGTTCACATTTGTCCACATTGTGCAATCAGCAAATGGGGACTTATTACTGCAGACTGAAAACACAAACAAATTTTAGCATTTAAATGATATAAATTTGACAGTGTGTTTCCTGTGTGTGTGTGTGTGTGTGTGTGTGTGTGTGTGTGTGTGTGTGTGTGTGAATGTCAGCCGTACAGCTCTCCCACTGATAAAGATTACAACATCACCTTTAATATTTTGAACAACAAAAAAAAAGAGATTAAATTCATGGCAGAGCTTTTGTATTAAATCCCACAGGTGGTTAAAATGTTATGCCTAATGTATAATGCATCTCTTAACTTTACTTGGCATTAGTCGTGTTATTGCTGTTTTGTTTGTCAAATCAAGTGCTCTCTTTGATTTGCACAGTAGAAAGACAAACGTCCCTTCTTTTCATATTTATAGTAACATATTTATTGTAAGTTATTCGTTGAGTAGATTTATTTAAATTTCTTATATTATACAATTAATTGTGGTTGTTTATAGCATAATGCCATCTTTTTTAAATATGATTTTTAAAAAGGTTTCTTTCCTGCATCATGGTTCTTGTGTCCTTCCTCACTTATGTCATTCCAGGGACACACAGCTGAAGTATTCAGTTCATTCTGGGTCTTAAGTTGTAGAATGGGCTTGTCATTGTTCTCCTTCTCCCTTCCTTGTCTTTTCCTCTGAGCTGGTTTCGGTTTAACTCCTCTACTCTTAGACAGACTTAAATTATGAGGCCTACAAGGCTTTTTAAGGTTACAATCTGTGTTTCTGGCCTCCTTGACCCCATCGAGACAGCAGATTTCTTTGTGTGCTATGGAAATAGTTTTGGGATTTATTGGAAAACTTGCTGATTATACGGCTCAGAAAACCATCATCAGAATGTTTCCTAACCTACCTTGGGCGGACAGAACTGTGTGCTTCATATAATCCCGTATACATTTTTCAGTATTGACTTTCTTATAAATATATTTGGGGTAGTGTAAAATGGAGAGTAATCTTAATTTTTGTATAGAGTTGCACATGAACATGTGAGAATGAATCAGGGTCATAGTTTTTGCTCAGAATTGTTCTCACATATGGAGATACTCATAGCAAGCTATGCTAAGTTAAAATGGCAGACTCTCTCTAACAACACATAATTTCTGCTCTTTCAGTCTCGCCAGGACATGCCATCGGAGGATGTGGTCTCTCTTCAGGTCTCTCTCATCAATTTGGCCATGAAGTGCTACCCTGAGCGTGTTGACTATGTAGACAAGGTCCTAGAGAGCACTGTGGAGATCTTCAACAAGCTAAACTTGGAACAGTAAGTTCCCAAATTCCTGAAAAACTGGGATTAAAGGGCTGCAATGTGTTTGGTCTGTGTTGAATAATTACAGGTCCTTCTTAGCTACCCACTGTTGATTACTGGGGTCGGGTGTGTTCAGTCAGTCAGAAGATGGAAAATAAGGGTTGTTTAAGTTCTGTTGGGGACAAAAAGGAGGCCTGTGACTCTCGAGGAGCTGGTGACCCTTCATACACTGTAATATTAGTATAGTAATTACTATTAGATGCTCTGCAGTAATGCCCAGAGTAATGCACAGGTTTACATAACATAAGAAATAAGATCTGCGACACTGTGCCTGTGCAGCAGTGTTCAATAATAGCAGTCCAATGTAACTAACCAGATTAATCCAGGTGTTTAGTATATTTTTATTGCTACATGGCAAACAAGTTACCAGTAGGTGCAGTAGATTCTCAGAAAACAAACAAGACCCAGCATTCATGATATGCACGCTCCTTTACTCTTATACTCTTGCCTAAAATCTAGAACAAATTTCAAATCTGGAACAAATCACCTTCAGAAGTCACATAATTAGTAAAAGGACTCGACCTGTGTGTAATTTAATCTCAGTATAAATATATCAGTTGTGAAGCCCTCACAAGGTTTGTTGGAGAACATTACTGAACAAACATGAAGTCCAAGAAACACACTAGACAGGTCAGGGGTAAAGTTGTGGAGAAGTTTAAAGCAGGATTAAGTTATAAAAAAATATCCAAAGCTTTTAACATCTCACGGAGCACTGTACATTCTATCATCTGAAAATGAAAAGGGTATTACACAACTGCAAATCTACCAAGACATGGCTGTTTAGCTAAACTGACAGGCCAGGCAAGCATGTGAGCATTAATCACACACGCAGCCAAGACGCCTGTGATAAATCTGGAGGAGCTGCAGAGATTCACAGCTCAGGTGGGAGAACAGCAAAAATATTAGTCATGCAAGCTACAAATCTGGCCTTTATAAATAAGTGACAAGTAGAAATCTCTTGCTAAAAGAAAGCGATAAGTCTTGTTTGCAGTTCGCGGCAAAACATGTGGGGGGGAAAGTGAACATGGAGTCAAAGGAGACCATAATTTATCTTTCTGGTTTAAACGCAAAATGTTATGTGTGGTGGAAACGTAACACCCTGAACACAGCATCCCCACCGTGAAACATGGCGGCGGCAGCATCATGTCGTGGGGAGGCTCCTCTTCAGCAGGGACAGTGAGGCTGATCGGAGTTGAGAGGAAGGTGGATGGAGCCAAACACAGGTTCACCTTCCAGCAGGACAATGAACCTAAACATACAGTCAGAGCTACAATGAAATTGTTTAGATCAAAGCATACTCATGTGTTAGAACGACCCATTTGAAATCCATTTGAGAATTTTTGTGGAAACATTTGTGGTTGGAACATGACAAACTGTGGAGTATGAACACTTTTGCAAGGCACTGTATTTGTCACATCGACCCTTTTTTCTTCCCCGCCCTTCTTTTACCTCCTGCAGCATAGCAACCAGCAGTGCAGTGTCAAAGGAACTTACTCGACTATTGAAGATCCCAGTGGATACCTACAACAACATTTTGACTGTGTTGCAGCTCAAGCACTTCCCACCACTCTTTGAGTACTTCGACTATGAGTCACGCAAGAGCATGAGTTGCTATGTCTTGAGCAACACACTCGACTACAGTACCACTATTGTAGCACAAGATCAGGTGAGATACCAAGCTACATTTTTAGCACAAGGATATCAAAATTTACTTGTTGGCCTTTAAACTAAAGTCACATAATCAGACTGATATTACTGTATTATTTATGCATTGATTGCTGGGTTCATTTTTAAAATTATAATGCTAAGATTTACAGTACCTTATTTGTGGTATTTAAAAAAACAATTATACCTATTTTAAATTATCTGGGCTAAGTGATTAACACTAGAGCTATTGTATAAGGTCAAGCTGCGTCATGCTTTATTTTCATCAACATTTTTGCTGAACTTAGTAATACACACTACTGGTTGGCTGTACACATTATAGAACAAGACCTCTAGGAAATGACTAATTTACCTTGCATGTTAACTGAATTGGATGTTATATAATGGCCTGTTCTGCCAGAAACCAATAGGAGGAAGATGAGGAGTACAGTGCACTGATGTAGCCACTGAATGTGTTAGAAGTACTGTGTGACTTTTTCCAAGTCCAAGGATGGCATTTGGTTACAGTATACAGTCTGTAGCTGGTACTCAGCTTGCACTTGTAGTTGCAGCAGTGCATATGCATGTCTTAGTACTTAGTACTACTGTATATTTACAAAAACACTGTATTACGGTAGGGGCTCTGGTTTGTGGATACATGGGGTGCTGGAACTATACTCTACTCACATTCCATGCTGTGACACAAATGCCATGGCCAGTTCATGTCGGAGAGCCGGTTGACATCTATACTAATCACGGGTCATGATAAAACCAGCTAAGGAGCAGAAAAGATATGATTATTAAAACTAGATGCTATGCTTTATAACCTGCTTCATGCAAATACTGAATATTATGCTTTGCAGCTTAAAGCATTGACATGACTTCAATAACATTAAGGATGCCTTAATAATGCACGCAACCCAAGCATGCATGTAAGATACATACACACAGAGGTGTCATTCCAACCTTTTATTAAAACTCAGTAAAATGGCACCTAGACTGTAATGTTGTGAATTTAGAGACAGTTGCTGAAAACATTTGGCTCATGTCTTTGCAGATTTTTATTGTTTACATTACGGATATCAATAAAGAGTAGACTTAGTCTATGCACCCGAAGGTTCAGAGGCACTTGCATGTAGTGCCTGTAGTGTAGATGCTTATTCATAGTATAATGGCCTACTTCACTTGAACTGGTAAAAATGTTAATACCCCAAACGTCATAGATGTTGTTTGTGAACCTATAGAATTGGAAATCATGTTTTGGAGAGCTGCTGAGGTTTAGTCATCCATTCTAAAATCCAGGAAAATTTGTGAATCTGTTTCAATATACCAGTTACCTTATTGGTGACATTTAATTTAATTTTATGTAATAGTGTGTTTTATTTATGAGACATAAACATGTTTACTATTCATTAATGTTAATTATGTTAAATGTTAAAAAACAGTGGCACAGGTATATTGCCACTAATTTGAATATAAAATAATCTACATAAGGAGAAGGTTTGGGCAGCTTTTTTTAACTTTCAAACACACAAGACTTTGTGTGTGTGTTGACACTTGTTTCAGTTCTGTTTTAACCAGTAATAGCATTGATCACACCTAAATTAGCAAGATGTAAAGCTACTCTATTTCTACATTTTTTCAAAACTGAAGTTATGGTGAAGCTTGTAAATGGGTAGGCTGGCATGAAATAAAAAAATTAAAATGACCTGGTCTACAGTTCACCTGAAATGAGAAATTATGATGATTTAAGATCGAAAATGGTCCCCGTAGCTATGAATGAAAACATAAAAAGCAATAGTTATTTTATATTTACAATAAGAACTGATGTTAATTAATAACATTATGCAGTGATAGCAGCAAAAACATTAAACATCTAAAAAATTACAGCCTTAGTCTGAATGTATAGTGATTTTTAACAAGGGCAGATGATTAATCATGTATATTTAAAAACTATTATATATTTATCTGTAAAAGCACAACATTTGGATAAATCTGATAACTTACTTTTGTTGTGCAAATAAAACACAGTTGTCGGTTTTGCAGCCATTTTAGATAGACTGATTTTGTGTTTCATTGCAAAAGCCCAACTAATCAGACATCACCGTAAGGCCCAGGGTGCCCTCTACACGGCGCAGCAGGTTTTATCCTTGCAGATTTTGTTTTGTTTTGTAAATAAAGCTTTTAAATTTTTATTTTCTACAGAGGGTGAAAATGCATTACCTTCCTGAACAGGATATAAACATACACATAACAGCATGGTGGTAGAATCTGAATGAGACTGAATACTTTATGAAGTATTATGTAGTGTTTAGCGAGGTATTCCAGCAACAGGAAATTGTATTGGATAATTTCTTAGGTTATTCATCTTCCTGTAGACGATGTATTAAAGTACAACAAATCAACACTGACCATCTCCCTGGTTTGTACAGGTGGACGCCATCTTGAATCTGGTATCCACACTGATACAAGACCAGCCCGACCAGCCTGCGGATGATCCCGACCCTGAGGACTTTGCTGAGGAGCAAAGCCTCGTGGGGCGTTTTATTCATCTGCTATACTCTGATGATCCAGATCAACAGTACCTTGTAGGTTTCTTTACTCGACTTTAAATGAGCATGCCAGTGATTTTATATTTATTATTAGAAATATACTAATACTATAATGCCAGTATTGTACTTCATACTGCTGTCTGGTGAATCACTCTGTTGTGATTCCTTTGAAGTATTTTTTACTTTGACCAATTCAGGCTTGGACATTATGGAAATAGTGGAAAACAGCTGCCTTAAAAGCATGACGCTTTCTTAGAAATTCAGTAGTAAAGGAGAAATTTTAGATAGATTATTTATCTACTGCATGTATAAGCATTTCCAGGCACCAGGTTTTTTAAGTGCATGTGAACTCTGTCCTCCAGTTATGCAGGAAAACTGGTTTCTCTGAGTAACTCGGTTACATAAGTGCATGTAAACACAGTCAATGTTGCCTTTTTAACAGTGGCAAATCTCAGCTATGATCTTTTTTGATAGCTTGTAAATATTGTGTATATACCACACAGTGTGTTTGTTTTTGTCTCTGCTTCTAAAAGTGAATATTCTGATTTGAATTTAGATTCTGAACACAGCCCGGAAGCACTTTGGCGCAGGTGGAAACCAGAGGATCCGCTACACACTGCCACCTCTTGTGTTCGCCGCCTACCAGCTGGCTTTCAGATACAAGGACAACTCCTCATCGGTGTGCAAATATCAATTCTTCCACTCCATCAATGTTAGGGCTGCAACAACTAATTGATAGTAATAGGTTAATAATAAAGTTGTCAACATATTACATCATTGATCAGTTTGAATGCACTTTCAATTCCACATTAAAAAGGCAGTAATGTAGATCTGACCTGCTTTCATACTACGCAGGATGTTAATGCAAAGGTACCAGAAGAGAATACACAATAGAATTATACATTTATTTTTAAATCAGAGGGATTACGTATTAATGCTAACTTTACATTGGGAGAAATTACAGGTTACAAGTTATTTGCTCCAATGTTTTATCAGCTGCTATTTAGTCAAGTTGGAGTAAAGGAAAGAGATGGATACTTAAGTCGCACACGTGAGACCCAAAACTGGAAACATGGACTTGTGATCCGGGGCTTTTGAACATTCTCAGTTTTTTCACACATTTAAAAACAAAATGTGTGACAAGCTGAATAATGGTACCCGTATCAGAAATAATGCAAGCAAACAGTGAATCTCAGATGTGCGTATCTGTTAGACTGGTGCTGTGTGCACAAATGCAGTTAAGGAAATGGCAGAGAAGCAAAGCTGATCTCACTAATCCCCATTCCCTGAAAGAAAAATCATGATAAGCAGCAAAAGATAATTGATGGATGGGCACAGCACTGTCTGCTATTCATGTTTCAGACTATTAATTTGGTGAATTTTATATTATGTTTTTAAATAAAGGAACACTGCTGTACTGACAATAATTAGATATTTTTTTCTAGTAAAAATGCCTGGTAATGTCTGTGTACATTGTCTTTGTAAATAACTCAAATACAATCCCTTTGTAAAATTATTCTGCCTTTGTGCTTCGTAAGATGTGAATTCATCTAAAAATTTAAAGTCAGATAATTGGCTTTGGTCTTCCTCTAGACCTCCTGCCTGACAGCTCCAACCTCAGTATCCTTCTACCGATATAGTCACAATCTCACCTCCAAACATGTCCAAACCACCTGTATCTGGCCCCTCCATTTATCTTCAAAATGTCTAACATGAGCTGTCCCTCTAATGGGTTCCGTTATTTGTTTGTTGAATAATAAAAAATAATCAGGTCAAGGACAAAAGTCTCAAGATAACATAATTCGAACCAGCAAAGAATAAAAAGTGTGAGCAGGTTAAAAAGTATTGGAACAACACGTTCTCATCCAACATAAAGTAATTGTTGCAGCCCTACCCTATATTCAAGATTCCTAATTATTATTTTTTTGTTAAAATATCTTCAATTTGCCTCCATCAGGACGACAAATGGGAAAAGAAGTGTCAGAAGATATTCTCCTTCGCCCACCAGACCATCAGTGCACTAATCAAGGCTGAGCTCGCTGAGCTGCCTCTTCGACTCTTCCTGCAGGGTGCACTGGCAGCTGGGGAGATAGGCTTTGAGAACCACGAGACTGTAGCATATGAGTTCATGTCACAGGTAAAGTGTTTTATAAAAGTCACGTTACCTAAGTGTTTTTCATTCACGAAGTAAAAAGGTCTTTCACTCTCAGAACGTACCCTGTGCTAATTCAATGGAGGCATTGTTCTACTTAACCCTCTTTCACACAACTGTGAACAATGTCCTGAGCAACTTAACACTGATTGGTTACCATGGCGATCACATCATCCTGTAGCCTGTGGCGATAGCTTGATAAGGCTCAGATCTGTTCTAATTTTCATCCTCTGGCTGCTGCTTTGATATATATATGAAAGTTAGAATACAATTCAATTCAACTTTATTTATAAAGCACTAATTCACAACAAAGTCATCTCAAGGAACTTTGTGATGTACAAAGTCCTTCCTCCAGGGTTGTGTGTAGGATAACATGTTTCAGAGCGTTACCACTGTGTAACGATCAGAAAAGACAGTTAGATTTTGTCTGATTTAGGTTTTTTTTTTTCTCTTGAACACCGCTCTTTACTTTCACTCTACGACTGCTCTAACTCACCAAGCTGGGGAGGAGGGGACAGTTAAATTTAAGGACAACAATGGACAAATGATAAGTCAACTACTAAGTCAACAACCTCTGTCTCTTCTTTAAGTAAAAGGTTAAAGAAAAGGGCCGCGGGGCAGAAAGGAGTGGATGTAGATCAGGCAGTGAAATATGGGAACAAAATTATCACCTTTAGGACACTTTCAGTATAAAAAATAAGAAATTATAACCTTGAAAATGTAAAATTCAGAGATGCTGAATTCAGTGTGTAATGCACCTTCATTTTATAATAATTTTCAGGTTTTTATCCATTTGTGCAAATATTAAAATTATCACAGCTGTAAAGTGCCAGAACAGTGCTTAAGTTTTAACTTCAAAAGGTGTATGAACCCTGTGTATGTCATGTATATCCTAAAGCCACTAGTTTTAAGGACAGTTCAGGTTTTGTGGGTAAATTAATTGTATGATAAATGCATAAATATTAAACATTTGTTTTTCAATTATTGCAAACTGCAGTATTTGAGAGTCAAATATTTAAATAACCAATCTTTGTCCTCTGTCCATGTTATAAAATTCTTCTACCCCATCTTTACGATTTCCTCTGTTTGTTCCATTGTTTCTACATTACCAGGCCTTCTCTCTGTATGAGGATGAGATCAGTGACTCTAAAGCCCAGTTGGCAGCCATCACACTGATAATTGGTACTTTTGAGCGAATGCGATGTTTCAGTGAGGAAAACCATGAGCCGTTGAGGACTCAGTGCGCCTTGGCTGCCTCCAAGCTGCTGAAGAAACCTGACCAGTGCCGAGCTGTCAGCATCTGCGCCCATCTCTTTTGGTCAGGTCGTAGCACTGACAAAAGTGGTGAAGAGGTGTGTACACACACATTTGTGGATTCATACACTTGCTTATAAAATATGTAGATTATTTTTACACATTGTGTTGTGTATACGTTCGTCTTTGTTTTGGTACCTGCAGCCTTTGAAGCTGTTGGCATTGGCTCGCTGACAGCTTTACTTTGTCCTTTAACATACTTATCCATCCTACCACTGACTTGGAGGAACCTTCAGTTGAGATTATGTTATCTTGTTCACACTATGGAGTTTGTTATCATGATCAACCTGCTTTTTCAGAGCTCCCACAGATGACCTTATCTGAACTCTGAAAGGTGATGTCATCTGAAGGAGATTTTCCTTTAGAAGCAGAGAAATATAGGGAAGTTTAAAAGCCTTAATGTACATTTACACCCTAAAGTAAAGCCATAGACAACAAGTTGCACATTGGTGAAGTCACCCTTTAAGTGATAAAATTATAAAAGGCTTGCAACTCATCTTAGACTATAACACCAATGACCCATAACTTGGATTTCAGATCTTTGACTTTTGGTGACTTTTTCACCATTTCTCAACTCCGGACTAAAAGGTGTTATATCAAAAATTGAACATTGATCCAGCGTGGACAAGGACTGTTATGGACTGCATGAGTTTTTCCATTCTCTCCCCCTGAACTGTCACTCTGCCGTGACTTGAACACACAGACAAGGTGCAGAGAGAAAGCAGCATTTTTTGTCATTATACAGTTAAAATCTGTGTGCCGTGCTTTCAGAATAAGTCAGAGGTGGGGAGAAACTATTACTAATGTCCATGTAAACACACTCTTTGTCAGATGTTAATTCATTCAGCCTCAACACACGATTTTTTCCCCCCTGAAACAGCATATACAGTTATTTACTCATCAAACCAAACCAAGTTTACAGGTACAGCAGTAATTATCAGCGTTAAATTCACACTAAATGTATATTTTGGAAATGTTGTCACTTGTGACTTTGCTGTGCATAAACGGGAACAGTTTGATCATCTCCTCAGCAGCAAACACGAGCTGCTGTAAAAAATATGTGAGGAATCTCAGCTGATTCCATTTACCACGATGTGTAATGTCTCTTACTAGCAGAAACTGTGCTAAAATTTGACTGTGTTGAAAAGTAGAACTAGAGCTATTTTTCAACAGTTTAGCTTCAATTCAGCTTATGTTCTACTTGTTTTACATTTTATTATAAGTTACAGCGATTTCAGTATAAATAGTTCTGCTTTTTCAGCAATGAAGCATTCACAGAATGTGTCCTCCAGTCCAGTCATTAGTGGAAAGATATAAATGTATAAGATTTAAAATAGCAAGCTGTCACATGAAAGCGCAAAAAGTAAGACAGTAAAAGACAGTGGGTTCTGAGCTATTGTGCCTAAAGTAACTAACACAAATTTGTTTTGACCACTCATTTTGACATGACGTTTATTAGATGAAGAGAGCCGGGGACAGAGGAACAGAAGAATTTTTAGGTGGGATAACCTGATAGTTTACAAATTTTAGAAAATAAACAGAAAAAAAAATCATATTAAATTGAAGGGGTCTGTACCTCATACAACCTCTGTATATGGAAAAATAATATAATCGAGGGTTAATGAGGAAGGTAAATGTGTTAATTAGATGACATCGTCACAAGATGAAACTGCTGCACTAAATACAGTTTGAAAGCAGGATGGTGGAGGATGTTACCTGCAGTTTTTCCAGAGTAAAAAAATAGGAAGATACAAAGTAATATTTGAGACTTCAGATCTATCAGTTCGAAATACAGTTAGCAAAATATACATCTAATACAGTGCTGTTAAAATATTTCAGAGCTTAACTGCAAAATACATTAGTTCTATACGTGACGGAAAGACAGGTTGAAAAACTATTAGCGCGACAGCTAAAGGGGGGGAACTGAGATATATTCTTGCCAGTGAAAATTAGAACAATAAAAAAGGGATGGAAAATATATATATTTTTTTTCTATTTTTGTATTATACAAAGCTGTATTTAAACACAAATTAGACCAGAAATTGTATATATGTTTTATATTTGTGCAGTGTCTTTTCTTACTTTTTAATTTTAAAATGGCTTGTTTTTCTTACATGGACAGTTCCCTGTAATGGTGATTTATTCTTTTTAGCAATGAATGCAGTGTTCACAGGAAGAATCCAAGACTAAACCAAGAATAGTTTTTAAGAGGTACTTATAATTAGAACTGAAATAGAAATCTATCCGTCTCATAATTTGCTCACCTAAATTTGGCTCGTGTGATACAGATTTGCTGTTCTACGTGTATATAGGTGTAAATACTTTCAAATAAGCTGAAATTCTGAAATAAGATCTGATCTCAATCTATTGAACTTAAACGTAATTACAGCAGACACACCAAAATTGCCCTTGCCATTCCTATACTTTTGGGGGGTAATTTTCTAGTAGATTTGCTGGATGCTTTGGTGCTGTTTTGTGACTGCTGTTATTGCTCACTAGTGATCTTGCCTCTTTAGATTCGCGATGGTAAGCGGGTGATGGAGTGTCTGAAGAAAGCCCTGAAGATTGCCAACCAGTGCATGGACCCATCGCTGCAAGTGCAGCTTTTCATTGAAATCCTCAACAGATATGTCTGCTTCTATGAGAGAGAAAATGATGCGGTAGGAATTCCCGAATGTCAAACTTGCATGTTAAAGAGCCCTGTCCCAAGCTGTGCTTTAAGAAACTTGCTTTTATACTAAACTTACCAGGTTGCTGTTGTTTGCAGTTTTCCTTATAAATTCAAAAATAGGACTTTCCAGTAAATATTGGCCTTTTTATTTGAAAATAGGTCAATAGGTTTGTGTCCAAAACAATTTTTCAGGAACTCTTATGCTGGTCTTATCCTCCACCCATCTAGGTGACTGTCCAGGTTTTGAACCAGCTAATCCAAAAAATCAGGGAAGATCTTCCCAACCTGGAGGCAAGTGAGGAAACAGAGCAGATCAACAAACACTTCCAGAACACCTTGGAACATCTTCGCCTGCAGAGAGAATCACCTGAGTCTGAAGGACCTGCATATGAGGGCCTGGTCCTTTAAAGTATTGCAGGTTGGAAGCATGATTCACTATATCATGACTATAATACTAAAACCACAAAAATAAACAAAATCCCATTCTTTATGCAAGAAATAAAAATAAATGTCATGAAAAACTAAAAACCTAAGTCATTTGATTATTATTGTTCATTTTCCTTCTTCACTGTCCCTCACTAGCATAACTATTTTTTTTATCACAGATTTGAGATTCTGTATTTTAATAAGTGTTGGTCAGCAATGTTGTACTTGTCTTAAGTGTGCATTAATGACACTTAAGTCTTAGGCTCACCATTCCTTAATGAGTTCATAACCGATCATCTTGTCTTTAACTAGCATAATTTTATTGTCTGTAGTAGAATTACTTGCTGTTATCCAAGTATCCACTGTGTCAATAACCCCCCACATTTCAATCCTCCTTGTTTTTTTTGAAAGGTGTATGTAATAGTGTATGAAGGCTACAGAATAAAGCATTGTGTTACAGGTGTGATGCATACAATGCAGTCTGTAAACCTGAATATTGTTCTTCAGGATGGCTTTGTGGTATATTTTAAACCGGTTAAGACCAACCAAGCAGAAGAACAGAGAATTGGAAGCACATGCAGAATTGTGGGCCCACAAGAAAAAACATTTTGCCAGTAAAAAGTGCAGAATATTTGAAATCTCAACAGCTTTTCATCTTTTGTTTTGGAAAGCTAATTAAATTCAGTTCATAAATGTGCAAACATTGCATGATTCACAAATCACCTGTCATTCCAAGTGCGCTGCAAATGCTTCTTTTTAATAATGATAGATGTGTATTTTCTATCTCTGTATGGACTATATTTCATTTGATTTCTTCATTTTCTGGACTTCTCACCAGTGGATTGGCACAGTTGAAGAAAGTGCAGCATGTTTTGCATGCTTTACTGTGGTTGACCCGTAAGGCAGATGTCAATGTCTGTTTATTCTTTCTGGATCCCACTATAGTTTTTCAAAATCCTGCTGATCAGTTAAATTCTTTGGCATGTTGACTTTGTTTCAGATTAATCTTTTGTATGATAGTTGAGAAGGGTGCCATGCTGAGTACATAATGGATTAGAAGTTTGTGTGAAAGATTTTTGGAACAGCAGCATAAGAGTATCTATTGAGTTTCCTCTTTCTGGCTATGGTGTGTGTTTGTTAAAGGCATTATTCACCAATTTCTCTTTTGAAGGTGTGTAAACCCATCTGTAAATCGGAAAGAAAAAAGCATTACCGTTGTTGATTGATGAATTCAATTTGAAATAACAATACAGAGATGCATTTTGTTAGTTTTACACAGCATATAAATATATAATAAAAAGTGATTATGTTGTGACTGTCATTCTGTGGTTTTGTGTTTGTGCGGTCTGTTTTAGCAAGTTTGGAGCGATAATATTCAGTTTTTTCTGGGTCTCTTTATTATGATACAGGAATAGAAAATACAAGAAATATGTATGCAAAACTCAAAGAAACAATAAAAAATCAGAACAAAGTGACATTTATAGTCAAAAGTCAGTCGTTTGCACTTAACACTGAAAGACAATCAGGCTTCCTTTAACACTTCCAGAAGTTCTTTAGACCTTGGCTGGAGAGATTGGAAACTTCCAAGATGGCCATCTTGGTCCAACTCTTTTATTTCTAATGTGTGTTCCAGGCTGCTCAAATCCAATTACATATACCAGAGATAACTTGCTTAATTTTAGACAATTCACTACATATTCTTTAAATTAAATTGAATTTACAAATTCATATCAAGGCACTTTACATGATGATATTAAGACTATACAGATTTGTAGATAAACCCCAAGAAATTCCCTTCTAGCATTACTAGGAAAACAGTGAAGAGGGAAAAGTTCAAATCGAAGACACCTGCAGAAGCAGCCTCAGCGTGGACAACCATCGGCCTTGACCGATTTGGGTGAGTGGAATGTAAAGACAGAATAAACAATGTAAGAGCTTCACAAGTGTGGACACTCCAGGTTGCTACTGAAGAAAATGGTAAAGGACTACATTTACACACTGTCCAGAATAAAGTAGGTGTGCTGAGAAATGGGTTTATTGGCCAAGTATGCTAACAAGAACAAGAAATACAAGGAATTGGCTTCGGCCATTGGTTGTACTGGAGGACATGGTCAAAGAGTAACAATACAGATGATAAGAAAATGACAACATACAAGTGAAAAAAAGGGTGGCCTAAAGTAGGCAGGCCCAAGTGCAATGTGTGACGGTTCTAACAATTGTGTTCCTCAAATGCAGTGTGTTTTTGTGTGGACATGTAGTGGTTAAGTGTTAGTGTGTCAGTAAGTATGAGGTCAGCTGTTCACGAGTGCGATACCCAGAGGGAAAGAAACTGTTACGATGTCTGGTGGTTTTAACAGGAAGAGCTCTGTAGCGCTGAAGAACTGAATCAGCAGGTCGGACGTCCTTAAGCTGTCGGAGGAAATACATCTGCTGCTGAGCCTTTCTGAGGATAGAGTCAATGTTTTTCTCCCACCTAAAGTCCTGTGGGATGGAGGACCCCAAATATTGAAAAGATGTCACAGGACCAAGGCAATCGTCCGTGGTGCCAAGTTATCAGTGTGGATTGAAAAGAGCAAATAATAGCAGGAGGACTGAGAATTGGATCCATCAGCCTTAATAGTTTTAAATATCAGATGGGCTGCTGTGACCAGAGCCGAGAGAGAGACAGTAAAACAAACTTTAGCATCATGCAGGAAATATATAGAATATATATATAGAAAGAAGCGAGATGATAATACAATTACAGAAGATAAAACCAGCTAAAATCAGTGTTGCAGGTATAATCAAATATGGAGAAATATGAAGATTTATGACCAATAGGAGGCAGTAATGCAACTCGAAGGATACCGGTCCGCCGAAGAAGAAAAAGAAAAAGAAGAAGAAGAAGAAGGAAAAAGCAGAAGAGGAGGAGAAAGAAGAAGAAATAAAAGTAATAATTCCTTTGCGCATGCTCGCTGCACCAATTAGTTCTCTCCAGTGTCCCTTAAATGTTTGTTGGCATTTATTTATATCTGCGTTTTTTTCTTGCTTGGATCTTGTATGTTCGTTTTCGCTGAGGCAGCTCAATTCCCGTCCATGAATTGCAGAAAGAAGTTGTACCCAGTGTAGATCCATCGGTGTGTCGCAAGGAGACGGACTATGTCAGCGAATAAAACAAAGAAAGTCAAAATGGCCACGAAATCTTGTCCTGAGTGTGACCAACAGGTAAAGAGATGGACGTTTCCTTTTTCAATATGGGGCCTGATGTGTACGTGGCTTGTCATTTTACTGATAGCAGTTATTACAGGATACACGGAACATATTATATTTTTAAGAACGAAAATCAGTGTTTAGTTGCATTTAGCTACAACAAAGTGGAGTTATCGTAAGACTCTCTGTCTGTCTGTCTGTCTGTCTCTCTCTCTCTCTCTCTCTGTCTCTCTCTCTCTCTGTCTGTGTCTGTCTGTCTGTCTCTTTGAAGGAGCTCTGAAGTCTGTCCAGACCTGTTTACACTGCAGTGTCCGTCAGTTCTGTTGAGTCTGCTTCCATACCACAGACAAAAATCACGTAGCCTAGTTAATATGATGTTGAACAACACATAAAGAAGAAATATTCACTTCACACAAACAAATAAAATCTGTTATTAAGTAGTTGCAAAAATTCCACATTTTATGGTGATACTAATTTGTGAAATGGACACAAAAAATGTACCATTAATAAATGTCAGTATGTATTTTACGGCAGGCTACATCAAAGAATGTGTAACGTACATATTAACAGGAAGCCAGAGCATGGGGTCATACAGAAATATATCAGATATGTATCATAGTGCTGATGCTTGCATGACGATTTATAGGATTTGAGGATCACAACATGTTTTAAATGCATGTCTGAACATGTGAATTATTTTACTGTCAGACATATTAGAAAGTTAGAAGCAACAAGGTGTTCATAAATTTTTTTCAACTATTTATTTTAGTAAATAAGGATTAGTATGAAGCACTGAAACAAAGTCAATATGCCAACTGAGAATTGATTAGACTGACTTTTAGCTTTGTATTTGAACTTTGCCTTTATTGTCATGCATGAACTACATACATACATATGAAAATTATAATGGCTCAAACAACATTTTAATTTATTAAATATATATTTACGCTCCCACCCATCTTTAAAAAATATAACTTAATATTCCCTCCCTCCCCAATCCAAAATATAAATCCAACATTCACATACACTCACATTTACACTCCCTCCCTCTCTCTCCTCTTGCTTCCGCTCACACACCCTCACGCTTCCATAAACTGTAATAAATAACTGTATTAAATGTTAAGTGTCTTATGCAAATATAAAGAGCTGTTACATTCAGTCGTTGTGATGACAGGGGCATAGGCAAAGGGGAGACAGAGGTCAGATCAATGATGGCCGTTGATAAAAACTGTTCCTGAATCTGGTAGACTTTTTTTCTTTTTGCCTTTTTTACTACAGCAGCAGAGTTCAGTACATTTAAGATCCTCTCCACCTCCTCTCCCCCGATTTTCAGTGGCCTGATTTCCCTTTTCTTTCACCTGAAATCAGTGACAGAAATAATTTTAATATTAAGGGAAAGGTTATCATAGGCACACCATTCTACACCTCATCTCTATAGCCGACCTCAGCCTCATTTGAAATGAGCCCCACCACTGTTGTGTCCTTTGCAAACTTTATTATAAAATTTGGAGTGTGGTGAAAATGGCAATTGTGAGAATACAGGGCATATTAACGTTTACATTATTACATTACTTACATTGGTACAAGCATAGCAACCCTTAGTGTCTACAAGACTTGCAAAATATTAAATATAATATATTTTCTAGTGAATAATAACATCTAGATAATACTATCTAGTGAGGTTAATTTCATGACCGAACCGCTTCTTTTTACTTGAAGAATGAGAACCAGTCTTTGCAAGAGAAATATGATGTTGAATTACTGCAGGCCATATGATTTGTGTATTGCCGTCCTTAAACACACCATTTAATTGTCCCCTCCTGCCCAGCAGCAGCTCCAATGAATCCCAGAGGGCTTAGATTGAGGCCCCCAGAGAGATGATTTGCATGCAATAAATACAAAATAGAGTTTTTTTTTGTGTGAAGCAAAACCTCTATTATCTTCCTGCCACCATGCATTAAAGATTTTCTAGGGGAAACAATGATTAAATATGATTTAGCAAAGCTAGGACGTAAAGACTAGAGATGTGAGGGGAACAGGCGTATAATCATCAAGGGAGGTGATTGTTTGTCTGCTTAATCACCCAAATAATAGTTGATGTTTTCCGGCAGGTTGGCACCATGGTGTGTTAGGGAGAGGTTAAAAGTATCTTGGGGTAGACCTAATAAACTATAATTGTATTTGATGATTTGAAAATACAGACAACTTACATTTGAAGTATAAATTAATTTTAATGTAGATGTAAATTTAATCCATAATAAAGGCATGCTAAGAGTATATTTTAAAGACAGGACTGATTAAACAAAGAGGAATGAAATCTGACTCCCCCATGCTGTTTTCAAAATATAGTATACAAACTTTATTGTTTCAGTGTTTAATACATAAAATTAAATTGACAGATCTGGCAATTGTAGCAGTTGGTGTATATATGTGTATGTATATGACATAAGCCTTTGGAAGAGTCCTGCTTATTCCAAACTTTTTCTAATTGAGAATTAGTGTATTATTATGTGTTATTATGTGTGTGTATCCTGTCCTAACAAGTGTGGAGGCCCATTTGAGGGTTCAAGTCTGGTTTCAGTGACTGTGTTTACAGGGCCAACTCAGAGAGTCCGCTTTCTCGGGTAAACCGAAAACGCTCTTTACCTGCACTAAAGAAATCTGGTTCCTCCGAATCCACGTAGCCTGATTTCTTTCTTCACCTCTGACTTATTTTAGAAGCCTGGCACACAGATTTTTACTGGAAAATGCTGCTATCTGACTTTTCTCTCTCACACTCTGTGTGTGTGTGTGTGTGTGTGTGTGTGTGTTTTTGAGTGACAGCACAGGGGAGAGAAAGAAAAGCCACGTGCAGCTCACCCACAGCAGTTTGAATTTTAAAAATCCATGAGGGAAAGTAACTCATCTAGACTTCTACGACACTTTGTGTTTGTTAATTTTCATGTCAGACCTTAAGTAGACTTTTTCAATAAAATGTGGTGGCCTCACCCCTTGACTTGTTAACAATCTCCCCTTTCATTCATTCATTCATTCATTCATTCATTCAGCTGCGTGCAGCTTACTGTCTGGACTCTTTAGTTACCGCTTGCACAGTTGGAAAAGGCTGATCATAAACCTGGTATACATGTAACCAGGTATACACATAATTGGTGATCTCCCAGAGAAATTACCTACCCCAGTTTGGGAAATCATCTTTCTCATATACACGACTTTCCCGAGAAAGCTGACTGTAACCTGGTTACTTAATCCCATGTAAAGGCACCCCATGTTAGATAAGATAAGATACGATTTAATTGATCCCAGAGTGGGGAATTGGGTTTAAGATGTCGAAAGTGTCAATGACAATATATCCTGACCTATATTTAATTAATTATCAATAATATTTAAAATTAGAAATGAATAAAGCTGTAATTTCTGTCTTTTTTTTCCTTCTAGATTCCAGTTGCATGCAAGTCTTGCCCATGTGGTTATGTGTTTATTAGCAGAAAACTCTTAAATGCCAAGTTAAACGAGCGCTCTCCAGCCATAGCAGGTAAGGTTCAGCTTCTGTGTGTTGTGATTATATACTGGGGTGTGTAGGTGTGTGTGCATATATATTTATGTATGTTTATTTAGGTATGCATGTGTGTTTGTATCTATATACTGTATATATAGATATTGAGATCTTGGGGACATTTGATTTATGGGGTCGGCCACAATAAATATGTACTATATTGCACTTTTAAATCTAAGCCTATATCTTTCGATGAATAACGGTCGACCGATATATAGAAGTCATATTTAAAGCATTTGTCCTCTTGTATTAAAACCCACAAACGCTCTACATTATTTCAAATTTATGATGCGTTATCATGAGTGTTTTTCAGCAGCTCTTTGTAAGAGATCCTTAACCAGCAAAAAAAAATCTGTTTCGTCTAATTCCTCCAATAATAACGGTACAACCCGTGTGGTACTGTACAGGTCAGTGCAGTAATATTACAAATGTTAGAGTAGCTAATGTAAAAGGTTCCTTGGGGTAATACAGAGGAACATCTTGAATAGTAAGGCCAGCTCTTTCCAGTCATGCACTCGTGATTGCAGCCGTGCGCTGATCTTTCTTTGGAAACTACCACAGTTGTCTGACTCAGTGCTTTTCTAGCTTTTCTATTATCCATGTTTTTTGTTTTAGACAAACTGGACTTCAGGCGGAGGAGGACAGAGCGCATTCGCAGAGAGAGGATTGACTCTTCTTTAACCAGTGACATGGAGAACAGGAGAAGATCTCGAGCCAACAGTCAGTCAGATCCTAGTCGGAGGGGAAGGGGCAGACCAAAATCAGTGGGTTTGAAGAAACAAGAGGAGGAGAAAGGTGAAAACTAAATTCAGCTTTATTACAAGTCTCTTTACACACCCTGCTGACAACAAAGGGCCCACACTGAAAATAATAGAACAGATTTTCAAATTTGCCAATATTTAAATACATGCTAATGGTCAAAGTGGCCTTTTAGCATTTCTAAAACACAAAACATCTTTTGCAGCTGTTGTTTTCATTTGCTTTCGTGTTATTTCTTTAATGTTTGCATTTTTACGTATGATATAGGTGTTTTCTGGTTTGCAGCTTTTTTTTTTTTCGGATATTTTTCTGCTCCACAATTCTATGTGCTTTGTTACAAGCGGTCACTGTAATAGACTGATTTAGAAGATTTATGTTTGACACTCCCATCTGCCTGCCGAGTACAATTCTGAGGATGCACACGCCTTTGAAAACACTAAAATAAAGTAATTTATTATATTTACATGATTATAGGGAAAAACAGTTTTGCCAAAATTAATTTGTGTTAATTATGTTTTATTTTGTTCACAGACAAACAAGAAAAGGAAGTGGATATTTATGCCAGTCTTTCTGATGAGAAGGCCTTTGTATTTTCTGTTGCTTTGGCTGAGATCAACCGCAAGATTCTGGGTCAGACGCTGATCCTATAGTCTGACTTACTGCAAAAAGCGTCCAAAGTGGACCTATCCACTTTTGTGGATTTGAAACTGTTGAATGGCAAGATGATGACCAAACGAAGGGTGGAAGCGGCCGGAGCTAAACTATTTGTTCCCATTTCATTTCAACGATGGGACAAAATTGTGAACTACATTGTGAATCAAAAGAAAAGTGTTACCAAAAGAAGTTCTTCAGCACACATATTTGCCAACTGCAACCGACATGCGGACATGTGTTCCTGGAGCGAGTGTGAATTTGGTTTCAGTGTTGTAGTAAATACATTTAGTAAAACTGTAGATCCAAACATCTGAGATCCCCACTGTAGAACACTGTAATTTAGTGGAGTGGGAGAAAAATACTGTTTATCCTGGTTGAAATAAATGGACTTTATCAAGTGAACACAAGCAATATTATTGTTACTTTTAATGATGAAAGTATATTTGCACAAATAAAAAATGTTTTATTTACAATATTTTTTATATACTCTGATGATGAAAGAACACCTCCTTACACTTGATATCTGCACTGTAAATAATTTAGATTTTCTGGGCTCAGTCACTTTAAGAAGATAAACTTTTATCACTTCTATCAACAATTTTTCCTCAAATTTTTGTAAACCCTTTAGAATATTCTACTTTTTCATATATATGAACTAAAAGGTAATCAGATTCTCGAACTATTCCTGAGGGAAGTTACCTAAGGGAACCCAAACAAACGACAAAAATATGGTGTTGGTTTACTGCTGAAAGTTTTGTAAACTATGTAAAACTAACAGAAGAGAAACTTCCTGGGGGATCAGGGCCTCTATATGTAGCACCTAAGGTCCTTCTACAAGGATATTATGAATTGACAATTTTACAGATCAAGTGTCAAAGGTTTCAAAACGGAAATTTTTGTTTAAGTTTATACGGCACCAGTTAACAATGACAATAATTTTAAGATTAAGACTTTACTGGATTTTGACTATAAATCTGTATCAATGGATGGATATCATGGATAACATCCATCACTCCATCCCTGACTGTAACCGCTTATCCTGTTTTGAGTCCCAGGGTGCTTAAGCCTATCCCAGCCGTCATGGGGTGAGAGGTCACAGGTCAACACAGAGAGACAAACAACCAACAACTGTCGATTATTTTTGTTGCTTAAGCAGGTGATACACGAGAAGCCAAAGTAATAAGGTTGTTGGTTACGTTTTCTGCATCATCGTAAACTGCATCATTCTTTCACAGTATTTTGAAAGTTATACACAGTTTGTGACAACATGCGTACTTGTGACAACAGTACAAAAATGCATGGCCAAGACTGTATAATGCACTGAAAAGCAGTTTCAAAGTGAAACAATATTCACAAGTGGTGGTTTCAGAAATATTAAATTTAATTAATGTTAAGAAAACCTGCACATCTGAGCATGAAAGCTTTCTTATTAAGAGACCACAATTTCTGAATATTGAGGTTTCTTTAACACCAAACACTTAGGTGACTTTGCTCTGAAAAGGCTTTTCAAGGGTGTAAAACAGCGTTTGAATGCATGCACAACGTTTTTGAGTAGCATTTTCATGCTCAGATGATTCATAGTATAATTTCTGGTATAATTTATATGTTTTCAATTACATTCAAGAGTGCAAGTAAATTAAATAAACCTTTTTGATCAACCGGTCATGGCCATCTGCCTTAACCGGTTGGGGTGAGTGGAAAATGGAGAGAGGACATTGGGGAGGTTGGTAGGCCGAGTAGCTGCCCACTGGAAGACACACACAGCTCCAAAGCCGGGGACACCTGAGGACAGGGACAGAAAGAGGGAGACAGAGAGGCAGAAAGACGACTACGGGATAAAGAAGACACAGAGTTAATGTCCTACAGTGGTGACATAAAACGTGGAATGAGAGGAGGAAAGTGTCTCAGTCCATCAGGGGTTGGTCCCCCAGCAGTCTAAGCCTATAGCCGCAGGAGTAGAACGAACTATGAGCTTTATCCAAGAGGAACGTTTTGAGCCTAGTCTTAAAAGTAGAGAGGGTGTCTGCTTCCCAAATCTGGACTGGGAGCTGGTTCCACAGGAGAGGAGCTTGATAACTAAAGGCTCTGCTACAATTGTCTTTGTAAAGAAAGTCATGAAGTATAATTATAAACTCTTTTTCCAGGTTAAGTGTGATTCTTAAGTGGAACGCCACTTCGTTTCTAGTTTTCGTGACGCCTGCTTTAAATTGCGGGTTTGTGAGCTACAGCATGGAGATCAGCTGTTCGGATTTACTGCCTTCTATTTCACACATAGATCGTACAGGTAACACCTGCATAAAGAGTAGCAGAACCTGGTATTTATATTGTTGTAAATTTTGGCTTTTTGCTGTGCAACAAGTGTTGTTGACATACTGAGTTACAAATGTTACTGGAATGATCTCATCCAGTGCAATGAATCACAGCTGATCAACGTGCTCTTTTTCACAGACAGGCTGAGGCTCATTGGACATGCTGAACGGGCTGAAAAGCCTGTGGTGGGGGTCAGATGATGGGACATGGTGATGTAGAAGAACAACTTCTATTCTCTATGTTACAGTGAAATTTGTCCTGTACAACAAGACGGACTTGTGTTAACACAGACTCAGCTACTGTAACTCCAGACTAAGACCTTCCTCAAGTCTGTGCAGGTTTGTGGCGGAGCTGAGATGCCGTGGTTGCGTCATCACATACTGTCCTACAGTCTAGTGAAGTCTTCTTTAGATTTCTCTTTGTGAGATCACATTTCCAAGTTTTCCTGCTTTAACAGTAATTTTGAGACCAGTTTTTTCTCTGTAACGCCATTAGTTGACATTGCTTCCCTGAGAGTGTCCAGCTCCAGTAGTTCTACATGTCCTACATTGCCTCTGTAGGACACACATGGAGCTGGGACATGTCTCCGGGTGTGTGTCCACTGCTCCTGTGAGGCTCTGTCTTGTAAGTCGTTCTTCACCAGATGGCAGCAGAGTCAACAGAAGAGCAGCGGCCTTCCTGGGGCTCCACAAGTGGACAGGATGTCCTGTAAAACACGCACACTCAGCAAAATACAACAGGAAAACACTGAACATTAATGAGGTCATTCATTTAGAAAAGCGTTGGCTCCGATTGGTCCAGGAGGTCGTTAAATGGTGACTTCACCTAAATAAATAAATAAATAAAGTCCTCTGAATGTTATCTGGAGGACGTTTTTCAGTTCTCCTGATGTCGCCCATATGCTTATAATAACTATAGACGTATTTTAGGTCGACCTGCCCCAGTCTAATTGAAATCATCTAAAGTGAGGATCCCTCTGCCTGATGTCATCTGTTTGTCAGACAGAAGGAGAGAGGCAGTGCTTTAACACAGGAAAGTTTATAATAAGCAGACACATGACACGACAATAAATACATATTACAAATACATATCGCGCTTTGGGCATCGATGAAAAGGCAGCAGCATCCAGTGAGAAGCCGTGCGCGCCTGTGTGGCCGGATCACTGCTGTTCCTCCGCGACACGGACTTGGACCGGGACTGGAATCCACAGCATGACGGACTTATGACGGATCATCAGCTGCGGACCCTGCTCTCCACCACATGCTTGATTTTTCCGGCTTTGGGAAAGTCAGGATGACTTCATTCGTGCTGGACTTGGTCCTGTTAAGCGTTGGAATCAGTCAGGCCGTACTACAGTCAGGACGCGCGGACGTTTACACGAACCACTGGGCCGTGCGGATCGCAGGTGGTCCGAACCAAGCGGACCGGATCGCAGCTAAATATGGATATGCAAATCTGGGACAGGTAAAGACACGGTTCCGGGACATTTTCAGGAATCAGCTGCAGTTAAACATATAATGAGAATGTCCCAACTTTTACTTGCTTGTGTCCTGTAAAAGAGGGATTATGTCCAAAATCATAATTCTGTTCAGCTACTTCAGATTAATAATGCTTAGCTTTTTCTGCTTAGTGTCTGAACCAATATGCTCAAAATAATCTATTAATGTGTTTAAGGCACTTCACTCAGTTACTACAAAATAGGAAGTCAGTCCAAACTCAGTTGAATTTTCACAACCTGGCAACCCAAAAGTTGCTGTAATTAAAGCTCACAACAGTTTTTGGGCAGTTAAGTAAGATGTTGTTTTAGACAGAATTCAAACTTTTCTGGAATTAGGGTTTGTACTGTTCCATCATCTTTATTTTACCCCATTACATATAATTGTGCTATAGTAATGTGTTGATACTTGAATTTCTAAGTTTGAAATGATGTAGGCAATTTTCAATATTTGATACTTTGTTTAATACCGTCGTAAAAATAAAACAAAAACCTTTAGGGCATACAATTTTAGATTGTTATTTAAAAAAATAATAAAACAAGGCTGTATCATTTACTGCTTTTTTTCTACTAGGTTACAGTTCGACTTTAGTGATTATAATAATATAATAAAAATAACAAATAAAAAGAATAAAAAATATATTTTTTGTATTCTTGCAAAGTATTCCTATCTTCAAAAGCCTATGAGGCTCACGCCCATTTGGAAAAAGAAATTGGAATGGAAATATAAGTAAAAGTAAACAATTAAAACAGTGGATCACTCAACTAAAAATCAATCTTTCAAAGACTATGTTAAGAACAGCATAGTGCTGTAAACATTAATAATTAAATTACATTAAAGATAATATTCTTCTTGAGGAGATACACATACAAAAGGCTCTGGGGTCCAAATAAAAGAAAATCCACGCATTCCTGTGTATTTTCAAGTAACCCATAAGTTAAGTAATTAAAAAGGAATTACTGTTCATTCTATATTATATGAAGTGATGCTCTTCAGAAATGAGAAACTGTGCCACTGTAAAACTCATGACTAGCCTCAAGTTTCTTCCAAACTTTGACAGGGTAACCAGCCTGCCCATGTGCTCCTCTGTACGTAAGTTGTGCTGATGTATAAATACTTATTCTGAAGCTGAGCTTGAAGCAGCAATGTTCAAGTAAACGGAGGTGGTTTTCTCCGTCGTACATCCTAAGAACGAGTCCACACCTTTAAGTTTTGCTTAACTTCACTTGCTCTGCTTTGTAAGTGACACAGCCCCTCTACTCATTCCTGTGTGCTTCCACCTTTAGAACGTTTTTACTCTTCTTTGCTGCATTTGACGTGGGTCTCGCCAACCTTGGCCTTCTATTTTTGACAAACATTGTCCTTGAGATTTAGTTTAACCTCATCTAGAGGAAACACAATGGTCTAACTCTTAGCTCAAAAAATGAAGCGGTGTTCAGTTTCACCTGTGAATGTCGTCCTCTACTTTTTGGATAGTTAAGGGAAGAGAATATAACCTAAAATACTAACTCAAAGCAAAAAAAAATCAGTGAAAGAGCTGACTGGGTTCTCATTTACACTACATCCTCCAGAACAGTTTTGTCAGAGTTGTTAGAAATTTTTGCTCTTCTAGCACGCTCGCCAGCATTTTATATGCTGAGTCAGCATCTGGGCTCATCACAACTAAGTCTTTGCAAATGCAAATCCCTTTATCTCCTCTTCAGCCATCAACGCGTCTTTAACGAGCCGCTGAGTGCAGACTATGACTTCTAAACCACGACAGATCGCCAGGCACATGGGCTATATCCAGGCCTTCGCTATTGTGCACGAAGCAGGGAACCCAGGTGATGACCTGCTGACCTGCTTTTTGTTGTTGTTGTTGTTGTTTTTGTTGTTGTTGTTGTTGAGGCATTGGCAGCAGTGTTACAGATAATGGATGGATGGAGGTTTCCTGTACCGTGCCCTCCAGTGCCTTCCTTCCCCGTGCTGCCCCCTGTGCATTCCACGTTCAGCCCAACACAGCCTGAACACCAGCTTTGCTTGTTTCTGCCATAAATTGCAGAGTTACTGCCATGAATGTAGACGTGGCACTGTTGGTATATATGTCAGTGGTGCATGAAAAGAAGAGTTTACCTTCAAGATTACAGCTTGTGGGTTGTGTTGTCCTTGCAGGTCAATGCTCCTCAGCGTCGGTCTGACATTATAAGAGAAATGTCAGTCTAGCTAATCCAAAATCTTTACTCCCATAATAATAATAATATTGTGTTGCATCATCTGCATTTAGTCTGTTTGAATGAGTTATTCAGGCTTTTCCTTTTATTTGACCTGTTTATATGTTCTTATTTCTAAAAATGTAATGAACCATTAAATGTTTTGTATTCTTATAGGTAAAGCAGGTGTCACTAAATACAGATGTTATAATCAGCTTCGCCTTTAGCAGTTGCTGCTTTTGGTTCAACGGGGTAAAAAAGGTGACGAATATTGATGATTTCTTAAAGTCAGTGGATAGAAATCAGGCTTTTAAAGGAGTTTCCTTGAACCTGTACATGAGGTCAACCTAACACGACCTGAACGTCTGAGATGTCTGAAGAAACCTTTATGATGCACATGCGGAACAAATCTGGACCAGTATATTTATGTGGTCAGCACCATCAGCGTGCCGTATGTGGTGCTTTGAGTACATTTTAAACACATGCTTGCACTCCCATTTCAGTAATCTCCATAGACTGATTTTTATTTACATGGATGTTTGCCCTCATCATATTATAAGAGAAATAATGAATAACTCAACAACTACAAATTTAAACTCTACTTATGATACTACAACTGTAACTCTTTACAATAGTCAAAATTGTTTAGATGGCTAAATGCTAAATATAGTTTTTTTAGACTAATTGTTGAAATTGTCCTGTTGCTGTTGTGTTTTTATCAGATAGGAAGTCTGGAGGATCATTACCATTTCCACCACAGCCACGTGCTTCGTAGAGCTGCATACTCCTTGAGGGGCCCCCACAGATTTATCCACATGGATCCCATGGTGAGAGTCGGATCAGTCTCTTTCAAGTGGAGTCAACGGAGGAGATGTGAGCATGTGACCACTTTCCTTGTTGCTTGAAGTGTTGCAAGCAGACCTGCCAACAGCGAGCATAGCTTAGTGGACCACACTGGCAGCACTTCACACATGACTGTCAGTCAATTTTTCCTACTTCAGCACTTCAGCGGTGGTGTGAAAATTGTGCTCAACATGACTGACCAGAATTTTCTCTTATTCCTAAAATGCCACGGTTGTGTTGGGTTATAGCCATCAATCAAATAAGAAATGGTTACCAAGTTCACATAAGGAAACAGGTTCCCTGTATTTCTATGTGGTTCTTCCCTCTGAAACAACACTAATTGAGGGACACAGTTTAGTGACAGTCAATCAATCACAATCCGCAGCAAAACTACTGTCCATCTGCCTGACGATCCACAAAACAAAACAAAAGAAAAAAAAATATATATATATTTAATAGACTTATATGAATAAATAAAATGAATAAAAAAAGATTTAAGACAAATCAAAATGTTATATGCCAGAAAATATTTTTTGGTATAGTTACACTTTAAATCAAATGCAAACATAAAAAGAAAAATTATAGAGCAAAACTATGACATGTTTAAAGATAAAGAAGTCATTTAGACCAGCGGTGACAGCAGCATGAGCAATAATGACCACTGTGAAGAGGAAGCTAGTTTTTATATTAAATCATGTTTAAAAAACAAACACAAAGATTATTTTTTAATTAATCTTGTTTGAGCTAACAAAATACCATCAGTAATACATTTTCAGCATTGTATTGTACCTATATTTTTTATTTATATGTGTGTTTGTGTGTGTGTGTGTTGGTGCTTGTGGGTGTGTGGCAGTAAAACCATGATTCAGTAGTGCAGTAGTAGAGGACATATTATGTGAGATGAAGACTGTATTAATTTGGCATTATAAATTACAAAAAATTTCCTTGACACCTTTCAAAGAAAAAACGCAGGCTACATGAATAACTATTCTATTTACTGTATGCGTAATTTACAAAGGCCTTTCTTTAGAAACCTGTGTACAGTATAGTGTTTCTGCCATTTGCACTTCCCTCTTTAGGTGGACTGGGCCCAGCAGCAGCTAGTAAAAGAAAGAGTGAAGAGGCAAGCCCGAAGTGACCGAAACGTCATTCACTTCAATGACCCCAAATGGTCCAACATGTGGTACATAGTGAGTACAGTACACTGTCAATCACTGTCGACCATTTCCGCTGTGTCGAGAAGAGACGGGGTGTTTGACGTTTGCCTTTCGTGTTTGTCTGCAGCACTGCAATGACAAGAACAGCCGCTGTCGCTCAGACATGAACATTCTGTCAGCCTGGCAGAGGGGTTACACCGGCAAAAATGTGGTAGTCACTATATTAGATGATGGCATAGAACGGAACCACCCTGATCTGGCTCAGAACTATGTATGTGTTACCATCCAAAATCTCCTTAGGAATGAAAGTTCCTTCTCTGCTGATGGGGGATTTGTTGGGTTTTCTCTAAACGTCTGTATAGTCTTGACTTTATTAAGTAAAGTGTCTTCAAATGACTTTGTTGTGAATTGACGCTATATAAATAAAGTTGAATTGAACTGAATAAATTTTTCACATGTACAGTAAAATGATTTGCTTTTGGCAAACTGTTTATTGCCAGGCACAGTTAAGATCACTTAACAGAACTAGGAATTTGTCTTGGTGTAGGCATGGCACACAACAAATATGAAATATTTTCACAAATACTATAATATAATTATACAACAAAAGTAAGAAAGTGATATCACATAAAATAAAGTGTGATAGAGAAAAGCTCTGTCTCATTTACTTTTTTGCATTTTGTCTTTCTCTTTAATTTTTTAGGACCATCTGGCAAGTTATGATGTCAATGGGAATGACCATGACCCCATGCCACGTTATGATGAGCGCAATGAAAATATGTAAGCAATAAATTACTAATGTTGTCACCTTCTTATATTCAGTAAAAGTGTGTATTTATTTAGGAAAAAGCTGAATGCCTACTGTTCAGCATTAATAATTCCAGATGTGCTTCAGACACAGCCATTTTTGAAATGTGTCCAACAAGTCTCTGAAACACTCCGAATGCTAAATCCAATTCATGCAGTGGCTGAAAGTAAACTGGTGCAAAGCTATGATATGTTGGGTTTAGTGATAGTATAATAAATTATGAGTTGAATCAGTATTTTGTAAATCTAAACTTATTAACAAACATGTCTATATAGAATATATATTCTATGTATATATATACTTAATATACAGATTAAAATTATTTTTTTTACTAAATATGTGGGTAGAATTAATCAGCATTTACTAAATATAAACTTTCCATTTCCATTTACTACATCAAGTAATATTTTAATTCCTGAGTTTTTTTATAAAACTGTATCACATGTCACATTGCATTATTTGCAGTTAAGTGAATAACGCATTTGTTGCTCAAAGTGACAAAGACATTGTTGAATAAATTGCTAATATGAGAAGAAAATAGTAATGAAAGCTGCCAGCACAGGGAGCCTTGTTCACAGACGCTGTGTCACCTGCGTAAGAATTAGCAAACTAGCAGGTTAGCGGCCGTGCCTCTAACGCACAGGGCTTCCAACACCAGCTGGCTCATTTATCCAGCCATTCCAAATGTTTTTCCATAATTAAATCATTCTCATCTGCAGCACAGAGACATCAGTCTGACATCAGTCTGACATCAGTCTGACATCAGTCTGACATCAGTCTGACATCAGTCTGACATCAGTCTGACATGCTGCGACGGTACGTAGGATAGCGATACCAGGATAGCAAACGAATGTTAGCTAGTTTGTGCTCATATCAGTCTCCCATTTGTTTCAAAGTCATATCCAGGTTTTGTAGATAGTTCATCTTTCACAAGAAAATCAGTCACTTATGTCCTCGTTCATTCAATGCATCTTTCTCGGCTCTGAGTTGCTAATTTAATTAGCTGAATCAGTTTCATTAGCTACTTGGCGACATTGGTGTCTTGACGGAGGAGCCGATGACTTGCCAGAGCCACCATCACTGGCTCCACTATTACTCAGAAATGACGGGTCCTGTGGCGTTTGTGACATTTTATTCAAGAACAATTTACCAATTTTATCACAACTCAAAAGCACAAGTTCACATCTGTCTAGAAGGGGGCTACAACAAAAGAAGAAGGAACCTCGCTTTACACCCAAGCTATGATCGCTGCGTTTGCTAACGTGACATTAAAAAAAGGAAGACACAGGTGCAAGACTAAAAATATACAAAACAATCAAATCTAGCTAGTAAGTTACCGTAACATAACTTAAACAAAAAAACAAAGGGTGGTAGTTCACCGCCATTAAACATTAGTTAAGCTACCATCAGCACAGTGTACGACAAACAAGGGGCATGAATTCTGTGTCTGTTGCTTTGTGGTGTGTGGTCATTTCAAGATGTGCCACTATTAAAAATTATAAGATTGGGGAAGCGATCATGTTGATGCAGCTACACACACACACACACACACACACAGTTAGGTCACGGCTAAATGTATTTACACTCTTCTTTGCCACTGCATATATGAAAACTATTTATATCTTTAAAATTTAAAAACAGCGGAGTTGATTCAATAAATAGTTATGAAGGGTGTTTATGTCACTGCATGTCCTGATAACATCCTGCACCGTGAGTTTAGGCTTTACTGTCCTGTAACAGCTATGTTCCTATATTTAATTTTATGTCATGTAAAGTGTCAGTGGTTCAAAGTGGGACTAAGATTTGAAAATGATTGTAGGTAACAATTTTTTTGTGCTCATCTTCCACTATAAGCCCTTTGTAAATTCCCTTTTATGGTATATTATTGTACCCCAAAAATATCTATAAATACTGTTATACAATACCTATTACCATTTTGGCTTTGTATGAATTTTGGCTTTGCATAATTTTGTTCAAAATGTAAGAAACACGAACTTAAAAATAAAACAACAATGTGCTTTTGTGTCCACCCTACAGAACTTTACCTTGAATTAGCCGCTCCGCTTCAGCTGCCATGGACTTTAAGAGCACTAGCAACCCATAATATCAGTAATTTCCAGGTTCAAATATAACCCCATTATAGAAATATGTTGCCTTACTGGGCCTTGTCAAATGGCTTTACAGAATATGTACAGCAAAAATTCACAAATGAAAGTGAATGTTTCTTGGAATCAAACACGGGTCATCTATTTGACCTCCTAAAAAGTATTGAAAGTTCATACACATGTTTCCTTATGATTGTGAGGGCAAAAATTGAGGCAGTCAATTTGTTTGTTGTTTCTTTTCTGTAATATTCACATTTTCTGTGAGCAACATTCTACAAAACAAAGTCTGGTAAGAAAGAAAATTATCCATCCCCTGCTGCACCTGGGAAGATGGGAAGGTCATCAAACAATAACTAAATGATGTGATGACCTCTCTTTATATGATAAATCAAATTTTAGTTTGGTGTGGTTTATTTCTTCTGGAAATGTCACAGCTTTTTATCACATTGTAATTTCTGTGTCTGCTTCTTGTCTATGTAGACATGGAACTCGATGTGCGGGTGAAGTCGCTGCAGTGGCCAATAACTCCCATTGCATCGTAGGGGTTGCCTACAACGCTCGCATTGGAGGTAAGGTTCTCTGTCTTTTTTAGGATACCGTAAATTCCAGACTATAGAACGCACCTAAATTTAAGCCGCACCCGCTAAAATTTAAAAGAAATATATATTTTGTCACATATCCGATCGGACTATGCAATATCCAGGCTGATAAATAAGATATTTACATAGACAGATTTTGTACCATAAGTGTTTATTCATACACCTGAACCTGAATGGTGCCTGTAACACGGCAGTAAAAGTGCTGATGTTTGCTGTTGTGCGTCTTGGGTTGCATGCGCTAAGAATAAAAACTGGCACTTTTTTGTTTGCACTGACTTCCATCTACAGCGCCCATCTGAGGGCTGCAGAAAAATTCATAGAAAAGCCGCATCTCTGTAAAAGCCGCATGGTTCAAAACGTCGGAAAAAAGTAGCGGCTTATAGTCTGGAAAATACGGTAATTGACAGACAGTCTTGTCTCATCTGATGAATCCTAATGACTCTTATTATTTACCACTTGCGTTGCATGTTGTAATAGCATTCAATGGCTGCCATCGGATGTTATCAGCACCATAGATATAGGCCAGTTAGGGAAAACTCGGGGTTGGTGTTAAGACACAGAATGAAGATTAAAGATTAAAGAATGAACATTGCGTACTAATATCAAACAGGACACAAACTAGTGTCTTGTGTGAAAATGCTGTGTTCTATTAACCTCTGATAAACCCCATCCCTACAAAACTTTGTCAATTCTAAATTAATGTGCTAAATAGAACTCTGGTCATGTTTACAATAAGCCCTTGTTTTGAATGAATCTGACATAAAAACAAACCAGTTTGTGCACATGCAACCACTATACAGAATCTATGCATAAGTATTTCTATGTGGAGGCAATGACACAAATCAAACGAAAAATCTATAATTTAATGCCATTTCAATACAATATTTATTTTATTTGAAGCTCAGTAATCTGCAGGATTATATACAATAATAAATCATTAGTAAAATATGATAAACTAAGCAAAAATAAATTTTACATTCAACTAACAACTAAAAAAGGGCTTTCATAGTAATAATAATAATAACAATAATAATAATAGCAATAATATTTTATATTTTATGTAAAACAAAGACAGCTGCATATAAAAATACGATTTAATAACATTTAATAGTAAGTAAAAACTGTGCACAACTAAACAGGCTTAGCTAATTTAACAGTACATCTGAACATCTCTAAATCACTGAATGTGTCTTCCCCTCTTTCTTTCCCTGATATTCCGCTGCCTATATTCTCTTGTTCACTTCTCGCTTCACATTTTTCTCTCAATTCAATTCAATTCAATTCAATTCAATTCAACTTCATTTATATAGCGCCAATTTACAACATAGGTACTTTACATAATAAAGTTGAGACTATACAAACATGTAGAAAAAACCCAACAAATCCCCCTTGAACAAGCCATAGGCAACAGTGGAGAGGAAAAACTCCAGCAGAAACAGGCTCGGGGTGGACGGACATCTGCCTTGACCGGTTGGGGTGAGAGGAAAGTGGAGAGAGAAAAGAAAAGAGCAACAAGAGGGAGACAGAGAGGGAGAAGCACAACTATCAATCTGAACAGACGATCTCCATGGTATATAATTTAAAGCAGGTGTCACCAAAACTAGAAAGGAAGTGGCGTTCCACTCATTCACAAGAATTGCGCTTAGACTGGAAGAAGAGTTTATACTTATACAAATTAGCCTCCGTAAAGCCAGAACAGCTTATTATTAATCACTAATAGAGGAAAAGAAGAACAACCCCCGGTTTCTTTTCAGCACTGTAGCCAGGCTGACTAAGAGCCATAGTTCAACTGGTATTCCCTCAACGCTATGTAGCAATGACTTCATGACTTTCTTCACAAAAAAATTTTTAGCTATTAGAAACAAAATTTACCAGACCCTCCCCACAAATACAACAGAATTAGAATCATCAGTAAGGCTTCAGTCCCTTGTAATACGTAATGTCTTGACATGCCCCTTGTAATGGAATTGGGATTAAAGGAACTGCACTAAATTGGCTTAGTCTAAAAGACGTATAGGCCTGGATGACGTATAATTTCCTTCTTCCAAACTCAGATAAAACTGAAGTTATTGTATTTGGGCCTAAAAGTCTAAGAAACATGTTGTCTAACCATATTGCTACTTTAGATGACATAACTCTTGCCCCCAGTAGTACTGCAAGGAATCTCTGAGTCATTTTGACCAGGATTTGTCATTTACCTCACACATAAAGCAAATCTCTAGAACAGCCTTCTTCCATCTACGGAACATTGCCAAAACTTTGGAGCATCCTGTCTCAAAGTGATGCTGAAAACCTGGTCCATGCATTCGTTACTTCTGGATTGGACTACTGTAATTCTCTACTTTCAGGCTGCCCCAGTAACTCTCTAAAAAGCTTCAATTAATCCAAAATGCTGCAGCAAGATTACTGACTGGGATTGATAAGAGAGATCATATTTCACCTTCAGTAGCTTCTCTTCAATTGGCTTCCCAATAAATGTAGAATAGAATTTAAAACCCTTCTTCTTACCTATAAAGCTCTAAACAGTCAAGCTCCATCATATCTAAAGATCTCCTAGGACCAGATCATCCTAATAGACCACTTTGGTCTCAGAATGCAGGCCTACTTGTGTTTCCCAGAATGGGAGGCAGAGCCTTTAGTTATCAAGCTCCTCTCCTGTGGAACCAGTTCCCAGTCCAGATTCGGGAAGCAGACACCCTCTCTACTTTTAAGACTAGGCTCAAAACCTTCCTCTTTGATAAAGCTTATAGTTGGTTATAGTCATGCTGTTATAGGTTTAGACTGCTGGGGGACCAACCCCTGACGCACTGAGACACTTTCCTCTTCTCTTCACTCTCTCCTCTCATCCCACATTTATAATGTCACCACTGTATGACATTAACTGTGTCTTCTTTGTCCCGTAGTCGTCTTCCTCCCTCTTTGTCTCCCTCTCTCTGTCCCTGTCTTTAGGTGTCCCCAGCTTTGGCGCTATGTGTCTTCCAGTGCACAGCTACTGGTCCCAACAACCTGCACAATGTTCTGTTGTTCCTTTCATTGCTCTGTTCTTTTCCTGGTTCTGTTGGAGGTTTCTTCCGATAAAGGGAGTTTTTCCTCTCCACTGTTGTCTACGGCTTGTTGTAAATTGGCTCTATATAAATAAAGTTGAATTGAATTGAGCAAGCGCTCTACTTTTTGAGCTAATACCAATGGTTAAGGACCTGGGGCTCGTGTTGAGACACGCGATATTCTAAGTGGTCCCAAGTTGAACTGACGAGGTGGCCGAGTGGTTAAGGCGATGGACTGCTAATCCATTGCGCTCTGCGCGCGTGGGTTCAAATCCCATCCTCGTCGCTGTGTGGTGTCCTTTAATTATGTTGAGTGTTATAAATTAAAACCTCTGCTGGACTTAAAACGTTGGTGTGATTGTAAATGTGGAAATCACACTGACGAGTACACCAATGTATTGCTTACCCATCTTGGTTGAATCCCATCCTCGTTGCGGTCTGGACACACCGAGCCAAGCTGCCTGACTACTGGATACGTAGTACATTCATATGTCGAACATCCAAAAGTAAACCAAACACTCTTTTGTGCAAAGGCCTCGACTGCGACAGCTCATGCAGAAATCACACTGTGAGATGACCTTGTTGTAAATTGGCTCTATATGAATAAAGCTGAATTGAACTACCTCAGAAAGAAACTCAGAGTTAATGTCATTGGTGACATATAAATGTGGTCTGAGAGGAGGAAAGTGTCTCAGAGCATCAGGGGCTGGTTCCCCGAAATAACTTTTGGCTTATGTGTGGACATGGTTTTAACAGCATAAAATCATATTATAAACCTTGTATAAATTCATGTTTCGCTCGCGTACGAGGCATTAAAAAGAAGTGGATTGATCATGAACATAACATCAATAGTTGGAATTTTTTTTTTTGCCGGTCATGTAAGCAAATGTGTGGGAAACACTGCATTAATATCCTTGTAGTTGTTGAACAGCCTAACTTCTAGGAGTATGTATGGATGATATTATTGTTTTTTTTCTTTATGTTGCAGCTGATTTGCCAGATATTTTCAAGATTTTATTACTGTACTAACCTATTTAAATTATTTTTTATTATTACGTTTATTGTTTTTGTTCACTTGGGAGTATACATTGTTGGTTGTTTTCTTCAGTGCTTAAAGTTATTTTATAGTTCTGTGGCTGTTTTTTTCTTCCAGGAAAAATATGATATTGTTTTTTCCTATAATTACTGCAAATTCACAGTATGTTTCTTTGTGCTCAGTTACCTCAGGCAGATCCAAGTCAAAGGAAGGAATAAGAACGCTCCGTGGATATTTTATTTATGTATACACACACATCACAAAAAAAAGACTCAGGATGTTTTTTACAGTACTCTTTACTCTGTTTATTAAATCAAGAATACAATCATAACTACAGCTTTTAGATAAGTTCCTACTCTGCAACTTTCAAACGATTCATAAAAATAGTTCTGTAATTGTGACTTTGGAGCAAAATGGTATTGTGATTCTGTGTAGATGTTGCTTTTATTTACAATATATTCAGTATGTAATGCGGTGAAGATGCAGGAAATGCTGGACTGTTTACATTGTTAACTGAAAGAAATGTGTGATGTCTTGATTGATGTTGTCTTGAAAACAGGGATTCGGATGCTGGACGGTGACGTAACAGATATTGTAGAAGCAAAGTCCCTGGGAATCCGACCTGACTATATCGACATCTACAGTGCCAGCTGGGGGCCTAAGGATGATGGCAGAACAGTTGATGGCCCAGGGCCGTTGACCAAGCAGGCTTTTGAGGAAGGCATCAAGAAGGTTTGATCAGTCGTAAACAGTGTTGAGTGTAACACATCACACAAAGGAATTAGAGTACTTTGATTACTTTCTGATATAACGAATAATTAACACATTAGGTCTGAGTACTAAGTTGTTTAGTTACATTTTCAAATATGTAATCTGTTACATTTAAACTACAAATGTATGTACTTTTTGTAACGAACAGAAATCTGCCGTAAATTGACAGCACTGGCTGCCTGCTCAAGTAATACACATATGCACTTAAATTGTACGTGTTTAAAAGGCCTATAACTTTAATTTGAAAGTGATCTATGTGTTTGTGTTCAGGTGTGTGATTTGGTCCTGCAGGATTTGCCTGTAGCGCCATAAATTGAAGCCTCTGTTGGAATATGTACTAGTCTAAATGTAAGGCTGTACAATAAAGGAGTGTAAATGGGGCAACGTGTCAGGGCCAGACTGTGTTATGATGGTAGAGTCATTATAAAGGTCTTGACTAAAACAACATGCATGAGAAATTACAAAGGAGTTTTCATTTTCAGAAATGGTACTTTGAAGTACTCTGGTTACTTTTCTCAAAAGATAACGCTGTAAAGTAACTAGTTACTGCAACTGGTTACTTGACAATAACTCTCAATGTAATTAGTTACCTTTAAAAGTAATATTCACTAACATTTGTCATAAACAATTAACAAAGACGTGAGCAGATTTAATTACTGTGTATGTTGTTGCTTGGGTGGCATCACAGATGCATTTATGTCCAACAGGGCCGCAAAGGCTTGGGATCCATTTTTGTCTGGGCGTCAGGCAACGGTGGTCGGCAGGGTGATCACTGTTCATGTGATGGTTACACCAGCAGTATTTACACCATCTCCATCTCCAGCACAACAGAGAATGGGAACAAACCGTGGTACCTTGAGGTCTGCAGCGCCATCATAGCTACAACATACAGCAGCGGAGAATTTTATGAGAAAACGATTGTGAGTACTTAATAATAATAATAATTAGTAGGTCCTTTACAGTGTTATAGTATTAGTACAGCTGAAGTGCCCTAAATTCAGAATAAAAGGATTACAGAAGTACAGAAAGTTCTACGTATTTTGGATGTAGATTTATTAAAAATGCTGCTCATTATCAAAGCTGTCATAGCTAATCAGCTAGTGTTAGCTGGCTTCCTAAGGGCAGTAAGGATAAGGCTGTAATATTTAGTTTGATCAGATTAACACAACCAAAGTTTTGGTTAAACAAAAAAGTAAAAAAAAACAAAAACATTGTAAAAATCAAGCTGGTTATGTTCTCACCTAACTGGAACCTACCACCTGTGCAGGTAAGCATGGGGCCCGTCAATCACAACAAAATCCACATATAACCTCAATTAATAAGGAAAAACTAAAGACTAGATATCTCATCAAGGGGACCTATTGCTGTGTCTGCACATCTTTCAATACACACTATTTAATCGAATAGAATCTCTCTTAGCTTCGTTCTACCTATCCTCCTTCTAGTCGGTTGCAGCTACCCAGCGGTCACTAATAGACGGATCCAGACTCTGTACCCAGAGCCAGAACCAACATATCATTACATTTGTATTCAGTTTTAGATCCAGTGACTCTTTTCTGACAGCAACAGGGATATCCTTCCAGTCTCTGATTTGCCAGTTACAATAGTATTACTTACTTGTATGATTGTTTACACATGTGACATATTTTTATTAATTTTTTTTTTTTTTTTCATTTTAGATTGCACATACTGTATTCTGATATTCTTTTTTGCCGTACCATGCTCATTCTCTGCTGCTGTAACATGGAAATTTACCCATTGTGGGACAAATAAAGGTTTATCTTATCTTATCTTATCTTATCTTATCTTATCTTATCTTATCTTATCTTATCTTATCTTATCTTATCTTATCTTATCTTATCTTATCTCTTATCTTAATGGTTGCCATTGGTTTAGACTGAAGACTGAAATTAGTTAAGGTCAAGAGACTGTCAGCTAATCACAGGCAGAGTAGGATGGGCCTACACTGAATAGAAGCTTTGAACACCTGCATTTCCAGTAAAAATAGTAGCATTGACAGGGAGAGAACAATATAAAGTAAGAAGTGAGAAAACAAGTGGCAGAAAAGTGCTGAAATTGTAAATCAGTGTGTCGTAGCTTGGGCTAAATGGCAGTTGGCAAAGAAACCAATCCAAAGGATTAACCCGTTTAATCCAGAATGGACCAAGGTGTAAGTTATCATCCGTTCTGTAGGAACTCAAAACCGCTGTGTCTCATCTGCTCTGAGATGGTGGCAGTGGTTAAAAGTGGGAATGTGAAAGGCCACTACAAAACAACACATTCCATAAAAATTAAAACAGCTACATTAAACGTATTATTATTATTATTATTAATGTTATTACATTATTATCATTATTCAAGTGCTTATTGTTTATAATTGTCAGTGGAAAGTAAATTTTACTTTGCTTTTACCCTTTTTTTATTGGTTTATTTACTATGAATGATTCACAGTAATGAAACCCAAACTTAATTTTGAAGAGGTTGTTGTGGCACTATTCAGAGACTTAATTTTTGTCTGGGGAAATTTTGGGACAGGTCAGATTTTTTTTTTTAAGACTTTAGTAGTTGACTTCACACAGTGCAAACGTGGAAAAAGTGACAATGCTGCTTCAATAAAAATAAATTAATTGTAATGCAACCTAAAGATCAGGATGGTGCAGACCTGTATATTAGGAAATTTTCTCTATCTAGCCCTCCTTGAATCATAATTCACTACTCCTGACCTAATCTCTCACCGCTGAGATGGTCTAATGATGTAAACCTGCCTCCACTCTCCTCCTTCCACTCGATATTTACAAAGAAAACAAGAAAAATTCCTTCCAGCACACCCAGTAATCCTAGAAACATTATTACAACACACCCCAAACATAGAACTTATCAGTACAAACTAATGTGATTAACTGGAGTATATTGCAAATAATAGCTCAAACAAAACATTGTTAATATTAGGGAATGCAGGATCTAGGGAAAAAGGAAAGACAGTTACCTTTTCATAAGCATGTTTATCCATAGTGCGTTACAGTGTTGTTTCACATTCAATTGTATGCATGCGCATGTGTATTTGTGCAGAAGACTTAAGAACGTAGGGTGTATTTGCTCATACTGTTTTGTATTTTTCTCACTATGCAGACAGTAGATAGAACAAAGAAGATGATGATACGATGAAGAGACAAAATTATGTATGTTTACAACAGGCTTAGTAATTCAGTTCCCTACTACAGCTAATAACGACCAAGAGAGCTTGGAGCTGGGTTCACTTTTGAACTTGCTCCCAGTTATGTATCTTGTGTCCTTTTCCCACACTGTGTTCCCCAGTGTAAACATTATGCTTTGGTTTGTGTACAGCTAAGGTGGAGGCCAGCCAAACATTCAGGTCAGACTAAGTACTTCCTGTCAGTCTGTGTTTTGCTAACTGTGGCTTTTGGACAACAACAATACTTCAAGTCAAATTAAGTTATTGCACAAAGATGTAAAACATGTGTATGGAGTTAGGAAGGTATGGTTTTGCTATTAGGGGAAGTGTAATGTAGGTTGATTCCAACCCTCACTGAACTTAGGGTTATGACGTAGTTATAAAATATTTTGTATACATTTTTTATTGGAAATATTTTATTATTTTTTTATAGTCTGGTAGTTTCTTTTTCTCAAATTGAACAAAAGTGCAATAGGAAAGAAAAAACTGGATGCCATCTTCCTGTAGAGGAGCCTGAAAACAATTAAATTGCCACATAAATGGCAACGAGCATGCCTGAGATCAGCCCAGACATTCCACTTGTCGTAAGTGTATATAAGTGAATATAGAAATATTTAATTCATTTCTTTAATAAATGCATGAACTTACTGCTCATAGCAAATCCTACTAACACAAATCATAAAAGTGGCTACCGACTGTCTGATGGAAAACCAGGTAAACATAACCAACATAAACATGCAGTTAAGCATAAGGCATATAAGTCCGATTATTAGGTTAAATGTCACAAATATCCCTATACAAAAGACAGGGAGAATTTGGGGGTGTTCGCTTAGAAAATACGCTCCCAGTAATCACGTCTTTATCTAGACAGACAATAAAGTCAATTGTTCATTTAAGAGTGAAAGGATTATTCACCAAGATAACAGTTTGCGCAATGCTGTGTTTCCTCACACACACCATGTTGCAAAGCTGGACAGTAATGTGCCCCCACGGCAGAGCAAACACCAACAATAGAAGAGATGAATGTAGTCTATTAACAGTGCCTTAGATGAAAAGTAAACTGAATTTGTGCTCTATTGCAGATGACCACAGACCTTCGGCAGCGCTGCACTGATGGTCATACTGGCACTTCTGTCTCTGCTCCCATTGTGGCTGGAATCATAGCACTCGCCCTGGAGGCTAAGTCAGTCACATATTTTATGTTGCCATTAATACCATATTAATCTTTTCTCTCCTCGTCCTTCCCTACATCCAAGATGTAAATGTTGTAGGGAGATTGTTGATTACATATATGTACAGTCCTTTGCCAGTCTGTTCCATTTCTCAGCATCTCACACCATGACGCTGCTAATAAGTCTCTCAGAAAGCATCATTCCCAGCAACAACATTTTGCTCATGCTGTTATAGTTCCCTCCTACATTTGAGTGTTTTTTGAGTCAATTATCCAATTAGATCATAAATTGGACTGTGACACAGCCATTTCAATCAAGAGCTGGACACATTATTAAAGCAAGGAAATAGTCACTTTGAGGTGCTGATTTGAGCTGTAAATTAATAGATATTTTTAGTGATAATGTGTTTTAAACACCAACAGCAAAGAAGCCATTTTAAAAAATGTTTAAATTGTATCAGGGTTTTTGACACACAGACAGTACATTTTAGTAGGAAATATTCAGAGTTGTCTTTTTCTGTGTGTTCTCTGCTTATGCCCTAACAGTGGATGCTGCCCAGCCTATTTCAGTTTTTGGTATAACAGATGCTTGGATACAGTGTAAAGATCGATGTGCTGCGTTTCTTCAATTCTGCTTATCTCTTCTGCAGTCTTTTGCTTACATGGAGGGATGTACAGCATCTTCTGGTGAAGACGTCCAGACCCGTCCACCTGAAAGCTAATGACTGGAAGACTAATGCTGCTGGACATAGAGGCATACTGCATTCTAAGTCTAATGCTAACATAGTATATTTACTATTGTATACTTCAATTTTTTGTAGTATGAAAATATTGTTTTGTTAACTCATGCAGTTCAACCCAACAACACCTTTTTATAGAAGCATATTTGGTGTCTTTGTGTTGCAATCCGTGCATGTGTTCCCTCACAGTCAGCCACATGTATGGTTTTGGCCTGGTGGATGCGGAGGCCATGGTGCTCGAGGCTATAAAGTGGAGGACGGTTCCTTCTCAGCACATGTGCAGGCAGACGGCTAAGCGTCACGTGAGGTGAGGAGAACTGCAGACACCTCTACTATCGTACTCTGCATATACCTCAGTATACGATACTTTATAGTGGTAAATAAACACTCTGCTGACAGCTAGAAAGACTCTAGGCTGAACACCTTTTGTTAGAAGTCCGAGAGTACAGGAGTCCAAATTTAAATACATAGTAGATATTCATTTTGGTATCAATTGAGTTTAATCTTGAATAATAATAACATGGCTGAGGTCACTGAATAAGGGAGGAGGACAGCATTTATAAGGTCTTTTTAAAGCTAATCTAATTATACCTGAGATAGATGATCTAATTTGGAGTTTGGATAACACCTTATAAATCCTGTATTTACTTTAGGCAATATAGATATAGTATCAGTGTCCCCAGTCGCCAATCTCAGGGCCATAGAGAGACATACACAGACAGACAACCATTTGCACTTGCATTCACACCTATGGGTCACTAATTAATCTAACTTCCATGGTTTTGGACTGTGGGAGGAAACCAGGAGGAAACCTATACAAGTACCATGTTTCATTTTAGGTAAATCTACTATGTCAATCAGTAACATACACCTACCAAGTACAAGACTTATGGCTGTTCTAGGCACATCCAAGCTGGCCAAAGCATGAACAGCAGCATAACCACTTCTGGCTGTTTAGAAGAACCTGAGCAGCATGTGGGTTACCTGGAACATGTGGTGCTCAGTGCCCTGATTGTCCACCCAAGGCGAGGAGATCTAGAGATCAACTTGATTTCTCCGTCTGGGACAAGATCACAGCTACTGGCTAAGAGGTGAGGGGATTACTGTACACAACAACACATGCTACACAATCAAATTTTGGAAAAACTGCACTTTTATCATTAATTTATCTTGCTTGTTGTGCACCAGCTCTTGCATTGTCAGTCAGTATAGTAAGAATGACAGGAGACAGGATGTGTAGACCAGACTTTTTTTCAGCACTGGAGACTTTTCCTTGTGAAGTCCAGATTAAGATGAAGCTACATTAATATTCGGTAACTATGTAACTCTAGCACAGATTGACTGGTTTATGGCAGCATAAGCAGTAGATCTTCCAAACAAAAAGAAATGCAATCTAATCTCTAAAATCACTTTGGTTCGTTGCTTATAAGAAAGTCAAACTCGGCTTGTAAGAAAAGCTAAAAGTTCAATAATTAGGAAGCACTGAAAATTTTAATCTATTAAGCTAAAAAAACAACAAAAGTTACAAAAGTTATAACAACAACAATTTCGAAACAAAATAATTAGACAGAAACAAACATACAGTTCAAGTCAGGAACCAGCCCAGACTGAATTGTTCACAAGACTTCCTTATATGTGTAAAAAATGTGGCATGGAATGGATTTCACACCATCATGAGAAACGGCCACTTTTCTTTGTCTAAAGGAGAACTGATTTTAAAATGGATTTTCTAATAACCATTCACTTCAATTCAATTCATCTTTATTTATAAAGCGCCAATTTACAACAAACAAAACAAACAGGGACAACATACAAAACGACAGGGTCAGAGAGAGGGAGACAGAGAGGGAGAAAGACGACTACAGGACAAAGACAACACAGAGTTAATGTCCTACAGTGGTGACATTATAGATGTGGGGTGAGAAGAGGAAAGTGTCTCAGTGCAGAGTCCCCCAGCAGTCTAAGCCTATAGCAGCATGACTATAACCAACGATAAGCTTTATCAAAGAGGAAGGTTTTGAGCCTGGTCTTAAAAGTAGAGAGGGTGTCTGCTTCCCGAATCTGGACTGGGAGCTGGTTCCACAGGAGAGGAGCTTGATAGTTAAAGGCTCTGCCTCTCACTCTGGGAACTACAAGTAGGCCTGCATTTTGGGACTGAAGTGGTCTTTTAGGATGATATGGTTGTGAGGGAAATTTTGATCAATGACCATTTGTTCACACTTCTGGCAGAGGCCAGACACCAAGTCCCCGCTACTCAGTAGGAAGCCCACGGGAACTAGCAGGGACATTGAATCCCAGAATATTCCCTGACACCTAAAACAGACCCTACTGTCTTCTTTTATTTAACCCTAGCTCCCCCCAGGTAGCTGTCCTAACAGAGACTAGAGACAGTAACAGAGACTTGCTGATTATGTGTGATTTGCATAGTGGAGCACTTAAAAACACACACAATCCTGACAGAATTCATCAGACCACTGTCTGATCAGCTCGAATGTAAACTGCTTTCTGTTGTGTTTCCTTACCTGTTCCTCTACCTTTTGCTTATTTTACCTATGTGCATTGTCATTAAATTGCTTAAAAATCATTTGAGAGCTGCCTAGTGTCTCTTAACTTGCTCTCTCAGATTTTTGCCACAACAATGGTACTAGGAGATCTGTTGGGTAGGATGGGGCTTGACCGTTTAGAGATTTTAGGTAAGAAGAAGGGTTTTAAATTGTATTCTGCATTTAATGGGAAGCCAATGGAGAGAAGCTAATGAAGGTGAAATATGATCTCTCTTATAATCCCAGTCAGTAATCTTGCTGCAGCATTTTGGATTACTAAAGTGAACCTATGCAGTGCTACCACCTGGTAAGGATAAACAAGGGAGATAAGTGGAAGACTGCATTCAATACTCTTACTACTTACTATGAGTCCCTATTTATGGCTTTTTGACTGACCTATGCTCCAGTAGTCTTTCAAAGACTGGTAAATTATGTTTTTCAGGACGTGGTTAACAAATTTGCGTGTGAGGTCAGTGGACCCTTCCCTATTGCCAGTGTGGTTAACCCTGTGGTGGTGATCCTCAAGCTCCCCAGAGATTTTTTCTGTTTTTTCTACTTTCTCTGTCTCTAAGATCAAATCAGTCAAGTTCAGTCCTTTATTTCAGGCACTTCCTGTTTTTGTTACAGTTCCCTTCGTGTGCTTTGGCGCCATTTGCCCAGAACTACTTTGAACCTCATATTGCAATCCTTGGGATGCAGTGATGTGATTCTGACTGAGATCATGTGTTAATAATTTTCCACATCATCGGTCTAAAAGCATCATTAATCATTTATCAGTTCCTTGTTTGGGTTTTATTATCTAATCCCATTATCGTGGAGCATTTATCTGCTTAACATCACCTTCACCACGCCTCATTTCACCCCACTGTGTTTGCAGGTTGTATGACAGTTCCAATGAAGGCTTTAGGAATTGGGAGTTCATGACTGTTCATTTTTGGGGAGAGAGGGCAGAAGGAACATGGACTCTGGAAATTATTGACTCACCATCTAAGCCACGCAACCCTGAGGTGTTAGGTGAGGTCTAACAGCACGTGCACAGTCACACACAAAAGTTACATTTAGATTTAAAGCTGGTATGTTTAAAAAATGATTATTACCTTTAATATTTCTGTATACTATTGTTGTACAGGCAACCTAAAAGAATGGACACTGATCTTGTATGGCACATCTCAGGACCCTTTCACACTAACCAGTGCCCAGCATTCCTGTTCAAAAATGGTGGAAATCCCAGCGTCAGAGGAGCTGCTTGAGGAAGAGGAGGATGAAGAGTACAATGGTGAAAGAATCCAAAACATGAAACACCTCCGAATGTTCACTAAACTCATATCAGTAGTGGGTTTAGGAGCAAAATCTAGAAACAGTTTGACAAATTATCTGTGACAAATAATCTGTGTTCTATCATCTCATCCTGTATGATAGAATGATAAATGATCATAATCAGTGTCCTTCACGCAGGGCCATGCCACAGTGAGTGTGGAGACCAGGGCTGCGATGGACCAGATGCTGACCACTGCCTCAACTGTGTCTATTTCAGCTTGGGTAACTTGAAAAGTGGCAGGTAAATGTGATAAAAGGAAACAGACAGACAAGGTAAAGTGAAATGCAGTTGTAGGCTTAACAATAAGCAGACTGTCTTCTGAAAATTAGCTGGGTTGGACAATCAGGCTGCACTTATTAATATTGTTAAAAAAATAATGGATCAGTGGTATTACTCACAATAACAAACCCAAAGCGAAATACCGAGAGAGTGGTACAGACAAAACTGCTGTTAAAAAACAAATCTCATATTAACTCTTGGCCATTTGGAAGAGAGTGTAGGAGACTAAAGTGGAATTGTCAACTGAAGGGAGGTTCCCTGATCTCAGACTACAACTGAGCTTTTTAGCCACCAGACGTTTTAGAAATTACGTTTGACAGAAACCAACAATATAGACCATCAAAAACACCACCCCCACTATGACGCATCTTGCTTTATCATGAGTGTAAAATAAAAGAGAAATGGTCTAAAGGCAATGTTAATGCTGTTGAGTAGCCAAGTTAGAGCCCAGACCTTAATCTAACTGAGAACTTGTAGCTGGGCGTGAAAATAAATGTTTACTCACTATCCCCATGCAAGATATCTGAAGTATAAGGAAAAACATTCCAGATGCTTAAAGTTGGCTGTAACTGCTGCAGGTGCATCTAAAAATACTGAACCAAACTATAGCTATACAGTCACTTATTTTACAGTATTTTGATTACTTTACATTACTTTGTACAATCTCTTTTTTTAATTGGCATGAAAAATCATTTTGTATATCTTTGTCAAAAAAGCTAAATTCAATTAAGCGTGATTCAAAGTTCAAAGGAAATAAGAGGAGATAGCACAGTGGGGGAGCGGTTGAACCGATTTCAAGTTCAGTTTCCTCCCACAGACCAATACAGGCATGTTAAATTAATTGGTAACTCTAAATTGACCATAGGTGTGAATATAAGTATGAGACAGATTAGGCAGTTTTCCAGGGTTTAGCCTGACAGGGTTCCAGGTGCACAGGATAAACTGTTACAGATAATGGAGGTAAAGAATAAAATCTATACTGCAAAATTTCCAAAGGAACCAAATAAGACCAAAAACAAAGCTAAAAGGTAGTGAATACTGGAGCTTTATATTTCAGATTGGCAAAAATGCATCCCCAAAAGAATGGTCATGTTGGTGAGTAACTGGGAATTTTATGACTTGAAATCATATTTACTGACCAAAAACGTTGTGTGAAATATTTCCTTTCTTCACCAGTTTATTTTGATTGGTCTCATTCTAATCATGGTCACGATATTCAACCAAATAATTTCCCCCCAGAGCAGTTCTGACTCTTACCTTGTGCCTATAAATCCATATTCTGTTGTAGGCTAAAACTGTTTGCACTATCCTCTATGTGTGTAGAAACTGTGTGAGCCACTGTCCACTGGGACACTATGAGGACACAGCATCTCACCGATGTAGACGCTGTTATAAAGGATGTGAGAAATGTGTTGCCCGATCAGCCGGAGACTGTCTCTCCTGCAGAAGAGGCCTTTACCTCAACCCACTCAACTCCACCTGTGTCAGTACCTGCCCTCCAGGTTACTTTGGTGATGAGAGTAAGTCATCACATCCAAAGATGTTTTGTAAAATATCTGATATGTCACAGTCATTAGGGCTCTCTGAAAAATAGTCAAACATCACAGTTGTTTCTTATTCATAAGTAACTGAAAAAAACATATGTATAAAACACACACATGATGCATTGCACCAGTGGTTCACACTTGGTTTGCATCTTGAGCAATTGGATCGCAAGTGCACTGCAATAAATCCAAGTGTAAACAAACGCCACCAAACTGGATTGTGATCTGATCATTCAAAGAACTTGTTGAGGTCTGACATTTACATTTACATTTATTCATTTGTCAGAAGCTTTATCCAAAGCCAATAACAAGAGAGGTACAAGGCAGAGACAGTCTGAGTCAAAGAGAGGAACATCAAAGCAATTTGCTATCAGAAAAAATGTTTCCATTTTAAGAAATGTAAGTGCATAAAAAGAGCAGAAAAGAAGGTTTTTTTTATTGCATAGGAAGATGCAGAAGAGTTCTGTTTGCAGCAGTTTTTAAAGATTGGGAGTGAGGCGCTGAGGCTGCAGAGTTTAGCAGCTCATTCCACCATCATGGGATCACTGAGCTGAGGAGTTTTGGTGTCTTCTACTTACTGTATTATATACAGTAAATTAATTCATAAAGTTAAATTCATGCCTGGGAGTTGAACTCCTCATTCCATTTAGTCCTCCAAACATCACCTCTGTTTATTGTGGCCATTCAACACAAATCTTTCAAATGTCAAATCTCCATAAACTTTTCTTTGTCCGCATGTCCAGCTAAGAACTTTGTCCAAGCTTGAAGGTGCTGATCTTGGATCGTTCAGTCCACTGTGATATAAATCTGACCTGCATGTAGACAGTAACAATAGTTTCCAGCAGCTTCCAGGTCATTGTAAGACCTGGTGCCATTATAGTCCCTGGGTTGTTCCTGACCATCCAAACCAAAGTCTTCTCACTTGAGTGAGACATTCTGGGTCTTCTTCTAGACCTTGGAAATTGGCTCCACCTTCCAATCACATATATTTACATTCAGCAGTTTGAACTAATGATCTCTGTGAGTAAAGTAGTTCAGATATGGCCCCAAGAAAAATTTCTGACTTTTTTAAATTTACAATCCTTTTTCTTGGATTTGCACAAAGCTCTTCAGACTTTGCCATTATACAATTTTTAGTGAATCCAATGGGTGCTGTCAACCAAAGTCTTTTCATGTTGGCACAGAGAAGCCACCAGCTGTACTCATTCATGATCATTAACAGGAAGTTAAGAGGCCTCAGTCTTAGTAAATTGAAAGACATTTTGGGACTGTGAGTATTACAGAATTAATGATCTAAGTAGGTGTAAATTTAGTCATTGACGCTTTTCACACTGTATGTAAAAATTTGAGCCAGTGGTGACGTCAGAAAACAAATAGATATTACCCTGTGCACTAAATTCCTGCATTTATTAATGCAAATTATTTACTGAATTTGTATGGTATACGTTATGTTAAAATAAATAGTTTAAAGCCCAAATATTGCCATTATAAAACTTTAGCAGATTCAGTATATGTCCGATTTGTTCCACCACGATAACAGACTGACCACTGACTGTAACTACTTTCTGTGTCAGATCAGAAACAGTGTCTGAAGTGTCATGACACCTGTACGAGATGCCTGACACATGCAGAAAGATGCAGCGCCTGCAGGGAAGGCTACAGGTACATCTTCTTAAGACATGTCAAACCTTCTCAATATGTAGAACTTTGTTTTAAAACTGTGTGTCGTAATGTAATTCGGGTTAATTGTTTGTAGTCTGGCAGGGATGACTTGTGTTCCTGAGTGCATCAATGGAACCTTTTTCCATCTGGAAGAGATGACATGCAGTCGTTGTCATTCATCTTGTAGGACCTGTACAGGTATTTGCAGCTTCTACAGTCCACGTGATTTAAAGGAGTGGTTACAATATTTTGAAGCTGTTCTTGTTACAATAGTTTATTTCAAAGTTACTGTGTATTTAAAACAAATCTTGCTCTTTTTGTCCCTTCAGAGTTCCTGTAGAATAGGAATACTTTGTACTAGTCATGCTGTTTCCCAGCTCTTCACAACAGAGTTGACAATAATCACTTGCCCTTAGTGTGTTCTACATTTCACTCGCCATCATCCATACTCCTTGGGTTTATTTTTGCCACATAAGAGTTAGAAGAAGCTTTGCATTTATTCACATTTTAAAAGGACAAATCGAGTGAAACTGTTCAGGCTGGTTGCAGCTAATAGTGGTCAAAATAGAGACAAATCCACCGTGTGCAAAGAGTTAGTTTTTTGTACGTGGATGATCATAGACGTTTTGCTGTGAGGAAGTTTCACAACCTGCCGAGTGTTTTATTTGTGGTTCTTGCTAGTCTTCTTTTCATTCTCGGTGTCTGCTAATCCCAGCGAGCAGAGACAGATGACCAGCTACCCCGAGCCTAGTTCTGTCGCAAGTTTCTTACTTAGGCCGCAGTGTAATTTAAGTAATATTAAAGGAATGGTTCAGGGTTTTTTAACTAATTTTTAACTAAAAAGAGTTTCAGATATGGATATGAATATATTTTCATCACATCAAAGCTACTGCTGCTCCTTACAATGTGTCCTACGGGTTTTGATCTTGCGTGGCTGTCTGTGTTTTCCAGGGCCGAGTAAAGACGAGTGTATTCAGTGTGCTGAGGGTTACCTGCAGCAGGAGTGGCAGTGTGTGCAGGTCTGTGCACCTGGCCACTACTCGGCTGAGGCAGCAGGAGTTCCACATAAGATGTGTCACAGGTGAGTGTAACAATACTGTTTTTCAGTTAGACAGTATCAGCTTTGTTCTACTGGCTTTATGTTGAGGAATTCTTCCTGCAAGGAAAAGATAGTTATGGAGTTCCACAGGGATCTGTGGTAGGACATTTACTTTTCACTATCCACATGTCTCCTTTAGCAACAATTGTCTTCAACAATTTCTGAAGTCATATTTACCTATGAAACCTGACAAACTAAATCAGTTAGTGAAACTACAAGCACCAAAAGACATAAAGGCTTTGATGTCCTATGATTTCTTACATCTGAATTCAGGCAAAACTGAAGGTATTGTGTGTGGGCCTGATAAAATATAAGACATATGCTATCAACAATACATTAAGCACCTGTCAGCACATAAAGAAACCCTGCCCAGTCCTCACAAACAATGACCTTTGACCCTTGTTTTTTATTAATTATGTACATATTTTAACCTTATAAATATTGTAAAAAAAGATAGTTTTCTTATTTGAGTACTTTTACTTTTTTACTTTAGGTAAAATGTAGATCGTTTTACTTGAGTGAATGATTTAAAGTGGTACTTGTGGTGGTTTGTGTCTGTCACTGTATAAGTCGGTATGTATGGGGCTGTATAGTTGCAGACTGCTCAGAGTGACTTCATTTTAACTTAATTAAGATCACCAGTGATAATGTTGTATGGTTCCTTTAGATGGTATAACTTTGGTCTCCAAAACCAACCTTTAGAACATCCTTCTTCCACCTGCAGAAGAAGACAAGAATCTCCCACAAGCCTTATTCACTACTTTCAGTCAGAGTTTAAGAAAAGGAGAGAGATAAAAGTGAAGTGTTAGCATTTGGTCAATTGTAAGCAAGTTACTAACATATAAAGAACTATAGTAATTATTCATCATAATATAACAGCATGGACCTCTCCAGTTTTTCTCCAGGTGTAAATGTCAGCAAAACATGATGCTAGTTGATTAAATGATAATTTCTGTCATGTCATGCTTGCGCAGATAAAAAAATAAACCTCATCGTAGACTCTGCCAGTCTACAGTCTTTGCCCCTCCTTGGACCAATTTACACACACGTTACATACCACCTGTTCCTAGACCTGAACTGTCCCTCTTCTGTCTCCTTCTGTCCTCCCATCAGTCTCTGTCCTTTGTTCTCCCTCTCTCTCTGGCTTACACTCTCACTTTCTCTCACCAGCTCTGCGTCCTGTTTCCCAGCTTTTGTTTTGTAGTCCCTTAGTTTTGCTTCCTGTTTCTAGTCACACCACTCACTTTACTCACCTGATTAACATTAATTGTCTGCACCTCTGCCCCTGCTGTCATTAACCCTCAGCTACAGACATTCCATCCCAGATCCTCATCGTATTCTTGTCAGAGTCACAACCCTTGGTATCCCCATTGTGCTCCCATTGATCTTCCTTGCTCTGTTTCCTGGACTTCTTGTACTTTGTGTTCATTGTGAGTTGGTTTATTTAGCATTAGTTTTCACTACCCGCTGTCTGTTTTGGTTTCTCAAACTTATCTCATGTTCATCCTCCTTAGTTTACTTATTCTCACTTTATTGTAATGTATAGTTTAGGACCTCTATTCAATTGCACCCAAGCCAAATCCAGCAACAAATCCCCCAGCAGCCTACTTCAACCACTCTCCATCCCCTGATGCCCCTGGTCCTCCGGATTCACCAATATTCACACTGTGGTCGATAGATTCTCTAAAATGGCTCATTTGATTCCTCTTCCTGGATTAAAGGCTGGGCTGTCTCTGCCAAAGAGATGGCCAATCTAATGGCCAATCTGGAGGTTGGACTCTGTCTCCTTTGTTCGGTGGACCTCTCCTCCTGGTCTCAGAATGTGGCCTGGGTTGAATATGTGCATAACTCAAACAGGGTTGACTTCTTTTCAGTTTATGGATACCAACCACCCCTTTTTGGAAATCAGGAGAGGGAGTCTGCCTAAGCATCTGCCTGCCGATGTCACCTGGCCGGGAGACTTGAGCCAACAGTCTGTAGACTGTTGGACAGTGTACAGACTGTCCAACAATACAAACTTGCAGCCAACAGGCACCGCTCTCCCACACCCATATATTTGAAGGGGCAGCGTGTCTGGCTCTCCTCGGCAGACCTTCAATTTTGATTCGAGGGCAGAAACTGGCCCCTCGATTCTTCTGTCCATTTCCCATCACTATGATCATAAACCCCAGAAGCGGTCAAGCTGCGACTTCCCGGGGCCACTTACAATAAACCCAGCTTTCCACATTTTGTAAATCAAACCTGTCGTCCACAGTGACCTACTCCTAGCCCTTCTCTCTGCTTCTCTCAAGACCTTTTTGCCTGCTTGCTACTCATCAACTTCTTCTCCACGTCACCAGAACCTCTGCTTCCAACTGGTAATTGGCACCCAGCACACTTGCCTCACTAACTTTGGAATGTTTTGATTTTTTCTACTGCATTGGATGTTTTCTTATTTGGACTTGAATGGATTGATAGATATGATAAACCTTTATTCATCACACAATGGGGAAATGTCCATGTTACAGCAGCAATGAATGTTCAGAGTACCGCAAAAAAGAATATCAGAATACAGTATATATGATCCAAAAATGAAAGTATATCAGATGTACACAATCATACAAGTAATTGCACCATGGATCATTTGTTTTAAAGTGACTAATGGTTATAATGGTGATAATGGTTCACTGGGAGCAGCTCTGATTGTAAAGTCCGACAGCAGCAGGAAGAAAAGACCTTCAATCTCGCTCCTTCAGACGTTTAGGATGTAACAGTCTGTCACTGAAGGAGGGTGGGAGTTGTTGTCCAGCACATGAAAGCTTGGCTACCATCCTCATTTTCCCACCTCCTGCCTGAGTCCAGGGGCATCCCAAAACCGAGCTGGCCTTCGTGACCAGCTTCCCCAGTCTCTTCCTATGTGCCGTCGTGATGCTGCTGCACCAGCAGAACACTCCACCACAGAGCCATAAAAGGTGTTCAGCAGTGCTCCCTGCACTCCAAAAGACCATAGTCTCCTCAGCAGAAAGAGTCTGCTCTGTCCTTTCCTGTACAGTTCATCTGTGTTGTTTGACCAGTCCAGGTTATTATCCAGGTAAACATCCATTCGTGCTCCACTCTTTCAATGTCCCTTCCCTGGATGTTCACCAGTGGAAGAGTGGAGCACCTGCGGAAGTCCAGCACCAGCTCTTTGGTTTTCCCCACATTGATCCGCACGCTGCCACGTGTGGACTTCTCGAACACAGAAGCATACATGGTCCATAAAAGTAAAAAAACAGCGCAAACTCAGTGAGTTTGATGTCCATAGTGCTGCTCTCATATTCACACTCTCTTACACTCAGAGGAAACAAAATAAGAAGTAAAGTAAAATGATTAGCACGTAACCCGGAGCTGCTGCAACGGCGGCCAGTCGGTTCGGCGCCTATTGAAGTGGATGTAGAGTCCGGACTTTGTCTCCGTGTGTGTTCACTTCCTGGCTCACTACTCACCCGTTGTCCTGGAATCCTTTCCTGCGACATGTCCACCACCTTACCTGTTGAGATCAGCGCCTGTGTCCATATTCAGCAGTAAGTCTTCTAATCCCTGTCTGACTAGTTTACTCCTGTTCTGGATCATTATCCACCTCTCTCTCTGTTCCAGTATCTCTGTGCCTCCTCTTTTGGCCTACAAGGAATATTCCCCTGGAATGTCCACTTCCTGGCGGCTTACCGACCCCTCTACCTGACCTGCTACATCATGTCTTTAAAAAAAGGAGTTTAATTCCACGCTCATGTATTGAGTTTCCTGGGTTCTAATCTCTTCCGTGATGCTGATCAGTGGTGATCAACATAAATCGTACAGAACTGGAAATCAAATCCTGTTTCATTTACTGTCCAATACCACAAAGCAGCAATTTGGCTCAAGGGGATTTACACTCCAATGCCATCATGCACTCTGTTTCTCTTTTTTATATTATAAATATATTTTATGCAAATATATAAATGCTGTGGGTTATTCAGTTAAAGAAACCAGTTATTCAAGCTGGTATTGCAAAATAAATGTGATGTGAAACTTCAGCAGGCAGACCCACATGATCTGAAGTGGTCTGGGCAAAACACACTGGTGACTGACCTCAGGTTTAAATTCTTGAGATGATTCAGCTGGAGCTTTCCACATCCTCTTTCATGAAACTCACTCGTCTCAGACTCATCTCAGTGTGTGTGTCCTCCGTGTGCTGATGTTGTTTGTAGTAATGCGGCAGATTTTCTCAATATGGAACAGATGGGTTTGGTCTGTTTTCTATCAGCCCCCACAGTTTTTGTTCACTGGTACCAATTAAAGTCCTAATGAAGACACTTGTCTTCAAGTTCAGCCAGTAGCTAAACACAGACAAGAGATGCTGTTAACATCAGATTACTGGAATTGACATTCCTGAATCCAGACTGAAAAGCTCAAGAACAAATTAAGGGCTCAATATTATAAGACTTGACCTACTTTTCTGACAACGTGGGCCCTATTTTGTCTCAAATAACAATTACTGTCTGAAACGGTTCACAATGAAACTAATGAAACAGAAGTGGGAAGGACATCAAATCAGTAAATAAGAAATATGAATCACGGTTTCCACCCTTCATTCAATATTCAACAATAATTTCCACTATGGTGTTTGATGTAAAGATGCAGTAGTACAGGTAAGTACAGGTCCAGGCAGGTGCAGAACAACAGAACAACAGAATAAATTAAAATCAAATAACCAAACTAGGCAACACAATAAAGAAATAGACATTTATTGAGAACAGGTTACTACGGAGATATGTACAAACAATACCGCCCTCTGCAGGGAAGACGACGGTTGAAAATAAACTCTGAATAAATAAGAAAACTACCGTAAATTCTGGACTATAGAGCGCACCTAAATTTAAGCCGCCCCCGCTAAAATTTAAAAGAAATATATATTTTGTCACATATAAACCGCATCGGACTATAAGCCGCCAATATCCAGGCTGAGAAATAATATCTGTTGTATGCGCTCCTACTCATTGTTCACAGTAGGCATGAGGATGTTCTGTGCGCTGTTTTACCGGCATTACGGTAAAGAGTGCGTTTACGTGTATGTGTGGCTGGTATAACACATGTCGAGTGTACAGAGCCGACAAAACTGGCGCTTTTTAGTTTGCACTGACTTCCATCTACAGCGCCCATCTGAGGGCTGCAGAAAAATTCATAGAAAAGCCGCATCTCTGTAAAAGCCGCATGGTTCAAAACGTCGGAAAAAAGTAGCGGCTTATGGTCCGAAAAATACGGTACTAAACCAATGGGTTTTCTTAGGGGCTTATTGAATGGGTCAGTGAATACTTGCAGTTTAGTTTAGTTTTCCTGTAACCAAACAGTATATGTCACCATGCTATAGACATAAAGTTGACTTGCATTTATTCTGCGCTGTGTCTTCAGGTGTGAGAACAACTGTCTGAGCTGTGGTGGTCCTGGAACAACCTGCATCAAATGCAAAGAGGGTTATAGTCTGGTCAGCAGAACCTGCATTGTGAATGCCTCATGTAATAATGGTGAGTTTCATAATGTAACCGACATCTGCCTTATTCTCTACTGGTGTGTGTATGATCTAGTGCATGTCTGGTGGAAAATCTAACACCACCACTTCCTCTAAGCTACAGTCATTCGCTTCCACGGTTTAAATAATCTGAGCCTCACACGCGTTACCTCAGCAAACAGAATCTTACGTTGCACAGTGCAGGCAGCATGGACGTGCTTAATTATACCAGGAGTGAACGTGAGGCCACCAGGCCGTTCTGTCTTGTTTTGGTGCTGTAACGGGAACTCGTTGAGTAAACGGCTGTGTTCTCCTCTGCTCCATCAGCTGATGAGATATTCTGTGACATGGTGAAGTCCAACCGTCTGTGTGAGAGGAAGCTTTACCGTCAGTTCTGCTGCCATACCTGTCTGATGAATGGATGAGGACACACGCATCTCCCACAACTCCTTATTCAATAGTTTCAGTCAGAGTTAGAAAAAGGAGAGAGATAAAAGTGAAGTGTTATCATTTGGTTAATTGTAAGTTACTAACATATGTAAAGAACTATAGTAATTATTCATCGTAATGTAACTGCATTGAACTTTTTACCACTCTCCAGTTTTTCTGCAGGTTGCTAAAGCCAGGGGTGATTTTCACAGATCTTTTTAATAACCTGCAATTTATAGAAATATTCAAACATCTGTTGAACTTCATCACTGACAATACTCAGATACGGGATATGAAGGAATGGAGCTGGTCCTCACTACACAGTGGCCTTATATTATCAGACGAGTTGAGTTCTCCTACCAGTTCATGATCTCAGTTTAGAGTTCTATACTGTTGACCAGTTTCCCTTTGCGTGTTTATTTTTTATTTCATTTTATAACTAAAATTCAGTTAAAACTCACATAATAAACTGCACTGTGGGTGTGAATGTCAGCTGCCTCTGTCTTTTTTTACACTGACCACAGCATTATTAAAACACGATGCTACTTGATTAAATAATAATTTCTATCATGTCGTGCTTGCACTGTTAAACAAACGACCGACAGTTAAGGGAAGTAATCTCCAACATATAGGATGACATATATATTTCACTACAATTAAATCTAAGGTATTTTAAATCTGAATGTGAGGTTTAACAATACACTCACACTTTTATACATACGTGTATTATGCATTTACACCTGTATGCTCTTATGTGCTCTGATGTTTTTGTACTGATTCAGAGTAAATAGCTGTTCTGTTGGAAGTTTTAGCTCTACTTACTCGACACCTCTTACACTGCTTTTTTGTGTGTAATAATGTTTACGTGTAGGACAATGCAACATAGGATATTCATTCTTTTTATTTCTTTTTGCAGGAATTTGTTAGTGTATGATTCTTGTTACACTTAACTGTAGATATAACACCAAAGAGCACTTGGACTAAGGTCGCAACTGGTCAGTGGAGCATTTAGCAGTTAATGAGCCAAAAATATAAAAGAATATCGAGAGTTGGAGACCAAACAGTCAGCGTTGGACCGCTGTCTTGTGTCTGCTGGATTTTGAAACAGGCAACTGTAATTTGTGACAGCTCCTGGCCAGTCTGTGTTTCTGTGGTTTCTTTTAGGTAAGAGCTGGGCTAGTTGGTCGGCCTGCTGATATGAAGCACATAGGCCCAAGTTCACCATCAGGCTATAAAATATTCATCTCCGGAGTAAGATTTTAAACTCTTGTGCTTTTGATGACACTTTTTAACACCCCATAATTACCGTCTAAACACACACCCACACACACTACTGATTTGACTAACACATGTTTTGCTTTAAATATTTATGCTCTTTATTACAGTGCTTATGTGAAGGATAATTAATATGCTGGCAATGTCCATGTACTTTTGTGTGTTTGTCATAACCTGTGAGTGAGGTCACGATAGTTTGGCCATAATAACATTTTAATGTGTTAATTGATTGTGTTCCACTCCCATAGGGTCGACAAGATCCTATCAATTTAAAAATTGCCTAACTTCTTTTTAAAAAATTGTTTATGTCTTTCCGTCCACACCATTGGACATGGACTAAACTGTAGCTCACATTTCATTGCTCTCGACACAATAAAATGCTACTCACATTTTGCCACATCTACATAACTATTAAAATAAATTTAGGAAATTTTATTGTATTCCACGATGACCACTTCTCCATCAAAACTGTTCTCCATTTCTCAGCACCCCACAGAAATTCATTTCTGAATCAGGTAGAAGGTTTGTGATCATACACATCAGGATCAGGTATTATCTGGGGTGTGATGAAAGCTGGATGATTTGACATACAAGTCCCCTTCAAAAACACTGAAACATCAGCTGTGTGATCAATGGAAATGGAAATATGATAAAATTTTGAATACCTGCTTGAAATGTGGGTGGTCAGTTTTTTTTTTAAGTTTAAGTTTTTTTTTCTCAAAAGAAAAACCTTTTTATAAACTTGTACAGTTTCAGTTCCCACTACTACTCACTAAGATGACTTTATGCTACCAAAAAGATGCTTTTGGAACAGTATGAAAACTTCCTGAAAGTTTGCAGCCCTCTGAAGATCTTAGTCAGGGGCCAGAGAATCAGTTAGTGCTTTAAAGGATCAGACAGCAATTTGGACTAAAAAGCCTGAAAACTCAAATTGAATGTTTTTTAATATTAAAAACAGTGTCTTGATTTTGTTAGGATGAAAAGCTGCTGAAACAGCACTGACATCATATATCAACAAACAACAACAATGGTGATTAACATAAATGAGATTAGTTTCAACTTTATTGTCATTACACATGTACAAGTACAAGGCAACAAGATGCAGTTTATGTCTAACCAGAAGTGCATTAAGTGGCAAGTGCAGGATATAGGTTATAAGTTATCTCTAGAAAATATGTACAGACGATATGGATCATATTCACAGATGCTATGAACATACAATACAAAAGTACTGGAAATCAAATCCTGTTTCATTAACGTAATGTTGTCCAACACCACAAAACAGCAATTTGGCTCAAGGGGATTTACACTCTGTACAAGAAATGACACTTTCAACAGGATGGAACAATGCCATCGTGGTCTCTCTCTCTTTTTATATTATAAATATATTTTATGCAAATATATAAATGCTGTGGGTTATTCAGTTAAAGAAACCAGTTATTCAAGCTGGTATGGTAAAATAAATGTGATGTGAAACTTCAACAGTGATCTGAAGTGATCTGAAGTGGTCTGGGAAAAACACACTGGTGACTGACCTCAGGTTTAAATTCTTGAGATGATTCAGCTGGAGCTTTCCACATCCTCTTTCATGAAACTCACTCGTCTCAGACTCATCTCAGTGTGTGTGTCCTCCGTGTGCTGATGTTGTTTGTAGTAATGTGGCAGATTTTCTCAATATGGAACAGATGGGTTTGGTCTGTTTTCTATCAGCCCCCACAGTTTTTGTTCACTGGTACCAATTAAAGTCCTAATGAAGACACTTGTCTAGAACAGTTCAGCCAGTAGCTAAACACAGACAAGAGATGCTGTTAACATCAGATTACTGGAATTGACATTCCTGAATTCAGACTGAAAAGCTCAAGAACAAATTAAGTTATATTATAAGACAAATTATAAATATTATAAGAGTTGACCTACTTTTCTGACAACGTGGGCCCTATTTTGTCTCAAATAACAATTACTGTCTGAATCGGTTCACAATGAAACTAATGAAGCAGAAGGGGGAGGACATCAAACACTTCATTCAATATTCAACATTATGCTGTTTGATGTAAAGATGCAGTAATATAGGTGAGTACAGGTCCAGGCAGGTGGCATCATGTAGTGAACAGACCAACAAAAAAATTAAGATCAAATAACCAAACTAGGCAATACAGTAAATAAATAGACATTTATTGAGAACAGGTTACTACAGAGATATGTACAAACACTACCGCCCTCTGCAGGGAAGACGACGGTTGAAAATAAACTCTGAATAAATAAGAAAACTACTAAACCCATGGGTTTTCTTAGGGGTTTATTGAATGGGTCAGTGAATACTTGCAGTTTAGTTTTCCTGTAACCAAACTGCAGACTTAGGTTCAGGTAATGTTACATAATAACAAAACTTGTAACATAAAAACACAAAACTTGTACAATTACATGTACAGCATTTGAATAAATAGTGAACAGACAAAACTGCCCACTGAACCTGTTGTTTTTAGTATGGATTACTAAAGCATAACAGTAACAAATTGACTTTATTGGTACAAGCCTTTAAATAATCATACAGGTGACCACTGATAAAAATAATAGTATAATAATCCATCATACTAAACTAATTTGTTTGTTTCCTTAGGGTTTAGACTCATTCTCCATGGTAACCTGTGTGTTTCCAGTTGCTCAATGACGGCAGAATCTCCTCGTAAATCTCAGTCAGTTTTAGTTCCTGAAAAGCCGCACTCAGCTCTGATAACGACTGGTATTCCTTCACTACAAAATCGTGCAGGCTGACGAGAAAATACAGAGAGACAAATTATAAGAGCTGCAGTAATGATTCCACAGTCCTGGCCTTAGTGCATGTGTCTGTACATTAAAGCAACAAGTTTGCGATCCATACCCATGTCCACAAGTGGAAGATAAAGGGGTTTCAATGAGAACCTTCATCATTCTCTCTTTGCATTTCTTGCCTGAAGAATCCACATCCACTTTTACTGTCTTCAACAAGCAACAAAACTCCTGCAGAGACATTAGTGAAACCAATCTAGTTACATATGAGCCATAAGTGAAGAAAGAAGTATTTTCCTTACCAAATGTAAGATTTTATCTCATTTTGTCTCATTCCTCCTCTTGCACAATTTACCTTGGTATCACATAAATGCAGCAAGATTTACAAGTAATCAGCAAAGTATTAACATCAGATAGTGTTAATGATGTGGCTAATGGGTCTACACAACTTCTAAACATGTAATGAAATTTCTCCACTGCATAATCAAACTTTAAACAGGTCCAGTACATCGTACATGTTCGGTCTATACGACCGTGTGATGCGTGAGTTAGCACGTGAGCTGGTACCTTGACGTGAGCTCTGGCACCCTGCAGAACAACCAGTATACATGGTCCAAGTAACATCCTGCCAGTCAGCTGCAGCTGCTGGGTCCAGCGCTCCAGCAGTCGGACATAGCGACTTCTAGCTCGGATGTGGTCAAGCATCAGCACTGCAGTGCATTCCTCCTGTTTGCTCCTCTCATCCAGCTCCTTCCCACCTCCTCTGCAGGCATCTGTCACCTTCGCAAACTGCTGCTACTGGTGGCACAGCACACAGTGGATATGATACGTGTTGTGAAAATGTGACTTTCAGTGCACATTTGTTCTCTAAACATCAAGCAAAGGGACAAACTTTATAGGCGCGTTTCAGAACTTGAGTTCGATCTTATTAAAACCAACATATTGATATTTCTTGTTGGTAAGATAAAATGCTGTTCAACGTGTGCTGTATCTTTCAAAGAGCTTTGGTATTTAGTTCAGCAGATCACCTGAGCACATTCTACGAGCTGATGAACCATGGGTTCCGGTGGCAAGGATGCAGCTTGTTCCAGCAGCGTTTGTCTGATGTCGTAACACTGGGACCTGGTCAGAGCAGAGGAAGAGACCGAAACATCGGGGGGGCAGGAAGGGTAGAGGGGGGGCAGACGGAACGAAAGACTCCAGTCCGGACCTCGGTCTCCTCCAACAGGGCTGTTGATTTGGACCAGGAGCCCATCTCGAGCTACGTGTCAAACAGCAGAACCGCGACATGTCAAGATCAGAACTTTACAGATAGTAACTTGACTCTATATCTGAGTGTGAGATTTAAACTTTAAGTGTTTAATAATGTTTCTCAGCACTTATACTATTATTAGTAGTAATATTTGCAATACAGCACATGAGATGAACGTTACTTTATATAGATACTTGGTGGTTGGTGCATCAAAGTCGGACTTTAGCGGCTTTTGACGAAGGATTTTGACGTGGTGCATTTCTAGAAACACAGTGTAGCTTAGCTTAGCTTAGCTTAGCTTAATGGTAAATAATGTTAGCATCGCCAGTGAGAAATCAACAGGCTCCACTGACCAGACTCCTGCAGGAGCTGGAACTCCCCTGGTCCGCAGTAAATGGACGATAAGACGGAAACTTCCTCTAAAGCAGCTTCAGACATTCCAGGGTGAAGTGACTCGTTGATTGTCAGAACATAGTCGAGTCAACCGACGCTAAACTTTTGTTGCGCTTCCCCCCCGTACTTACGGTACGGGTAGTAGGAATGGCCAAAAAGGAGGCGTAGGGGGAATTTTACACAAACCAGTACAAACTGTAATATGTGAATTATGTCATTTTCCTTGCTGATTGTAATTCAGTAAACAAGTTAGTGTAGGTGCAGTAGATTCTCAGAAAAAAAACTTTAAAAAAAAGTACAGTAAAACTGCTTCAATTAAGGTATAGTTATAGTACTCTTTAATCTAAATAAGTCCACTGAATGATTCAGGTAAAAAAATTTTTTTATCAGAATGAAAAATATGACGAAATGTTGTGTTATTGTTGACCTGCCAATATTTTATCTAAATATATTAGAACAATTGTAGTTCACTTTGAATAGAAATATTTAAAAACGTCACTAGCCGTAGGAGTTGTGTTGCTGTACAAGTCCACACATCTGCCGTCCAGGGAATTTTGCATATCAAAATATTTTGTTCTCCGCCATCATTTCCTTCCCACGGAAGATTTGCTCTTAAATGCAAAGGAGAGAAAAGGCAAACCCGCTGTATGTTTCTGCGATGAAAAGAAATACAAACACAACATGTAATCCTCCAAGAAATTCTTTATTGAAACATTTTTGTCAACTCAACTACAACATCTAGATTTGCAGGTGTTACTTTTCTATTTAATAAATGTCCTCACAAAGCAGTCTTTAGATTTTCTTTCTTTTGTGTGGTGCTGTAATGATGACTCCTCATTACTTGATGATGAAACATCAATGCTTACTTTTTTTTTGTATGCTGAGATAAATTCAACAAAACATAATGGCATGCAAAGCACAGAGCCAAGGTTGGTATCAGTATGTTTTATCACAATGTTTATACAGTAGCTTTTTTCCTTCAAGGGACGCCTGTATTTTGTTGTTTGAAAAATAACATCTCTTTATTTTATAAGGGAGGAATTCTGGAGGTGTTTTAGGGAGTTTCTTTTCCAAGTCTTTAAATAAGCCACACATCCTCTCTCTCTTCCATTTTACATGAAACATTACTCTACTCTCAATACTTGAAATAAACTAAAGAAATTAAGGCTTGTGATCTTTACTTGGCTTTGGCAGTAGAAATTTACTTAGTGAACTTATTGATAAATTAATGACATACAGACTATCTGAACTGTCAATGCATAGTCTAAAGCAGGGCTCGGCTGAAAGAAAACATCTGATAGTAGAGGTTTTATTCTGTTCCTTGACTTCTATTTGACATGTTGGAATATATATATTTTGATAAGTGTTGCAGATTTAGATAAAACCTGTGTAGCGTGAGTGATGGAATTCCAAAAATAATACCCCTTCTTTTAAGTCTGTTTTTTGTGAGTATAAATGTAATAAAAATCACCTGATCATAGTGGATCTTATTAGATTATTAAATCCTGTGCCATTATTTACCGGTACTTAACAAACATCAAGCCAACATGGGCCATACTCAGCAGGGGGGTTACCCTTACTGCTCCCAGGTGATCAGCCTTTGATTAAATAATCATCAGCAGGCATGCAGACCTCTATGACAGCCAACGTTTTGGCACTTTGCCAGTTTGATGACCATTATGCCCAATATGGGTTGCCAGGTTTGCTTCCTTTGGGTTCCTGCTCATATAGGAGTGGAAGAGAATGAGGGTGTTGGTATAATGACCAAGCAATCACCTAACACTCAAACAGCTGAGATACAACTTTCAATAAATATTACTGAGGATATTTGTATTATAAGACATTATATGCATAGCGTGTGAGAGGAATACTGGGACATTAATGACACAGGTAGACCTCTTTATCAGATCCAAAAGCACCTTAGTAATGGATAAAAGCTGGATGGAAACCAAAGGGGAGAAATAGTTACTGTATTACTCCTTCGAGGTTAGGATATACAGGATTAGACCAAACGCTACATAAAATAGCCAAACACCCAACTGGGTTATGTCTGCACTGAAATCAACAGGAATCTGTCAACACATATTAGTGGAGTGTAGATTATTTGTGAAGGAAGCGAAAAACTCAGATCTGCACTAAAATAAGCAAAGTGCAATTTTACACTAGAGTCTTCTATATCTATAGTTACCTAATTTGATTTTTAAAAGGGTCTGACAGGTCTGATAGAAATAGTCGAGTTTTTCTTTTTCGTGCTCCACACTCAGGTGTGTGTTAACACAACGCTAAGAGGTAAAGCAATGGTCTTAGACAAGCAGCTGTGGCTGCACATTAATCTGGAAATGGTGAGAGAATAATTTCCAAACAATTCCAAACAAGTTTGATGTTCTAACAGTGAGAAAGATTGAATGAAAAAGATTAAATATAGTTTTCAATCTTCCCAGGAGTGGACATCCGAGCACCTTCACCCCAAGATCTGACTGTTGAATGCTTATAGGAATAAGAAAAACCCAAGACATCCATCTCAGAGACTACCGGCCTCACTGAGCATGTGGAATGTTGAAGTCCACTAAATGAGTTTGGTTTATTTGAAGGGTTGTCAGGAGAAAACCTCTTCTGTCTGAAAAAAGAACATGAAACCCTGACTGAAATTTTAAAACTGCATCTCATCATGATGAATGAGACCTTAGTGCCATGTCTGTAGAAAACCAAACACAGCATTTTAACAGAAACCCCTCATACCCACTGTCAAGCACAGTGTGATGATTTGAGGTCTCATCAGTGAGTTGACCATGAACTCTTCTATACCAGAGGATTGTAGAAGCAAATGTGAGGCCAGTCTGTCCAAAGGCTACGTTGAAAAACAATAACAATCTAAAAAGATTAACAATAAAAGACAAATGACTTAATAAAGAGCGATAGACGATATCTGAAAAATGGGGCACAAACATAAATTGTGATGATTGTAAAAATTTGCATTTTTCAGAGAGAAAGAGCTCTAGAAAAAACTGAGCTTGTGTAGCCCATAACCAGAGGGTGCATTCACTCGAGTGTTTATTTAACTTGAAGATTTGCCTTTTAGAGTATTCGGAATATAGTATAATTCTACTTTACCTGATTTCAAAGGGAAATACTCTAATTCACTCAACTAGTTTTGACTGATATAAAAAATTACCTCATAAATAATTTTTTTTGTCATATGTTACACATTAAAGACTACACCAATGGTCCCTATGGTAACTATTTGGCTTCCCACAATAAATCAGTGCTTAGAACAACACTTCACTGCAAATTAGTTTATTTTTTTCGTTTATTAGTTTATTTAAATGCAACTTGCACTTGCAACTCTAAACCTGCCTAATTCTGAAAGGACTGAAGAGGGACTAACACACAATTAGCCACATTCCAAACTCACCAAAACTGAAGCAAACATCTTGACCTGGGAACACCTACCCTTACAGCTCTGTGTGGCTGATATAAATGATGCTAAACACTGACACAGCAAACTATGAGTGGTATCAGACACATTTATTCATAGAAATGGAGATCACATTGCATTTTTGATAATAAAATTATCATTATTTCACATTTCACACACATCACTAGACAACAGCAGATAAATAGTGTGATTTCCCTCTCAAAGTGCACAAAATCTTTATATCAAAAATATTTGTAAAGCTCATGTGGCACTAGATATGTGTTCACACTGTTCGCACTATTCCCACAGAATTAATCCAAATTTCCATTATGTTAAGGGTCCCTTACACACCGAAACAAGTAAATATACAATTTATTTAAATTATTATCTATTAAGCAGAGAGCTACAGAAATGTGTGTTTTATTCCGTAAGGCTGTTCCCTTACCTCATGTGCAGACTTACTGTTTCAACTGACTGAAAGTGAATACGCTGAGTTTGCCATGAAACAGTTTTAAAGGAGTTGATTCAGCTGTTTGATGGTGATCAGTGTCAAAGATCCTGCTGTTGAACTGTACTGCGTTAAACAAAGATATGTTTCTGTACTTATCCTAGCTCCACTGATACAGATTTAAAAAATAATTAGAACACAGCACAATCCAACACCATCAAACACTACAACCTCCAAGATGACTGTACAGTTAAACCATACAGGTGAATCAGTTTACATCAGCTGTATCTTTATATACACCAGTTGATGCGCTACAAATTGTATTTTTAAAATATAAAAATCTAATCTGGTAAACTAATTTTGTAAAAATATGTAATTCCATTAATTTTGCCAAATGCAATTTTTTGTTTTCAATTATTAGTAATGGTTCTCTGCCTCCCTGCTGCCTAAAGATTGAAAAAAGCTCATATCTATCTAAATAGAGATTATCAAAACATTTAAAACTAAAAATGTTAAATAGCTCTGCAGACATTTCACAAGTGTAAAATCCATCATCTGTTCATCACAACAATTCAATGTAGACAAGATGTGCAAAATGAGGTGAAATACTGAACACAGTAATCAGCTGGAAAAAGTAGGATGTCAGCTTGGAAAAGCCGGACTACAAGGCGACATATGTCTCCGTGTAAAGAGCAATGAAAGACACTTAACCATCTCACTATAAGGACTCAATTCAGTAATGAGGAGACACCTGAAAACACCCTTCGTGGTCAGTATGAAGAACAGTGATTACAGCAACACCTCTTCATGGTTTATATGAGAAACAGATGTTATTAAACCCATTTAATAAGAAACGAGACTCTTCCCTTTAAAGTAGGCTAATAGCTGCACACACCATCATGCAACAGGAGTCTTAGTGTAGCACAGAGCATCTAACCAAACAGTAACTATGGGCGATTAAAGTCCTGCAGTCATTTCCACTTGAGAAGGACTTTTTTCTACTTCTGCTGTCAGACTGACGGATCTGAATGGAATAATGGTTCGCCAACCTGCTAACCCAGGCCCCCCAACAGTTCCTACACTGCTGCAGACTGGGATCCTCAGTGAGATCATTACTGGGTGTCTGACATCTGGAGACATATCCAACTTTCACTTTATGGTCAACATGACCACATCTCAAATTCACATATCAGCTATATGTCTTGTTCGCACTAGCAGTTTAGAGTGGTATGAGTCTTCACCGTGTCTTCTATCACTTAAGGAAAAATAAGGGTCTATAGTTCCACATCTTGTTCTAGATTCTAAAGCCACTGTGCAAATCAAATGTGCTCACAGTACAATTAAGTTTACATGACCACATGTAGTAGCTAGGTCATAGATTGACTATCTGCAAACTCACAATCAGCACCATCTATAAAGTGACAATCTCACTGTCTAACAGAGACAAAGTACAGCATGACGGGAGGGCGTATTTCGAATTCCAACCATTTTGAAGTCATCTTTACAGAAATTACATGAGGGACATAAAAAATAACAAGTACCTTAGGAAAATTGCAGGTACAGACTTGTGTAAATAAAAACATAAACCAGCCATTCTCCCACTTTGCAAATCTTTGTGTTGACCAGGTTAAAATTCTGAAAGAGTAGTCTAAAAGAACTGGTTCACATGAGCGTGTGTGTTCATTTAAGATGGTGGGATCCTCGTCAAACAAGAACATAGTAAAACTCAAGGCGCAAAAACCAACACTATGAAGCTACAATACAGATTGAGGTCCGTTATTGGTTTCAGTTTGATTGGCTGAACGATGATGCAGCAGGTCCTCACTGAGAGAAAATTTAAGCTAAATTCCACCGATAAGAGGCAAATAAAGACTTGAGACCATTTCCAGGTACGATAAGGTCTTCGGGTCTGTTTGAAGACCCCTGCAACCATCCCCTGTATTCATAAATAACACGATCTGCTGACATTCACTGCTGCACAAGACCTGAGAACCTTCAACATGGCTGCTGGAGGGTGTGTTACAGCAGGAGATAGATGGAAGGCACTGAAAAGTTGCTGGTGAAGGATGATGGTGTTGCCCAATGAACAGTGGGGCTGTAAAAGCACTTTTTTCGCTTGAAAACCTGAGAAAAGAAAAAAGGAGGTGCCCCCCTACCCCTCCCCCCTCTAAGCAGAGAGTAGAGTTCCTCAGCCTAATGTGCTGAAATCTGAGGAGTGATTTAAATTCATGTCCAGAAACAAACAAGGTATATCTATCCAAAATGTTGTGAGGTCTGATGGTCTCAGCGTGTCTTCCTGTAGTAAACAAAGGCTGCCACCAACACTACGGATGCTACTACGGCTACCGTCCTCCACCGAGGAACGTGACGGATGATCCCCACCTAAGAAAAGAGGATCGAAATAACGGAATAAGGAGTTGTGTATCATGCTAATCATTGCAGACATAAAGCGTAAAAACCAGTGCTCTATTATGATGCATCACTCACCCAGCCTCCATGCTGAACGAGCCAGGTGTAGAGCTGCTCTCTGATGACCTGGAGAAACCAGCTGAAGATTGTTCTGATGGTATCTAGGTGGTTGGTGGTCAGTGCCTTTAACACATAAAACAAAGTACAGTCACAAACACATCACCAGAGTAATCTTCTTACACACCTGAAGATAGCGTACGTTTAACACGATGTCTGTCTTACGACATCATGTGATGTTTAAATACATGCAGTCACTTACACGCTACACCATTCCCCTTGTTACATAGATATGTATCCTACACTCCTTTGCTTCTAACAGCCCCCATGATCTAAACTTAATTATTTTGAATCAGGACCTACCATATTTAGCTGTTATTTTATGCTTTAAATATATATTTACTGTACCTAAATATGCAGCATCGTAATGAAAGAAACGTATCCAAACAGTGTATTACCTTGTATATGAGCTTGTAGGCCAGGTGGAAGAGAGCCACTATCCGCCCGAAGTTGATGCCTTCGGCAAACAATCTCCTGACCACCTTCATGAAGACTTCATAAGCACAGTCCGCCTGAACTTGGTTGATTAGCCTGACCGGAGGAAAGAGAAACATTCACAATGTACTCTAACAATTTAATTTCACGCTATAGTGAGATATGTGACATTCGTCTTTCATCAAGAGCAGTGAAGCTTGGTGAGAGAACTTCTCTAAAAAATAACTAAATCATCAGTTGATCTTCTGCTTCGCCGGTTAAAGTTGTAGTCCTATTATTTTAAATAAATCAGTCAGATGAAATGTTAGTTTTCAATCAGGACCCGTGAAGATAAAAGCTGTTGGAAAAAGGATGTGCTAAAGTAAACAGACTGTCACTGTGTAAACACCTTTCGTAAAAATCTGGAAGTATGTATCCTGCTGCTATATATACAGTAATGTATGATTAATTCAATGTATACTGAGCACCTATGACATAAAACTAACCCATTGAAGATAAACTATGTTCAGCCTGATCTAATTTCATGTTGTAGCTGCAAAGTTGGGAACATGAGTCTCAGTGTCTCAGTTCTCAATCTACACATTTTTTGAGTTTATTATTATTTTGGAAAATAGTGAGACTGGGTGACACTTTATAAAGAAACAGGACAAACATTGAGGAGATCAGTTAACACAACACTAGACTGGGTAAAGATAAAAGAACTGTTGTGAATACTTAACAATAATATTTTCAGACATTGTCTGTAGGAATCTGTGGTTTATTTTTCTTTGTATTGGATGAGTCATGAAAATTTGTTGAGAGTTTAGAGTTCAAATGCCAATTAAGCCTTCTTTACATTTGTGCCTGCGGTATGAATATGACCTGACAGGTTGATGGTGATAAACAGCTGGTGGAGCTGCAAACAACGCTGACAAGTGAACAGCCAAGCGCAAACCCATTAAACAAAGAATACGCTTACTGATGGGCTTCACCAGTTATGTCTGTGCGTGGTGCACAAGCTTACCGTTGAAGCTCAACGTTGCTGTTCAGCTCGTCTGAGATCTTGATCAGGTGTTGCACCACTTCCTTGATTTGTGGGTCCTGCTGCTCCTCTGACCTTCCTCCCAGATCCTCGGAGGAGACGCGTCGTCCGGGGTCGTCTGTGTCCATACGCTCAATCACATATCTGTACAAAGAAAACTAATTGTTATCGGTTTTGTTTGATGATTACTAAAACATCATCTCACAAGGATTAGATAAATACTTCTTCATGCTGATAAAAAGGTAATAACGTCCATCTTATAACTCCCATACTGACACTGAAAGCAACAATCAATTGTTTTTAGTCCTGTTTAGTTTTAGTAAGTACCTTGGATTAACTTGTTCTTTGGTGCTGTAGACATCAGTCAGACACATTCCGACACTGGTTGATGTTGATGTTTTATTCCCAAATTCCTTGTCATTTTTTAAATGCTGCCATAGTGTAAATGGTATAAATTGTTTACTGGTCTGAATTAATTTGTACAGTGATCTGAAGTAATCCAGTCAACTGTGCGTGCATGAGATCCGCAGTGGAATTATGGTTCAGGGCATTTGGGGGAATACTATATAATATTTATCGGCCATGCAGTTTGGAATAAATAACCATGACACCCAGTGGAGTGCAAACAAAAAGGGGTTGAGCTACTAATATATCAATATTTAATATAACCTAAGTTGTAAAATTCTTACACCTAAATGTAATTTAAAAAAAGGCGAAAATGGTCAGAGCAATAGAAAATGAGAAAGAACAGGGAGTGGCAGAGCTTTGCTAGGCCCATGACTATATTGGTCATAACCTTTTTTGATAAGCCTCCTTGTGTGCACATAAACAAGTGAGTTATGTTTTTATATACTTAAAAATATAAACATCTAAGAAAATGAACACTGGCTGATTACAGTGAAAGACTGGAGGCATACAGGATATTCAAATGAAGGTTAATGGCTGATGATTTAAATATTGTACACCTAAAACAGCCATAACACACCAGAATCAAATCATCACTACAAAAAATGCCTAGATGGCAGTAATAAAGCTTTAGTGTTGTGTTGATAAATTTACTGGTTTGAAATAATTGACTCTGTTGATAATTTGTTGAGCAGTGTAGTTATTTTTTTAAGCAGAAATGCTAAAATTTTTTGGCAACATTTTCTTCAAATAAAACTACTAGCTGTTTAGATTTCTAAAATATGAGTCAATTTAATATGTTAAGGTTTTGGACGTTGAACATATACAACAGAAGCAAATAAAAAAATATTTGGAATATTTACAGACAACCCAGTCCCTCCAGAAATTTTTGATGGGAACAAACAGTTCCCATCAAACACCACAAACCCCATGAAATATGTGCAACCTTGCCATTAAAAACATAAAAACATTGCAAATACACACCAATATTTTAAATAAGCTGTCAGAAATGAGGCATTTTAGTGTAAAGAAAAGTCAGTCCTTCCAGGGGGAAAAATCCTAAACATTTGATAAATAAATAAAATAATAATCTGCCCTATCTGTAAATATATTATATTGGACCTATCAAACCTTTGCCATCTAACTGCTACTACAAGGTCAACAAGCAGTTATGCTGTTCATTATGCTGGACTTTGAACCTATTTGAGTCACCACCACAGCCCAGTAATATGCTGTACAAATACCAGAACACTTGAGTCCCAACATTAAAAAGATTTATTTGCCATGCATGAAACTCAACTTATTAGTAGACTTTTAAAAGTCTGATGTTATAACAGGCTGTCATGCGGAACTTACCCTCTGAGGACCACTGCTGCTTGCTCCAATATGGGATCATCAATGACATCTAAAACAATAAAAACACAAAAACTGTAAATCAATGAACCTATTAGTTTACATTTCCATGAGATGTATTAGAAACATTTGTTTCATATTGTCCACACAGATAAAATATTAAAAGCATTAAAAGGGAAAACATAAGAGCAACTTACTGTAGCTATTATTACAAACAAAGGTGTTGGTATAGTCTCCTCTTTATATCCAATTTCATGTCAGCAACGTGTTTCCATAAAGTTTGGGACAGGGCATATGTTAAATAGTAAATGGTCGACGCTTGTATAAGGCTGTTCTACCTTACTGGTACCCAAAGCGCTTTAAACCTCTCATTCACACGTTTGCCTTTCTGTACTTGTGAGGACACTCATACATTTGATGCCATCCCTAACCCCTTACCCTAACCAACACAACTGAATTCCTAACCTTAACCAAAAACTAATTCTAACCGTGACCCTTAAACCCAATCTTGACCCTCAAAAAGCCTTTTGGAGTTGTGTAGACCAGCTAAAATGTCCTCACAACCGTGGTATCGAAACACAATTTGTCCACAGAAGGCTAGAAAGACATGCACACAGTCTCCCACACACACCATTAAGGGAGCAACTAAGTGGGGAATCGGTTTCCTTGCTCAAAGAACGTGTGAAAGGAGAAGCCAGGAATCGAACCAAACACCCTTGGATTGGTGGGGAAATTTTGTAAATTTATTCACATGGTTAGAAAACAGATGGACCCATCAATGAGATCACAAGGAGGATAAGAAGCCACAGGGGTAAGACATATATAGGACTGCTTAAGATCACCTCAGGTACTTTATTGTTATATGGCCCAAAGGAATTTAAGAGATAGTGGGTCTAGGGTTATAAGGTCTGCAGTAAGATACCACAGAACGTTTTCACTGATTTTCACACTTCACTCGAACAAATGGCTTTAAAGAGAAAATGAATGATGACTGACCACTGCATGTAAATGTTTTTCTACATTTGGGTTTCCTTTGTTGGGTTGAGCATAAGTAGAAGGGGTTTGAAAGCTAAAGTTAGAAGCAGACACAAACACTGGTGGGCTCCTCTCCGTGCCGGCATGTACTAAATTAAATTGAGATGGTTCATCACGCTGATTCTTTGTCGTCAGCTCTTCAAAGATCTAGCAACATTTGACTAAGGAAGACGGATCATTTCTACTCTACCACAGTGATGGCAGCATATTATGCTCCAAACATATATAATGTCCAGCATTGATTAGGCCTTCACTGATCTGCACGTTTGACATTTTTCTACTGTTGTCTCTCAATATATTTTATAACATATGCAGTCACCTGCAAAAGTATTTATACGTCGACAAAACATATATCTTAGAAAATCACAATTGATCTGAAATAAAACGATCAATGTATGCATTATGGGAAAAATCATAATAAAAACAAAAAGGGCTTTCAAGATTTCTCTTTCATTTTGTGCGTGTGACGTCACCGTCGTTATGTAAGCAGCGGCCATTCCGTCACTGTGTGGTTTTCATTTTAACCCTTTAATCTCTCTCATCTTAACCAGAACTGCAGTCTCAGGGTCCCCCGGAGGGAGGCTGACTCCAACCTTAAACGCCGACGTCAGAGACTCTTCTCAACTCACAAAATCCGCACTTATACCAACAGGGCTGGGGACATGCGCGGGCACGCGCCTTTGGCTCTCCAAACAAAACCACCCAGTCGGAGATTCATCCAAGATACAATAATCCCCATGACAGATCACACAGTTCCAGCAGTAAATCAAATAAAACCCAAAACTTTGTCCAGACTGGAGGGAGACGTCTTCATCAACAGGCAGTTGTTTATAACCAGCCAGGCTCAGTTTAACGGGTGGAGCAAAATCAAGACTTCTGCGGCTCTTATTTGTGCGCGCATTTAATCGGTGATATAAAACTAACTGCACCCGTTGCAGAAATGCTTTTCCGCAGTAAATTCAACCACTGAAACAGACGGGCTGGTTTTCAAAGTAAGACCCACTTCCGGGTCTGTGGTCGGGCTATAAAAGGCAGCTAGGGTCGGGTTGAGGTCAGGTTAACCATCATAAAAGATGGGTGGTTGGGGTTTGTTATTCAGAAACAAACAAACAAACAAATAAATAAATATGACGTTACGTATTTAGCACGTTCCATGCCAAACGGGCGTCACGTTGGCTTGGTGGAGTTCGATTTAAACCCAGGCGAAATCTGAATGGGCTAAAGTTCAGCTAACGGAAGAAAAACACCGAGGGGACACAGAGTTCAACACACCGCTTCCTTAATTTTTTTTTAATAAGAAAAGTTACCTTGGCCTTAATATTTGTGTGTAATATTCAGGGAGCTAGACGGGTCCAAGAAAAACCAGCCGTTTGGCCCTTGTGTGAGTCTGCCATGGCTTCACATACCTTCTCCACCCACGGCGCCCTGAGGCTCCTCGTCTCTTTCTTTTCTTCCCTCTCGTCGCCTGTCGGCCATAACTCCACAGAAGCCCGGAGCTCAGAGCGACAAACCCACAGCTGCTTGATTGTTCGGCCCTAATATTTAACGTCAGCTCGGCCCAGTAACGGGGGTGAAGACGCGACTGCGATGCCCAAAGTTTCGTCGTTCACTGAAGAAGAACAAGGAAGTAACCCGGAAGCTCGCACAGAGCCGGCAGGCAGAAGGGCCGAACAACACCGGCGCTTCTCTTTCCTCCGGCAGTGAGTGACTCCCAGTGACAATAGGACTCCAGTGTGAGTCACCGAAACCCACAATGTCTGTGCTCAGGCCTTTTCCTTAGAATCTGGAATCAAAACATGTAACAATGACAATTTGACAAGGATGACATTTTGTTGGTTCATTAGTGATAGACATTTAAGCTGCTTTAACAGATGTGCTTTAATCCAAATGCAAAATACCTGGAATGTAGAGGTTGATTTTTTCCAAATACTTCATTAATTGTTCAGCCAATAACTTTAACTTTGAGATTACAACAAAACAGTGACTTACCTCATCAAACACAAGGCTGATGTTAAAAACATCAGCCAGTTTCAGAGGTACAATAGGCGAAAAAGCCTGACGCCCTGAATGTTGAAGCAGCAGTTAATTAAACAAGTTATTACCAAGTGTCCCCAAAAATTATTTTGAGTTTAAAAGAAATTGTCCCAATAAAGATGATCGCTGATTCAGAATGCCAGCTTGACAGACTTAATGTACCTTCTAATTCTAATTAGGGATGAGATATATGTGCACAACAATGATCTGAGCAGTTTTATGTTTGTTTTAAAAAGATTACCTCTAGTTGGGAGATATGAAGCAATAAAATTTGATAGACTAATGTGTGGATTCAACAGATTAGATAACGTCAGTAAGCAGATTCAGTGTGTCCTCCCTGATCATTAAAGTGGAAATGCTGAAGCATTTGATATTGGCAATGCATGGGTGTGTTTTATTAGATATTCTTACTCAGCTGCTTTATACATGCAGGTCCAAAAACATAAATGCAATGTTTTAGTTATTTTAATTTTTTAAGGAAAATAAAACCCTGTTTTTGATATAATTTTAACCAGAAAATGTTTGTGATTTAATCTGTAATGTGACCTATATATAATTTGGATTCAAGAGTGTTGCTCTCTTGTTCATGCAGTATAGGTATTTATCTGATGTAATTAAAAAACATTTTGCACCAAAATTATAATAAATGCACATAAAGCTACTACAAGTGCTTCATCAGAAATTAAAGTAACTAATTTATCATGGGGGATGTTTGCACCAATGTAAATTTCAATATTTTACCATCACGTTTTTAAACACATACTTTACCATTTTGTTACTTCTAATGATAAAAGATCATTTGTTTTATCCCCTCACAATTAAATGGCATTGCTGCTGAAGTAAGTTACTCTGTTGGCAATTTGGAGATATTTAATAAATGAAACATTATTTAGTGTTTAAAAGTAAAGTTGATTACATCTGCTCATCCACTGTGTTTACCTAAAGGGATAGACTTTACTGATTGACTTTGTTTGTTTTTGACATTAGTTGGGGATATGAAGCCTATATTTTCTTATTTCTTTAGAAACAAAGCGAACACATGCTCCACTTGCCTCATGTAGCCAGCTGGGTTGGACTGCAGCTGCTTTATAATGCAGGTCCAAAAACATAAATGTGTTTTAGTTATTTTATTTTTAAAACAGGTGACATTGAACGTTTTATTTTAGCCATGTTGTGGTGGATTCATATAATGGATTTTAAAAAATCACTATACAGTGTCTAAATGTGAATTGAATATCCACAATAATAGAGGCTAGGAACATGTTCAATGATTGTATTTTTTGATATTTTACTTTCTTCATAGTGTTTATTAAAAACAAATTTATAACAGTTAGCATTAAATATGTTTTATTAAAGCTGTAAAAGCACAAAATGCCACAATTAATACTAGAGGTAAAAGTAAAGGATTGGTTGAATTTTGGTTAACATTGTGCAACATGCTCCACTTGCTAAACATTTGACCTTGTGTTGCCTTATCCTTTTTTCAGTTTACAGATTCATGCATAATGGATTTTAAAAATTTACTTTTGAATAACCACAATAATAGAGGCTGAACATGCCAGATTGTTTTGATATTTTTTTACGATTTTTGTGTTAAAAGCATTGTATTCTGAATTTCCCTATATGTACAAAATAAAAACAAGTTGGTCAGTGAAACCCCTTAAAGTCCTTTCTTTGTATTTGTCAGATAAATAAAGCTGCAAGCAAATCAAGAAATCAAGGATAAGTTTTAATCAAGTTTTAGTTTTGTAAAACTTTTTTCAGTATGAGTGACTTTTTAGAAAATTATAATTATCTATCAATTATACAAGCTACCATATGATGGCGGCAATGCACCACATGTATATGGACAAGTAGGACATCTATCTGTTGGAAGCTCTTTTGTCTTTTGTAGAGTGCAACAGGTCATTTAGTGTTTTGACGATCCCACCCACCATCACCTAAAGAAACCCAACTAAAACCAGCCTGTCAGGTTCCTGCTAAGCCACAGTGAATGGACTGAATAAAGGGGTGTGTGGTCCTGACATGCCGGTGGTTTTCCACTGTCACTGATAAAGTTACATACCTCTTGTAAATCCTATAACATTTCATAGTTTAGTGTAATTATAAATCCTTGTTTCGAACTATTTGTGTCATAGTCTGTAGGAAAACATCACACACAAAACCAACGTGAGATTTAGTTTGTGAAGGTTGAACAGGTCCAGAGGCCAATTCGATGGGCATATTTTTTTACATTTTGGACTGAATATCAGTAACATTAATACAGTGTATCCAGAGTGCTTGTGTGGACATGACACTGGTGTTAGTGCAGTGTCAAATGGCTAAACGTTTTTTTCAAATTGTCACTTATATTGTTTTTTGTGATCATAATCAAGTTTTGCCAGCCCCACATTGCTAAGAAGTCATTTGGACAAAAGTACAAGTTGAAAACTGTGGTCATGGGACTATTTTTGTTAATGTGTTTTCTACTTTTTAGCATTTGATATGATAATTTCATATTTTGGTAGATGTTTTTATAGCAGAACTTGAAAAACAGGGACTGTACTTGGTCAAGCGAGCGTCTTAATAGCTTGGTTTTACTGTTTTACACACATCTATACACTCTTGATGAAAAAAATGTATTAAGATTACTTTTTAAATTCTTTTTGCCTTTTTAAAAAAATGTTCTAAAGAGGTGTCCTGCAGCATTGTGTCAGTTTTTTGATTTAGTCCTGATGCTATCACAACCTGGCAGACAGATCTAAGCATTTGGTGCATTGATGATGGTGTTGATTGGCCCATAATCTTGCAGGAAATTAGTGTGGTTGAGATTTAGTGACTGTGTGTTTCATACCATTAAATTTCACATTTTTATTCTGGTCCATCCATTCACTGACCCTATTATGCTGAGTAAAACCGCACGTGTTGTTATTAGAAGTCGTTTCCATTTGCACGGAAATAAATGCCTGTCCTTAATTTTTTGATAGTGTAGTGAATGGGTTTTTGTAAACAAGATGTTTTAATTTTATATTCAAAGATTGGCAGTGTTTCATTCCCGTGTAACAGATTAATGACACTTTCTCATTAAGTCTCATTAACTCCACACTTAACTTAAGTTTTTTTTAATGGTTTTATACTTTTTATAAGCATACATCAATAATGGTCACTAAGACAGATACTATGTTTTATAAACTACCAAATCACAGCATTACATATTTATCTGTACCTGACATTCTCTGCAACAAAGTCCATGGGAGCAACTGCTTGTCAAAGAGCTTCCTCTGAAAGTAAACAGCGGTCTTCTGTACACCTATCAGACATTACATTATAACCACCTGTGCAATTTAATGCAATCCAATACAGCAGCTCTGACACGAATTCTACTTTTACAACTTCATATTTTCTCAGTTAGCTATAGTCTCAGTAGTTTGAAACTGTCCAAAAGATCATCATTCTACTCTCTGTGTAATATTGAGGTCAAAGTCGGCCGTGGAGTTATATTAGAGGGCATTTTAAGAAGAGGTGGTTTTAAATTGTATAAATTATATTTAAAATCAATGGGCTGGCAATGAGCCACTATTGTTACCACTATCACATGATTGAGACAGCCTGGTCTTGACACTGCAATGAAAATTCCAACTAATACAGACAGTTCATTTTTAAGCTCTTGTAAACACACACACGCACACGCACACACACACACAAAGTTGCTAAACTATATCCCATCACTCCTGAACACCACTGTCTTTCTACACAAGACTGTGAGAAAATGCCCCTAATCTCACTGTTGGCTGCGGAGGGGTCCAAACTAACAGCCTGTTTTAATTTCAGCCTTGTCATGAAAGGAAGTGTGTGTGTTTGTGTGTGTATGTGAAAGAAAGAGAGATAGAGAGATAGACAGAAAGATAAAGTGTGTGTTTGGAGGGATGGTGCGGGGGGGACAACAGGAAGCGGGAGGATGGTCCTGGGAAACAGTTAATGGAGTTATTTTTGCTGGGGACACTGGTGTGAGGAGGGCTGCTTGTCCTAGGTCCTGTTCACACTGATGCTAAATATGGAAACCAGCGACTGATGTTTGTGTTACAAGTCATCTATCAGAACTATGACCATCCATGATTCAGCTGGAACAGGAACAGAACATACATGCAAGACACAATAATGTGCTGATGGTGTGAGCCATGGAAATGTGCATGCAACTTTATAAATAATTCAAGGGACAGGAACTGGGAGCCATCATTAAAATGGTCAGATACCTTTTGCATGTCATAAATAAGGATGACTGATGCTGCGTATTAATGTGTATTTTGATTGATGGGAACAGAGCATAATACACACCTAAAAAAAGTGTAGATCGAAATATGTGTTTAGGGTTTTTAATATGTTTCTTTGCTTTTATGTAAACAAATTTAAAAAGGCATTAGGCATATTATTTCAGGTCTGTAGTTTTTGTTTGCGTGGAACTCAAACGGAGTTTCCGTTTTCTTTTTTAAAATCTTTTGTTAGATCAAAACTCAAATTAGGCTTTATTTTTAAAGACAAGTATCAAACATGTCTCAATAGGCTCATTCGGTAACACGCAGTAACACACAGTCCCCCCATTCCCTAGACACTTGAACTGGATAAGAAAAGAATCAAGGAAACTCTGGAAAAAAAAATGGAAGAGAAGTTAAGATTTAAAAAAATATATTTCTTTTAGGACTTAAAATAGATGGTGTGTCTTGGTCACTGTCAGGGAACACAATTTGTCTCTGCATCCACAAATGTACACTGTCAAAAGTTTTATTTTACAACTGTTTTTATTTTTTATTATGCAGTTTATGTCTCATTGTACTCTGTAATGAAAAAATAGAACATACAAACAATGGAAGTTTAAAAAGAAATCATGGAATCAATGTATAAACCTAAATAGATTTGAATTTTTGACTCATCAAAGTGGCCACCTTTGGCAGATTTAACAGCTTTTACTTGCATTTCACACGATTTCCCGGCAGTTTTTAAAATGTGGCTTGTAGTACATTTACTGACACAAATTATGAATATACTATCCAAAGAAAATATCAAGATTTGCTTAAATTAAGGGTTTCTTTCAAAAAATTTTTTGTAATTGTACAAACTAACAAAATCCGACATTAAATTATCAGCTGTTGCAAATCCTTTGCAGCCAGTTACTTATAGACATCACCACATGCACAGGTGCTTTCAGCTCATGCTTGATTGAATGAATAGGGGACATCACCAATAGAAGTGTATAGTTTATTGTGGGACTGTAGATGAAAATCAACCTACTGCCGATTTTGGACGATTCTGGGGATGTGCAACACTTGTTGCATTGCTCTCTCTCTTTGCCTATAATAATTCCGTCTGTGTACCTGTCCTGAAGCTGAGAAGAACACGTGGGAAAGCCGGTGGTGCTGAACGATCTTTCTTACCTGACTGCTGCTCGGAATCTTACTCCGCACCTCCACACAGCGTTGTAACATCACCAGAACAGTGAGTTACAGCGAACACAGCACTGGAGCGTGAAGATGCAGGAGCACAGGCACATTTGAGTTACTGCCTGTTTCATGTCAGACAAGTTGCAGTTGAAAAGAGATTTACTATTTGGACTAACAACAGGAAATGGTAGTAATAGATCGTGAGAAGCAGGGTTAAGGGTCCCTTCTCTCTCCCACCCACGCCTTCTGCCTTCCCCTATGTGTATGTGTCATTTGGTAGCTATTGTATCCAAGCTATTTTAGAAAACTGTTGAGGGTAACACATTACATAATATTACTTTTCATGTTAACTCTGTAAAATAATGTGTCACCTCACAAGTTTTGTAATAATATTTGGGGGAGACTGGGCATGGTTGCAACAAGGGGCAGTTGCAACATAGGGCATTCCTCCAATCAGGAACGAGATCCAGTCATGACAGAGCAGCGTTGTACGACTTCTCTTTAGTCAAAAAGCACATTTCAAGGTGAAAAAGTATTTTTTTTATGGCAATATTTTTTGTCACACTGTCTAAACTGTTTGCAAATCATTGTAAAGTCATAATATTTTAATCAGCATTTTCTGATTAAAAGCTTCTAACAGGCGTTGCTAGCATGTGCTAAAGGTATTGGGTAAAGCTGCTGTGGCAATTTTATCGTGGCTGTCGGTGGAGGATAAGTTGCAACATGTTGTTGCAACTTATCCTCTGTTGCAACTCTCCCTTGTCATAGCATTATCATAAAGGCTTTGTATATACTTTATAGATTATTGAAGAACTCCTAACAAGTTCACCTTTTATATTTTAGTAATTAGCTTTTTAAAAATGAGTCTAGGCCACAATGTACGCTACATTTTTACTGCCCCGAGAGAGGAAATGTACAAGGGTGTCAGAAGAAGCAGACAAGTGTGTCCCTCTGTCTGTCTGTTTGTCTGGAGAGTTATTCCAAAGCAAAGGAGGTTTGAATACAGTGTTGGCAGTGCCAGGCAGGGGCTCACCTGGCCTACGTGACTGGAGGAGCCATTTACGTTTGCACGACTGTGAGTCTGATGTGGACTAATTTCCTCCACATCCATTAAAGACAGACAGATGGACAAATATACACAAACAAATTCACACAGCTTAATGCAGGGGGCGACCGTGGCGCAGCTGGTAGCGCGGTCGTCCACCCATCCTACAGTTGTGGGTTTGTTCCCTGGCTCCTTCAGTCACATGTCAAAGTGTCCATGAGCAAGACACTCAACTCCCACTTAGTGTCTCCTGGTGGGTGTTGAATCGGCAATGAAGTGCAAATGGGTAAATAAGAAGCAGTGTAAAGCACTTTGACTAGCAAAAGGTAGAGAATCCATGTTATCAGCCTTCAAAGGTTTGTGGTGGTGGTGGGTGTTTGGACAAAATCATTAGCCACATTTAGATTGCGTTGTTTCATTGGTTGTATCATGAAAAGATCAGTTTTTTTGTTGAAGCAGATGTATCTTTAGAAGTTGAACAAATAAGTGTTTGTGTATTTTGGACTGAAAAGTAGACGAAATTTTGTAATAATGTGTAGGTGATTTTTGCCAAGTATTGTGGTAACTGGGACTTCATAATTTTACTTTATAATAAACCAAATGTTAGTTTTTGGTTTGGTTTTGTTAAAATAACACAAAAGTAGATAAAAAGTAATAAGATACTGCCTTTGAAAGTCAATTTGTTTCTTATTTTGTTACTGTTAATAAACAGTAAAAGTAATATGTAATAAATTAATTTTGAGAATTAACACTGTCTCACACACATTTGTACAGCCATCACAGTGAGGACACTTGACACTTGACAGGACACTTGACATAATAAAACCACATGCCCCAATCTTAAGCATCCCAGTGTAATGACTAAATTCTTCCAAAACGTTACGTTAATAAAGAGGTACACTAAAATATCTTGATGTATGTTAAATTCATCCAAAGCTCTTCCTTTGCACCAGCGATTACATCAACCTCTGAGAAGGGTGAATGTTTTTTCATCTGTACATGCAGAGCATTTCCAAACAAACCACGCACATTTACTTCTCACTAATTTACACACTGATTTGAATTTACTTAGAAGGCTGCAAATGAACAGGTGCAAATATAGTGAAGCCCATTTTTAGGCATCTCATAATAGCTGATGGTCAAAGGCCGAGTTGTAATAAATTGAAGCATGCAGGCAAGTATCTCATTAGCCAGTTTTGAGGATCTTTGAAAGTATTACTTTATAAGGGTATTGTTGAAAGTATGATTCATTTAGAAAATGACCATTGCCTACACTCATGGGTAAGCTTGTTCACCTGCGCCGTATTATATGTACTTCACTACTACGCACCTCTGAACACATCACCTGTCGGTTAGTGTCGACAGTGTTCAGATGCAGCACTGACAATGATTAGGTCTAGGTCGTTTTAATGTGTCCCGCTCTCCACCAAAAACTTAGTTACTCAGAATGCAACTGGGCTAAATGAAGCATACAGTATAAAATAGGAAATAAATGTAAAAAAAAAATGTTTATTTGACATGAACGTGAAATAGTTTTAAACACCATGGGGGAAAAGATTCATACTGTTCTCCAGCTGAGGAAGATGACTTTAGCTACAGGGTCTGGTTGTGTTGTGTGTGTGTTCTTTTTAAACTTCAATTGTTTTTTGCTCTACAATTTAAAAAAGTGTGACATAAACTGTATATTTTTCATTTAAAAAAATTGAAAAAGTGATTGTAAAATTAGTAATATGGCTGTGTTGGATGTTGTGCACCACCACAGATAAACCCGAGTCCTACTGGGTCAGAGGCCGGTGCTGTCGACTGTACCATTATCAGCCCTGTACAGTTCTGATCTTTTCAGGGGTCAATTGACTTAAATATATAAAGTGCCTTGAAATGACTTCACTTGATTTGTGTTGACACTGCTGTTGAATTGACACAGTGGAACATGTATTTGGGAAATACTTTCTACTGTGTGTGGAAAAAGCAAGCAGATCTGGAGCTGTGGTGTGGCAGCTGACATTTACGCGGGCCACGCTCATGTCCTCATACTACCACTGTTTGGATGACTCCACATGACTCAGCAAGCAAAGAGACACACCTATTCAAAACCCCAGAGCAGATAATCCCTCAGTATCTTGTGGGAAATACTTCAAAGTCATTTGACTGTAACTTCATGTACACCTGCCCCACTCCTCATTTCTACCTCCTAGATCCTTCAGCTGAAGATTCTTTCATGCATTCTTTCATGTTACTTCATTGTAACATTTGATCTGTGTGATAATGCAGGAATGTAGAAGGTGTAAGTGCTAAATAACCCCTTAGTCCATTATTCATGCATTATTCTGTCAGGTGTGGCAGAGGCACTCTACCTGTTCCTAGTCCCAGAGGCAGAGTGCATACTGTATGGGCCACCATAGAACGGATTACCCTCACATTGCAACTTAGAGCCAGTTACATGCATGTCTTTGGACTGTGGGAGAATACTGGAGTCCACACAGAAAGTCCACCAACTCAGAGCTGGCAGGTTTATTAGACACTCCACCTTTCCTTTTTGTACAATGATGTCTTACAACTACTTCTATTACTAAAAGAGACTCTTGTTCACCCACTCACACACACACACACACACACACACACACACACACACACACAGACACACAGTGAACACACACACACGATATTTGCCAAAACTACAAGGTACAAGTGCCGTATGCACTACCCTATTACTGCTAGTTTGATTCAGGATTATTTTGTTTGACAACGTTTGACAGACTGTACTTCTACAACTAACAATACAACCACTGAACTGACTGAGACAGAAAAACCGAGTAGACCAATCAGAGTTGTTGTATTTGTAACCCAGATTTAAATCCTTTAAGTTTTGTTAAAGGTACCTGTCGTAGAGTTCACAATCATTTGTATGTATGCAGAACCTACGGTATGTGAATCCTACAGTGTGGATTCACTGCATTAGTATAAATCAAGCTTTAACTAAAACTGTTTATTCAACCTCTATTACTACTACTGTAATCCTTACTGACAGTACTTCAACTAGTATTTTATTTAACTTTCTAGGATTATTTTGTACCTGTGACAACCCCACTACAGATGTAATTACTTTCAAAATCTGTGGTACAAATCCACTGTGGTGAAGAGCCAAGTGTCGACAAGTCAACTAAAAGTCCAGGCCAGCAAAACCCGGCATAAAAACAGGAGGCTGGTCAATACAAACCGAGACTCCAGGGGATCACAAATGCACTAATACTGCTGCAGCGATTCAATCGTTTATATTTATGGGGGCATTCTTATTAGTGGCCAGTATTGAGTTGAGATGGCCAACCCACCCCACACCCAGAAGGTTCTATTCTTGGCCTCATCATCAACACTATGGCCCCATATACACTGGCCCAAAATATTAGATGCTCCTGAATACAAGACATTTCAGTACGTTCTCATTTCCATGGCGTGAAAGAGATCTGCGTATTCGAATCCTTTGGCGTTACTTGTTGATGCTGCTCTGTAAGATAAAGCTGCAAGAATGCCGGCCAGCTGTAGCTCAATTGGTCCTGCTTAGCTAAGTGTCAAAGTGTCCTTGGATGACACGATAAAATCCTAAACCCCAAGTTCCTCCTGAGTGATCATTCCCAAAGGAGAGCCGGCTATGGTAAGATGGTCTACAAGAGGACAGACAGAGTCGCTCAGACGTCTATCGCAGCAAACCCCATGTGTCCACTGTCTTGATGAACCTCATAGACTTTTAACGCATTTTTTCCTCGGTCAGTCAGTTCCCTGTAACAAGTTCACACCAACACAGCCAGGGTTATTTCCCATATATGTCATATATGTTCTTGTCCCTATGCCCGTTAAATATAATTTTTCTTCACTTTAAAAATGTCTCAAGAGTCTTGGTAGACACTTAATCATATCGAATCTAAAAGCAAGCTAAGAATGCTACCTGTTGTATAATTTATATTATATTGTTTTGTGTAATTGAGGCACTTTGCATAATCACTATTCAAGTCCAATTGGCTAGATTTTACACGATTTAGACACAAGACCCCCCCCCAAAATAAAAACACTGGAAAAAATGCTAATATTTCATATTTTTGATTATGTGTGAAAGTTTAAGCTTCTCCTTTTAAGCTTTTGTGTTAGACGGATGTTATTTGTCAATCCCACTAACACATTTTGCAATATGTAAAAGCTGAGAAGCAATACTCAAACTGGCAAGATGTATCAGCCACCCAAGTTAGTGTTCTGTCATACATAGTTGAAATTTACAGCTGTGAGGGAGCAAACTGATTACTGAACAAATTAAGTTTTTTAGTTGGTGCTGCCTTTAAAATGTAAATATTGGTTTGTAAAATTGATCTTTATGTTCTCCTAAATATCCATATAATTTTTATTGCTGTATTTTAGGTAACTAATTAATGGGGTACTGTTTATGTTGCAATGGATATCACAGTAAAATTGCTAGGCAAGGCTACAAGTAAGAACAGTGCCTTAATTTATAGGAACTGCCTGTCATCAATGGTCTATTTAAAAAAGGACTATGTGGTACTGTATTTGGATTATTAACAATATGGTGGTTACCCTGCCACAAAGTCATTAATATTTCCAACCCAGAGCAATGACATAGTATACAAAGGCAAAGGCCTCATGGGAGGTGGTTGGATGGCACCACAAGACACAGGACTAAGACACAGGACTTTCCCACAGGAAACCAGTGTGAAACACTGTGCGCTTTAATGGTGATTATTTAACTGTGTTACACACGTTTATAACAAGGCATATGTTCACTCTATGCCTTTTATTTTTAATATAACTCTAACCCAGTTGTGTTTGTGTGTAAAGTCAAGCACACCGTGATGTTTCCATATCTGTTTAAGTTTACACATAACTAATCAGACTAATCTGACTTTACCCATTTTTTAATTCAATTCAATTCAATTCAACTTTATTTATATAGCGCCAATTTACAACAAGGTGATCTCAAGGCACTTTACATTTAGAGAAAACCCAACAAATCCCCCTTGAGCAGTTATAGGCAACAGTGGAGGGGAAAAACTCCCTTTAACGGAAGAAACCTCCAGCAGAACCAGGCTCAGGGTGGGCGGACATCTGCCTGGACCGGTTGGGCTGAGTGGAAAGTGGAGAGAGACAAGAACAGAGCAACGAAAGGCCATGAAACAATATGGCACATGCACCTACAGCACCTCAAAATGCTGCACAGAAGTAGCCATGACACAGCTGATGTCTGGAATCAGATGAAAACTGTGGCGAAATAGCTAAAAAAAATGACATAGACAAATGCAAAGTTGTTGTACAAGTGTACGTTTGCCAACAGGAGAAGTGCCAGAGCACATGCTACCAGACTCTTGATTCTTATTTTAATTTATTTTGTGGTGCAAAAAGGTGCTAAACAGTTAAGTCTGATGTGCATAATGACTTTTGAAGATGAATTTCAAAATAATGGCACAGAAGCTTTATTCAATGCAAACGCATGCTACTACTTAATTTTTTTGTCCTAGTTTTATTTAAGAAATACTGTTGTGTGTTTAAGCCAATATTCATTCTAAAAGAATAAAACAAATGTTTTAGTTCCTGTAAATGTTACGAAGAGCTGCTAAAGCTGCTGCACTGTGATTCTTAAGTAAGGTTCATGAGTCTGTGTGGGGAGACCACACTTCAGCCAGGGCCACGGCCCCCACTAGCCACCCTCAAGATCTGCCCCTTTTGCTGCTACTACAGCTGGCAGGTCAACTGCTGAGCACGAGTAGCAGTATTACTGAGCATTGTTATTGTCATAAATGTAGTTTAAATGATCTATTAACTATTCCTATTCTGAAATACTGGTGCAATTCAAAAAGAAGTCACACTGGTACTTTGGCCATAGTCAAATATTATGTCAGCAAAGCAGGTAAACGTCCTATTTTGTCCTTAGATGACAGCAAGCAGCCACACTTTGAATATGAAAATGTGAATGTTGTTGAAGGATTTGGTAGGAAAACACTCTTTAGGTGGGAGGGGGAGGGAGGGAATGTTTTGGGACAGGAAAACTACCACATCAAGTCCCTACATGCTTGTATGGGAATGTGTGTGTTACCTAAAGGGCCTATATGTGGACTAAAATCACTGCACCTCTGTCCACCCTCACATGAAACACAGATAAGGAAACACGGCGGAATCGGATTCCCTGCAAAGATAAGAGGTGGTTTCACTGTTCTGGCTCTTACAGGATGTCTACTATAGGTGTAGTATAGTTTGTCTTTCCTCTGAACACCGGGCCAATCAGCAGTCGCCTGCCTTTGTGCGTTGCATGACTCATAAACGATTTCATGTTGGTGTGGGAGGAGAGACTTTACCTGGGGAGAACAGACTTCCTCCTCCTCCCCTTCTGCACACAGGTGAGTGGGAAGTATTACCGGGCCAATACCTGTCCATTTACTTTCCACCCAAATGTCTTTTTTCTGAACTCTGGAGAAAAGGTGAATATTTATTTCACATATTTTACACATAGCTTCAAATTAATTAGTCCAGTACCTGCTCTTGTTGAACTCTGCTGTGTTGCTGCACTTTTAATGACTTCACCTGATTACCTGGGATTTTGTTACAATACGACAATGATGGTATTACAGAACCGGAATAAGGAGGTAGGTTCAACTTTTCCTTTCCCCGCTGCACTGAGCCCGACTGAGCTCACGCCCTGAGGCGCATTTCTGAGCGAGGAGGGTCCGCGTGTGTCAGATGTTCAGAGACAGGCTGTGATTCCCTCGGAGCTGCAGGGGGGCAGTGCGGGGGAAACTCTGTGGGACCCGCGACGCACCTGCCCGTCCCGCCGTTCGCTTCGCGCTGAGGGCGCCGACGGTTGGTGCGTCTGCAGCTCCCCAGAAAAGGAGCGCGTCCTCGGGGTACAACACGTCCCTCCACTGTTGCTGCTTAGGGAAATGTAGTGGTTTGAATCCTCCACGCAAACTGCTGCTTTCATCCCGGAGAACAGCCCACCGCAGCGTCCTCGTCAGCGAGTCTCTCCTCCCTCCACGTGGTCTGTGTTGGAGAGAGACCACTACGTGGAAGACCCCAGCGCGAGTGGGCGGCACCAGCTGGCGAGCTGGAGAGCAGAAGGTGCCTTCAGGTCCTGTCGTAAATAACGGTACCTCACAGGGCAACGCTGGAAGTGCGTGCCCATCTCATTTTTTAAAAGACAATCCAGTGGGGTCACCGACTGTGACGACTGGGGACCTGACCTCCGTGTTCGGACCTTTAGCCGCTGTAAATCTAATGTTACTTTTGATATTTTACCTATTGGTAGGGCTGCAAACGCTTGAGGCAGCAAGTGAAGAGATTTTTAATTCAATTCACCCCCAGTTACCCAAAACGAATGCCGCAATTTGGGAGCAGAATAGAGGCATGCACTGGTTAGAATGAAATGAGTTGATTTACATATTGTGAGGAGCTGCCACACCTGTTGCATACTGATTGACATTTTTTTTTAAATTAGCAATTACGCAAAGTACAATAAAACATTTATTTCCTGCCATTTTCCAGCAAAAGCAACATACAAATTTGACTGCAATGCATCAAGCAGGAGTGACAGTAAATGAGCCAATTATTAAAATGAGTCACTTCTGTTGCCTACTTTGTTGTCCACCCTTGCAGTTTACCGTGAACCACAGAGTTGGTGGTTTGACTCCCAGTTATTCCTGGCTGGATGTCAAAGCGTTATATTGCAAGATAGTGAATCCCAAGATGTCCCTGGTGGCTGCTCATGTTCGTTTTGTGCATGCAAAACATTAACATTAAGTTATAAACTATTGTAAAGAAAAGGCCAGTGCACAGGAGCAGCCAACTGGTAAAGATTCTACATTTGTGCTGTGTGGTACAACTCCAGTTTATATCTATTTTAGAATAAGAACAAAAGGTGTAATTTAGTAGTGTTTCCAATTTTTTATCATCCATCAGAAGGATGAATATTTTTCACAATAATTATTAGAAACACAGTATTTAATGTCCTTAAGTAAGATTTTTATTGTTGGGAAACATGCTTAGCTCTGTGAGAAGAGCAAACTGAGGGAAACCTCACTAAAACCCTTATCAAGACAGTCTTATTTATGATCAGTCAAAAACACATTATTATATAGTAAGTGTACAACTGTAATTAAATTTAAACCAAACAAAGGATTCACGTGAAAGAGCCTTTGAAACAGTATGCGTTGTGGGCAGATCCATTCGGGGAGTTCACATTTCCTGTGGGTGTTGAACGCAGCATCCTCGTAAAGCGTTTTGGCACGATTTTCGCCGAGCTTTCTCACACGTTCTCACTCCGCTCAGCATAGCATCACCTCACACACACACACACACACACACACACACACAAAGCATCCTCGATCAGACGGAGAATGTCATTCAGGCAGATTGTTGTGGACCTGAAGCTGCTCCTGAAACCTTCTCACTGAGGGAAACGCTCCGAGCACATACAGTCTCTTGGTCTGGACAAGCAGTTCATTTTGGACTTGATATTTGACAATATTCAATCCGGTTTCAACGCGTCCAACGTCCCCATGCAGCAGCGCGAACGGCTGTGAAGGAGCAAAGGAAGAGGACGAGCAGCGGATCTGGTTTGGGTCTCTCCGGGAATCCTGAGCGCCGCGTAAAACCTAATGGAGCGTCAAGATGATGGAGACGCGCGGTTGCGGAGCGTTCACCCCCGCGATAGCGCACAGGAGCCCGGTAAGAGCGCGTTATTGTCCGCGCGCATTGGCTGCCACTTTTTTATTTTTATTTTTTTTTTTTTTTGCAAAGGAGACAGAGGAATGTGGCTGAAGATTGTGATGTGCATGAGCGTTGATTAAAGCTCTGCACCCTGATGCTCCCTCTGGCTGCTGTAGGTGGATTGGAGCGGCTGATGTGACGCACATGACCGCTGTCACCGCGATGGACATTCTGTTTTGTATAGTAAATGCAAATATTTCCTCTCTTACTTTAGCTCAACTATAACCCATAACCCACACTTTTATATTCCACTGTAGCTCCAACGGGTCCAACCTGACATGTGTCCAAACCTTAAATACTCATATTTATATGAATAATTTGCACGATATAAACACTAACATGAACTTGACATGGTAAACATGTTCAATTTCCCTAAAGGGAAATATGTGACTCTTTCGTTTCTGCCTGGGTCTGGACTGGAGTGAGATTTTAGAGCTTTTTGAGTGAAATAACTGAGGGCAACTGCTGGAATCCAAGAATTCTGAACCAAAACAAAGCAAAAAAAAAAAAAAGCAGCAAAATGATTTTAGCATTGCATAGAATATTATACTGCAGCTCAGCTTTCAATGTAGAAATGTAGTTATATAGTAATTGTTGTCTGGGTTCTGGGTTTGACAGTACAAGTCATATTTGTTACATGCGTCAGTGCAGTTTTTAGAATAAAATAGCCATTTGTTTTACACACAGAAAATGCTTTTAATATATCAGTGATTGTCTGCATTGCTAACCTTTTACTGCTGGATCAACTCAGTGGTGCGGCTCGCCTGTGTTTTCCTCTCTGCTTGCTCAGATGATTGTGGCTTTCATGCTAAAGAAGATAATAGCCCACAACATTTGCTAAATCGATGTAGAATTATGTGGCATTGAAAAAGTCATCAGCTTTACTGTATAAGTATTTGTGGTTCATATGTACTTTAAAATGCCTGGTTCTGCTGGAGGTTTCTTCCGGTAAAGGGAGTTTTTCCTTTCCAAAAATGGCTTGATCAAGGGGGATTTGTTGGGTTTTCTCTAAATGTCTGTATAGTCTTGACTTTATTATGTAAAGTGCCCTGAGATGACCTTGTTGTAAATTGGCGCTATATAAATAAAGTTGAATTGAATTGAATTGAATTGAAATTCTTAGGTTTAGGGTTATGTGAACACATTGCTGGATCAGATCATAAGAGGTCAACATTGTCAGCAGAAGCCATTGTGTCCTAAGAGATCTTTCGGTTTTTAGAGACTTGAGTGTGATTGAGCCAAAGCACCCTCTGTAACAATGGGCACAGTAACACTGGATGATTCAGCTGTTCAACTAAAGTATTAATTCTCAAAGCAACAAGCCCATTTTTTTTTTATTTGATTTGTTCATCTAATTATTATTTGTGGAAAAACATCTAACCTCTTACTACTGTCACTCCAAACATGAGAACTGGGCATTTGAGTCATATGACTTGACTTGAGTCAAACTCAAATTGCAATTATTAGGATGTGCACATGTGTGACCTCTCTTTCTCTCAGGTTTTTTGAGCCGTAGAAAGCCAAACAGCTGTATCTGTTCTGACACACCTTTCCATCTGACCAGTGTTATTTCGAAGCCTTGCCTTGATATAATTCAAAAAAACCTATAAAGCTGTTCATAGTGCTTCTTCACGAAAGTCACTTTTCCCATAAGCTTTCCTCCTCACAACATCAGTGCATCTTGTCATCATATCAAAATGTCAAAATAGTTTGTAACTCCCATATGTATTTGTCTTGCACAACAAGACATATCACCCAAATCTGATCTGTTTGTGTTTAGGCAACAAAAAAAAAAAAAAATTGAGTACTGACAGAGACTGTAGTCATAGTTAAACTAAGGTACACATTGCACATCCAGCCATCTACTCGATTTCCTTCTAAGAGGCTTTGTAGCAGGATGCAAGCATCACGTTGCTTCTATCCTCCCCCTACGGAGGGCAGTCCCTATGTCCACCAGAATGAAAGGTTGCTTGTCAGGCCAACATGCAGGTCATTAAAGTGTTTGTGAAACAAGTTGTTTTTGCAATGGTTCTGGATCTCAAAAAGGCTCTATGTGCTACAAAGAACCTATCCAGTGGCACCGCTGTAATACACCATAGAAGCTGTAATATTGTGCTGTATATTTAATTGAGGTGTCATAGCCAGCTTTATCACGTAGAAGGAGCTCAAGCTGCTAAGATGGTCTTAGATGAAGCTCTCTGCTTGGCTGCGTAACAGCAAATTTTCAAACTTCACCCAACACTGTTCTGATGTTTGAGTCAACAATGCCAAAACCCGTAGTGCAGGGGACATTTCGAAGTAAATTGTCTGCACTTATATAGCACGTTTGTGCCTGTTGGTACTCAAACTCCTGATAATGTCATCTACAGGAGCGTTTCGGGGTAGAAATAGAGATATTGTAATATAGGCAATGCAAGGAGAAGGTTAAAAACAACAATTTACATGTGCCTCCCCCAAACTTGATTCATTAGAAGCAAACAAAAAGTTGATTGAGCAACTTTTAATGGTCTTCACACAAAAAGTCTAAGGCCTTAATGTCTTAATGCTGTCACTGCTGTCCCACAGTGAGACAATTCTTGTGTTACAGCAGCAATAAGAGGGTTCTGTCAGAAGTCCCATCTCCTTTGTCTTACTGGTGTTCAGAAGCTAAGTGTAATTTACTTTGTGATAAGCAAGCTTTTTATCGGTCAATTTGGTAAAATTTGGTAAAAAACAGAACTCTTCCGCATCTTCCTTTGCACTTAAAAAAAATAAATTCTGCTCTTTCTTCTACTTACATCTCATGAAATGAAAACACTTCTTCTGATAGCACTTGGCTTTAATGTTTTCTCCTTGACTTAGATTTGTGCTTGTCTTGGACCTTGACTGATGTTCTGTCAAAAGAGTGACAAAATATACCAACACATTCTCATCCTAAAGCGTCAGATAATGATACTTCCCAAGGTGTCGATTTCCACAGCCTGGCAATTGATTCATAACCGCTGACACAAGCCATTACAAGCCTAGTGCATGCCTCTTGATTTTTGTAAGTTATGAATCAGAACTCTTCTTGGCTCATTTTTTGGAGCAAACCCAACCTAAATATTTAATCCTCCAACACTTTCTAAAACAAGTAACAAAATGTATTTTGTTACCTGGAGCTCTGCACCTGGGGTACTGCTATTCCACCGTGCTCATTCTTGTATATTTACTTTTCCGTTTATGTCAATTCACTGCTCCACAGTTTGATGTGATTCATAAACAAAATATACACATTTTATGACTGAAAAGAAGAAGGATGATGAAAATCATACATTACCAACCTCTAGCAACAGAAAGCAATAGAAAAAATATTTGGCAATTCCAGTTACTTAACTATTTTTACGTGTAATACATATGTAAAATACCACTCATCAAACAGCCATATACATTAGCTAACTATGAAATAAAAAAAAATACTACCAATTACCCCACACATCTGTAATTCTCAGGTGGAAGTGTAATAACATCAAACATTACACAGCAGTGGAATGTTATTCAGAATACAGGAAAAAAACTAGTGGAAACAGGATCTTTAGAAGACAAGCTGGAATTCGCTTTTATTCATGATCAGTGTTATTTCCAGTATTCTGACACACAGGGATAATGACAGATCTCTATGTTCCTCTATCAGATCCTCCTCCCCTGGATCGTGAGCACTCAGGCAGCACACAGCAAGAGGAGCCCAGCACGATGAAGAAGAGTGACAACCACCTGCCAGCCACTGGGAAGGACAAGAATGCAGTTGCGGACTTAGTCAACACCAAGAGCAGAAGCAATGAGTCCATGGTAAGAGAATGTGTCTAAATTAACCAGCATTTCAACTAAATTCAAACTAGTTCCCCCAATATCCATAGGGGGAGTCTGTGTGTGACTGATTGTTACAGTACTGCTACTTTATAATTTCAAAAGGTATGGTGTCTCCTTTTAGGGGGAGGCATGAGGGAAAGATGTGTGATATGTCTAACAGGAAGTTATTTTTTTTGCAGCAGCAGTAAAATACAAATAGTCAGATTTTAAAACACTTGTTGCTGATATCATCCATCCATCCATTCATTATCTGTTAATGCTTATCCTGTTCAGTGGGACTGGAGCGTGTCCCAGCTGTCAGTGGGTGAAAGCGGGGTATGCCATGGACAGGTAGCCAGACAGACAACCGTTCACGCTCACACCGTGGCTAGCAGGTAGATTTGAACAGGGTTCCTTTTAGCTATGACGCAGCACCGCTGACCATTCCACCACTGTCCTGCCATCTGATATCAATATTTTTTCATGAATATTCCCTTAAAATTAATATTTATTGTCACTTATTACTCTGAGTAATAAGCCAGTTTGATCTGAGCACACAAAACTAATGCACATAACTATTATATTATTTACACATGAAAATATATAACTTTTGTTTGGCAGTGAGTTTTGGTTCACCTTAATATTTTTATATGATAGCAAGTCGTTTTGGCCTAGAGGCAGAAAATTCAAGGTCAAGTTATGACAGTTATTTTATGTTATGTTATTAAGTTATGACCACCATGTTTCACAGATAAATGACCACAACCACTCAGAGTAAGTATGGACAGTAACAACAGCATGCGATTATTGAGATTATGCTAACAATCACAGGTAAAAGAATAAAATAAGATAATACCACTCATGCTTCTTGGTTCACATCTATGGTGCTTTATTATTATCATACTGTATTATGCTCTGTATAATAGCAGAGCATTGATGTGGGCTAGAGCCAGTTCTATAACATGTCAATAAGTGTCAGGGGAATAATAAATTGTCTGTGTTAGAAATGCGGCAAAGCACTCGAACAGTAAAGTGGAGCCGGAGTGAACAGACTGTGAAAAGAGCAGGACTTCAAGTACCACCTGAGCTTAATGATATTCTTGCAGCTCCGCACCCCCTTTCAAATCAGACAACTCTCCAAGCATCATGGCAGCCAAGACAAAAACAGGACTAGTAGTTTGTACCCTCAATACAGGCACAGAAAGTGTGTCAGAGGACTGAATTAACCTGTGATGAATTAAAATTTTATCAATTAGACACTAGCAATAAATATACTCACAGGTGATGTCTGACAGTCTGCAATCTGTCTTTTAGTCCGAAATCGGGATTAGTTTACTCATATATGATTTAGACCTCAGTTGTCCAAAAATGAAAAAACAAAACAGCAATCATTGGTTTTAGTATCTGTAGTGGGACTAATACATATACAAGCGTTGTCCTTGGACTGCTGCATTAATCTGTTTGTTTTATTGTCAGTGGGAGAAATGAATCTAATTTAAAAGGGTTTGCATAATGACAAGCCCACAGAGAACAGACACAGACATTAAAACAGAACTGTATCTTGGCTGTGAAGCTCTGAGAAATCACACAGCTATTACTGTTATTGTTAATTGTTAAAACTGGTGTCTGAGTCAAGCTGGGCCAATAACCAGCATCTCAACTTTACTTGATATTAGGAGCAGGAAGTTGTTCCAGAGCAGAGAGGCAGGACTCTAATTTAGCATCTTGAGAAGCATCATCTGCCTTTACAGCAACGTTCAGAAGAGTATTATCTCCATAGCAATGGTAATTAATTCCATGTTTATGTTTGATGTGGCTGATGGATGAAGGTGCTCAATATTTCACATCAGAAAGTGCAGATGTAACATTAGTATAAGAAACACAGTGTGTTCATTTAGATAAATACGATTTTAGCCAATCCAGTGACCCCAAATAATTTCAAAATTATCTACTAATACAGAGTGATCTATGTTGTCAAAAGCCCCTTTTTGATGGACTTGCATGGTGACTCCTCACTGCAAAATATTTAGTTGCAAATATCGCTGCACTATTTTCACTGCTGTCCAATGACTTAGTGTAACAGGAAGCTTCGGCAGCATTTTGGAGCATAATTATTGTAAAAAAAAAAAAAAATCTACAGGTTACATTCTATAATTCAACTGTAAATCAGGCCAGTTTTAGTAGAAAATAAATAGATTAGAGTACCACCTGAAGTCCAATTCCTAGTAACGTATGTTCCAGCCACTCCATGCCTCTAAATGCCAAAAAGCATTTATTGACTTGCTGGGTTGTCTCAGCCTTGGGCTTTTTATGGGTCAGAAGTGTGTGGGAGGGTGTGTGCTTGTGGAAGCCCAGAGGAGAGGAGAACCTCATTTCCCAGAGGCTTAGTGAGAAATGAAACCCTACTGGTAAATGTTGCTTACACCACCACATCCTTGCGCACCCTCGGAGGAGCGACCTTTCACCCTTTCAACTATGACTGCTTCCTGTTGAAAAAGAAGGCTGAACATGAATAGGTTTTTGTGTATGCGTTGGAGACAAAGCCATGCTTTTAATTTCAGTGAAGTGCCTACTGTGTCAGTGGTACGTTTATGCTTCATTAGTGATTAATGATTAAGACGGTAATGCACCTCCGTTCAGTTTATGGTCCTTTTTTGATAGCAGGCTGTGTGATCCTCCAGTTTTATTGCTGTTTTATTGTTTCTTTATCACCATCACGTGTGGGATATCAGCTGTCATAAAATTCCCATACAGAATGTGCTGTCTATTATTATTAGTCCTGCGTATGGCAGACACTGGCCATACTGTACATATTTTACATGAAGTGTTTCTCCACCACGTGGTAACACTCTACTTGCTTTGTTTAGCAATGTTTATAGCATGTTATTAACTGAACACACATTGTTAAGCAATTGTGTAACCACGACAACCACCTTTTCCCCTCTTATATTCTACATCATATTCATTCCTGTAGAGTTCTATAATGACTATTTTGCTTCAGTGTCCAATGGAATCAACATGATCCTGATTAATGTGGAAATCACCACATCTCGAGTTATTCAGTGCTCACTGGATGAATTATCCTAATGACTTTGGTGATTCTCTGACTTACAAACAGACGGACAAGCAGCAGGTGTGTCTGAACAACAGATGGATGCATTACCATGAAATCTGAGACAGACAGTCATAGAAAAACTGAATATTTCACAGAAGATAGTCATATTCTCAGGTTTTATTTGGAGGACACTGAATTATTAGTTTGAATATTTACTAATTACTTCCTGTGATCAATCAAAAATTTCAAAAATCTGTGAAAAAATGTATTAAAATCTACCGCCTCCTAAATTAGTCACACTGAAAGGATATCATCTGAAGCTGTCGCCTTATGAGTACATAATTTTTTCAACTATTCTTCTATTAGAAAAAGAAAAAACAAATAGCTTTTCTTTGGTGTTTTTTATCCCAAAAAGTGAATTGATGAACGTAGGCAGCTCATTTTAGCTTTAGAAACAGCTAAAATAGTGTTAAGCCAAACATCAATTCCCGAGCCCTGTGTCTGGTTTGGTTCAGGTAAGAAAATGACTGATGTTAGGGTTAGAGAAATATTAATGTTATTAATAATTAATGTATTAAAAAAGCTGGTGTAAACCAGCTCGTGATGTTCCTCTGATTCTAACTAGCTGCTGTAGCTGCCCAATCACAGCATAACATACATTAACCACACTGAAGTCAGAAAAACTTGACATTGTACTGTAAGGTTTGCACTTTACAGCAGGAATATTTTGCAGCAAGAGCGAAAATTTTGGCATTGCTGTCTGGTTACATATCGTTTCCCAGGAAAAAGTAATCGCATTTGCACTTTAGTTGTATACTTGTTTAGGAGACTGGGTTGTCTATGTTTAGGGTTTTAGCAAAGAATCCATTAACTGGTGGTATGAACAGGAGGAACATACTAAATAAGTAAATATGATAAACACCCACATCATGAGAACACCAGCAGGCGAAAAAGGTTTTATATTTTCTTCACCACAGCCAAAATTAACAACAAACCTGGGACATCCATTTGTCTGTCTTTGAGCCGTTTTCAGCCTTAATTTTATAGTCAACAATACTTATTGTATTTTTCATGCCTTGGTTGCACAATGACAAAATTCATAAATCATTTCAATGGCTTATCAACGATGAACAGCCTTTTGTTCTGTACTGTCTGTCAGCTTGCTGGAGGACAGTAAAACCAGCTGAAGATGTGTCTGTTTGACCAGTGCCTGTCTCACTGTTCTGTTTTGTCAGTACCCAAAGGCACTAAACACACAGAGAGAGAGAGAGAGACACACACACACACACAAATAGCCTGAGGTTTTAGTTCATCAAGTGGCTTAATAAGACACTGAGCTGTAATTACATTAATAAAACCAGACAAGGCTTGTTTTTTTGCATCAGAAAATATATCTGAAAAAAAAAAGTAGCTGTGCTCCAGTGTGTTCTAGTGGTTTAACATAAAAAACAATAACAGATGTTGTAGAGTGTCCACAAAATCACTTATTTCAGTCGGCAGCATTGATCCCAATTGAATCACATTGCAGAGTAACAGAGACTGTTCTTCATGTCGCGTGTCTAACCCTGGATATCACTATGTACAAAACACCAACGTCCTGTGGTGTAACAACAATGGACAAAGGTGGGAAGCCAAATTAGTGTCACTTCTCCCTTATTTCAAATTCTTTCTTCTTTTGACCAGACTAACGAATGCTTGCGTTCAGTGAACAAGACTGCAGAGTGGCATTCATTGTTAACAGCCAACTCACCCAGGATTCCAAAAGCAGAAGTCACCATGAGACCAGGGGTGCCCTTAAACACTATTTTATTAAATTTAATAAATTAAATTAAAGAAATTTAGAAATACAAACGGTAAGGCAGGAAGACTCTCAATAACAACAAAAAAACACTCTCCACTTAAGGTAGGAGGAAAATATCAAACTAATAATTTAGGAACATAAATCACTCACCAGTGAGTAACAAAGAAAACAAAAAAGCTCACTATGCTCATAGGGGAAGTGCTGAATTCATTCAGTCTGAGCTACGAGCAAGACACAGGAGATACGAACAAACTGGGATGCACTGTGCACTGTGACGAACAAAGGCTGGTGGTCCGGGAATAGACAGGAAAGGAAACCTCAGAGTTAAGTAATGAGGAGACACACTAGCAAATAATTAACAGCAATAATAATAAGCAGTCCCTGTAAACATATGAATGAAGAGTGATGCAGATCAGGTGTGATGACTGATGACAACCAAGGAGTAGAATCAAGAAGGGATGATGTGGTGAAAATGGAACGTCAGCAGGAGACGAGGGGAGCTGTGGGGATTCAGATGAAGACTAGAATGACCAGAGTACATCTTACAAACTGTAAAAGCACAAAAGATGCATATTAAAATATTGAGATAATTGTGCTGTCACTATAATTGCATGCTTTTGTAATCCACAGAAGTATGAAAAAATTAAGCCTGCGATTTAAAGAAGCTACAAATACAAAACATGCATACAGTAGGCATTACAGGATGGATTTGACTATCTAGACATGCATTAACCTACATTTACATTACTGAGCATACATTATATTTACATTAAATATTTTATGACACAGCAGGTGACATGACTCTGATGTACAGTAGAAGCACATTTTTATAATAATAATAATATTATGATATATTTTGTATATAATTTGTGTATTGTGTAAGTTTGTGTATTGGGTATATAACAGTCAGCCCGTCAGAATCACAGGTCAGCCCGCGACATGATATTTTGATAAATCACAACACTAGGTATTCTGCAACACATTGCAAGGAAATATGTATGTATGTAGTGTATGATCATAAATGTCACATGGTTCCAGCACTTTGTCTTTTTGAGTGTTGGCAGGAGATAAATAAATAAATAGATTCATTGTTTAAGAAGTCAGTGTGAATGTTTTTTCTCTATTAAACCAGCCAATGATCTTACCTTTGTAGCCAGTGTACTCCAGTCTAAACAGAAACTTTAATGTGTACTTGGTCTACACTTGTATTCTTAAATGGCAAAATAAACAAATGTTCAAATTACATTTTAAGGTTTAAGAATTAAACAACCTTAGAGAGAAATTGCTGTAGCTTGTTACTGCCGGTGTCTGCTCCACAGAAAGAAAAGAAAACAACCAGACCAACACAGAAGCAAAAACATCCATATCCTTCAACAAGAACAAGAAGAATAAGAGATTTACCAGCAATTCAGCTTCGGGGTGACAGTGGCTCAGTTGGTAGAGCAGCTGCCTACCGACCATATGATCAGAAGTTTGTGCCTGGCTCCCTCGGCAAGACAATGAACCCTAAATCCTTGTTGTTTCAGTGCTGGTCCCAAGCCTGGTAAAATTGAGGAGAGTTGTGTTAGAAGAAGAACATCTTTTATTCGTCACTGAGCATAAATACAATTTGCACATGTTACAATGAAATTTGTGGTCTGCATTTAACCCTTTCTCCGGGGGAGCAGTGGGCTGCTGCCACCAGCACCCAGGGAGCCAGCGCTGGGTGTCTCATTCAGGGACACACCCGGTGGGTAGGATGGGGATTTATTTTATGGCTATGGTTTTTTATGCATTTGATGCCGCACCATCCAGCTGCTCTATCCATTGAGGTCCCAGGCTCAGGAAGGGCATCAGGGAAAAAAAATGTGCCAAATCAAGACACAGCCAAATGATCTACTGTGGTGACCCTGAAATTAAAGGCTAAGCCAAAAACAGTGAAAGAAGACAACCAGTTCAGCTTTGGTTTTAAAAACTTATAATGGATAGATGCTGTGATTACAAACACTGGAAGCCATGGCTTGTGTCCTGTACCCACAAGTTGTTTTTTCATTCAACAGATGCCCGTTTAGACCTTGCAAACTGGTTTTCACAGTCAGCCTCCAACAGTTCAAACAGTTTGGTTTATTTCACATTAGGGACTTTTAGGGGGCTTTGCCATAAGCAAAAATAATTCTGCTGTGACCTTACTATAACATCAAGGCATGCTCTGGTGCTTGTGACCATCAAATTTAAAGAAATACTTGCCATAATTGTGAAAAATATTTTGATTAAAGAAGACTCGGTGTGTACCGGCAATTACCCATTCAAACAGAAACCCATTCATGTGACTGTTTGTGTATGAGATTGACCAACCCAGCGTGATTGTAGGTCAAAGAAATGTGTATTTCTGCATTTCAGAATAAGACTGAGCTATTTTGTTTTAGTCAATAACAATATGGGAAATTCTGTAAAAGCCAAGATGATCTCTCTCTGTTTTGCTTCTAGCCTTTGAAAAATCTTTATGCAGATGACACACCCCTGTACAGACAACAAGGCCCGTACTTCTCTGATGGACAGCGGCGTGTGGACTATGTGCTGGCATACCACATCCAGAAGCCCAGCAGCATACACCGCCAGTCCTCCAGGTTTAGTCAAAACAGCTTCATCCAACGGATTCGGCACAGCTTCAGCTCGAAAAAGAGCCGAGCTCCACTGCAGCCAAAGGAAGACCCAGAGATTGCCGCTCAAGAGCAACAGGCTGACTATCATGAGGATGATAAGCGCATCATGCGGGAGGACTTTGAGAAAAAACTCCTGGAGACCGGGCTGGAGCTTGAGAAGGAGGAAGAGGTGAGAACTGCAGAAATGTTGTAGAAATAACCTTTTTAAGCTTTCTATTTCAGCTAGCTATTGCTAAAATTGTACACATGGACATATGTAGCACATTTACCACTTGAAGTGCTTATCATTTAAAACATTTTAATATAAGTGATGCTAAAGCTCCAAGTCCTAGTTAATGATCCATGGAAAAGAAATGGTATTGAATTGTCGAGCAGGTTAAGTTTCATTTGGAAAACATAAGATCAGATTTTGTTTTCATTTTCCAAATGTGGTAGAAAATTAAGTACATGTACAAGCACTTTATTTTGCAGTACTTGTACTTTACTGGAACATTTCCATTTGAGGCTATTCTTTTCAGAGGTAAATATTGTAGTTTTACTAAACTAAACATTGATTTTACAGCTTTAAGTAACTGGCTCTTTATTAACTAATATTTTATTAACTAATAAATTATGGTCTACTTTCATGTGTCTCTCATTACACAAATTGGTTAGAATCTTCAGCTATGACATTTTGCTTCATAAAAAGTAGCTACGTAAATTTGGCCATTAATTTTCACATAATTACTATAACTTTTGCATAATTCCTGCATTTAAGACTATGACGTTTCCCAGGAAGGAAGAATGGGCAAAAGAAGTCAGGTATAAAATGCTGCCTCAGTCTCTTTTTTTCCTCTGTCTTACAATATATTTTCTTATCTGTTAAGCTGCTGAGCAGATTTATGAAGTATCTGCATGATTTGTCAATTATTTCTGAGCTCATACTTAAGGTGGTGTGCATTTAGGATCAAAGTGAGACAGGTGTGTCAACCACTTTACAACTATGTCGTTCTTTAGGGGCATTAATCAACATGTCTGTCACTACGTGTGTGGAGGTCAAGCTGTATAAAGGTTGTATGTTTTACATATGTCTACAGTTTGATAAAAAGGGTTAAGAAGGGTGTGGTGCATAGTCAGTAAGTAGGACAGCAAAGGCATCTGATCTAAAACTATCAGGTGAATATAAGAAGGTTGTCATTGCATTAATATGTTTATCAATTTAATGTTGGTGATTGTGTTTTTTGAACAATTATAATTTGAATTATATTAAGTACTGCTGGGTAGTTTGCGTTATGATTATACAGATTTTCTTTTGTTAATAGAAATCTGGTAACTAGTAACCAGAGAGTTTCAAATTTGGTGGAATAAAAGTAGAAACTTAGCCTCTGAAATGTAGTGAAGTCAAAGTATGAAGTAGCTGAATATGGAAATGTTTAAGTAAGTAGGAAATACGGTACCTCCAAATTGTTTTTGAATTTATTATTTAATAAAATGTATGTGGTTATTTACATCACACATCTGTGTCACACAGCCACACTGACCAGCAATAGCATGGGACCCTGAATAAATGAAAATAATCTGTGGTCTGGTGAGAACTTCCAGGTCTACAGTAGCCATGCTGTCTTTGCCATGTACATGCTTAATGTATATGTGGGCATGACTTTATAGCCTTCTGTGGACACCTTTTTTATTAATACCATTGCTGTGAAGACATTTTAACTGGTCCACAGAACTTCAAAAGACTTTTTGAGGGTCAAGACTGGGCTTTAGGGTCTGGATTGGAATTAGGGTTTGGTTAGGGTTAGGGTTAGGGGCTAGGGTTTGCATTATGTCAATGAGTGTCCTCACAAGTATTAAGGTACAAACGTGTGTGTGTGTGTTCCTGTAGATATCACTTAGTGAGGACCACTTTTGTAACAACAGAGTGAGGACATTTTTGTAAAGTAAGGGTCTTTTGGCCAGTCCTCACTATTTTTGACCCTCAAAAAGGGGTTTTTGAGGGTCAAGACTGGGTTTTTAGGGTTAGGGTAAGGCATTCAGTTGTGATCGACACCAAGACAAATTCCTAGTACTAGTAAGTGTACTTATCTGAGCCTGGCAATAAACAGATTTCTGATTCTGATATTCAATTAACCTCTAGGGGACATAATAAATACATTAAATTAACATCAAAGAAGTGGAGATTTTATTAAAAAAATACTACTGACTGCCCTGGGTTAGTCAGATAATTTCATTTTAAGTTAATTGACATCTTTGAAGTGAATGTAATGTTTACATTTTAATAAATATATTAGGTTGACATCAAATAAGTGGAGGTTTTATAAAAGAAAATAGAACTGGCTGAGCTGTGTTGGTCAGTTCATTTTTTTTAGTTAATCCACATCTTTGAACCGACTCCAGAGCATTACTTTGACATGGCTATGTTTATTTTTCTTCTTATCTCATCTAAACTTGGATGTTTGCTCAGCTATATTCCTGGTAAATCTTTGTAACTCTTTGTGGCTTTGCTACGTGAGTGGATGCATGTATACACGTACATTTGTTTTGGTTAACAGCACAGAGACAAACTGAGATTTTTGTCGTTGTCGTCACTTTCTTTAAAAAAGACAGATGGAAATACATTTAGAGTTGATCATCCATTAAACCTTTGACATAAAGCAGCGTGATTCATAAAGTGTTCTCAAAAAAGCTTTTAGCAACTTGGAGTGAAATAATGGAAGCTGTGTGTGTCATTGCATGTCATTGTAAATGGTTTGAAAATGTGGGGGCAAACTTTGAAGACAGTGTCCTGTAGAGATGTATGGAAGCTTAAGTGTGCTAAGAAAATTACAGACTATCTAAGGGGATCAAATGGATTTTCAGTCTAAATATTAAAACCACCCACTGAAGAACACATAGGCAGGAGTGTTTACCGTTTAACTTTACTTTCATGGCTGAAAGTGTGAATTATCTGATAAACAGTTGCTGTCGTGGCCATGAGGCCGGTTCTTTGTACATGGATCAAAAGGTTAAGCTGGTCACCAAAGACTGTCACACTGGACAGGTCACACAAAGACCACCATCATAGTTTCCAGTAATTATCACATTCTTCTTCATTCATTTATTCTTAGTTTATTACAGTCTGGAATCAGCAAACGCCTACTGACTGAGTAGATTAGATTAGATTAGATTCAACTTTATTCATTACACATGTACGAGTACAAGGCAACGGAATGCAGTTTATGTCTAACCAGAAGTGCAACAAGCAGCAAGTGCAAAGTTCAGAAATTTATAGATAGATAATGTATATAGTGGTTGCTATAGTAATCAGGAGTATACCAGTAGATATGAATATGATATGCAGTTTGCTATTAACTATAATCAGGAATTTACATATGGATGTGAATGAACAGTAACTAACAAATATAAATGTGTGAGGGTCAGTGAAGTCAGTGGGGGTCAGAGATCAATCAGAGCAAAAGAAGAAAATCATAGACGCAAAGCTGAGGACAAGGCAGACTAGGTTTGCCTCAGTTATTGTTACACATATTGAACAAAACCTCAATTTAACCCTAACCCTCTGGCACTGAGCCCCCATATATTAAAATTGAACAGCAAACACTAGGTTGTCATTTCTTTTTCTCTTTTACAATATAAACTATGAACCATGGTCACGTCTTTATAAAGCACTGCATTCTATACATTTTTGTTTAATTATTAGGGGACAGCACAGTCAATTTGAACGCTTTATTATTTACAGTAAATAATCATAATAGTTTGTATTGGCTGTTGTGTATTTCTGTATTCAGATGGGTCAGTGTGCCAAGCTGAAGGGTGTTAAGTGAGTCTGGCAGTGTAGGAGTGGTTTTACGTAACAGTACAAGCTGGAGAGACAATCTCATATTTAGCACCAACGACTTTGTGCTGAAGTAAACTTATCAGACAGATGACCTTGAAGTGAAACAGGAATGCAACTTCATGAATTACAGTGGTTGTTTATACGCTTTGACCAGTTATGTTGCATATTTCTGCTGTAGGTACATAGATAATATATTTAATATATTTAATGCATATATTTATGCAACTTTGCTTTTATTTCAGAGTAAAATCCCTGGAATGGGCTTCTTAAAGATTCATGCTCCTTGGAACATCCTGTGTCGAGAAGCTGAGTTCATGAAGCTGAAAATGCCAACAAAGAAGGTAATCCTGCATTGACTTTTTCTTAGTATCAGACCACATATCTCCCTATACTCCCATCAGAAGGAAAATAAAGTCTGCAAAGAAAACTGTTGACATGAGGCCTGAGGGCCCCTCTCACTCTCACAGCCATCGACACCAAGTGCTTTGAGAGTCTAATACTGAGTCAAGTCAAGACTAATCTCTCGGCCACCCTTGATCTGAAATCGATAGACGAAGAAATCGACAGACGGAGGAGCTCTCCACCTGGCACTACAGCACTTTGAACACAGGGATTCTTTAATATCATCATACCAGACATACTGATCAACAGACTGCTCTGTCTTGGCCCCAACACTCATCTCTGTTCCAGGATCATGGACCTTCTCATGAACCGCCCTCAGACTCAAGCTTGGCCCTCTATCCTCCACTCTCACAGTCATGCATGCAGTCCACTCCTGTACTGTGTCTAGAACTTCATAACTGCACACCCATTCACCCCTCCAACTCCATGGTTACATTTGTGAATGGCACTTCAGGAAAAGGACAACTGACCTCGCTGACAAAGGTTGCTAAGCAGCAGATAAAAAAGCCCTGTAGAAAATCACCAACGCAGTACAGAACATCATTAGCTGTTTTCTCCCTTCCTTACAGGAACTGGCAATCAACCGCTTCCACACCAGAGCATTAAATATTATCTAGGACCAAACACACTCTGGATATCACTTATTGAAATGTCTTCCCTCTGGGAGATGGTACAGCTCCATAAGAGAGCTACCAGACTTAATAGCAGCCGTTCAGGCCCTCATTGCACTGTGACTGGTTTTTACTCCTGGTTATGTGTGCATGTAGCATAACTGTGAGTTGTGAATATTATATTATACCATTTTGAGCGCATATTAAATCATGTCTAAATCTATCTATCTGTCTATCTATCTGTCTAGGAGGCTGACTCTAAGAGCTGCCAGTTTACTCAGAATGAATGAATGAATTTGAATAACCTGCATGTAGAGCCCTCTTGATTCCTGCTTAACGCACTTCCTACATTTCCTTCGCAGGTTTATGATGTGAAGCAAGGCAGCAATGTGGTGGAGAAGGTCCGACTGTTCATTCACAAAGTCACAGCTCCTCTCCACCCAAAAGTAGACACCAACCGACAGCAAAGTGTCAAACCTCTTTCTCATCCTTTCTCCAGAGAGAAGCAGCATTTGTGAGTAACTCTGCAAACTTACTTTCAAATCTCAGGTTGAATGATTTGACCAACTTGACCCCAAACTAAATAACGCACTCTTCTATTGCATTGTGGAAACTTTAACGTGAAGCTTACCCCATTTTTTTCCCAAAATTGTCAAACAAACCTGAGAAACCTTGGTTTACTTTAACTTACTTCACACTATCTGGTCAAAAACGTTTTCTCACTTAAAACGTGATTGATCTGATGCAAACAGTGCTGTTTTATTTGTGGTCTATATGTGTAGATATTAATTATAAAACTTTGAACTTTCATCTGGGGGCCTGGTGGCTCAATGGGTTGGGATGCGGAAGACCAGGTGCGGCTCCGCCCAGCCTCTAAGGGGCACCTTGGTGCCGGTCCCAAGCCCAGATTAAATGGGAGGTTTGGGGTAAGAAGGGCATCCGGCCTAAATATACCCCTCATGCCAAATCGTCGTGCGGAACACGTCACGCTGTGGTGAACCCTGAAGAGACAAACTGAAAGCTATGGATTGATCATCTGATGTTCATCAAAAACTAGTGACGGCGAGGGCAGACTCACATTACCTTTGTCTGGGCCATAAAGTCCTTGATAACACAGCAAAGACCACAGCCTCTCTTGCTTAACACATTTGGTTACAGATACTTCCAAGCTAATCTACTACGCAAACCATATAAAAGTTGAAAAAAGCGTTAATGATTCGCTAAGCTGGACAGCCGGTCAGATTGGTCTGTCTCAATTTAACTTGCTGAACTGGCTGACAAGCCTACCGACCGAGGGCCAACTAGTATCAACATGTGGTACAGTTGCAAAAACACATTCCAGAAGTCTAAATGTCACTTTCAACCATGTTTTTATTTTTCGTTTGTGCTCCGCTGTCTATCTCCATGTGGGTCAATCTACTTATTCACACGTGGCATAAAACACAAGTCAGAAAGCAGCATCTGCTGTAACTGTGCAGTTACATCTGTGAGCCATGCTTCTGTCAAAAGTCCATGTACATAGATTTTCAGTAACCATATTACCACCAGATTACCCATGAAACCTTGTTTTTCTACTGAAAAAGACTTTTCCACTGATCTCACAACAGATGAGAACGACACCTGTCACCATGGTAACCATATAGCCTACAGCAAAGCTGGTGAAAGCTGTTGCCTTAACGTGCTTCCATATAATGTATGAATATATGCATAAATATTGAAAATACAGAAGAAAATAAGACAAAAAAGTTATTTGATGAAAAATGTAGTAATTCAAATTTCACATTCTATATATTTTAGTCAAAGACTAAAATAAAAATCAGTGCTTGATCACAGTCTGTATTGACTTTTTAGGGAACATTTATCTAACACACTGGCACCTGACCTGCACTTACACCCACTCCAGGCTTTTCCTTGTCACTCAGCCCTCACCTGGACTCCATTCTCTCCATAGCTGCTGAATAGCAGCCCATTTTCTCTTTCTGTGTACTGTGGCCTTTACTTTTAATTTTCCTCTCTTTCTGAGTTTGACCCTTGCATTTACCTATATTGTCTTTGAAAACATCATAATGGTTTGAACTTTAATACAGAACATCTAAGTTGTGTATTTGTGCCCGGCATTGAATTATGACAGTAATTAGCCTCCATATTTCACATTCACATGTGAGCTAGTGGAATTGGAAGATGCAGCTTTACCCAAACGGGGGTTTGCAGTGTTGAGACAGCTCAGCCCCAGAGGTGTAAATTGGACTAAAAAAAGTCCCGACAAGTAATTCAATTTTCTGACTACACAGCAGGAAAGTGTCACTTCTGCAAGGAGACAAACACAGTTAGTCTGAATCCCAAAATAGATGTACTTAATTTTCTGAACATTGTAATTAGCAACGTCTGCACTGACACAGGTGGTGATCAGACAGCAGCTGTCAGCTTGTTGATTGTAAATAATTGAGGTGATATCCTGTTTGTCCGTGGAGTATAATATTTTTTCTGGATATTGTGAATTCACAGCTTTTCACAGCAGACTGAAGAGCCAGCCATATTTTCTTGCACTTGTTTCCTCCTCTGAATGACTTAAACATCAGCCTGCTGGGATGTATTGAGGAGAGAGTGGGCAGTGGACGGCTATATTTACAGCTCTGACTAACAGCTCAGAGGAGCTCTTCCTCCAATCGTTCTCCATCACTCCATCTTCACACTTCTGAAGCTCACACTTCAGAATCCTTTCCCTCTACGAATTCTATTCATATGTACAGAGTCACGCTCAGGCGGGGTACACTCTGGACAAGGCTCCACGGCCAACACAGAGAGACATACACAGACGGACAAACATTCACACTCCCATTCTTTCATTTATAGTTGTTATACACAAAACTGAAAAAAAGCTTCTAATATTTCCTCTTCTCATTATAAATTTGACTTGAATCGGTGGCGTGATGAAATGTTTTTCTCACAATTTTCTCCAACAACCACTGTCTTTGGTTTTTCTCTGCATCAATTAACTACAATTAAAACTAGACCTGTTCTGTTCTTTGTTGCCAGATTTGATCTGTCTGACAGGGACCAGTTCTTCGACAGCAAGACCAGGAGCTCAATAGTAAGTAGATGAAGGGATGGAAGGAGCCTAAAAGCAAAGTTGTTTCATTCAGTCAAGTGACAGCATCGAATATGTTTGTGTGTGCATAACTTCGGCCAGTCAAACAAAGTGATGATGTGCAATATTCTCCAGTAAGAACCTTTCTAGCTTCTGTGTGTCTCTGTATGGGGGCGGCTGCATTAAAACTGCTCTTTTGCATTTATGTGTGTATAATCAGGTCTATGAGGTGGTGAAGAGGACAAAATGCACCCGAGCCAAATATTCCATGGGTAAGATCTCTGCCTCTATGTCTCATACCTGGGACTCCTTCCTTCACTAGGATAAATGCAAAGTTCTACCATGATACCAAACTTTTCCTTTCCGTCATCAGAACACTGTGTTAGTGCAGCCTTTTGTAGCAGGGCAGAGCAAGTGAAGGGAAGGCTCAGTGGATCACAGCAGACTGATTCTTTAGTTGTGTAAGTGCAAAAGTGCTGTAGCTCTTCAAGGGGCCTGCCCAGTCACTCAGAATGCACTGCCTGGCATACACATGCCTTCCATCCATATGTCATATTAAACCTGGATATACAATATTTTATTTTTAAAAATGTAAGTAAAAAAAAGTAGCTTATTGCAGCCAATCATTAAAAAATAATAGCACATTTCATGTGCAGCACGTCATTGTTAGCCATGGTAATGATTTATTTTACAGGTTCTTCTAATTTCCCCCAAACTTACTTAGCCACTAGTTGTTTATTTCTAGGAAAGTCTCTACTACAGGTATATATAATTAATAATAGAATTTGGAAAAGCATTTAATTATCAATTCATTGTGTTTGTTTTTAATGTGGCCTTTCTGTGTGGAGTTCATTCTGTGGGCATTTTCTCCCCAGGCTTGTGTGCCTTTCCTTTGGGTACTCCCAGTACAGTTTTCTCCCACAGTCCAAAGACAGGCATGTTAGGTTAACTGGTGACTCCAAACTGCCTGCAGGTGTGAATGGTTGTCTGTCTCTATGTTGTGCTGAGATGGACTAGAGACCTGTCCAGAGTGTACCTTCCCTTATTGCGGTAAAAGCATACATTTTTTGAATGCAGTATAAATCACTTTCCACTCGCCCCAACCGGTCAAGGCAGATGTCCGTCCACCCTGAGCCTGGTTCTGCTGGAGGTTTCTTCTGCTAAAGGGAGTTTTTCCTCTCCACTGTTGCCTATAACGTGTTCAAGGGGGATTTGTTGGGCTTTAAACGTCTGTATAATTTTGACTTTATTATGTAAAGTGCCTTTGAGATTTGTTGTAAATTGGCGCAATATAAATAAAGTTGAATTGAATTGAAATTGAATTGAATAACCAGTAAGAATGGGCAACACAAAGACCTAAGTTATAAAAAACTGGAACCTTTAAATATCCTTTAAAATATGTTGTTGAACTGAAAACATGAATGATTGACCTTTATCAGCGCGTTCATCCGTTCGCATGGAAATTAGCTTCAAATGGAAGTTCAGCAGCCGTCATGTTTCTGAGTTTAAGTGTCTCTGGGTTTATTTTTCCTCCGGAGCATTTGTGCTAAGTCCCTGCACGACCCCGTCCCCCGCCTGTGTGTCTATGTGTGTGTGTATTTGTGTGTTTCCTGGATTACAATCCTTTTAAAATTTGCCTCTTTACAGGGATCACCAGTCTACTAGCCAATGGCGTGTACATCTCTGGTTATCCACTACATGATGTGAGTATTACCAACATGCCTCAGGACTTAATATTGTTGTTCATTTGCTAATATAAAAATCAACATACCACCCAGGTGCATAGGTGACAACTGCAGACTATTTATAAAACTTTTTATGACAGATGGCAACTCAAAATTTTCTTTAAAATTAAATGACAGTTCACTGTAAAGAAAAGCCTGGCGTTTTGTGTGCGTGTTACAGGGAGACATTGAAGGAGTGAGTGCAGAAGCTAATGACAGAAAGGTAAGCAGAGCTACTTGACTAATCAGTAAACTAAATTAATACAAATGCATTTTTTTTTCAGGTTTAAGTCCATTTAACTCCCACTTAGTCAGTATAAGGACCTTCCTAATAATGCATGTATATCTAAAACTACTATTGTGAACTATTGTTTGAGTTTGTTGTCCATGTGTGGATCCATGTGTGAAGTGTTGAGTCAAAGGCTTTCTTCTAGTAAATCCAGGCAGTGCACAGGTTGGTATGTCTGGTCTTGCAGTCTTGGGTGACTGCCTTTTCTGCCAGTAGCTGGTGCTTTGCTCCTCTGGAGTTAGTACTGATTCCTTTCTGGTCCCTGCTCATGTATTGGTCCATGTGCCTGTTCATCTTATCCACTATGACAAGAGCTTCCATGTTGTGCAGAGGCAGGTTATTGGGCTGTAGTTGCATGGGACTGCTCCCTTCTGGGGGTCCTTCAGGCTCAGGACTGTTCGGCCTTCCATTAGCCATTCAGAGTGTGTTTCATCCACTAGTGGCTTATTCATTTGTGCTTCCAGGTGCTAATGGAGTTTAGCTTCTTTAACCAGCAGACATGGATCATGTCAGGGCCTGGTGCTGTCCAGCTCTTCATACTTGAGACCCTCTCTTGGATGTCAGTCATTGTGATGGTTACTGAATCTTGTTCAGGAAGGCTGCTGGGATCTGCTGTCAAGTCCACAAACGACAATTCTCGAGTGTTCACAGTGATGTTTGTGTGGCACCTTTTCTCATGAGCTCCTTTTGTCTCAGGGATTTCTCCTGTGATTCAAACCCTTCTTTTGTCGTCTTGCAGCTTTCTGCAGCCTTTGCCTGTGAATGGACTGTGTGATTGTGTGTGAAAATGTTCCACCGTTTCACACTGATTTATTTGCTTTTGCCTACTCTGTTTACTAGCAGTGGAAACAGAGCGCACACAAAGCACAAATCACATTAGCTTTCTGATTAAAACTGTAATGGCCATATCATGTAGCACTGATTTGCATATAAATGTTTGAGCACATTATACTAAATCCCATTATAAGGCACAACACTTAGTCATGCAAAAACAAGCAAACACTTTCATAATCAAGTAATGCTGAAATAATATATACTGTAAGCAAATGAAGCAATTTTTTTTGCCACTGCCTATAATAATAATTACATTTGTTTAGAACTGTATTGTAAAATATTAGTACAAAGTATAATACCAAATATTTCATACATATATTTCATATAAAATTGAAATGATTACAGATAATGGTTTGTCTCTAATATACAGTACAACATAATATATGAACATTTACATTTGTTATTGACTCTGACTTGGCTTCACAGTTGCTGTATGAGGAGTGGGCCTGCTACAGCGTCTTCTACAAGTACCAGCCCATTGGACTCATCAGGTCAGATCCATAGTGTCCTGTCACACCCATCAGGTGAATTACAGACACATTTCCTCCAGCCTGCATTAACTACCTTTACCGGCCTGCGAGCGAGAACGACAGAGGAAGACTCTCGCTCGCTTTCATTTCCCCTCTACACCCTTCTACAGAATGCAACAGACACTGAGAGCATGACCAAAATTCGAGGCAGTGTATATTAAACACATTGTGGTCAGTGACCAGGATCTGATGCATCGTCATAGCAACCTCAATCTACTCTAGTTGCCCTTAAGAACTTAAGAGATAAAATGGGACTTTATTGATCCCACAGTTGGGGAAATTCTTTAACGATGTTTCTTAGCCAAAGGCTTCTTCGGTTCTCCTTTACTGGTCAGACAGTCCCGGTTTGTACCCCTTTAAAATCAGTACATAGTTTACAGACATTAGGGTCACTGAGCTTTAAGTTACTGTCCCATCCCATGATGAGGCGAAACTTGATTGCTACGAAGTAGGACCACGTAGATGACTGAAAACAATTGATCACTATACTACGTATCATGTACATACCAAATCATTATATCAAGGGTTTTATAGGTGATACACAATGATTTCGTAAGATAACTGTAGAAAGGAGATGATTTCCAAAGACAGCTGAATGAGACGCACCTTAAAAAAATGTTTTGTCAGTTGCATGAGATTTAATCCATTCCACTACACCCTGCCCCTCAGGTATTAGGGATTTTACAATTACAGTATATTACGGTAAATACACATGTTACAAACCTGACCAGTCAAGCAGCCATAATGCCAAATGAGAATCGGTTAGGATTCGATCAGAGCATCAAGAGAGGAGAAAATTTCCAAACTGTCAGTTTCTTTTTTGTTTTTCCTCTTTTTTTTCCAAGACTTTATTTTCTTGTAGTTCATCTCTCGTGATGCTGGAAGCTTGCTATATGAGAGCAGCATTAGACCAACAGCACATTCACTTACTGACTGAGACTGTGAGCTCCCACCTTGACTTTGGCCTTCTCTGATTGGTTAGAAGGCTGAGGCTCAGGGAAATTTGTCTACTGGGCTGTTCAGATATGATGTTAGGATTTTTTTCCAGTAAGTAGAAAGTATAGCTTTCATGTCTTGGCGTATTGACTGTAAAAGAAGAATCTGTCATCTGTGGTATCTCCTTCCACAGGAAGTATTTTGGTGAGAAGGTTGGACTGTATTTTGCCTGGTTAGGAGTCTACACACAGATGCTGATCCCTGCAGCCATCATTGGAGTCATTGTATTCCTGTACGGCTGTGCCACTGTCGACGAAAACATACCTAGGTACAGTACATACAGTAATACACGCATCCTTCCCCTTTCATTCTTTACCTGAAACTAACATAAAAACACTCTCGATCCCCCTGAATCGGTGTTGTCAGCATGGAGATTTGTGATCCCAGGAACAACATCACCATGTGTCCTCTGTGCGATCGTGCCTGCAGCTACTGGAAGCTGGTGACAGCGTGTGGTACAGCCAGAGCCAGTCACTTGTTTGACAACCCAGCTACTGTCTTCTTCTCTATCTTCATGGCTCTGTGGGGTAAGATCATCTAATCACGTGCACACAGGCACACCCACGCTCCCATAAAGACGAGTAAAGTGTTACAAATAAAAATTAATTGATCCTATTAAATCCTTTACGTGGGAGTAAACATGGGTAATGCACCTCACATGCATGTGGAATTTACAGTACATTAGTAATCCACGCAGGGATGCCCTGAATAAACACACAGCCGGTTTTCCTCTGATGTCCTGCCAAATCGCAGTGCCATCTGTTAGCAGCACCAGGGTGTCAGACCGCAGAGGTGCCATGTATTTAGATGAAGCTGGTACCCGACAGAGTCACAGCGTAAAAACCACCTGGATGCAACTACTGAACTTGTAAAGGGAGATACTGTCTGCTACCTTTAGTCACACGCTGCAACAATGCATTTAAAAAAGCAATATGTAGATAGAAAGTAGTTTATCATGACCTCAGAGCTCCATCAAAGACACTGCAGCACATATTATGTTGGCACATCACTCTGTGTTTGTTTGCAGATATTTTAGATACAGATTTTACAAGAATGACTGTTGGGCATAGTACCAGTTCACATGTGGGTCATAGACATGTAATGTGTGCGTT